>JAFIRS010000484.1:65000-693278 GCA_018342105.1 Gonioctena quinquepunctata | reverse complement strand
ATGCCCGGAAACTCCGATTAAACAAAAGGTGTGACATTTTAATCGTTTTGAAAAAGGGAACAACTGAATACTGATCCTTGTAATTAAAAAAAGTGAAATGGAGAACATCTTTTTTGGAAACCCTAATGGAAATTTAAATTTTTTTTCCATCATGCCCCTTTATTTTTGTATTGTATTTTTTTTGTAAAATATACTGAATGAGGAGAAAATGTTGATAGATAATTCTTTCAATCTAAAGCAATTTTTTTCGAGATTTCCGCATATCAAAGGGGTTTTTCATATTGCCCAATAGAGTTTCCTTTTTTTGGCGGATAGTAGAAAATTTTGTAATATCCTATTAAAAAATATGTTGGTGTAAGTTTTGTCCGATGACGGAGACGAAGGATATCCTTCGGTCACTGCTTAACACGTTAACCCCCAAATGGGCCCAATAAAATTTGTCCCCCGGGGCCCCCCATTTTTTTTTTCTGAAATTTTTGCTCTAGTATGTTTTTGCAATTAACATATAATGTTGAAAAATTTTAAAACCAAATGCATTTAGAAAAAAAATACTTTTTTCAAAATGAGAACTGGCTTTTTGGGTCTCGGACCCCCTCGGGGTTTTTTACCCCGTGTGACTCACATTCGTGTCTCCCCCGTTTCTGCTTTTTTCGACTTTTTTTTTAAAAAACATTATTACATTTCTGCATTCACCTACGGTGGGAAAAGTCTTTTTGATACCCCCTAAGAGGTTGGAAATGAGTGGTGAATATAAAAAGGTCAAGCGCATTTGAAAAAAAACTGGGGAAATGATATTTTTTCTGAATCGGATGAAGAACCTTTTGAAGGGGGTTTCCCAAAAAGATGAATTCAACCCTGAACCCGAGTAAAAAAATTCTTCAGATGGGTCTTTTGTTAAAACAAAAAAGAATGATAAAAGTAAATTTTTTTTAAGTTTATTTCAGAAAATAAAAAAAAAATATGTTCGAAAAACTAATCACTCATATAAGTTTTTATTTTTTAAAGATATTTTTTTCCCTTCTTTCTTTTTTTGATATTTTTTTCTTTATAAAAGGGTAAAAGGGGATTTCTGAAAAGTTGGATTTCAAAAGATTTGACCATTTTTCCTTAAACCCTAGGCTCCCTCACCTTGAGAATGCCCCAATCCTCGATAAAAATACTATAAAAGCGGTGATTTCCAAATTTGCCCCAAGGGGGAATGAGGAAAAGGGAAAATGGGGAAAGGGAAAAAAAAATTTGGTCACATTTTACGGGAAAAGTCTCTGAAAACATTTGATTCCCTTAATCGATCCGGGAATTTAAAAAAAGGGGAAATTAGGGGGAAATTTTTTTTTTTTTAGAAAAAGGTTTCTTTAAAATTTTCTTAAAAACAAAATTTTTTCAGTAGAAGATGAAGGGGTCGTCTCATTTTATTTAAGGAAAACAAACCCGATGCACAACAAAAAAAAAATGCAGAGATTCAAAAAAATTTCCCGGGACTCCATAGAGGGAAAAGGGACACTGAAAAGAAAGGAAATAAGAATATTTTTTTTTCTATTTTTTTTTGTGGATGGGCCTAAAGATTTCCAAAATGGTGGATTATAGAAAGTCATTTATATAAAAAAGGGGGAATATCTGAAAAAATTCTAGGAATCGCTTTGAATTACTTTTACATTTTTGCTTCTTTTCAGCAACAATGAAGATAAACCCCTAGTGATCGTTAGGCGAAATTGGGGCCCTTTTTTGTAACTACTGACTGATAAATTCAAAGGGTTTTTATATCCCAGAACGTGAAATTTGTATTGAGGGAAACCCTAATTAGAGGGACGCCTCTTTTTAAGCACTACATAAAAATAAACGGTTCAAATTTGGCATAAAACTGTATAAATTTTTTGTTCCAAAGGGGAGGCTTTACTTATTATCAAAAAATTTTTATTGGGAAATGAAAAGATCAATCGTAAGTGCATCAACAAAATTGTATTACCCTTAGGGAAAGATATTACATCAAGGTAAAATTTTCCTCTTCACATTTTAAATTTTTATAAAAATTTTTTGCAAAAAACCCAAACGGAGAACTCGCTTGGTGGGTCCCCTCAAGAAAAATCGAAAATTTAAATACTACTGACGTAACAACGACAAAAAACTCAAAAAAAGGCCAAAATTATCGCGGGAACATAATGGAGTGGAAGACAAGCGAAAATATTTTTTCTTAGTACAAACCCAAAGCGGTTCAAAAATAAAAATGAGGCGGTGGAACCCAAAACCCCCTTTTTTGTGTTTTTTAGCCCGTAAATCTCCCCATTTTATCTTCTGGTCAACTAAAAAACTTATTAAAAAACCCCCTAAAAAAGGGTATAAAAAAGGTATCGTAAAGCATTTGAGTTATTAATTTGGACTGCCCTTTGGGGAATGCATATATTCTATATAAAAAAATAACTAGAAATAAATATATCTATAACAGCATTTTAAAGAGCAAATGGGTTTAAAATATATTGAATACTGTAGAAACCATCAAATAATGAAAATAAACAAAAAAATTTTTTTAGATGAAATTTTTTGCCAAAAAAAAACCCCCGTAGATGTTTTATTTGCTCGAGGAAAATAAGGGGTAAGAAGGAAAAAGGAAAAAAAGGGAAAAATTTTTTTGTTTATCGTGTTTTTTTGGGGGGTTTATAAATGTAACCAAATAATTTGAATCTTTTCCCAAATTATTTTTTGTAGGTCTACGTGCTTGAGAAAATAGAAAAAATTATTTTTTTTAATTAATTTTTTTTTTCATTATCCCTTTATACAGAAAAGGGAAAAAATTTTGGTAAAAGTTGACCCCAAAAACCCCCTTTCAAAATTTTCCCCAAAAAGCTGAAATGTTTAAAATGTTTTGGGGTCTTACGAGGGTTTACAGAGCATAAAATAAAAAAAAGGTAGGGGAAGCCCTTTTGTCATGTCCCAGGGCCTAGGCCTCTTTAGTAGAGGCAAAAACCCGGTTTCCCCTGACGACTAACGTATTAACCTATAAGTTCAAAATTTAATTTTGATAGAAACATTCAAATTCATTTTACTTGGAACCCGTCGATCAGCACTTCCCAAAAACACTGGAATATCTTCATAGATCCTGAATACAAGCTAATATCAAATTATTGCATTTTTTAAATTGTACTTATTACCACGGCTTTCCCGACTATTTTTTGATTCAGACTTCTTTTCAGCAGACACAATAAAGTTATCCTACCTTAGAGGTTATCACACATTTACAAAAGGATTTAAAGATAAATTTCGGGAAACCCAGATACGACAAACAGGTTGCTATCATTCTTCTAGACGGATCCATCGCGTTCTTTTGGTAAAGCTCAAGATTTTCCCAGATTTTCTCAATTTGATGAAATAGTCGCTTTTTTCCCGACCAAGATTCGTCTTCGTATTTTTGGGATCACCACGGGCAATTTGGGGGAGACATTTTTGGGTTAAAGGACGTCATGAACATAATTAAAATCCGATGGCACGTCCAGTCGGAAGGTAGATATCAGCATGTATTTTTGTTTTATAAAATTGTCATCAAACCTGCTGACAAAATCGTTGTAAAGAAAAAAAAGTTTCTTTGGGAAAAACAAGAAAACAGCCCTGATCAACAAGTGAAAAAGGGTTGTTAATTATTGAGAAAGGGTTCCTAAAATATGGCCATAGCTCTTTTGGATTCAGAATGACTTGTACTAAACACTTTTTTCTACACGTCATGATGATTTTACAGCACATAAAAAAGGGAAAATTTTTATTAAAAAATTTAAAAAGGGGGAAAAAAAAATAACGCTTTTTATTTTTTCGCTAATAATTAAAAAACTATTTATAATTGAAAATTTGAAAACCCAGATTCTAAAAGAGGAAAAATTTTCCCCCAAAAAAAAATTCTGGACCCCCCAGAACTCTATCTCCATTATTTAAAATTTTAAAAATTTTCCCGCCAAAAAAATAGGGCTATGCAAACCCAGTTACGGCACGGGCGCACCACCAGAGACAGTATACCACATGGAAATAATTTTTTTTTGTAGTATTAAATATAAATTCAAACATTTAAAAAAAATTACTGTCATCTTCAGAAAGAATAAAGTCCTTTGGGAAAAAAATTCTTATGTTCTTTTTTTTAAAAAAAGTTATACAATTGTAACAAACAATTTTTTTCCAACCCCCTTTTTTTAAGATGGCGACATAAAAGTTTAAAAAATTTGGGCTTATAAATTTTTCTTTTTTGGACCTTTCTTATATATGTATATATATATATATATATATATATATATATATATATATATATATATATATATATATATATATATATATATATATATAAAAACCTGTTAAAATAGGATCGGGTACCCCCCCGTATCTCCTTTATTTTTTGGAGGTAATCGATCAAATTTGAGATACCCCTTTTTACATAAAAAAGCGGCATTTTTTTGACCTACAAATGTTTTTTTTCCTTTCCCGGTTTCGCCAAAAGTGATACCTACTTTCGTTTTTTAAAGGGACCCCCTATATATTTACTTTTTTCTGAGATCCATAATTTTCTGAACCCAATGATCTACATAAGTGACATTTCAAACGTCAATATTTTTTAATAATTAAATTTTTATTTTTTCCTTTTTAAATTGTGCCATGATGGGTTCCCGATTTTTTTCCAATTCCCCCCGTCTAATGCTAGAAAAATCGAAACCCCCGTCAAAAAAAACAAAATTCCCTTTTTTATAAAAAATAAATTCATCGTAATCGTTTTTGGGGGGTAAAACTAAATTTTTTTCAAATGGAACCATTTGGTACCGTGGTACCTTTTGGGTAAAATACTATTAAAAAGGAATTTATTCTTTACCTGCTAATAAAAGGGCGATAAATCAAAAAAATTACAAGCTAAAGAAAAGATAATCAATTATTTTTGTTCTAATTTAATGCTAAGAAGTTACAAAAGGTGGCTTTGAAATAAAAAAAATGAACACAAAACATTACAACAATTGATCGAAATGCTGTCCTTTTGGGTAGACTTCTGAACTCGCATGGCTTCAAAACGCTTTTAAAAACAATAAAATTATTCATACCGATTGTCAAATAAATAGGTATTGGTTTTTCTTTTTTTTTAATTTTTGGAAAAGTCTTCATTTTTTGTTATTTTTTTCAAAATCCCCCATTTTAAAAGGGGGTGGGGCATGTTAATCATTTTGGGGGAAAGTAAAAAAAATGCCGTTCGGCTGAAACCTTTTCCCAAACCCGGATACCTGAAGACAATTCCAGTGAGAATTTATTTTAATCGTCTTGAAAATCAATTCCAAAAAGGGCCCCAACCTGACCCCAAGAAAATTTTTCTTACGAAGGAACGGAAATTTTTTTTTGACGAAAAAATTGATAAGACTTTTTTTTTTGAAAGGGTTTTGAATTGGAAATTGTCCCAAACGTTAAGCCGAATTTTGACAAAAATAATTATAAATCTTCAAATATCAATTGCAAACCTTTAAAAAAAATTTTATGGGGGATGGAAATTTTTGATCCGAATAATGTGCAAAAAATGCTTTTTTTGGGAAGGTTTTTTTTTTGGGACGATTCAGGTTTAAAAAATGGTATTTTTAACCGACAAAAAACAAGGTAGGGGGCCGAAAATCAAAATTTATTGAGGGGGGGGGAACTTTCGGCGGGTTTTTTCAATGTTTGGTTGGTCCGGTCGTAGAATCACCAATTTAAATTTGAAGGTGCTTGACGAGATAGATCAGGTTTCGGAAATTAATTGGGCAGGTTAACTAAATTTCCGTCCATCTAGATGGGGAAAGTTTTTCCCCCCAATTCAAGAATATAACTGATTACCTTCAACAGGATTCCATGGAAACGTTTTCGAAAAATGGTCCGTGCGATGGCCTACAAGGTCCCCTGATTTCCCACCCTTGATTTCTTTTTTTTTTGGGACTTTTAAAAAAACTTGTCTATGAACCCCACAACCCGGAAAACCGGGGTTTGGGTGAAGGGAAATTAAGATAAAAAAAATTGGAAAGTTTTTTAAAAACATTGGTTCGGTATTGACTTTTGGACAGATTTCGATCAATTGTTGAAAAAGTTTTTTCATTTTTTTTTTAAAACCTTAGTAATTTTTAAATTGATTTAGAAAAAGTAACTATATTTCTTATTTTTGCTTAATTTTTGTATTTTTTGAATTTTATTAGCAGGTAGAAAAATTCCTTTTTAAAAGTACTAAAAAAATTCCATGAACCAATATGGTTCCTTTAAAAAATTTAGTTTCCCCCCAAAATAAAATTTGATGAACTTTTTTTCCAAAAAAAACCTTTATTTTTTAGGGGATTTGTTTTTTCCTTTTTAGGGGTAAATTTGGAAATTTAAATCAAATTAAAAGGAAAATTAAAAAAATTATCAAAAAAAAATTACGTTTAAATTCCTTATGTGGTATCATTGGGTTCAAAAAAATTTAGATTTTTAAAAGTAATAATATAAAAGGTTTCTATCAAAAAAAAGAAAGTTGGTATCCTTGGTTAAACCGGGGAAAGAAAAACATTTGACGGCAAAATCCCTTTTATGTTTTGGGGGATCCCAAATTTCAATCTTTCTTCAAAACAAAAAGGGATGGGGGTCCATGATCCTAAATTTTTATATATATATATATATATATATATATATATATATATATATATATTTAAAATATATATATATTTTTTTTATAAATATATATATAAAATTATATATAATATATATATATATATATATATATATATATTTTTTTTCAATTTTTCGGGAAAAAAGGTCTGATTCTTATTCTTAATTCTCAACAGTTTGACATGGTATTTTCATCTTCAGGTTTAAAATAAAAAACAAGATATGGAGTTTGGAATATTTACACAATAAAATTTATACCAAATTAATTTTTTAACAACATATGGTTGAATATAAAGTATTTAACCAATATTATCTTAATTTATATATTCACTTACAAATTATATTATTTGAATTTTCGTTCGCATCTTACGGAGTTTTTGTGGGTGCTGATTGACGAAGTTAAAGGAATGGTTTGCTTATCTTTTATGCATTTTACCCTCTTCATAAGTAGGTACACCAGAGTTTATAAATTCTAGTATATGGGGGGACTTTTTTTTTTGGCAGCATGTGAAGATCAGTTTTCATTATTATTACTAAACCAAAGTTAAAAAGGTTGTTATAAATTTTTAATTTTTTAATATTTCTATTGTTAATGCTATTGGGGTCTTTTTAATATGTATCTTTTAAGGAATGTTCTTACTTTGATTCCTTTTTTTGGTCAAAATTTCAACGTTGTTAGTTCATTATGTTGTTTTTCTTTTCGTTTTAAAAGGTGTAATGTCTTTTGGATTAAAATTTTAAAATAAAAAAGAAATAAAAAAACAAAAAAATTTTTCGACAAAAAAAATAAGACAATACGGGGAAAATTTTCACAAACGGGTTTATTAAACCAAATGCATCAAATCGTTAGATAAACTATTTGTCAAACGCCCCCCTCAGTTACAAAAAAATGTTATTCAAAATTTAACTGACAGAGCTATAAAGCTTGCTCCCCCAAAATTCAGGAAAAAGAATATAGAAATAATCGAGAATATATTGAAAAAATAATTCCCCCACCACTTTGGGGAAAAAAACAATAAAAACGAATACATGCGATCACAATAAAAATAAAATGAAGAAAAAAAAACAACAACATACATACATACGTTTACCATCATAGACAAACCATCGAATGAAATCAAAAACAATGGAAAAACACAACATAACTATCTCACACCGACTGCAAAATACAAAACAAAACCCATTTATTCAAAATTAAAACCAGAAATACCAAAACAAACAAACCTACGTATATAGAATAAGTGTAAGACTGTCAAATACCTATATAGGTTAAACAAAACAATATTTGCAGAAACGAGTACAAGCCCACAAATACTCAAAAATCGACAATACAGCCTTATCCAAACACGAAAAGAAAATCACAAAGTTTGACACTAACAACGTTGAAATTTTACCAAAGGAAGGAATCCAAGAGTAAGAACATTCCCTTGAAATGATACATATTAAAAAAGACCCCAATAATTAACAATAGAAATGATATAAAAACTTAAGCCAGATTTATAACAACCTTTTTCAACTTGGTTTAGTAAAAATAATAAAAACTGATCTTTACATGCTGCCAAACAATACAGTCTGCCCATTTACTGAACTCAATATAAACAATCTGGTGTACCTACTTATGAAGAGGGTAAAATGCATGAAAGATAACAAACCATTCCTGTTAACTTCGTCGAAGTCAGAATCCACAATAACGCCCGTACGATGCAACGCACAATTCAAATAATATAATTTGTAAGTGAATACTCATAAATGTTAGAGATTTTTTTTATATTGAGTTAAATAACTGTTATATTTCGAACCATATGTTGTTAAATAATTAATTTGTGCTAAATTTCAATTTGTGTAAAATATGTCTCAAACCCATATCTTTAATTTAGTTTAACCTGAAGAATCCATTTCATGTGCGTAGTTAAGAGAAATTATATGAATGACTGAATCAGACCTTTTATTCCAAAGATTAAGAAAATATATATGTGTCAAGAAACTAAAGAAATATATATATATATATATATGTATATATATATATATATAATTAAGAAAAATCACAAAAAAGTTTATAAAAGTTTTTTTTTTTGTTTATTATAATTGTTCATAGTTAAAATTAACAAAAAAATTAAAAAAAAGATGTAAAAAAAGTTTTTTTAAAAAAATTTTATGTTATTGCCATTTTTGCATCTAACAATTACATCGAGTAACGTGAAGATTTTTACGTCTTTTTATAATAGTTATTTGTAAACAAATAATAAGTTTACTACATAAAAAAAAATACCATTTTGTTGTCTTGATAAAATAATGATTAATAACTTTTTAATTGTTAACGATCGTTTTTATTTTACCATTGTTTAAAAAAATTGTGAAATAAATTTTTTTTTAATAATCATAATTGGCATTTCTCAATGAGTAACAAAAATTCAATCAATAATTTCATTTTTTTTATTGATTTCAATTTGTTATGAACAAATTCTGACTAACATTATATTTTGTTTCGGAAAAATTGGAATTACAGAAACAGAAAATATATGTACAAAATACGAAAATAAAAAACTTACAGATATCGAAATTATAAAACCACTTGATTTGTTGGAACAAACTGATAAAACTAATAAAAAATCCGATAATGGACATGCAAATCGTTTTATGGAGGATTAATCTTTGGAATGAGTTAAAGTCCAAGTAGCTATGATGGATCAGCTGTTATATCATTTGTTTATAAAAATTGAAGATGTTTTTGACATTTTCGTATCTTTTTATGACTTATAACTTGTTGTTGTTAAAAAATGCAAAGACAGTAATTGACCTGCAATACAATTTTTTTCAGTGATGAAATATCTGCCAAATTACATTCTAATCATATCCATATCTAGTATAGTTTAAATTATATACGTGTTTTAAATAATGTATCAAACTCGTGTTGAATTTAGGTCAGACTTACTTCATTTGTTATGTAACTTCAACTTTTGGCAGCAATTTTGTTTTTTCTGTAGAGTATTCTTATTCTTTTTTGTTTCGAATGTATAAAAATTTTGAGGATACAGCCCCAAAACTTAAAAAAATTTGGGGTAAAACTCAAGAATTTGATCGGAAATTTATTTATTTTTAAAAAAACAATAGCACACTTTCAGTTAGAAGCTACTATAACTTATTATGATATATAGAAAGTAAAATTATAGCAAAATATGAAACGGAACGGGGTTTGATCAATATGACTGAATAATAACTGAAGAAATAGAAAGAAATCAATAATTGATAATCAAAATTCAGAAATCGTTTGACAAAAATATTTGTGTGAAATCCAGAATCCGTGCAACAGGGTAAGCTTTATATTTTTGTGTTTTGTATTTCTTTGGCATATTAGATATTTTCCAACTAATATTGAATTGATTGGTTATTGATTTCCTACGAAATCGTTATCCAAAAGTGAAATCTTTTATGAAAATTGAATCACATATTTTAGTATGACAATTTGATTTTTTTTTCCCCAAAATTTTGAATTAATGAACCTTGACTTCTGAACCACTCTATAGAATCTCCAGTTATTTGTAGCATGAATAAAAACAAAACACTGCGAAAATACATTCCGAAATATTTTGACTGATTAGTGTTAGTATACCTAGAATCATTTCACAGTTTTCTATTATTGAATCAAATTGAGTTTATATCCAGTGTGTTTGAAGAATTACAAATAATCATGAATCAGTCCTACAGTTTCGTTGAATGATTCGAAATTATTATTATTTCATTATTGTTTCATTCACTCATTCTATACAGGAGTAGGTATAGGTAAGCCTTTGACTTATATAAAGTATTAAACTTTCTTACAATTGATTTTGAATGATACTTGTTCATTCATCATAGTTTCCTAATTTTTTTAGATTGTTTGATTAATAAAATATTATATATTATATGCAGTGTGGTTGGAAGAAGCTAACATTATTTTATAACGGGTTCAAGACATATTATTGTGTATGGAAAATTGTTGTTCATCTTAAGTCATTTCGAAAATTGTTAGATTTTTTAAATCTCAGCTCCTCTATACAGGTATTTTAAAAAACTGATACAACTTACTGTCAGTTGTAAAACAATTATTATCTAGGTTGGATTACATTTTTGGAACATGTATTTAGTACTATGGAAGTACTGAAGTCGTACTGATTAGAATGACATATCATACAGTGTGTATTTGTTGTAACGAAGTAATTTTTTTATTCATATAGTTTGTTTGTTTTTATAAGTGCTTTAATTATTTGCATAGTATCCTCAACAGATTCCAGCTCTCTATACCGAGTGACACAGGGTATCGGGCCACCCCTGTAGCATCTGCATTCGTAAACGGATTTTCCTGAAATTTGGTACAATTATATAAGCAATCATTCCGAGTTTGATCACATTACAATCCAATATGGCGTACTTTGTTTTCTTAAATGGAACACCCTGTATATTTTTACATATTCAAGTTCAACAGGTCAAAACAAATCCAAACCTTATGTCAAATGTAATTTTTTTAAATCAATTGGAATTAAAATAGTTTTTTTATTTTACCTCGTGGAGGAATGAGATTTTGTCGAAGCTATTCACAATGAGTCGCAAATAACAGAAAAACTTAATTTTTTCTGAAAAATTATTTTTTCTGTCATTTATTGATGAATTAATTCAGTCACATCATATTTTGTACCTGTCTCTCTAGAACATTCATTGAGGAAAAAAATGACATATACTTTTTTTATTTCATGAGCTTCCTTGCAGTTCGAATACTCTTTCAACTTAGTGTGGAAAACAACATTTCTGAATCTTGTCAACTAATTGTGTTTCGCTGTCATCTTTCATCTCAACTCTCGAAAATTAGTTTAGTAGAAATGTAAAATCAAAATTATAGGTTCACAAGAAGTGAACAGGTTGATATGTTATTAATTTACGGAGTCGCCGCTTGTCAGTTATACGCTGAACGATACCCACACAGAAGACACCCACAAAGAACCTTTTTAAAAAATGTGGAGAGAAGATTTCGAAAAGAACCTAACAATGGAGAAGTGAGGAGGCAGAAATGAATGTTCTGCTTATGTTGATTTTGTTCCAACCGCTTCGACGCGGGAATTGGAATACCAATTCAATGTAAGTCGAGAAAACGCTAGAAGAATTCTAAAGTAACCATTATCGTGCTTATAAGTATAACTTACAACAATTAGTTGACAAGATTCAGAAATGTTGTTTTCCACAGCTTACTAAGTTCAAAATTATTGAACTGCAAGGAAACTCATGAACTAGTTGTAGATATTTGAATTTATACAATTTGTTACTGCACCGAAATACAAAATTATGTAATTTTTTCCTTAATGTATGTTCTAGAGAGACAGGTAGGTGGCCCATAGGGGTTCTATTTGAAAAAATGAATTTTGATCAAAATGTTATGTTACTTAATTGATTAACTAGTAAGTGACACAAAAAATAATTTTTCAGAAAAATTAAGTTTTTTTGTTATTTGCGACTCATTGTGAATAGCTCCGACCAAATCTCATTTATCCACGAGGTAAAATAAAAAACTATTTTAATTCCCATTGTTTCAAAAAAATGATATTTGATATTAGGTTTGGATTTGTTTTGACCTGTTGAACTTGAATATGTAAAAATCTACAGGGTGTTCCATTTGAAAAAACAAAGTTACTGGCATTTCAAGAAAAACTGGAAGTCCGCCATATTGATTGTGATGTGGTCAAACCGAAATGGTTGCTTATATAAGTGTACCGTATTTCAGAAAAATCCGTTTACGAATGCAGAAGTTACAGGTGGCCGATATCCTGTGTCACCCGGTATATTGGGAGGACGATTCTTATCTGCCGCTCGATAAAATCGCCAGTGAGTTTTATAAATTATTCACACCCAGTATAGCCCTTCATACACTTGGTAATAATATCTTAACCTAGTATAATAAAGTATGCAGATCCGGTTCATATCAATTGCCACAGGTGTGGGGTTTTCTTTAAACAACAGCCTGTACGGGTTCATTATAACATTTTTCCAGATGATCCGTTAGCTTGTTCGATGGCAATTTCAGAATGAATAAATACCGCGCCATTATTTATTTTGTCATGAATTTGTCGCGCTCTCGTAATATTTGAAGAGTTGCGCAAAATATCGTTTTGATGGCGCTCGTAGCTCAAACTACTCTAGATAAAATAACGCTTTCAATGCTTTCACGGAATTCCAATAAGAGTTACATTTTCTAAAAAAAATGTCGAATGATTTTTTGTGTCTATTTATGTTCTTGCAGCGTGAGCGGTGAGAAGTAAGTATTTTTATAACTGTTGAAAAAAGAAAGAGTTCGCTTATTCTCACGAGCTTAATCGATTAAAATAAGAAAAACGATCCTAATTTCTTAATTATGAGTGATTTTGCCATGGTCTTGGATAAGATGCCTAGAAACCCTGGTGTATGTACTGATTCGATTTTGTTTAACTTTTAGTAGAGATTCCGGGTCCTACTTCAAATTTTTCACAATAGATGGTGACAAATTGATCTGTTTGGCTTCTAGACATCTTAGTCTTGGACTAATAACCACTCGAGAAAACATACTATTAGCAACTTATGTAGCCTTCCAGCGTTTTGCATTGGAGGTGGTCGTACATCAAATTATTAATAAACCATTTGGATGTTTATTTTCAACCGACCATATATTCGCAATTTGGTTTTTGATTTGAAAAATTTGTTCACAATTGAATCTCACCTGATGAATATTTGAGTTCTTCAACTTGTACAATTTCCTCTTCTGAACTTGTCGATTGGCGCTCTTCCCGCTGATTTTTCGCCATTTTTCTGGAGTATGAGGAAGTTTGAACATCTGGGAGATAATTAATCATGGACTCATTGAGGGACAGTAATGGTATAGACATTGATGGGGTATCCATTTTATTCGTATACCTGTCAGATATGTGAAGTGTGTTATGTCAAAACATAAAAATTGATTTCTTTATCTTGACGTATCATCAAGTCTGGGTAAGTCGTAATAAGTCAGAAATAGGCCAATCAATGTAAATGTAAGGAAAGAATGAAATGTACAAAGTCATTATGTATATATAAATTTCCCAAAATATTAGTAATTCACTTGAAACGATTTTCGCCTTTGGGGAGATTTATGGAAAAATTAAATGTCAACATTGACTTTCCTCTCAAAGGATTGGATATGAGTTATTATGCAGCAGATAATGTAGCTCCATGTCAATACAACTTGTATGCTGTATCCAACCATAGTGGAACAACTCATAGCGGACACTACACGGCTTACTGTAAGCACCCTTATGCAGGGATATGGCACGAGTACAATGACTCCAGAATATCACCGATATCATCACAATCCATTATAAGTGAAGAAGCATTCGTCCTTTTCTATGAGCAAGAGGACACCAACTTAGATTAGCTTTATTATAATTTGAATTGATTTCTATAATAAAAAGTATTTCATCAATAGAGATTTTCTGCTCTACTGATTCTGTGACAAAAATATTACCAGGGAACCGACTAGGCCATCATACGATAGACGGTTCGTAGTTATATCCTGTTATGTTTTCTACTCCCAACTGTCATTGCTTAATTTGGTATAAACATTTAAAACCATTTTTCTATAGTTTTTGACTTGTAACTTGAAAACCAACGAGCAATCTCGATACTCTCAATGGACGAATTGTAAAAAATTGAAATGCAAAACAATGAGACCTAACGCGACTTGATCGGATTATTAGTAACGGAAAAAAAACGGAAAAAATAAGCTTTTTTAAAAAAATTCATAAGTTCGCCACTTTCTAATTTGTAGTGCAGGCTTTTCACGACATAGTTGTGATTAATATGTAGTTTATGTGTGAAAAACTACAGGACATATATTCTCATTTTTCGTTACAATGCTGCAAAATAGGTGAACAATACTTGCAAACATAACCGAAAATGTGAAGGGTAAAGCAACAGACGCGGATAAGCGTATGTATATTAATTCAAGCGCGCTGCGCCCTTTATGAATCTGCTGCTCCACCCTCCTGAGCCGCTTTCATGCACCCGCCGGTTTTCGGTCATGCTTGCAAGTATTTCTCACCTATTTCGCTGCATTTCAACGCAAAATGAGAATAGTCCTTTTGTAGTACTATACTTCAACTCTCAAAATATTTTAGAACTATTGAAATCGGACCACCTATGACGCATCAAGTTCTGCTGCAATAAAGTGCATTGAAAAAATCAAATTGCAATTATGCCAAAACTAATAATCCAACAGTGCCCGAGTTTTTCTCACATAAAGAACATATCAATCACTACTATGTCGTGGAGAGCCTGCTTCAAAACTTGGAAAATGGCGGTGTTATGAATTTAAAAAAAACGCAGATTTTTTTATTGAGTCGTACCTCGTCGAGAGTATCGAAATTGCTTCATTAGTTTTCAAGTTACAAGTCAAAATCGATAAAAAATTAAAGAAATGCCTTTAAATGTTTATAACAAATTAAGTAATGACAGTTTGGAGTAGGAAACATTATAGGATATAACTACGGGCCGTCTTCCGTATGATGGCACAGTCGGTTTCATGTTAGTATTTTTGTCAAGAAAAAATCTCTATTGATTGGTCTAAAATAGTTCTTCGTGATATGCTCTGCTTTATTTTAGAACAGAAAGTGTCTATGGACATTATTCAAAAATGCTTATTGGTTGGTCTTCAATTCGTGGAAGATTCGTCAATAATTTCTTTTATGCACGACCGGGCGTAAAGTAGCACTTTTGCGCCCGGATTTGTGGGCGTAAAGTAGCACTTTAGCGCCCGCGGACTAATTTATCACCCTGCGGGTGATAAAATCGTTGAACGGCGCTAAAGTGAATTTCAATCTCATATCGATAGGAATCTATATTCCGATGGATCATATAATCAAACCCAAAACATTAATAACAATAATATTACGAAAACAATGAACATAAATTAATTTAAAAAATGAATTATAACTTAATATTGACAATACAATTAGAACAGTTATTTATGGAAATATTTGGATTTGTTGTTTTCTGTTGTTGCAGATAGTTACTGATTTCAACTGATTCCTCATTACTAGAAGTCTGAAGAGAATTCATGTTATTATCTGGTGTTTCAGAGTAGTGAGCAATATTTTCAGATTGTCTGCAATGGCTAGTAGGAGGCTCATCATTTTCTACAATTTTCTTAGCAATCTTCAGCTTATTTGAAACTGAATTTTCAATATAACCTTCCGCAACAGTCGTCGACTTCCACCCAGCATGTCTTTTAATGTTGATTATATCCTCGCCTGCATCTGCTAACATAGTTGCTGAGGAACGTCTGAAGCAGTGACCAGTATATTCTTTCGCATTAGAAATACCTAGGTAAGTGGCTATTCTGAATGGTATTTGACCGAATGTATTTTTTTCGATAACATGTCTCGTACACTTGCCATTTTTAAAATATAAAAAAACCCGCTTTTGATCATTCTGATTTCGCAAGGAAGAATATTTTTTGTAAATATCCAAATAACTTGGCGATTTCTGTTCTTCATCGATTACAGTAAACACTCGATCTATCTTCGTTTTGGTTTCTCGTATAGTTATGAGTAAGAATGTCTCGAAATCTTGAATGTCGTCCACTGTGATATTTGCCAATTCTTCGCGGCGACATGCTCCACAAATACCAAAAATCAGTGCTACCTACAATAAATTCTCAGATTAACATACTGAACATTGAGAAAACATGAAATTAGAACTTACTTTCATCATAAGATACAAATCGTCTGGTGCTTTCCTCAAAAATAACTCGATTTCTTCTCTGCTTAGAATCTTCGATTTCTTTGGTTTATAACCATCAAATTTTCGTTTCAAAAAAGCTATCAATCTTGCGTATCTACTGATATCTATATTATCATGTACATTTGAAGTAGCTTTCAGCATGGAATAATATGACCACATGGTAGAGGGCTTACAATATTTAGGTTTTTCCAGAAAATAGGCAAGAAGTACAGTCTCTGTGTATTTCTTATTTTTTACATTTTTCCAGTTGCACCACCTCACGAATTCTTCATACACCTTGTCGTATATTTTTTTGGATTTACTTGGCAATAAACTCAATTTCGCATCCTCAGCTGCTTTACTTATTTCTGGTGGAGTACAATTCACACTTTCTTCGTCGCTTGAATCCATTTCAAAATCACTAATAAATTATCTGTGATCACAAAAATTGACAGCAAATATGGCTACTAGCCTATATAATCTTATTTCGAAAAATTGACTGAGTTGCCATGGTAACATTCATTCCATCACTTCTTGATTTATTCTGTTTCCGATATGATATGAATATACATCCTCACGGCAGTCTTGATGTATTTTTATCATGTTCTAGATATAAAGAGGTATCTATCTACATGACATCAAATATACCGGTCGTGCATAAATTTTTTTATGTATTTCGGGCGTAATTTGCTTTTATGGACCTAGGCGTGTTAATAGCCCTCGCTATCGCTCGGGCTATTACTTACACGCTGCGGTCCATAAAAGCCTATTTTACGGCCTTGATACATGAATAACTATTTTACAAGCTTTTATTTAGTTTCACTTGTTAGTTCGTTCGTTTGTTAGTTTGGATCAAATCTTGCAAGTGAATTTTGGCCCTTCAGCGTCCGATAATTTGAAATTTGGCAAGTGTTCATAATTCCGGTGACAATGCATTAATCTTTGTTAGAGAAAAAAACGAAATGGTGGCTCTAAGATGGCGGACGAGATTTGTAATTATGATCCGATTTGATTCAAAATTGGTATGTGGGGGTTTTTGGGGTCGGAAATTATGAAATTCTTGTCAAAATCCATAAATTCGGGATGGCGGCCCCAAGATGAAGGATGAGTTTTGTGATTATGGTCCGATTCGATTCGAAATTGATATGCGGCGGTTTTTGCCGTCGGAAAATTTAATTTTTTTGTCAAAATTCATAAATTCAGGATGGCGGCCCCAAGTTGGGGAACGAGTTTTCTAATTTTGGTCATATTTTATTCAAGATTGAATAAGAAATTCTTATTGCAATATATATATATATATATATATATATATATATATATATATGTATATATTGTTTTTATTGTTTTCCGGTGTTAGTGGAGGCAACACTGGTGGAGAGTTGAAAGAATGAGAGAGACAATAGATACGCGAGACATATAATGCACATCGCACATCGGGGAATTCTATGATACAGAAAGAAACAGATCGTGAGCGTCTGTTTAACTAACGTAATTTTGAGTGCTTGGATGGCGTTGACTGCTGTGGCTCAATGCACAAGGTGATTGTTCATCGCTTGTATAATATGTATTTGACTATTTGTGTTTAAGTGTTTAATGAAGAGTGAGGATAGATGAGTGCTGTTTTTTACCATGTTCTCATTTTGCGAAGGGTATTTTTGTTGTGTAGACCTACTGATAGTGTAATAGATGAGAGGTATCAACTTGTTGCCTCCATTTTAGATTCAACCTTATACCCAGCAACCGATAAAAAGTAATTTATTCATTTTATCTTAAATCATTTCTATTCATTAGTTTCTTCGTGATTTGATTGGCGTATTAGAATATATTTCCACCTCCAAAGATAAGTACCTTTCATATCTATCATTTAGAAGTAGTAAATATAATGTTTAGTCGATATAAGTCTGACAAAATATCTCAGCAATCGGCAAAAGAGGCGCCGAATAAGCATTCAAAGCAAATCAGGCAATAATGAAGATAATGCCTTTGATAATGACAATCTAGCTAAAGGAGTTTTTTATGTTGAAAAGGGAAACATTCTCAATTAAATATTGATAGAAAGATTTTTCTGTGAATTGAAAAATCCACGATTAAAAGAAGTTATTTTTTGTGAATGTCTAACAGAAAACAACTACTTCCCCGGCTAAAGCCACATTGGACATTGAACTTTAGCCGGGGAAGTAGTTGTTTTCTGTTAGACATTCACAAAAAATAACTTCTTTTAATCGTGGATTTTTCAATTCACAGAAAAATCTTTCTATCAATATTTAATTGAGAATATTTCCCTTTTCAACATGAATACCCCACAAGAGGTTATCGTGACGATGGAAGATAGTGACTAAAGTTTATCTTTCAGTCGCAGATGATTCCACATCTGATTTTATGAACATCCTGTTTATATTTTCAACAAATCGAGTTTTTTATCTTAATTTAACGGTAAAAAACTTTCTCAATCAAGATTGGATCAAAGGTTTTTCAATCAAAATGTAAATCAGATTTCTTCGGGTTAAAAGTTAGGGATTCCGCACGTTAGTTGTTTTCTGTTAGATATTACAAAAAGTAACTTGAATTTTTCATCGTAGATTTTTTTTAATTTTGTTTTTTCTTCCATTTTTCAATTTATCTTTTAGTCTCTTTTGTGATACATATTTGCGAGCATATTTGTGTAAATCGCTGGGAAGTTGAGGCAGCATATCTCTGAGAGCTCGTGGGAGATATTCTCATCGGGATATTCAAACATAGTAAATCCATATTGTATCGTTTTTTCAAGTCATACCTAAAAAAATGTAGAATAGGTATATTCAATTTATATTTCTAGTACTATAATGGTTTTGTAGATAACCTTATTCCATACTTCAGACAAAAGTTCCACCAACTGAGCTACTGATGTCACTATTCAGGATATATAATAATAACTGCTGTTCTTCATGTTAGTGGGAACAAATTAGGTGAATCTTACATCAATAAGATGAAAAATTTTTTTCATGGATTCAATATAATAAGTATACAGGGTGTCCGGTGAACCTTGTACAATATTGGCACTGGTGATAGACCAGGTCATGACTGTTCAGAATATCGAAATTTCACCTCAGTAGAAATCTCACCGTTTTTGAGATAATGGGAATTTTATAAATTTCTAGAAAATCGCTACCTTACCTCGGATTTTTGAGTGCTATGTCTACAAATTAAGACTTATTCAAATATCTTTGCTGCTGAAGATTAATGATGAGTAATGCTTTCAGACGTACAAAACAGTTTTTCAGTAATTGATACATTTTTTCAAGAAATAGAGGTAAAATGCCAGATTTGAATCCCACCAATTTTTATTAACAAAAGTTTGACATTATTGTCTGAAAAAAACATAACCACGTGAAGGTGGATATTCATTACAAAAGAATGCCCATTTTGTCCAGACTCTACCATGGTATGAAACGTACTGAAATTATTTTTGGAGGGTGTGATATTTCCCTTGAATTAGAGTGTGGTTTCATTCTAGGCTTCCATCAACTTTTATACTTTCGCCCAAAAAGTGTTTTGTTTTGATTTTATCAAGATGAAAAGTGGAAAATGGTTATTAATAATAACGAATAAATTACTTGATAGCATTAAAAAGTAAAATGGACTTTTTATGTAATCAGCCTAATAAAATTAATATCCAAATTAAATGGTCGATTATTCGACATGGCACCGATTAATACACGAATTCTTGTAATAAATGTCGCAATTGTCTCCAGATTCCAACGAAGTTTCAGTGATCGACAGATACATTGCTTAACATAATTTTTTTGCGCATCTTTCTTTTGTCCTGTACCAGACTTCTTTTCCACTTTTTGTTTTTATTGTGTATTGAAGATAAGAAATATAGGTACTCAGTTTGTTTCATCCGGCAGTATTTATTTCATCATCATGCCGTACACACGTTATACTCCCCGAGAATATGCGCAAATGCACTACATTTATGGTGAATGTAGAGGTAGTGCTACTGCTGCAGCTGCGCTTTATGCAGAACGATATCCGAATGCATCACATCCAAGTTCTCGTGTTTTCATAAGAGTTCACAACTCTTATTTGGAAGGCAGAATTCCTGGAAATCGAGGTGGCGAAGGTAGACCACACCACAATAATGATGAAGGAGTATTGCAAGAAATTAATGAAGACCCAAGTATTTCTGTAAGAGAAATCGAACGACGAACGGGTATTCCGAAATCTACGACTCATTCCATTATAAAACGTTACCAATATCATCCATACCATGTGCGTCGCGTCCAAGCATCACTCAGGAGGGACTACCCGGTAAGAGTACGATTCTGCCGTGAAATGTTAGGAAGAAACCGTGAGGATCCGAACTTTTTTAATAAAATTCTGTGGTCAGATGAATCTTCATGCAAACGAGATGGATATACTAATATGCATAACTTACACAGTTATAGCCTAGAAAATCCAAATTTGATGAGAGAGGACAGATCACAACAACAGTTCAAGATAAACTTATGGACGGGAATTTTAAATGACGAAGTAATCGGCCCTTACGAGTTGCCACAAACTTTGAATGGCAACATTTATCTGAATTTCTTGCAAAATGAACTGCCCCCTCTTTTAGAAAATGTACCTTTAGTACTAAGACAAACAATGTGGCTTCAAAATGATGGCTGCCCGGCGCATTATGACGTACGAGTTCGGCAATATTTGAATCAAATGTACCCACGACGATGGAGAGGACGCCGTGGCCCAATCCCGTGGCCGCCCAGGTCACCTGACTTAAATCCATTGGATTTTTTCTACTGGGGCAATTTGAAAGAACTAATTTACGCCACACCTAACCTGACGTGGAACAATTGAGACGGCGTATTCACACTGCCGCTCAGAGAATCGCTGATTCGGGGGCTTTAACGCATTTGAAAAGGTCCTTCTTGAGAAGATGTCGTATCTGCATAAGATCTGATGGAAAACAATTCGAACATTTATTGTAATATTATTCAGTGCGATGCCGAATAATCGATATTGTGGTTTACATTGTATGTTAATTAAAGAAAACGTTCAATTAGTATTTACTTTTTTACCTTTCATTGAATGCTTCTAAGCAATTGATTCGTTATTACTCATAATTATTTCATCATTTCATCTTGATAGGATAAAAATAAAACACATTATCGACAAAGTCGTAAGAGTTGATTTTAGCTCAGAATAACACCCCACTCTAATATAATCGGAATACCACCCCTTTCAAAAATAATTATAAAAAGTTATTTGAGAGTCTGGACAAAATGCTCAATTTCTTGTGATACATTTCCACCTCCACATGGTTATAGTTTCTTCAGACAATATTGTCAAAGTTGTTAACAAAAAATTGGTGGAAATTAAATCTGGCATTTTACCCCCATTTTTCGAAAAATTGTATTAATTTCTGAAAAACTGTTTTGTATGTCTGAAAGCATCACTCATCAGTAATCTTCAGCAGAAAAGATATTTGAATTAGTCTTCATTTGTAGACATATCAATCAAAAATCCAAGGTGGGGTAGCGATTTCCAGAAATTCAAAATATGCCCATTATCTCGAAAACGGTGAGATTTTTACTGTGGTGAAATTCTGTTATTCTGAACAGTCATGACCTGGTCTATCACCAGGGCCAATATTGTACAAGGTTTACCGGAGACCCTGTATAGGTCCATATAATGTTTTTCAGTATCGGACTGGTTATTTAACGGGTGGGTATTTTCCATTCGAATTCCAAATTGGTACCTTATTCTCTCTCGACAGCGCTGAATTTTTTATATGAAAGTCATTTCAGACATATTATCCAGTGTGCCTTACAGGGGGTTATGGAGCTTTTTCAGTTTTTAGACTTGTTTTTTGAATTCCTCAGAAAAAACAGCTGATGGTTCACCTTGCCAAAATCAAATCAACCGTTATAGAGATATTCAAACCAGAGCTTGACAATTTTGTGGATTGATTAAGTAATAAAGAATTGAAATTTTCAAGAGGAAATCACTACCAAATAGAAATAATTCAGCAATTCTTAATAAGTTATTGTGAAAAACATAACTTCTAATTTTTAACTAACACCCTATGGGATATCCAAAGGGCAGTGAAATGTTTATTTGAATTATTATCCCGAATATTTGGCTCCACCAATTGCTTTCAGGTCTACCGAAGGTAACAGCTAGATTTATGCCGAAATGTCAACCTGAATGATAATCGTGGTTCTCCATGTTATTTTGAATCATTATGGAATTTATCAGATACATGTCCATAACGAAAATAACTTTTATCAAGTCTTGCCTTTTTTGTGTTTCTGTTCAGTGAGAGACTTTTCTGTGAATTGAAAAATCCACGATAAAAATTAAGTTATTTTTTGTGAATGTCTAACAGAAAACAACTATTTCACAAAAAAATCTTTTTACCAATATCCAATTGAGAATGTTTCCCTTTTCAACATGAATACCCCACAAGAGGTTATCTTGACGATGGAAGATAGTGACTATAAAGTTTATCTTTCAGTCGCAGATGATTCCACATCTGATTTTATGAACATCCTGTTCATATTTTCAACAAATCGATACCATATGGATTTACTAAGTTTGAATATCCCGATGAGACTATCTCCCACGAGCTCTCAGATATATGCTGCCTCAATTTCCCAGCGATTTATACAAATATGCTCGCAAATATGTATCACAAAAGAGTAAATGAATGAAAGATAAATTAGTAACTTTTTGCACGATTGTAGAAAAAGATTGAGATTCAAATGGAATGACAATTCGATTATCTACATCTTATGAAATGTTTCACAATTCTTGGGGAGCTGATAGGTAGCGATATGTAAATACGTCATCGAAAAAAGTGATTTCAATTCATTCCCTTATGTTAGTTATGTAACAAAAATATAAAAAAGACAATGCGTCTCCACACCTGGCGCATGCGCCACAAACTACACGAGTAGTCAAAGCATATGCTTGTTATCCTCTTACGTCTTTCTATGATCACGTTGGCTCAGCACGTGTACCATTTTATGCGGCAACTTATTGTATCATTGTAATCGTAAACTTCTCCCTTAATGGTCGTAGATGTGAACAGTAGTTGTTCGTCGTTGTATTTTGAGTTTGTTTTATTTTTTCTATTTTTTTCAATTATATGGATATCGTGTTTGGTGGCTACCTTCCCATTTTTGATAATTTTAGTGTTTTTCAGTTTTTTGTTGTGTGCTAGATTAGGTTAGTTTTTCTGACAAGCGCCATTGAGTATACAAAATATGACAAAAGTAAGTTTCTATTTATTCAAAATTGTATGTAATCCAGATGAGTGTTCACAACGTACAGGATGTTCCAGAAATATTGTGGGATAAAAAAATTTAAAAACTTTTTTATGGAACGACAACAAATGCGAAATTGTGTATTGTTCAACGAGCATGCAATGATACTTATTTCTCACTAGTATTAAAATTGTACATGAGCGGAAGGCGAGTGCCACAATTCATACAAATGCGGAATGGGTATCACATCCCAGATAACACATGGATATCCTATGGATATCCATTGGACATCCTTCATGAATTTTATGGATATACTATGGACATCCAATTATATCCAAAAGACATCTTATGGACATCCGATGGATGTCCAAAGTGGAACAACCTGTACATCCATAGAATATCCTTCAAGGATATCCATAAGATATCCTCCAGAGATGTCCATAAGATATCTTTCAAAAATATCCATAAGATATACTTCATCCTTCAGGGATATTCAAAAGCTATCTGAAAGATTCCTTGAGAGATATTCTAAAAATATCCTTCGGCCAGAAGATAAAATATAGTAATAGCGATCTGGAGGGAAATGAAATAATGGTATTGAACAAAAAAATGTATTAATAAACTTGGTATCAAAAAAAATTCTCATAAACTTTGGGGTAATCAACAAATAAAATGTATATGTAAACTCTAAAATAAAAACAGAATATTAAATGCAGAATAATCATAAAAATAAAGTTACAGAAAAAATAAAATGCTATTTTCATCGTCCATCAGGTGTTTCCTTTATTCTAGAAGATGAGAGATGCCTTTCTTCGGCCCTTCTCAGCCAAGCTTAGATGGCTTCTTCAGTAGCTTTTTTATTTTCCGTCGAATCGCTGAGGTCAGCCGCTTCTGAAATGATATGTATATATTCACGGGTATAATTGATGTTAAAATCTACAAAAAAATACTGAGAAATATTATGCTTTCTTTTGAATTCGAATACTGATGTTGATAATATATATATATATATATATATATATATATATATATATATACAAGCATTATTGACATAAACTTTTCTTGGAAATTTTGCATTCTCACTGAACTAGCAGTCTGTTTTGCGGCAATACAAATTATTATCAAATAAACAGAACGCTTTTCACCTAGTGATAATTCAGCCAGTTTTAATTGTCCAGTTTATTTTTTTTGCTCCATACCAGCAATATTTGGAGGCAAACATATTAGTGAGCATGGAAGAAAGGCATCGTTCCACAAAGTCATATTTTTGAGATTTCATTTAGGTACCTAAAAAAAGAGTTCTAGAAAAAGGAATAGAAAAACATACAACTTACCTACAGCAGCTTTGAATTTCGATCCAGTTCCCAAATATTATTCCGAAAGATTCATTTTTTCAGTGCAATCAATAGGAAAATGTTCGAATCTACTGATAAATCATCTTCATCACATGTCCACTGTTGTAGGCATTCACACCATTTTTAATCTGGGCACTGTGACATTTGAAAAACTCGTGTATTGTGGCAAATGTAACGACGTGCTTTTTAGCATTTCTGAAAATATCGAAACTCAAACAGCAAACACCTAAATGCATTGGAAATAATGGATTTTTATAGGTTATGTCCTTTTCAATTCAAATATTTACCTGTATTCGGCCCTTTGGAAACAATCAATTGCTATAGATGAAAACCATTAGGTCCAGACCAACAGGGTATCAAAAACAAAGGAAAATAGAAAAAAACACGACTTTTGTTTCGATTCAGTGCTATGACATGACTAATATGACCTTCCTCAACAAAATAAAATGACAGACGTCGCCAGTAATAATGCGTTATGCGTATAGTATGGCCTGTCGCAGACACATGTATATCTGTTCTGTGGTCGCAGAGGGTCCCCGCGACAAAGGTACAATTTGTGTATCTACGAGAATGTTCAAATTCATTTATGATTGCTTTGGATATCTCATGGCCATCCCTAGGATATCTTCTGAAGGATATCTATTTCAAATCCTCGATGGATGTCCATTTCAAATCAAGTAGAAAAACGAAACATGAGAAAATTAATCCATATGTACGAGCATGAAAGAAACTCAGAAATTGACACAATAAAAATCAATCTTGCAATTTAAACTTATCCATATTTGCTCCGGATATCTTATGGCCATCCATATGATATCTTCTGGAGGATATCCATTTCAAATCCGTCGACGGATATCTTATGGATGTTCATTTCAAATCCAGGGATATCTCGACCAGAATTGGACATGAAATGGATATCCATAGGATATCCTGTGTTATCTGGGATGCTCGTTGTACACTATTATTTATTATACGACGATATTACTATAGAGGAGTATACTTCAGTCTCTATGGAAGAGCTATCTCGGAAACTAAGTGAGATCGAGGCACAGTTACTTTGGCAAAAATGATCCCCATTTTGAGCAACTTTGGTTTTTGTGTGTGGTCTGTCTGTCTGGATGTGGCATTTCAAATCGATATATCTCCGGAACCCTTCGAGATATCGACTCGAAATTTGGTCATCTTGTAGAATTCAAAACCATGTACTATATCATCATATGAAGGAAATCGGAAAACTCTTAGATGGTTTTCCCGGGTTTTTTCAATTTTTTT
The DNA here is from genome assembly GCA_018342105.1 of Gonioctena quinquepunctata. Lineage (NCBI taxonomy): Eukaryota > Metazoa > Arthropoda > Insecta > Coleoptera > Chrysomelidae > Gonioctena > Gonioctena quinquepunctata. Next base: position 667,039 of record JAFIRS010000484.1, on the reverse strand, counting down.
CTGTTCATTAATTGTGCACGCATTACAGATCTCAAAAATTACTCAATCGATTTCATTTTCAGCGAAAAATTACATTACTGGCAAGAGACGTAGAAATTCAGACCGATCTAAAAATTCCAAGTTGGTTTTCCGAGAGACACGTATCGGTTCAAAATAAGATATCTCCTGAACCAATCGACTAAATCGGAATCTGAATGATTCAATATGTGCCTCTGGATGACGCAAAAAATAATAATTTCGTAATTATGTTTTCCACATCCATTGGAAAAAGAAAAAACAAATGAAAATCAAAATATTAAAATTTGACATTCATTTTATTCAATATATCTCGAAAACAAATGAAAAAATCATAAAATATCAAGGGAGCAAAATTTGCCGTAACTTTTTCTACAAAAAATGTCGGATAATTGTTTCTGTAAATTTTATAATACAAGAAATATAGCAAAAAAATATGAAAAAAATTTCTACTTACTGTAAAGTACCATAAAGAACCAAAATTTTTCCTTTCGATAAAATATAACAAAAACTCTCATAAAGTTTTTTTTGGGTTCAGGAAATATGATGGAAAAAAATAAAAATATTGAAGAAAATCCCACATTCCTGGATAATCATGGGATATATGAAAATATTTTATGGAAGTGAAAAAATACATTTTGACAACGACTGCAACGGTTTTTTTTCATATCAAATAACGTTCTCAAAATAAAAATCGATCTGTCTGAGGATTATTCAGGTGTAAAATTTTAAATGGGGCGGGCACTTGTTATATTGTTTACTTCAAACAACTAATGTAACTCTATGTATAACCCTAAGAAATAATTGTTTTACAGGTGTTCCATTCGAAATATTAAAGTTGATATCAACCTGAATGATAATCGTAGTTCTCCATGTTTTTCTGAATCATTATGGAATTTATCAGATGAATGTCCATAAAGAAAATAACTTTTATCAAGTCTTCCCTTTTTTGTGTTTCTGTTCAGTTATTTGCTGATAGACTGTTCATGATTTTTTTCTGTTCTGTTCAGCGGGAACTAAAAATGAGAATAGTAAATATGTTCCACAAAAAAGTTATAAGTTGCTTTTAGCATTGATTCATACGTGAATATTTTTCCATATGGAATATATAAGGTATCTACAATTTCAAAAATTACAGCCCATATCATTACATTTCATATTCTTCGTTGAAAATATAAATGTTTCGGAACATATCTCATACTAAAAATAATGCGCCTGCATTAATTTTTCAAAGACTATTTTCCTCATTATTTTTGAACCAATCAAATTGCCAAAATTTCAAACTAGAGAACCAATCAGGTCAGTTTTATAGTGATAAAACGTCTTCTCGCTGTTTTATACTGATAAAACCTCTAGTAGATTCGATATTGTTTTGCGTTAAAACAATACTATGATTCTGTCAGAATTATATGTCAACAAGAAATGCAAAATTGATTAAATAAGGGATTTTCAACTCACTATTACAGTGATTCGATATTTTAATTTAAATATACCTTTTTCAGCATGATAAAAACCTCAGATTTTCAACTAAGGCAATGAATAATTATTTCCATAACATCAACACCAATTCTCGTGGACTAGTGGATAGCGCACAATACAGCATTATCAAAAAGCCAGTGGCCAAACTGTTAAGACGTAGGTATGACTGCGAAGCCAGAGGTCAGCCGTTCGAGCCCCGGCGACCTCTGATTTTTTTTCAAATTTCCCTTTTTATATTTTTTCACATAACAACACCGCACAAATCCAACCCCAAAAACATTTTTTACACATTTTATCACCCCATCTCAATTTATTACACCCCAAAAACTAACACAAAAGCAGACTGTCACCAAAATCACCATAATATTTATTCATTATTTCAAGTTGGCAGATAGCCCTCGGGATAGGGCCATTTTAGGATACAAACATATTGATAGAGAATAATTTATATATATTTTAGGTTTTTGGGCGAGTTCAAGAGCATTGAATGATCATTGTAAATGAATGAATCTGTAAAACAGAGCATTTAGAAACGGACACACGATTCCTTCAATTTTGTAACGAGAAGAATTGTAATTTTCCCCGTTGAAAATTCAAATATAACATGAATTCTGGTCATTTTATCCAGTTTTAAATGTTATTCGGGAAATATTCTCATCAAATATCATTCGTGCTAGAGGATTTTATTGCAATTTTTTTTAAATTTTCCCTCAAGCATTTTGCCTCTAGGAAACTTAACTCGTGCAATTTGCGGCATTATTATTCATTCATTTAATATAATACATCCAAACAGATTATAAATCCACTAGCTGGAGTATATAACAGTATTTTATATGATACAATTTTGGTTTATGGTACATATGTTAACAATAGTTGGTTAATTCGAGATATGCTGAAATAGTATATTTCTAAACTGGGTTAGTGAAGTGTTAAATATATCTACACTATCTAACCTATTAAATTGTCTGCACATATGAATCAGAAGACTATGGAAATGGTGGTAGGAGTTAGTTACAACGGTGTGGAAAGAGATGTTGGATCTCTAAGTAGGTAATTCGTGGCACATTGAAATTAACAAGGGCAAGTAATTCTGGCGAGTCAATTAGACCATGTATGACTTTTTAAAGGAATGTAAGGTCGGAGATTTCTCTACGCTTCCTCAGAGTAGTAACCTCGAATTCTTCGAGTAGAAGTTGTTGATCATAGTGATTCACTGGGTAACTGCCGTGCTTTTTAAAATAGAGAAATTTGAGAAAGTCATTCTGAAATTTTTCTATAGAATCGATATATTTTTTTTGGAATGGATTCCAAACAGTACTGCAGTATTCGAACTTTGAACGTACTAGAGAAAAGTATACTGCTTTCATTGCTTTGATAGAAGAAAATTATTTGCTATTGCGAATAACGAAACCTAATAGTTTGGCAGATTTAGAAGTGATGTTTTCTATGTGAGATACAAAGGTTAATCTCTTGTCAAACAGTACCCCTAGATCCTTACATTCATTCACGCGGTCAATTATGATATCATTCAATGTATGATCGTATTCCATTGCTGATTAAATTCTTGCATAGGTCATAACTTTGCATTTGTTGACATTGAGAGGCAAGTTGTTTGAGGTGCACCATTCAGTCAAGTGGTTGAGATCGTTCTGTAGAGTATTAACGTAGGAGCCATTTTGTATTACTCTAAATATTTTGAAGTCATCGGCAAAGAGTAGTTTGTTAGAACTCATTGAATCACAGATGTCGTTGACGAATAATAAAAACAAAAGGGGTCGTGAGTTGGATCCTTGGGGAACCCCAGACGTTGCCGAGAAGGTAAAACTTTTTTCACCTTCGTATTCTACATGAAGTTTCCTGTTTGACACATAGGACCTCAAAATATTTCGAATTCTTGTAGAAAACCCAAAATTTGGCAGTTTATGTAGGAGGTGCTGATGAGATACTCTGTCAAATGCCTTACTGAAATCGGTGTATACCACGTCAAAGATTAAACCACTCAAGCTTTGCTTCCGTGGTTTAAACAGATAATGAGACCTCAAATCGCACTCAGTAAAATGCTTTCTCGGAAATTTCAAAAAAATTTGAGCGATATGCACATATGATATTACCCTCGACAAGTTACCCACTGATTACACTGAATACTTTGAGAGTGTGAATAAGACTTTTGCTTCATTCCATAGTAAATAAAATAAATAATAGAAAACCTTTCCAAAGACAAGCACTAAAAAGTTAAAAATAATTGCTTTGGATGTGTGACGTAGGTTATTCCGTGAGTTACAAATTCAAGAGCTTGTCGCGCAAAGTTTTCAGTTCGAATACAAAAGCGTCAAGCTTTTGAATCTATGACTCACAAAATAACCCACGTCACACATCCAAAACAATTATTTTTTACTTTTTAGCGCATTTGAATAAAAGGTTGTCTTTAAAAAGGTTCTTTATTAATTAATTTATTTTGTGCTTTTCAGTAAGTACGCCTTAATCTATGAATGTCTGTTGAAGCATCGTTATTATGATGCCTTTTTTCTGTAAGTTCTGAGCTATCTAGTTCTTCAATGAGGAGACCATCTAAAGATTTACTCCTGGAGCTGCCATCTTCAATTTATGAATTTTGACAAAAAATCAATAATCATACCAATTTTGAATATAAACGGTCCATAATCACAAAATTCGTCCACCATCTTGGAGCCGCCTTCTTGAATTTATGAATTTTGACAATAGACAATAAACTCATAATCTCCGACCTCAAAAACCTCCAAGTACCAATTTTAAATAGAATCGGACCATAATTACAAAACTCGTCCGCCATGAGAATTATGAATTCTGACCCCGAAAACCTCCACATACCAATTTTGAATAGAATCGGATCATGATCACAGAGATCGTCCGCCATCTTAGAGCCGGCCGCCATTTTCATTTTATGAATGTTGACGAAAAATGCATAATCTTCGACCCCAAAAACCTCCACTTACCACTTTTGAATTGAATCGGACTATAATTACAAAACAGCAGAAACTGCTATATCAAATCACTTTGGACAAAACTTGTCTCTCCAATGTACCTACCGTAAGAAAAAATCCCAATGTAACTAAACCGTTTCAAACTCAACCCATTACTGAACATGAGATAGCAATAACCCTATCTGAAATAAAAAATAAAAAATCTGCAGGCTCCGACGAACCATCAATTGTTATAATAAAGGAAATAATTCCGACCATTATTCAACCACTAACTTATCTCATGAACAAATCTCTAACACTAGGTTATCCTAAAAAAGCAGTTGTTATCCCTGTTCACAAGAAATGAAACCAGAAAGAAATAGACAACTACAGACAAATTTCCTTGCTCTGTTCCATATCCAAACTTTTTGAAAAAGTTGTTGCTGTCAGAATTTCAGATCACTTGGAAAATAATAATCTGTTGTGTCAATCTCAGCACGGATTCAGCAAACACAAATCTATTCAAACAGCTTCTTACCACCTACTGAGTCATTTTTACACTGAGATCGATAGCAACAAATATGTCCTTTCATTATTCTTTGACCTATCATAAGCCTTCGACACAGTGTGCCCTAAATTCCTAGTTGAAAAACTGTCAAATTATGGTATGTAACTTTATAAACTGGATTGAGTCCTACACGACTAATAGAGAAATGGTAGTATCTTGTAATGGTCTTACCTCTGAGGCAAGAAATGTCAGACTGGGTGTGCCCCAGGGCTCTGTTCCAGGACCTTTGTTATTACTCTTATATGTGAATGAATGAATGAATGAAATTTCATGTCCGAAATAATAAATAAGCTGAGACTTACCCTATTGACGATTTAAAAATGTCAGATGAAGTAAAATTCCTAGGAACCTACCTAGATGCTAACTTGAATTTTGAAAAGCAAGTGGACCATACTTGTGCGCAATCAAACGAAGCATATTATGCTCTGAGACAGATGAAACCCAGCCTGGATGAGCCTGGCCTACTCAGTATATATTATGCTATGGTCTACTCACATATCAGTTTAAATATCTTGACTTCGGGTAGAGCAAGTGATTTTTCAAGAGTTTTTATAGAAACGTATAATAAGGCTCATGTTCAACATGGATTTTCGCGACAACTGTCGGCCTATTTTCATAGAAAACAAAAATTAACAGCACCTTTCATATACATATTCAAATGTATAATTTTTGCGAGGCATAACATGGATTTATTTGCGGAAACTGGATCTGAACATGAACTTCCCCCAGTACAATGCTATCAGCTGCTATAATAAGTTACCAAATGGAGTCAAACGAGTAAGAAGTGATAAAATTTTCCTTGGTAGAATTAAAACCTTCCTCGTAGATAGATGCTATTATAGTCACCAAGAATTCCTAACTGACAACCTTACAAACTCATTTGAACCGTATGGTTCATAATTTTATTCTTAGTTAAATATTGCATTGTTCCGCAATATTGAATATTTTGTGTACTTCTTCTAAACACATGTGTGCTTGTGAATGTGAATGTTTTTATTCTTATCTTTTTTCCTTTTACCTGTATATTCTAATATTTTATATCTACCCATATTCTGTACCTCTCATACTCTGTACCCGACATACCATGTGTATCAAAAATGGTGAATTTATGAATTTTTGACAAAAAATTCATAATCTCCGCTACCTTGGAGCTGCCATTTTGTTTGTCTCTAACAAAAATTCCATAATGCATTGTCACGGGAACCATGAACACCTGCCAAATTTCACGTTAATCGGACAACTAGAAGTGGGTCAAATTTAACTTGTAAGATTTGATTACACACATTGGGACAAGAGAAAGTAAATAAAAGCTTGTAAAATAAGGAATAGTGTTCATTAATACATCAATTTAACAATTCGCTACATACTGGAAGCCATTCGTTCAGAAATTCAAGAGCCTCATGAATATCCTGAATATATATTCTACAAAATATGAGGAAATTAAATACTTACTCCAAAATACACTTAAATTTAATGAACAAACTGTAATAACGGCAGCCCCCAAGTGGGGCCCATTTTCGATATTTTGCTTCGGATTGAAGATATCGAAGAAACTTATTACAAAATTCACATTTTTAGTTTTTTCAACATTCTTCCGCAGAATCCTCGCACGATTTAAATTCTGGTTTTCACTTTGATAGAATTCTATGGAAAAAAAAACAATGACTAAATTAAATGTCAATCTGACATGTGTACCCATTACCGCCGATATGTGGATGGTTTGCAGATATCGCGGCTCCACGGCATGATGGACCGGAGGCATCGCCGCTAGAGGTGTCGGAACGAAAGACACTCCGCTTAGTATCGGTAGATCAATCCCCTAGTATCCGAGGCAAGATCCAGGTAGTAGGGAAGGCCGATTGATGTGTCGGGGGGTAGAGTGTACGGACGTTCTAGTATCCGAAGGATGATGCTTGGCAGACCACACGCCGACAGCCCAAAGATGTGTAGCAACTACCCGATCCCAACATGGATGGGCAAAGTAACAATTGAAATGTGGTAGAAATAGTTTTGGCGTTGACCCATACGACGTGGCTTTTGCCGACATGGATACTAAGGGGAGGGGAGCCCTTATCAGCCTTGGCTCTGATAACCCCTCATGTGGTGTCGGCCTCTTAGGGGCAGCAAAGTCTCGCCAAGGGGGACAGTGTGGATTCTGGAGAGTCCAACAGCTCTACCAGGCCGTAGCAAGGGCCGTTTGAGGTGTCGAACCCGCAAAACGATGGAGCAAAAGCTGAGCTTACAGAGTGGCCATTGGTCTCAATCAGAGTACACAGGGTGCGAGCTGCGGTGCTCAGCTTGAGGGCAAAGTTAGGGAAGGGATTGTTCTAGACGGAGCGAGGCGGTGTGGCTGACGACCTCCGTAGCCGTTTCATGCCGATGTTCTAGCGGCGAGAGAGAGGATTTCGAAAATGCAGGAGTTTTACGTGCAGTTTCACGTACCATTAACACATTATTCCAAGTCTGTGTGAGTGGTGTTTTAGTTAAACGGAGGCGAACTTTGAGTGTTTTCAATAGCCGAAGATAGCGCTGAGAAATGAATTTTTTTGTCTGTATGCTTTTTTCATCTGGGGTTTGTCCATTCGTGGTGATTTGATGCCATTTGACGGTTTCTTCTCCTTTGACAGGCATAACTAATGAGTTTTTCTCTTTCTAGAATATGATATTATAGACACAACTGATTTGTGACAAATGAATATGTCTGGTCATCCATTTGTCTACAATAGTCGTGAAATCTGCCTCTTCCGATTGGACGCGCCATCAAGTTTATATTACAAGCTTTCATTTAACTTCACATTTGTTTCGTTCAAATCTTGCAAGTGAATTTTGGCCCACTTCTAGTTGTTCTAGTTGTCCGATTAACGTGAAAGAGAAAGAACAAAATGGTGGCTCGATTATGGCGAACGAGTTTTGTGATTATGGTTCGATTCTATTCAAAATTGGTATGTGGGGGTTTTCGGGGACAGAGATCACGAATTTTTTGTCAAAATTCATAAACTCAAGATGACGGCTCCAATATGGCGACGAGTTTTATGGTTATGACCCGATTCCAATAAAAATTGTTATGTGGGGGTTTTTGGGGTCGCAGATCATGATTTTTATGTCAAATTTAGGATGGCAGCTCCAATATGGGGACGAGTTTTGTGATTATAGCCCGTTTCCATTCAAAATTGGTGTGAGAGGGTTTTTGGAGTCGGACATCAAGATGTTTTTGTCAATATTCATGAATTCAAAATGGCGACTCCAACATGGTGACGTTACGTTATTATGGCCCGATTCCATTCAAAATTGGTATTTTTGGGGTCGGAGGTTATCAATTTTTGTCAGAATTCGATAAGATGACGGATTTCATGAATGATTCAAAAGAATTGGATCAAAATTATTTAAAAAAAATATAAGATAAGCTTTTGAACAAATGCACTGAAAAGGAAAAAATAACTTCTTTAATGACCTAGGTTATTCTGTGATTAGCAGATTTAAAGTTGCTGCGAATATAATATAGGTATTCTTGCGCGGCAAGATTTTGAATCTGCTACTCACAGAATAACTAGGTCAAACAATTAAGAAATATTTTTTTCCTTTTTAGTGCATTTGTATAAAAGCTTGTCTTAATTTTTTTTCATCATTTTTATTTGTTACACTTTCGGTTTTGAACGGACATCTCCACATTCCATAATGTTCAACTGAAACTCTAAAAGGGCCCACAGACGATGCAATTTGTTGTACAACCGATCGTACAATAGGTTGCACTATAAATCGTATAGAGAGATCGTATAGAGTTCTGCCCACAGACGTGAAAAGAATTCAAGCGATCGGTTGTACAACTAATCTTGTATATTTTAATTGTTCACCATGGCACCGACTGTTTCAAAAAAAGAAATAGCTGCTGTAGTTGTCGCGTTGTTCTCATATTATTAATTTTCTTTTTTAGAAGCTCTATCGTTACTGATGGGTTACTTTCCTTTATGTTTTTCAATAAAATTTCGTAACTTGCGTTACGTTTATGTTTATTCGAGTACTCGTTAGATGTAACATTCCACAAACAAGATTGCTCTCTATAAATGTCGATAAACTCTATCCAAAACTGTTTATTGTTCTCCATTTTAGCGGACAATCTCTCTACACAATGTTAATTTATGCACGGCCGGGCGTAAAGTAGCACTTCAGCACCCGGATTTGCGGCCGTAAAGTAGCACTTTAGCGCCCGCGGACTACTTTATCGCCCGGCGGGCGATAAAATCGTTGAACAGGCGCTGAAGTGAATTTCAATCTCATATCGATAGAAATCTATATTCCGATGGATCATATAATCAAACCTAAAACATTATTAACAATAATATAACGAAAACAATGAACATACATTAATTTAAAAAATGAATTATAACTTAATATTGACAATACAATTAGAACAGTGATTTATGGAAATATTGTTGTTTTCTGTTGTTGCAGATAGTTACTGATTTCAACTGATTCCTCATTACTAGAGGTCTGAAGAGAATGCATGTTATTATCTGGTGTTTCAGAGTAGTGAGCAATATTTTCAGATTGTCTGCAATGGCTAGTAGAAGGCTCATCATTTTCTACAATTTTCTTAGCAATCTTCAGCTTATTTGCAACTGAATTTTCAATATAACCTTCCGCAACCGTCGTCGACTTCCACCCAGCATGTCTTTTAATGTTGATTATATCCTCGCCTGCATCTGCTAACATAGTTGCTGAGAAACGTCTGAAGCAGTGACCAGTATATTCTTTCGCATTAGAAATACCTAGGTAAGTGGCTATTTTGAATGGTATTTGACCGAATGTATTTTTTCCTATACCTGTCTCGTACACTTGCCATTTTTATAATATAAAAAAACCGCTTTTGATCATTCTGATCTTGCAAGGAAGAATAATTTCTGTAAATATCCAAATAACTTGGCGATTTCTGTTCTTTATCGATTACAGTGAATACTCGATCTATCTTCGTTTTGGTTTCTCGTATAGTTATGAGTAAGAATGTCTCGAAATCTTGAATGTCCTCCACTGTGATATTTGCCAATTCTTCGCGGCGACATGCTCCACAAATACCAAAAATCAGTGCTACCTACAATAAATTCTCAGATTAACATACTGAACATTGAGAAAACATGAAATTAGAACTCACTTTCATCATAAGATACAAATCGTCTGGTGCTTCCCTAAAAAATAACTCGATTTCTTCTCTGCTAAGAATCTTCGATTTCTTTGGTTTATAACCATCAAATTTTCGTTTCAAAAAAGCTATCAATCTTGCGTATCTACTGATATCTATATTATCATGTACATTTAAAGTAGCTTTCAGCATGGAATAATATGACCACATGGTACAGGGTTTACAATATTTAGATTTTTCCAGAAAATAGGCAAGAAGTACAGTCTCTGTGTAGTTCTTATTTTTTACATTTTTCCCGTTGCACCACCTCACGAATTCTTCATGCACCTTGTCGTATATTTTCTTGGATTTACTTGGCAATAAACTCAATTTCGCATCCTCAGCTGCTTTACTTATTTCTGGTGGAGTACAATTCACACTTTCTTCGTCGCTTGAATCCATTTCAAAATCAGTAATAAATTATCTGTCATCACAAAAATTGACAGCAAATATGGCTACTAGCCTATATAATCTTATTTCGAAAAATTGACTGAGTTGCCATGCCATTTATTCTGTTTCCGATATGATATGAATATACATCCTCACGGCAGCCTTGATGTATTTTTTTCATGTTCTAGATATAAAGATGTATAGTATTTCTAATCCCAATTGGACCGACATGAAAAGTTTCGAGAAGGCATTCTCTTCCACACGACTGAACTTTTTTATGATTGTACCAGGAACGCTTTGAAAGTAAAAACACTGGTAGTATATAAATTTCCCATTTGCCGGCAGTGCATATGAACACTCCTCGTAGTGCTCTCATTTTTATTGCCGTTCCAAGTGGGATTAGAATAACCATATTTATCTACATGACATCAAATATACCGGTCGTGCATAAAATTTTGTATGTATTTCAGGCGTAATTTGCTTTTATGGACCTAGGCGTGTTAATAGCCCTCGCTATCGCTCGGGCTAATACTTACACGCTGCGGTCCATAAAAGCCTATTTTACGCCCTTGATACATAAATAACTATTTTGAAATGAAATCGTATCAACAAGCACCAAATAGATACCCACGTTCAAACTTATTGTATATCCAACCGAGTTGTACGACAGATTTATAAACATGCTAAACTTTCATACGACTCGACCGCGTTGTACGATTGATTGAACGATAACGCCACACACGTTGCAATTGTCGTTCAAACGGTTGGACCAACCAAGATTGTACAACTTGTTGTACAACAAATTGCATCGTCTGTGGGCCGTTTAAATTTCATATGAATCTCTTCTTTGAGAAAGTATTCATTTGGATCTCGTTGCTCTTGACTAACTAGTGTGGAATAGCATAGATTTCATCAGTAATGCTTTTTATTATTATCGACAGTGAGATTTTTCCTTCCCAGCTGCGAGAGTTACATATCTTCGAAGTCTGTCTCGAACAGTTGAAGTCTGACAAAGGCAGGCAAACAATTGAGGAAAACATAATGGAGAATGTTGAAGAAAATATCACGTTTTCTGCAACGTGACTGTCGTAATATTCCTCGAATGGACTTCTATTTAATCGGTTTTCACAGCTGTCATCTGCCGCTGGATGGGGTCGGGAAATAATTTCCAGAAGACAGGACAGGCGATATAATTCTCTCAGAATACGCCAAAATAGCAATACCTACGTTATAGTTGATAAAATGTTTTGGAAACAAGGCTACTAGAGATATATCTTTATAACACAATGATATGAATAAAATATTAACAAAGCATTTCGTGAAACCTAAATTCTATTTTTTATTTACAGATGGCCAAACGCAATTTGAAATCTATTTATGACAAACAATGACACAACAATTAAATTAGAATAGTGAAAAATGAAGTAACATGAACATAGTAATAAGGTTGTACAAGATAACATAACGGAATAATGTGTATGATTTATATAATGCAGTGTTTTGGCTATATACAGGGAGTTATGTAATAAGTTTCCGATATTTTACAGGACGATTCCTTAGTTATTTATAAAGTGAAAAGTTCATAGAAGCATGGGTCCGCAAGGCCTTTTTATATACAGGGTGTTGAGAATTCATTTTTATTTTGTTTTTTCGTGAATAATTTTTAAAATAATGTCGATATTTGGACAAAAATTGGTTTTTGGGGATTTTTTTAATATGAGAAATTTAAATTTGATCTTAGTTTGGCCCTTAATTGTAGGGGGCGCCGCCTACAGGTCTTTGTCCCTTTTGGGGAGTCACAACTTTGTCGTGCATGTATGAATCACATTTTCTAAGAAAAATCGATTCTTCTATCATTTTTACGTAAAAAAGGTATGCTTTTCAAAAGTCGCTACAAGCAGCCGTTTTCGAGATATTTTGATTTAAATTAATCGATGCATGTGCTTGTCAAAAAGGGAAACAATTTTGAAAACTTTTTTTTTATTCATTTATTTTAAACGCTAATTTTCAAACAAAATGAACAACGGAACACTAGATATAAATCTAAATCAAAATCACAATAAATGTTCGAAATGCGTGCATACAGGCACGCATCCAATCTTCTTCTCATCGATTCCCGCACTCTTTGGAAAATTAATGGAGTATTTTGAATCGTTCTACAAGAGTTAATTATTCGATTACTTAATTCTTCTCCATTTTGGATAGGTGTCTGGTGAATTGAGCATCTTGGATGTCCCCACAGGAGAAAATCCAAACTGTTAAGGTCTGGTGGCCTAGGGGGCCATGGTTGAGGCCCTCCCCGACCTATCCAACAGTTGACAAAAGTTTGATCTGAAAATTCTCGCGCTTGGATGCTAAAATGTGTCGTGGCACCGTCATGCATGAATCACATTTCATTTCGTAGTCTAAGTGGCACATCTTCCAGTAAAATAGGAAAATCTTCTTCAAGAAAATAACGATATCTCTCTCCGTTTAATCTTCCCGGAATAAGGAATGGATCTATGAAATAATCTCCAAGGATTCCTGCCCACACGTTAAGAGAGAACTGTTCTTGGAAATGTGATTCCTGTATCGCATGGGGGTTTTCCTCTGACCACAAATGATTGTTGTGAAAATTGCGTTTAGCGTTCCGTGAGAAATTTGCTTCGTCGGTAAACAGGATTTGATTTTCAAATAAAGGATTTTCAATAAGGCATTGGAGAAACCAACGACAGAAGTTGATACGTAACGGAAAGTCATGAGGGAGGGAGGGCCTGAACTCTTTGAATACGGTAGGGATTATCAATTAACATTTTCCATACCAGAACATGAGAAATGTTTAACGTCAACGCTATTTTTCTGAAGCTTGATTCCGGGTGTTCTCTTACCAGATTAAGAACTGCTTCCTCGGTTTCTGGGGTTCCTACCGTACGATGTGCACCCGACAGATGACTAGCTTTCTCAAAACTTCCTGTTTCCCTCAACCGAGCGTAAATTCTTGAAAACGTTTTTGAAGTAGGAGTTGTGCCGTTCGGATAACGCTCCTGATACAAACGTCTAGCCTCATATGCATTTCCGTTAGCAAGTTCGTATGTAAAATGTATGTCAGCATACTCTGCATTGGTGAAGTTTACCATTTTAGAATTTTTCATTTAACTATGCGTCAAGATATTATTTTTGACATGACAGCAACAAAAAAACATTGGAATAAAATAAAGGAGCGTACTCACGAGTTGATTTCAATTGATCAACTTAAGTTGATCAACTAAAATCGAAATGATTTTTTTTTTATTGGTGCCCCTTTTTACCCATTTAAAGCACGCCTCAGCGTGTTTAAATCGAACTTTAAAAAACGCGCGTAACCATGACAACATCAACAAATCGAGAAACGTGAAGTCTAAATGACAAATTTTTGATTATTGATCTGACAGGAGTACCTTGTAACGTCAGATAAAATATTACTAACAATTCGTTCATTTATATGTGCTCCTCCATCCATTTGATGAACTTTTCATATTTTTTTATATATATATCACTGGATTTTCGCGGTATTAACCGCGATTCTGTCTCACTATTCAAAAAATCGATATTAGAATCATTCATTTCTGAGCTCTGGTGACAACAAATATTGATCTTTGGTAACAAATTGCAAATGAATGTTTTTCTCATTTCGATGACAACGAAAGGTATACTGATGTCACATCACGAATTCAACCTTCTTGCATTATTAGTTCTTATTTCTATTTTTTGTAGTAATAATACCAGTATATATGATTTCAAAGTGCACCAATAAAAAAAAATTACGTAAAGTATTCGTGGATAACTGGTCTTAAAAACACTTGCTCTATTTCGAGCACTCCGGCTGCGCCGTCGTGCTCGAAAAATCGCGCGTGTTTTAAAGCCCTTTTTATCCACTTATACTTTAATATACTATTTTTTATTGGTGACCTATTTTACCCATTTAAAGCACGCCTCAGCGTGTTTAAATTGAACTTGAAAAAACGCGCGTTTTTTAAAGTTACCATGGCAACATCAACAAATCGAGAAACGTGAAGTCTAAATGAAAAATGTTTGATTATTGATCTGACAGGAGTACCTTGTAACGTCAAATAAAATATTACTCACAAATGCAGAACTTTATTCAAACATTATATAACAATTAATATTTATAAATGAAAATTGAAAGTACAATTGGTGTTATTTGATATATTAATATTTCGATTTTGTAAATCGGAGGAAATGGAATCCAAATTAATACTGTTAACCTTCTCAGAACGCAATGAGGTCCAAATGAATATCTGTTTTTCTCATTTCCATGACAACGAAAGGTATACTGATGTCACATCACGAATTCAACCATTTTGCATTATTAGTTCTAATTTCAATTTTTTGAAGTAATAATACCAGAATATATGATTTCAAAGTGCAGCAATAAAAAAAAATAGCGTAAAGTATTCGTGGATAACTGGTCTCAAAAACACTTGCTCTATTTCGAGCACTCCGGCTGCGCCGTCGTGCTCGAAAAATCGCGCATGTTTTAAAGCCCTTTTTATCCACTTATACTTTTATATACTATCTATTTGTTCACACGTGTAAACGAAAATTGATTCGGTTGTTGTTTAAAATGGCTGCGAACGAAATTGTACAGGAAGGCATAGTGGCTATTTGCGAATTATTAAACGAAGAAATCAGAGATATTTTGTGAAAATTTGACAAAAAATCTAGAAAACGGCGGTTTTGGGTCAAGAATTGGATAGAAGAAATAAATTTGGCGTTTCGGGAACCCTGCTCGAGGAGCTGGCTTTGGAGGACAAGGATGCATACAAAAATCATTTGAGAATGTCCGAAGAGCAATTTTAAGCACTTATTTCCAAGAGAAGTAGCAAAATACAAAAACAACTCGACTGTCTACAGTTCACACGCGTCAAACGCGTTTCAACTTATCTGAAAATCGCCTATGATGCATTAGTTGATCGATAAGTTTTGAATGGGTCAAACATTTTCGGTTCGACAGAAATTGATCAACAAAAAGCGAAATACAAGGTTCACAAGAATATTTTTGTTTGATTTTGGTTGATCAATAAAAATCGTTCAACTAAAATCGACTCGTGAGAACGCGCCTTTACTAGCCTACTTGATACTTTTATTTTCAAATAGTTCGCGAATCAATGAGAAGAGATTGGATGCATCGATTAATTTAAATAAAACTATCTCGAAAACGGCTGCTTGAGGGGACTTTTGAAGCCATACCTTTTTCACGTAAAAATGATAGAGGAATCTATTTTTCTTCTAGAAAATATGATACATACATGCATGACAAAGTTGTGGCGCCCCCTATAATTAGGGGCCAAACTAAGATCAAATTTGAAGTTATCATATTAAAAAATCCCCAAATACCAATATTCGTCCAAATATCGACATTATTTCAAAAATTATTGACGAAAAACCAAATTAAAAATTATTTTTTAACACTTCGTGTATAAAAAATGAGGGCCTTGCGGACCCATGCTTATATGAACTTTTCAATGGAACCCTACGGCAAGCGACACCTCTTTTAAAAGGTATCGAAAAAACCTATTCAATGATACTAATTTTGTTTGTGTTTATGGCAGTTTTGGCAACTCGCTTTTATAAAATGCAAAGTTGTGATGAATTAAATCAGTTAATACTAAAATTACAAATTCAAGCTCCGTCTCTGGATAGTTGTCAAATGAGCTGGCGTTTTTGTTAGTCTCCCTAATTCGACGTTTTTTAGGAAATTTTTCAAGTTTTTGTACATTTAATAATTTGTGTATTATTGATCGAACGTTTAACTGTTTTAGCGGCTTTTGGTACTTTTAATATTTTTGTACATTCTCATAATTTATTAAACTGTTGTGAGCCGAACGTTTAAGTGCTTCAAGAAGCGAAATGGTACGTGCTCTAGGTGCTAAAGTAGCAGCGATCCTAATTCTTGGTGAAACTGGACAAAATATTCAACTCATTCAACTCATTCAACTCAACCAACAGCCAGACTATGTCAAAACAATTTGTTTTAGTGACGAAAGTACTTTCTATCTAAATGGAAATGTAAATACACGGAATATGAGGTGTTGGAGTGACGCAAATCCTCACCTGTTTCATGAAACACATACCCAATTACCCCAGAAGGTGAATGTTTGAGCAGGTATCCTGGAAAATCACATCGTTGGGCCTCTTTTTTTAAATACTAATTTAACTGTTGAGGTTTATCTGGAGCTGTTGCAAAACACAATAGAACCGTTAATCCTTGAAATTTTGGAAGATAATCCAGATGAATTCGGCAATTTGGAAATAACATTCCAACAGGATGGTGCTGCACCACACTATTACGGTGCAGTAAGACGGTATTTGGATGAGGAGTATCGTGGTAGATGGATTGGACGACGAGGTTCAACGGAATGGCCAGCTCGATCACCGGACCTCACACCTTTGGATCTTTTCTGTGGGGGTACCTTGAATCGAAGGTTTACGCCACTGAACCTGACAATATTGACGTTTTAAAATAACGTATTGTTGCAGAATGTGAGGCTGTTTCCGCAGACAGATTTGCAAAAGTACGAGAAGAGTTTAAAAATAGGATATTTCACTGTCAGGGAGTAAATGGAGGTCACTTCGAGCAATTTCTTTGAGTAGATACCGATTCATAAATCTGTAATAATATCATGGTGAATAGAATTTATATTTTAATGTTTACTAATGAGCCATTAAATCTGCCATAAACACGAACAAAATTAGTATCATTGAATAGGTTTTTTCTATACCTTTTAAAAGAGGTGTCGCTTGCCGTAGGGTTCCATTTAAAATTATTGGTCACAATGGCCTTGTGACGTCATCTTTGACGATTTCGTCATCTATCATCACCAGTAGGGAAGTTTACAACCTTTAATATTCAGTTTCCAAATTTCACTTGTTTATGTATAATCGTTCCAAAAATAAGAGGGGGGAGGGGACTTATGAGAAGCACTGTATATATATATATATATATATATATTATATATATATTTATATATATATATACAGGGTGAGTCAGAATAAAGACCGACAAACTCCGACTACAGTTGCTATCAAGGTATGTCCTAAAATGCATCCCCTCTGTGATACAGGGTGTCGAAAGTACGAAAAAAATTATCAGCGTGTTTCTACCGGGAACAATGAAAAAAGGCTACGTTTCTTTTTAGTTCCAAATTTCGTGTATGTTTTATGCGTTGATCAGTGGTTGAACAGCCTACCACAAACTATTATGAAAAGCTCGACTCTGCAACTAGTTATCACGAATCGAAAGAAATCATTTAAGTAGATATTAATACACAATAATTGTTTTTCTTCATCAAAAACATGTTGCTAATATAGAAAATGCCTCAAAAACCTTCATAACATGGGCTTAGACAGAATTTTTGTCAGAGGACATTGTGATTTCAATGAAGAAAGTTTTCAACAAATTAGTAAGAGAGTGGTCAAATTTTTTTTCGATGAGAGGGCTAACGATGAGCAGCCAAAAACAGAAATTGACAACTTCAGAATAAATACATTCAACGTTATAATTGATGTAACATCTACCGACTATGACAAATTTCTTTCAGGAAGTTACAAAAATTATTGAATATAATCCCTCTGCTGCTACTACTGAAAATTTTAAAGGAGAATTCATATATTTTACAAAAAACTGCGATGGATTCAATTTAACCGTCACAGATACCCATAAATATAAACCAGACATTGGCCAACTAGACAATGATGAGGAAAAAACTGATGACAAATTTCAGCAGATCTGTAAAAATTGTGCGGAATGCTGCTATGACATAATTTTAAAATATATGTTTCAGGGAGCTTCGTTCGAAAAATCACTTTTATATTAATCACCGAGTTGTGGAGTTGTAAGGCTTTTGGTTGTTGTTTGTCTTCTTTTATAATTGAAAATGAGACACTTTTTCAAACTTTCGTTTTTATATATATAGACCCAAATTGTATACAGTAATCGTATATTCAAGATATCATGATCATAAAGATTTGTCGTGGGATAAGTCTTATCTTTTCTATCTATTATTTTCCAAATGAAATTTTGTATGACGTTCAGTTGATGTAAAGCATTGCTATATAGATATTTAGCACCTTTTCAAAAATTGTAATATGTTTGACAACTTTTGTTCTGTCTAATACCAATGACTAGGACCAGGCCCTTAGTTGTCATTAGTTTTTAATTATCCTCTGTACATATTATGTCTTATTACTTGAAAAAATATTAAAAGCATTTGGGAAGTACCTAAGTAAGATATATATAAATTTAACGATTTTTGTATATCTCCCTATAAAATTCCTTTATTTTTATTTTTTCACAAAAATGGACAGGGCAGCTGTTAATAGTTTCCCAGGCCGGTTTGTGATAACGTATGTGTCTTGAACATCAAAGAGCAGCAGTATCTTCGGTAAAATGAATTATAAATTGTACAGTATTTGTTCGTTCTGCAAAGAATCTCAGCATATTAAGATGAATCATAATAAAAACAATTTAACAAAAAATCAAACCGACGAAAAACGGAACTGAAAAGTAAAAAATAAAATAAACCTTCTTAGTCTCAGTAACTAAGCTCCCAAACTAATGTAAGTAACTAATTTTGAGTCGGCGCCAAACAAACAAGCAAATGAATTAGGTAAGGCGTAAAATGATGTCATCGAGTTGCGCGGTGACATTCTGATAATTTTTTTGAAGTAATTCAATGATGTTCGTTGTTTGTTTGGCGCCGACTCAAAATTAGTTACTTACATTAGTTCAGGAGCTTAGTTACTGAGACTAAGAAGGTTAATTTTATTTTTTACTTTTCAGTTCCGTATTTCGTCGGTTTGAGTTTTTGTTAAAAAGTTTTTATTTTTCAATTTTTTTGGCTAAAATATACTAATTACTACCTACTTGTTTTTTTATTACTTCCAAAATACTTACTTACCCACCTTACTTCAACTATTACCAGTTAAATAATATGATTATCTACTTTTACTATTTGTTATAATATAAATTATTTTTGTTGTTCTGGTTAGTTCATTTCATTACTTTGTATATCATTCTATCCTCTCATAGAATATAATTGTTTTGACGGATGTGGAACAGAAATAATGTCAGTAGCGATCTGTCATTGTCAACTACGTATGTGTGTGCCAATGTTCATAAGTGAAAAATCAAGTATCCCCCATTTTTCTACCCGAAAGGATATATAATTCCATTCGAAATCTAAATATAAGGTATACCCTATCTATTAAAAAAAACGGACTATAATTCAGAGGGTGAGTGATCAATATCCTTCATTTTGCTACCCTTAGGGGTGCATTTCATATTTTAAATTCAAATGGGACCACCTTTGAAGAAGAATTATCGGAATCGGACGCCTCAGTAAAAAGTTATGCGTGATCATACATAAAAAAAAATGATGGAAAAAAAAATATACGGGTCGACTAGAGAACCTCCTCCTTTTTGGTTTCGTCGGTTAAAAAATGTTAAGTACTTAACATATTTTGTGGAATAATGTGCACTGAGCCCCGAACAAGAAACTGGACTTTAGCCATACGAAAAAAGTACTTCCAGGGTTGTTATCGTGGAAAACTTCACAATAGTCGATTAAAAATTCAATTTCTCGTAACATAACATATTATTTTCCAGTTTTCCCGCAAAAAAAAACAAAGTGGAACGGAGTACATGTTTCGGATTCTTGGTATTTTGACTTTAAATTCGACAAAAAAATATTTCCGGAGCACGTATCATAGAAAACCGTATAACAATCGATTGGAAATTCAGTTTTCTATAACGTGATGAAAAAAAACTTCGAGCGGTTTGTATAACTCCGTTCCGTTTGATCTTGTTGCCTTTTTATTTGTTGTAATAGATATAATTTTGTTTTGTTTGTATTTTTAATTTTATATTCTATTAAAACAAAACATGGTACTGGTACTTGCCTACATTAAAATGTAAAACAAGCGGAATAATTTTAAAATACTACGATTGAAGTCACAAGTTGTGCAAACAAAACGTGGCAGCCACCTACTAGATTTTTTTCGATTCCATTTACAGAAGATCCGTTCATGCACAATGTTATTTTTTTATTGGGAAACTATTGCTTTCACGGACACAACACAGGGTTCTTTGTATTTCAATGTCCTTCAATCCATCAATGAATATCTGCAGCGCCAAATGTTCCTGGAATTCCTCCAGGGCTTCTGGGTAGGTGAGCTCGATAAGTCTCTGCACGTCTGCTTCAAACTCCTGCAGACTTTCTCTACCTTTATCCTTTTGTGATGGTTATACATACTTCTTGAATTAGGAAGCATTTAGGAATATTTGAATCATTATCCATCTTTTGTTTGAAAAGTTTAAGGTTTATACAAAAAAAACCCGTTTTAATTTTTGTATTTCAGCAATTTCAAAATCGATAAATATTTTTTTTATTTGGTCGATCCTAATGTGTCAGTTGTTCTGAAAGTTGTTCTGACGTCATACTTGTTGCCAATCTATTTAATCCTCTCAGATAATCTGGGGACATAAGGTATTATCTTATTTTTGAGATGTATTGGTAGTGTTTTCCACGAATTTCTGGATACGCATTGTTCTTCAGTATGATATTATGAAAACAATTCTTTCGATAAGTTACAGACTAACTGAGTGTGTTCGTGAAAAATTATTTGGTGTACGCAGTAACTTATCAGGGCAAATAAATTTATTTCCTTCCACCCTTTAGATGTCCTGATCCATTTAATTTTGTTTTCAGATTGGGGAAGGTTATCATTCCCAAAAAAGTGATGAAAATCAAACATTATGTTCTTGAAAGTGGATTTTCGTCATTTTCGTATCCTAGTCATGGCACTTGTTTGCCAAGGTGATGTTCTCTTCAGATTTTTCATCCATACATAAGTACACTGTTTCAACAGTATTGTTCCATCCTAGTAGTTCACCACCCAACGCATTACGTAAATGATTCCTTCCCTAAAACGTGGAGATTGTAAGGATTCATCTTGGAAATCTCCATGACGACGTTGACGTAGTCCAAAATGTTCTGCTGTAAATATCGATAATCATAGTTCTAGCGGTACTTTCGTCATTACGCGATCATTCGAAGAACGTAAATAAATAATTGCAAACGTGAGGGTGAGGCTGCAGAAAAATACCGTTACAGCAGTTCTATGCATAATATTTCAGCGACAAAATAGCATTATAACGGCGAATAACGGTGAAAGAAAGTAAGAGTGTCAAGATCGAGGGAGATCAAGGACGGCTCGCTTAATCCTTTCGGTTTCTGATATCTAATTGCAGTTATTGCAGTGAAGTGGTACAATATACAGTGCAATGTTTTGTTAATTCCAGAAGCTCTTCATAACGTTGGATATTTGCTGGTACCTCAAAAGTGTACATTTTTTAATGAGGTAAGCTTTTATCCCATTCCTGGTCTGTTAAAAATTTTTACGAAATCAAAACAAGTTGTTGTTTCATCCATACTAAAATTCATAGTATCGTATGATAATGAATCTAAATATAATAATGGTATCTGTGGCATTTCAGACGAAATTTTAAATTCAAAAAAAAATCATCTGCGAACAGGAATCGAACCTGCGTCCTCTAGATCTCTAGTCATAAGCTCTACCAACTGAGCTATCGAAGAAACAAGGGTTCGCCGCTTTTCCTAGAATTTAGTGTTAGTTGTTGGGATAGATTATTATGAATGTAAAGGATCGCATACACAATCAGTGGTCATCAAGATCATTTTTCCCTTTCTCCTAACGTCACCGTGGATTGACGGCTTCTGTCAAAGTTCAGGGGCGCTGATCTCCGACCACTGAACAAATTGCAAAATATACAGGGTGTTTCATAATTGAATGCTGATCCTAAAGAGCGATAATCCTTGGATGATTTTGAGAAAAATTATTCCTATGGAAATGGGTTTGTAACCACTTTATTTCTGAGATACAGGATGTTGAAATTTGACAAATCAAATCAGTTCTTCCCAATATCTCTGAAACCGCTTCGGCTTTTTTCTTCAATTTCGGTACATGCAAAGTACGCATAAAAATACATTTTTTCCATAATAAAGGATTTTTTAATTTTCATCAGTGGCGTCCCTGTTAACATGCCCTGCCATATTTTTGATCAAAATAATGATACGCCACTGTCTTTTATTCAAATAAATATTATTTTTGTAATTGTCTGCTATCTTCCCATAAGAATGGTTTTTTGTCTTTTCTTCGTCCGGCGACCGTTTTTTGAGTTAGAAAATAAAATGCATTCATTTGCTATGCGAAATCAGCCGTTGAAGAGTAGTAGCTTGTGGGCTAGGAACATCTAGTATGCTAAGAACACATTTCGTTGTTTTCAACATAAACAATGTTGACACTTCTTTAGCTAGATACGTGATATTATTTACGTTATAAAAACTTGTTTATTAAAAAAAACATGGTAAATTTTACAAATACCGAATTAGCAGACATGCATTACTTGTATGGGCTTGCTGTCGGGAATGCATATGAAGCCAGAGCGCTTCCCAAATAGAATGGTTCCTGATGCTCGAACGATGTCAAGCACCCACAGAAGGTTATGTGAAACAGGAAGTTTTGAGCCAAATCATCACTTGAAAGGGGCACATCGGACTACAAGAACTCCAGCAATTGTTTTGGATTCAATTGACGAAAATCCTGAAATAAGTACGAGGCAAGTTGCCAATAATTTGAATATCGCCCATATTCTAGTATGGACGATTCTCCATGATAATTGATTATATCCCTATCACATTCAACGGGTTCAGGCTCTACTTCCTCGAGACTTTCCATTACGAGTGAATTTTTGCCAATGGTTTCTCCAAAAAGTTACCGAAAATCCTTTATTTGACAGCGAAATTTTATTCACGGACGATGCTAGTTTTAATAAAAACAGGATCAGAAATTTTCATAATAATCATTTTTGGGCCGAGGAAAATCCACATGCAATCGTAGAATCTCATCACCAGGGGCAGTTCTCATTGAATGTCTGGGATGGAATTATTGGAGATTACCTAATTGGCCCTTGTGTTTTACCACGCAGATTAAATGGACATAATTATCGCCGATTTCTTGAAGATAATTTGCCAATTCTGTTGGAACATGTTCCTATTTTGATGCAAAATCGCATGTGGTTTATGTGTGATGATGCACCTGCTCATTTTAGTGCTCTGGCACGCGAATATTTAAACCAAAATTTTCATAATCGCTGGATAGGTCGTGGGGGAACAGAGTCATGGCCAGCTAGATCCCCAGACTTAAACTTTCTTGATTATTTCCTTTGGGGACATCTCAAAGCTTTGTGTACAGTCAACCAATTCTAACTGAGGAAGAATTGCGAAACCGCGTAATAGTTTCATGTGAAGCAATAAGGAATTTTCCAAAGAGTACGCGAGTCAATAACAAGGAGGGCTGAAGCGTGCATACTTGCAGGAGGCGGACATTTTTAACAGTTAATTTGATTTTGGTATTTTTTGTTCATAACAGTTGTTTTCAAAAATAAAAAATTTATTTTTATGTGTACTCATTACAAAAACTAAATAATAGTCACCATACAATTATAAAAATATTGCCTAGATCCTAGAGACTGATAGAAAAAATGGAATAGGGACCAGCAAATGAATGTATTTTATTTTTAATCGACGAAACCAAAAAGGAGGAGGTTCTCTAGTCGACGCGTATATTTTTTTTTATGTATGATCACGTATAACTTTTTATTGAGACGTCCGATTCCGATATTTCTTTTTTCAGTGGATAGGGTGTACTTCTAAGTTGGTTCCATTTGTATTCAAAAAATGAAATCCACCCCTAAGGGTAGCAAAATGAAGGATATTGATCACTCACCCTCTGAATTCTGGTCCGTTAACCGATTCTATCAGACATAACTTTGTACTGGGTTCTTCGATTTGGATTATTCTTTTTTATTAGATAGGGTATACCTCATAGTTGATCATTTTTGGATTTCGAATGGAATTATCCACCCTTACGGGTAGAAAAATGGGGAATAATTGATTTTTCACTTGTGAACATTGGCACACACATACGCAGTTGACAATGACAGATCGCTACTGACATTATTTTTGTTTCACATCCGTCAAAATCATTATATTCTATGAGAGGATGGAATGATATACAAAGTAATGAAATAAACTAACCAGAACAACAAAAATAATGTATATTACAACAAATAGTAAAAGTAGATAATCATATTATTCAACTGGTAATAGTTGAGTAAGGTGGGTTAGTAGATTTGAGTGATAACAAGTAGGAAGTAATTAGTAATTTAGCACAAAATTTGAAAATTTTAACAAAATTAAACCGACGAAATAGGAACTGAAAGTAAAAATAAAATAAACCTTCTTAGTCTCAGTAACTGCTCCTAAACTAATGTAGTAACTAATTTTGAGTCGGCGCCAAACGAACAATCAACGAACATCATTAAATTACTTCAAAAAAATTATCAGAATGTCACCGCGCAACTCGATGCCATCATTTTACGCCTTACCTAATTCATTTGCTTGTATATTTGGCGCCGACTCAAAATTAGTTACTTACATTAGTTTAGGAGCTTAGTTACTGAGACTAAGAAGGTTCATTTTATTTTTTACTTTTCAGTTCCGTATTTCGTCGGTTTAATTTTTTGTTAAAAATTTTTTTTTTCAAATTTTTGTGGCTAAAATTTACTAATTACTTCCTACTTGTTTTTTGATCACTTCCAAAATACTTACTAACCCACCTTACTTCAACTATTACCAGTTGAATAATATGATCAGTGTACACGGTTGATTTTATGGAATATTTTCACTTTGGCAAATCCATAATTCATTCATGCATCTCTTAGGGTGAGTTTTGTAAAACTATTCCTCAGATGTAGAATTGTGTTTTTCGAAGTCAGTCAACTATTCATTTGCATGATGAAGTATTATACGATCTCTTCGAGCAAATCAAGATCACTTATTTGGAAATTGCACACTTCATTTGAATAATTCAAAATAGGTCGAGGTCGATAATAAATGTGGAGAATAGTTATAATGAGATAATAATTATTCAATATGGACACCATCAATCAGTAAATAGACCAGGGATATATAAGAAACTTCATTCTTCAGTTAACAGATATAAAGGTCGATAATACATGTGGAGAGTAATGATGTCATAGTCATTATTAAATACGGACAATATTTCATTAATCTCTGGATTTGTTCTATTTTCACTCGAAATATTTCATCAGTGATTAGCTCGTATTACTTCTTTCTTCAGTCAACAAATATAAACAATACAATTCTTTTGTGAAGATGAAAATCATCCAGAATCAGCATCGGCATTGCTTGATGAACGAAAAATATCAGTGAAAAACAACTCAAAAACGGCGATCGTTCAAACTTGCTTCTCCGTTAGAAGCCAATTCTTCATTATGGTTATATTTTTTCCAGACTCAGTGAGCTGATCCAACCTGATTATGGCATGGGTCACCCCAAATTCAGTGCACAACACATTCACATGCCTGTTTGTCCAAAATGGGGACTCCTTCGACATTAACGAAGATTGCTTAGGTAAGTTGTTATATTTTGAATGGGTTCTTCATTGCGACAGTATACGGTGAAATTTCACTAGCGTAGAAGAAAGAGTCATCACACTCAAATGCAGTTTGTTCAACAGATCCTCATGGAACTAGTGGACAAAAAATTGTTACAAAAAAGCATTTTTGTAGCATAATTATTTTACACTTGTTTTTAACATCTAATTAGTAGGAAATACGACAAATATATTTTGCATAATCATAACATTATTGTAAAATTCATAAAAGTTGAATACCCTAATTTAAAATACGATGGTTTACCCAATACAAAATGCATAAGTCATAATTATTTACATTCCTGGTGCTCTTTGCACTTATAATTATGCTTATGAATAAGATGAGTGATATTTTTATGCCCTATGCATTATAATCCAATCAATTGACCTAACAAAAATTCCAAAACAGCTGAAATTCTGGATTCAGCAATTCGAAAGTATAAAGTATCCATTGGGTAATTCTTTACCATGCCGCGGCGCTAAAAACAAAAAAAATATAGTCCACTTTGTAATCTACTTTCATTCTGTTTACATAAATTGGCCGGTAAAGAGAAATAAACGAATATCTACTTTTTCATAAATCACAGCCTAAGTAACGCGGAGTATTACGGATGGTGTGACGTCAGCATGGGGATTGCGTAAGGTCTGCCGCTCAAAGTTTAAGTACCTCTGCGCGCGGAAAAGGGTCACGTTTTAACGTCTAGTGACCAAAACATCTAGAGCATAACATCATCGGTAACAGTCGTTTGTATTCTCGAATAATCTTCCAATGGCGGCTATCGATGACATCATCGGTAACGGCCATTTCTCGAATTTTCCAATGACGGTTATCGAACATCTGGAGCATGACATCATCGGAACTCCCAACGGCTGGCCGGCGAATATTGTAAACAGCACAGGGGTGGCCTCCGCTTATTTTCGTGATTTCCGTAACAATACATTTAACTACCTGAATCCAGAATTTCAGCTGTTTTATTATTTTTATTAGATTTTGGTGAAATTTTGTTTCTATTCATCGGATTGTGAGAGAAGTATTACTGGGAATCATGTCCCTTCAGATGTTGTGTATTTGAGGATGGCATATACTAAAATTACCATTTCTACTTGCATTTGTGGATGTCGAGCTATTTTTTCAGCAATACTAGAAGAAATCCTGAGGAAACTCGCGTCCGAAGATGTGACACTACGCACATTCCGCAGGGCAGTTGGTTTCGGTCAAAACATCCGTAAAAATCTCATCCCACTTCTTCTCCACGTCAAAGACGACACAAGAATCAAAGATGCCACCAAGATCATCGACACCACCATCAAAATCCTCGTTAACCTCACCATCCCGGTGGAGTATCTGCTCTCTATCGAAACTGTATCCCTCACCGAAGTCGGAAAACATACCATTTTCGAACTTAACAAGCTGCTGGCAACAAGCAAGGAGGTAAGTTTCTCCTCCGGTTGTCCAAGAGAGAATTTTTCAGTATTCGTAAGAGAACTTCCGAAAATTTGGAAAATCTGACGTTTACTTCGACTTTCATCTTGAATTTCAGGTTCCTGTTGAACTTACCCATTAAAATATTTTTTATTTATTTATAATAATAGTAATAAAATTGTTCAACTTAAAAGTTACAAATAGCATGGGGGGTCAAGTGGCACATCGTTGAACATATAATTCAATTCTCTTTTCAACCATCTTATTTTTTCGAATTTTGTGTAATAGTAATTTACGTAACAAGTCCGGAAAATAGGTTTTTTTTTGGACGAATAGACAAAATTCTATGACGAGCCGTAGGCGAGTCCTGGAAGTCTGGGAGTCCAAAAAAACTATTTTCGGGCGTGTTGCGTACAATATTTTTCCGGCAACCGTGTAGAATAACAAATCAATGAGACGACATATTTCTTTATTATACATTTCAATTCTTATTTGAATTAAACAGAACAGAACAGAAAATACTACTTTTTTTCGACATGTTTTTTGGGTAACCTTCCACAGTCTGAAAATGAAAATATAATCAGGAAAATCTAATTAGTTTGCCCTTTCTGCACTTCATTTTCAGACTGTAATTGTAAATGACTTGTTGAAACTTGATTCCAATTGAATTTAAAAACTGCTTAGTATTTTTTGATTTTTTCTCTCATTTAACAATTTTTGTCATATAGATTGGTACTATTCCTTTTGTCTTGTGGACAAAACACATGGTTCTCCCTTGACTGTTCATTTTTGGACAGATGACATTTGACACTTGACACTTCATGTCATGTATTACTTGTCAGCCACCATTTTCCTTTTTCAGTCATGCTTCAACCATGTGGTAATTATTGTGCCTGTTCAAATTTTAAAGTGTTTAAATTAAGTATCTAAAACAATATGTGCGAGTGCCATTGTTTAATTTTTATATATATTACTAGTAGTGGGTCATATTGATGTGATTTTGAAAAGTTCCTCAATCACGAAATGGTGATTAGTTCGCTGTCTTCACTTAACCTCACCTTAGTAAGTTCTATAGATTTGTTTAAAATCGTATTTCACAATTGTTTTTTTTTTCTCCACATTAAATTTTAAATTAAATAAGAAAATTTTTCTTTTCTCATAGGCCATTATTTTACTGCAACCTCAAGAATATCCTTTCTACAAAGTTTATTTCAAATTCATAGTTATTTTCAACTAGTCCAGTCACGAGACTACCCTTCTTCTATATATATATATATATATATATATATATATATATATATATATATATATATATATATATTTATATATATTTATATATATTTATATATATTTATATTAATTTCCCAAGACACATTTTCAAAGTCACTATCGCTGCTGCTTTCCATATTTTATTGCGAATTGCGATCAAAAAACTTTTGACAACTAATTTATATGAACTGTCAGCCGTTATTTCGTTGCTATGGTAATGATCAACTGCATTCGTCAAAACCATACCTACCAAGATTTTCATATTTACAATGACAACAACGACGTGATTCTTCCCGGCCTAGTCCCTGAAGTAGGTACTTCCCGGACTAGGCCGGAAAATGCTACTTTATCAAAGAAAAAGCGTCCGGGAAGTGGGTACATCCCGGACGGTTGCCGAAAAACATTTTTCCACAATATGCATTTGAAATGTCAAGTATAAGTGCGGATCTGAATGGTTCCCTTACCTCGATAACTTTCGTACGGTTTGATGTGAAACAATGGGATAGAAAATATTTTGAATGGTATTACCGGTCCTACTTTTTGAGAGAAAATACATTACAATTACTCGGCAGAGGACGCTGGAGGCACATCAACTTGAAAATTTCGAAAGGCTTAGGGGTCGAGTTGCACATCGTTGAAAAGGTAATTCAATTTTTCTTTCGACTATGGTTGTTCTACGGAATCACAATTGCGAGTGCGGTTTTTTATAGTCCCCCTCCCTGTCAACTTTTGAACGGTTCGTCATAGAACACCGGGACCAAAACTATTTTGAATGATATCACCGTTATTACTCTTCGAAATAAGAGACATCGTGATTGCTCGATAGATGGAGCGGGGGGCACATCAACTTGAAAATTTCAAATAGCATAGGGGATCAAATGGCACATAGTTGAAGAAATAATTCAATTCTCTTTTCAACCGTCTAATTTTTTTGAATTTTTTCAATTCTTTTTTTTCCAATATGCATTTTAAATTTTGCTATACTTGACATTTCAAATGCATATTGTGAAAAGAGGTATTGACAAAATTCAAAACTAGATGGTTGAAAAGAGAATTGAGTTATTTTATCAACGATATGCCACTTGACCCCCATGCTATTTGAAATTTCCAAGTTGATGTGCCCCACCGCGCCATTTATCTAGCAATCACAATGTCATTCATTTCAAAAAGTAGTGTCGATGATGTCATTCAAAATGGTTTCTGTCCCATTGTTCTACGTCGAACCGTTCAAAAGTTAACAGGGAAGGGACTATAAAAAGTCGCACTATATACAGGGTGTTTCATAATTGATTGCTAATCCTAAAGGGCGATAATCCTTGTATGATTTTAGGAAAAATTCTTCATATGAACATAACAAATGCTTTATTTCTGAGATACAGGATGTTGAAATTTAACAAAAAAATCAGTTCTTCCCCAATATCTCTGAAACCGCTTTGACTTTTTTTTCAATTTTGGTACATGCAAACTACGCATAAAAATAATTTTTTTCCATGATAAAGGATTTCTTAATTTTCATCAGTGGCGTCCCTATTAACATATTTTTGATCAAAATAATGATACGCCACTGTCTTATTTCCAAATAAATATTATTTTTGTAATTGTCCTCTATCTTCTCATAAAAATGGTCTCATGCCTTTTTTTGTCTGGTGAACGGTTTTTAAGTTAGAAAATAAAATGCATTCATTTGCTTGTCCCTATGCGAAATCAGCCGTTGAAGAGTAGTAGGATTATCTTGTGGACTAGAAACATCTAGTATGCTAAGAACACATTTCGTTGTTTTCAACATGAACAATTTTCACACTTCTTCAGCTAGATTCGTGATATTATTTACGTTATAAAAACTTGTTTATTAAAAAAAACATGGTGAATTTTACAAATACCGAATTAGCAGACATGCATTACTTGTATGGGCTTGCTGACGGGAACGCATATGAAGCCAGGCGACTGTATCAAAAGCGCTTCCCAAATAGAATGGCTCCTGATGCTCGAACGATTTCAAGCAACCACAGAAGTTTATGTGAAACAGGAAGTTTTGAGCCAAATCATCACTTGAAAGGAGCACATCGGACTGCAAGAACTCCAGCAATTGAGGTAGCTGTTTTAAATTCAGTTGACGAAAATCCTGAAATAAGTACGAAGCAAGTTGCCAATAATTTGAAAATCGCCCATATTCTAGTATGGAGGATTCTTCATGATTATTCATTATATCCCAATCACATTGAACGGGTTCAGGCTCTACTTCCTCGGGACTTTCCATTACGAGTGAATTCCTGCCAATCGTTTCTTAAAAAAGTTACCGAAAATCCTTTATTTGACAGGAAATTTTATTCACGGACCAAGCTAGTTTTACTAAAAGAGGATCAGAAATTTTCATAATAATCATTTTTGGGCCGAGGAAAATCCGCATGCAATCGTGGAATCTCATCACCAGGATCAGTTCTCATTAAATGTCTGGGCTGGAATTATTGGAGATTACCTAATTGGACCTTTTTTTACCACGAAGATTAAATGGACATAATTATCGCCGATTTCTTGAAGATAATTTGCCAATTCTGTTGGAAGGTGTTCCTATTTTAATGCGAAATCGCATGTGGTTTATGCACGATGGTGCACCTGCTCATTTTAGGGCTCTGGCACAAGAATATTTAAACCACAACTTTCATAATCGCAGGATAGGTCGTGGGGGAACAGAGTCATGCCAGCTAGATCCCCAGACTTAAACAGTCTTGATTATTTTCTTTGGGGACATCTTAAGACTTTGGTGTACAGTCAACCAATTCTAACTGAGGAAGAATTGCGAAACCGCGTAATAGTTTCCTGTGAAGCAATAAGGAATACTCCAGGAATTTTCCAAAGAGTATGCGAGTCAATGACAAGGAGGGCTGAAGTGTGCAGGAGGCGGACATTTTGAACATTTAATTAGATTTTGGTAGTTTTGTTCATAATAGTCATGTTTTTAAAAATAAAAAATGAT
Source organism: Gonioctena quinquepunctata (assembly GCA_018342105.1). NCBI lineage: Eukaryota > Metazoa > Arthropoda > Insecta > Coleoptera > Chrysomelidae > Gonioctena > Gonioctena quinquepunctata. The sequence goes on along the minus strand of JAFIRS010000484.1, from coordinate 635,230 downwards.
TTTTTATGCGTACTCATTACAAAAACTGAATAATAATTACCCTAAAATCATAAAAATCTTGCCTAGATCCTTTGGTTACCACAATTGTGAAATTAAAACTAAGAGAAAAAAACTAATAGGGACAAGCAAATGAATGTATTTTATTTTCTAAATCGAAAACCGTCCGCCGTACGAAAAAAAGGCAACAGACCATTTTTATGAGAAGATAGAGGACAATTACAAAAATAATATTTATTTGGGAAAAAAATAGTAGTGCATCATTATTTTGATCAAAATTATGACAGAACATGTTAACAGGGACGCCACTGATGAAAATTAAGAAATCCTTTATTATGGAAAAAATGTATTTTCATGCATACTTTGCATGTACCAAAGTTGAAAAAAAAAGCCAAAGCGGTTTCAGAGATATTGGGGAAGAACCTTTTTTTTTGTTAAATTTCAACATCCTGTATCTCAGAAATAAAGCGGACCTATGTTCATATGAAGAATTTTTCTTAAAATCATCCAAGGATTATCGCCCTTCAGGATCAGCATTCAATTATGAAACCCCCTGTATATGAAAGAAATTTGAAATACTTTACATCACCGAAACCCAGTATTGAAATGATATGGATATTCAATGACTAGTGACTTATTAATTAATGTATCATTATTAATCCTGTAAAAATTCGATCACCTTATACTAACATTTTTTACTAGATGTTTTCTCAATGTATTTTTGAATATGTTGTAATTATTCTCAATTGAAATTTCCTCGGGTACCTTATTGTAAAGTTGAATTGCTGCGCATAAAGGGGCACTTTCGAAAAAGGTTGTTCTGTGATATGGTATACCAGGTTACCATGTCTCGTATTGTAGGAGGTGTTATCACTGTTTGTCGAGAAATCGGAAAGTCTTGTTTTTATCGACAGCATCGATAACATGATTGTAGGATGGCGTAAAATCAACTACTTACCTTTTTGTTAATTTTTGAATGATAAGATTCGAGTCCAAGAATGTACCTAAAAATTTCTTCTCTTCTGACTTTATTAATTTTGCTTATAAATATTGATTTCTGGGGCTATATTATTGCTTTTGATGGGTATTACATCAGGATGTGATTAACTATCAATCTTTAAGCAGAACACCAGTTACTGAATACGTTATATATATTTCGCTTACTTTATTATCAAGTTGGCTTTGACTTTCACTATTGAATGCTACACATACATCATCGGCATACAGCACTAAGCAATCAGTCCCTATATATTCAGGTAGATCATTTATGAATATCAAGAATATCAGTGGACCTAGTATGGATCCCTGTGGAAGGCCTATGTCGAAGTTATTCATTTCAGATCGGGGTCCGTTGAGCTTCACGATATTTGTAAGCCTCAAAAATGACATAAACCACTCCAATATATTTCCACGGATGCCCAGTGAGAATAATTTAGTTTTTGTGTGATCTAGGTCTAGGCAATCAAAGGGTTTTGTGAGGTCGAGAAATAGTGCATTTTTCGATCAATATATTTGTAGATATATTCTACAAACTTGCAAATGGCTGTTTCCGTCGATCTACCAAGGTAAAAGCCGTTTGAAGAATCTTTGATAATCCTATATTTGTCAATACCTTTTGTACATGGATGGCTCTTCCGATTATTTTGCTGATTACACTAGGTACTGTTATTTGCCAATAATTGTCCGTAGAGAGAGGGTCATCTCTTTTATAGATTGGTATGACCATCCTCAGTTTCAATTCTTCAGGGAATTCACCTGATTCGACAGATAAATTTATAAAATTTGTTACGGGTTCTGCAATTTGACAAGCTATACTCTTGATTAATTTGGTCGGTATGCAATCAACTACAATTGAATTTGTATTAATGAGTTTTTTTATAATTTGAATGACTTCTTGGCTTCGATCGGTATGAAATAGAGTGAATTATTGCTGCCCAAATTGCATTTGGTACATGATTCAGAGTCATTATAGCAGAAACGTTGTTTAATTGCAAGCTTGGCAGGTATTCAAAAGTGATTAGTATTTGCAATCATTTGTTCATTATCAATAATATTATCGTCAAATTTCAGTTGGATTTCTCTACCTGTTTTCTCCCTTACATGTTTCCAGAAAAATTTCTGTTTATCTACATTATTGTCCATGCTTTCGATATTTGTTTGATATTTTTATTTTCAATTTCAATTTTTTGTTTATATATTTTTATTAGAAATAAAGTACTTAAAGTCCTCTTCACACAAGATTCAATATAAATTGAAATACAATTGGTAGACCACAGGTGAAAAACAACTACTTTCCTAGCCAATATCACGCAGAACGTTGAATGATATTCACCTGAAAATCCATGCAAACTTCCATATAAATGGATATTGATTGCAAATGTTTCTTTCTGATAAGCTCGATTATGTTTAAATCATGTCGGGTCCGCCTAACAATCCGCACACCGGTTTCAGGCTTTTTGGCCCTCATCAGTACGGAGTAGCCACCAGCCAGAGATTCGGAGAGCTCTGGTCGAAGCGAGACACAACATAAACAAAATCACCAAGCCTATAACATCTGTGGGTACGCCGGAAAAGATAACTTTCAACTGGCGGTACCTAGTGACAGAAAGAAACACTCCATACAATTTCTCCTACCTCGATAGGATTCTAAATAAATATTCCTTCTCAGTAGGAACGGCTGAGTTGCTCGACCAGCGTATATGTTGAAAAGAAAAAAGCCAAGTGAAGTGGAATAAAATAAGAAATTATCTACTCAAAGTCATCTTCACAAAGATTCAATATAAATTGAAACACAATTGGTAGACCACAGGTGAAAAACAACTACTTTCCTAGCAAATCCCACATAGAACGGTAAATGATATTCACCTGATAATCCATGCTAAATTTCTGTTCTCTGTCTCTAGGTTTTAATTTTCAAAATTATTTTTCAGCCAATGTACTGTTTAAAAAAAAAACAGTTCAATTGTTTTATCTTTCATCCAGTTGTTCCATACAATGCGGCTTTTAAAAGTCCCCCCCCCTGTTAACTTTTGAACGGTTCGACGTAGAACAATGAAAAAAAATTTATAGAATGAAATCACCGATACTACTTTTTAAAATAAAAAACATTGTAAGTGCCCGATAGATGGCGCGCGGGGTACATCAACTTAAAAATTTCGAATAGCATGGGGGGTCAAGTGGTACATCGTTGAGAAGATAACTCGATGCTTTTTTTAACAATTTTTTTTCAATTTTGTTAATACGTTTTTTCATCATGTATTTGAAATGTCAAGTTTGACAAAATTTCAAATGCATATTGTGAAAAAACGTTTGAACGAAATAAAAAAAAAACTTGAGAGGTGTCAAGGGACACCCGGATGGAACGAAGTTCCTTTCGATTAATTAGTGAAGGAATTGTAATATTTTTTTTTTTAAGTTATAATAATATTTTATATATATATATATATATATATATATATATATGCACTCTGTCTGTCTATTCTTTCGTACACGTCATAGATGCGCGGGACTTTGTAAACACAACAGAGTGTATATATATATATATATATATATACTCTCGACTTCGTAAACACAACAGCGTATAGGTTAGAACACGCACGGCTTGCTAAATACATACGCATTGATATTGTAATATTAAAATATAATTTGCTTTTAAATTTATTAAAGTTATGACGCATACACTTGCTAAACACACAATAATGGAGAGATAATAATGGAGAGATTATAACGCGTATGACTTGGTTAGCACAATAGTAAAGAGAGGTTATAATGCGTACTTGCTAAAAATACATAAGCATTTATTATTGTCTGCATAAAATCTCTACTTACCTAACTCCATCAGCAATATCCGGAACTTGTGCAGAAACACTGTCAGGATTCATTATTGTTATTATTTTTCATTATTTATTATGTACAAAAACCTGTATACACTCAACAAAAATAATCGTCACGACACCACACTGTTCAATGTGAAATAGAAAGACGAAACGAAAATAACTGGCTTGCTTTCTATGAGAGAGAGAGAGACAGATAGAGAAACACGCGCACGCCGCACGGCTTATAACCATAGCGAAAGTCTCGTTACAACTTTTGGTCTTAATTTATTCCGTCTAGCCCTCTTTCGCAACGCGCGATAAGGAACTACGTTCCAAAAATAGGATGGTTGAAAACAGAATTGAATTATATTTTCAACGATGTGCCACTTGACCCCCCCATGCTATTTAAAATTTTCAAGTTGATGTGCCCCCCGCGCCATCTATCGAGGAATCACAATGACTTCTATTTCAAAGAGTAGTATCGGTAATATCATTCAAGATAGTTTTAGTCCTGTTGTTCTATGTCGAAGCGTTCAAAAATTAACAGTGAGGGGCGAAGGGGGGGATGGGCTATGAAAAGCCGCAATAAATTGTATGTCTCATTGTTTCACATCAAACCGTTCAAAACTCATTGGGGTAACGTACCATTCAGATCCGTACTTATAAGTGCCTATTGTGAAAAAACTTAAGTGCCTATTGTGAAAATTAACAAAAAATTGAATGTTTAAAAAGATAATTGAATTATCGTTTCAACGATGTGCCACTTGACCACCCATGCTATTTGAAATTTTCAAGTTGATGTGCCCCCTCGCGCCTTCTCTCGGGCAATCACGATGTCTTTCATTTCAAAAAGTAGTATCGGTGATATCATTCAATAGGTTCAATGTTCTACGTCGAACCGTTCAAAAGTTAACAGGGGGGGCTATTAAAAGCCGCACTGTATATGGTTTTCTTCACAGTGAGACAGTGTAAGTCAAGTGCATTAGTTAAAACATTGAGAAAACTTCTATACATTTCATTGATTCCAACCAGGGTATTCAATGAAGCACAGTCTTCCTCTATTAAGTGGGATTGCAATTTTTCTTTTTAATTTTTCCCAACATCCCATCTCAACATGCAATTATCGAAATATTCATGAAAATGCAAAAAAAACAAAAATGCTGTATAATAAATGTTTCTAGGCCTTCACCGATTCCCGTAGTACCAAAGCCCTAGTAGACCACATGAAATACATCGTTGAAACCGACTCTCAGCTGGACTTTGAGCAATGCGACACCATCAACAACTGCCTGCTGCTGTTGAGGAATATTTTGCATATTCCGGAGAGCAAATCGCCTTCGTCCAACGGACCTTCCTCTCCCTTCTGCATGCAAAATCAGATCATCTGGAATCTGTTCACACAGAGCCTCGATAAGATCATCATTTATCTGATGTCTTGTTCGCAAAAGGTGAGGGAAACAATATTTCAGAACCCGCAGGGTGCAAGCTAAGAATGTATCTTCATTTCTAAGATACAGAATTTCATGTAATAGTGTATTTTTTTAACAATCAACAAAACTGAATCTTTGAATGATATTTCAAATATTTTTATTTTACAAATTCAAAAGAATATATATATATATATATATATATATATATATATATATATATTGACTTGACATTAACCTTGGGGTTGCTCAAGGATCTATATTGGCCCCCCTCATTATGTAGTTTTGTATGCAGATGACGCAACGCTTGCAGCAGATGCCAATAACCAAAAGGAACTCCAAGAAAAGTTGAATATATTGAGCTTCGAGTTCACAAATTGGTGTTACAAAAATTATTCGATGGTGAATGCGAAGAGAACTGTTTTAATACAGTTTTATTGAAGGACCAATAGAAAAATTGATCATTGTCAGGTTAGAGTAGGCGATAAAATCATTGAATCATCAGATAACAGCAAATTTCTCGGTACTTATATTGAGCAACATGACCTGGGAATCAAATATAAAACTTGTCAGTAAAAAGGGTAACATTGGTACTATCCAGTTAGACAGTTGAAGTCCATTTTCAACAAAAAACAACTTTTAAATGTATATTTTGCTGTTGTATATTCCCACATTACATGCAATACAAATTTATGTTTTCTAGAAGAGACTTTTATAATTGACAACGGAGACTTTTGTAGACAAACTTCATTTTCAATGAAATAATGTGCGTACAGTGCATTCATATTTACAAATGCACTGTATTATTTTAAAAAACACATACACAATTATGTTCGAAACTGAATTTCATAAGGCTCCAGAAACATTCAACTTGCTTGTATGAAAATTGTCCCTCTTACGTAGGTGACTAGGGACACGTTTGACACATTTTCAACTACAACTTTGCACGGAATCAAAATACCGATTCAAATTTTTGGCTCATAGGCCTGTGGTATATAATCTTTAGGTTTCGAAATAATTCAGCCTTCAACTCCGTATCAAAAAATGTATATAAAAAAATAGTTTGTCCCGACTCACCACATGATCTGGGGTGACCAGGGTTGCCAATTTGCCAGTAATTCCTGGCATTTGCCAGGAATAAAAAGCCTTGCCAGTAATTATTCGAGTAGTGGCAAGATAGCAGGAATTTGCCAGGATTTCAAAAAAAAATTCAATTGATATTATCTCAAAGAAGTTTCAGACAAATTAAAATGTTACAGTAGTAACAAAAATCGACATCTTTTTTTCTTTCTATTTTTTCACCAAATGGAAAAATATATCTAGCTATACCTGCTCACGAATCTTCACAAGAACTGAGAAAGGACGCAAGTTTTGACCCCAAGGTGGTTTGAGATTTTTATTCCTTTTTATTTAAAATTTTACATTAGGGTTTAAGATGAACTATTAATGTTCTGTAACCAAAATATGCGCAAACATATGAGCAAATAAAATCATTAATGAATGTTCTTCAACGATTTTCAACAATTCAACAAGAATTAGACCGTTCGAGAACTCATTCTAGTTAGCAAGATTGCAATTTGCCAGTTAAAAATACTGGGCAAAAGTTTTCAATAAAAAAAATGGTGGCAATTCTGTTTTTTGGTAAATATAAAGTTACTCTACACATGCACTCTGAATATAGGGAAAAAAACTTTTCTTACGTGTTTTTCCCTCCTGAACACGAATCCGGCAAAAAATGCGGCGGTGTCATACGGTTCCCGAGTTAGAGAACTTAAAAAAAAATTAACCTCATTTTCAAGCACCGTTTTCTCGCACAAAAATCACTCAAAATGCCTCCTTCTTTTTACCAGCGTAAACAATACACCCTAAATCACTTATTTTCGGCACAACTTTGCACAAAATATCGTCGTTTTTATCGAAAAAATCCTCCTTCTTACACAGTTCCAAATAAACAAATGTCACACTTTGACAGATGGAATTTAGTAACTTTGCCTTATTTTTCATGTTGGTAATAAATGAATAACCACCCACAACAATTGCACACATAAATGAAGGGAAAACTATTGCTCAGTTTTGAATTCGAAAAGTTGGCGGTGATTCATTCATCACCAACATGAAAAATAAGGCAAAGTTACTAAATTCCATCTGTCAAAGTGTGACATTTGTTTATTTGGAACTGTGTAAGGAGGATTTTTTCGATAAAAACGACTATATTTTGTGCAAAGTTGTGCCGAAAATAAGTGATTAAGGGTGTGTTGTTTATGCTGGAGTATTTTATAATCAATAATATGAACTACACTCATATTTTCTTTTTATTACTTAGATAGATATAGATGATAGATAGACTTTATTCAGGTAATATAACAACATAACAATAGTATAATATAGTATAGTATAAACATGGTGATATTTTCCAATATTTCATTTTTTTTTCATAGACTGTCACCTAAGCCTAGCTTGTGCTGTGCGCAGTCTATGATGTGTGGATAGTTTTATATATTTCATGTTCAATCTACTTCTACTATAATAGGAACTATATAATAAAAATAATATTATAAAGGAAAAATAGTTTTTCTAGCAGTCCTGAAAAACATTTTCATCATTTAAGGAAAAGAATTTCTAGTATTTTTTAAGAATTATTGTCATTTGAGGATGAAAGGAACTATTGTCATTTGAGGGTGAACGGAACTTCAGTCAAATAGTATTTTAAAAGAATCATAATTAATATCTATGTATTTTTTTATCTCTTTTTACGTTTGTATTTATTTTTTTTTTTAATTTGAACTGGAGAGGGTGAACGGAACTTCTTGTAGGATATGGATTTCTGTATATAGCTTTTAGAGTATAGTGGAATTTGAATAGCAAGTTTGGTAGTAGTTCTTGTATTGTATGCATGTGTGTTCAATTTTATTGGAGTGTTTAGTGTCCATAGTATACTATGATATACATATAGTTTTCTCACTTCGAATAATTTTGTTTCTGTATACAGCGTGTTTGTTGGGTATCTCCGATTCTTTTTGAAGATAATTTTTAACAATGTATTTTGAACAACTTGAATAATGTTCATTGATGATTTGCCTGTGCCACCCCATATGACTATACAGTATCTTATCACCGATTCGGCCAAGGCATCGTAAATCATAAAAAGTAATTTTAAGTTAGCAATATTTCTTAATTGATAAAATTTATATATTAATTTATTCAGTCTCTTAACAGTATATTTTATATGTTCTGTCCAACGGAGATGTTGGTCCACTATCACACCAAGATATCTTATGTAATCAACTTTTTCAATTGTTGAACAGTTACAGTCAATATTATTGCATTTGTCTATGTGGATTTTGAGAGCTTTGTTTTTTGGTTGATCTCTTGAAGTAGCCGAATAGGTGATATATTTAGTTTTTCCAATATTTAAGCTTAGAAGATTTTCCTTTAGCCAGTTATGATAAATTTTTAGCTCTTTTTCTGTGGTTCTATAAGTTCTTCCCATGAATCATGTATAAAGGTTATAGCAGTGTCGTCTGCGTATGATGTGACATGACTAGTTGTATTTCTAATGCTTCCAATATTATTTATGTATATTAAAAATAATATGGGCCCTAGGACAGTCCCTTGTGGGACTCCAACGGTAATTTGTGCAGGATCGCTAAGCACATTATTAATTTTCACCCTCTGTATTCTTCCGGATAAATAATCTTGAAAGAGATTCAGTGTAGTTCCTCTTATTCCTACGTCATTTAAACTGCTATATAATATATCATGGTTGACAGTGTCGAATGCCTTGGCCAGATCTATGAATACTGTGAGACACTTTTTATTTACATTCAAATTGTTCAAAATATTATCCATGAGGTGGAAGACAGCTTTATCAGTGCTACTATTTTCTCTGAATCCAAATTGGTGCTGTGAGAGTATATTATGTTTTTCTAGGAATTTCATGATTCTCGATTTTACTGTTTTCTCGAAGATTTTAGCAAAATTATTAATAACACTGATAGGTCGGTAGTTGGTGGCTTGGTTTTTATTACCAGCTTTAAATATTGGAGTTATTATCGATTCTTTCCATTGATTTGGGATAGAGCTAGTGGAAAACATATGTTTATAATGTGACATAATGGATTTAAGAAAAATTGGCCGATGTTCTTGAGAATGGATACTGAGATCCCGTCAGGCCCGGAAGCTGAATTATTTTTAGGTTTGCTATTATGTTTGTAATTTCGATGTTTGTTACAGGATTTAGGAATATCGAGTCTTTAATTTGTTTTGCTTAACAGAAGGTGCACTTTCGGACGTGTGATTTTATCAGCCATATTATTACCAATATTTATGAAGAAGTTATTGAAGTAGTTGGCTTTTTTTCATCGGAATTGAGTTTGATACCGGTGCTGTCAACAATATTTGAGAAATCTGATGAGCTTTTGCATTTTTATAATTTGTAATATTATTAACTTCTTTCCATATCTTTTAGAGTTGTTATTGGCTTCATTTATCTTGTTTTGAAATATGATTCTTTTGTTATTTTTATTAATTTATTTAAGTAGTTTCTATAGTTTCTGTATTCTATTTTTTGTTCGTTAGTGGGATTTTTTTTCAGTTTAATTTTTAATTGATCTCTGTATTTAAGGGATCTGATAAGACCCTGTGTGATCCACGGTTTTAGTTTAACGTTCTGTTTTTTAATAATTTTTGTTTTTGTGCATTTATCCATGTATCTTTTTATTTTGTTGATAAATAGGTCATAGGCGATCTTGGAATCGTTTAAACTCATGATATCGTCCCATTTTTCTTTTTGAATGAGTTTTTTTAATTTGTTTTCATCTGTGTATGATATTAAATTGGTGTTAGAAAAATTGTTTTGTTTATAGTTATCTATTTCGGTTGACAACATTATGCAATAATGATCTGTAATATCGGTATGTATCACGTAAGATTCAAATTTTATTGATTTTTTTATTGTTTTATTTGATATTTTTATATATATGTGATCGATTATTGTTGAAGTTGTTTCATTTTCTCTCGTTGGTACGTTAATGTAGGGAAAAAACCCATGTTCGGCCATCATACACATGTACTTATTCACTAGATTGTCGGTTGTGTTCAAAATATTTATGTTTATATCTCCCATCAATATTACCACATCATTCATTCTGTTGTTTTCCAAAATTTGATCCACGTCATTAATGTACTGATTTAAGTCTGTTGCCGGAGGCAAAATGTAAAATCATTCAGTTTGTAAGTTATTTTTAGTAAATTGATTTCTGATAAAGTTTCAATATAGGTGATATTGTCAATATGTTTTTTCACGTATACAACTACACCGTCGTTCCTATTATATTGTGATCCGTTATAAGACATGTTGAAGTCAGGCAATACAAAGTCATTCGCATCCTCTATGATAAAAGTTTCTGATAATATTATTATATCTATATTTTCCACATCTATGGATTCTAATAAAATAAGAAGTTCATTGAAGTTTTTTTTCAAACTTCTTATATTGAGATGTAGAATATTGAAGAGATGTTTCTTACCTTTTGTAATTTTTTCTATTATTTCATCGATGTTTTTGCAGACTAGTATCCTTTCCTCCTCATATTGTTCTAGTTCATCTAGAAAATCTATCATTTATTGTTCCTTTTATTGATGCTTTAATATAAAAATAAAGAAAAAAGAATATAAGTTCCTAATTGAAATGAGCGACTTAAAAATATAGCAACAATACCTGGTCAAATTGCCCCTAACCTTCAAATTTCATAAGCTTATTACAATTCTAAATAAAATTGAACAATGCCATAATTCACTTATTACTTATTACATTCCCGATATAGCTGTTATATGCATTCAATTCACTTTCCATTCGCACTGAACCTAACTAGTTTTTTAACATTATCAATTTTAGTGAATATTTGACCATTATAGCACCATGCGTTTTTATCACCAAATTTAGCTTTTGCTTCCACTAGCAGACTCCTCCGTGACTTGATGAGGTCCTCGGTGATAAATATTTTTTTCCCTTTCAGGCTCCTAGCACTTTTCATTACGGTAATTTTCCAGTCATAGTTTATAAATTTCATTATGACCGGACGCATATTCTGGTCATTTTTTTTCCTATTCTGTAAGCCGACATAATATGTTGATTCGAAATCGACAGGTTTGTGTTATTATTTATCATTTCACAAAATTCAGTTATCAGCTGTTCGTTTTCTTTTTCTTCCATCCCGTATATACATATATTAGTCATTTTTGCTTGTTGTTGTAGGTTCTCTATTTTTTGTTCCAAGTCGTGAGTTTTCACTTCTTGAGTTTTTATACCATCTTCCATTTTTTCCAGTCTCAGGTCGACCTTATCAGACCTTATATTGTTATTTCTACCGTTGTGAAATTGTTATATTCTTTATGTAAATGTAGTTCGATTGTGACTTATTTGTTGTTTGACGTATCCCTATATCATATTATGGTCATGAAGGATTTAATAAATCTATCTATCTATATACTTCATGTAGAAAGCAATTTAATGATGAAATGTGCCAAAAAAAGTTATATCAGGAAATTCAAAACTCTTGATGTTTCGCAATCACTAAATGAGTATATTTCAAATAAACTGATTATTTGAGTAAAACAAACCCAGGCCACCGACTATAGTATGAAAACAACTATAATTATAATTAATTTGCATTTTAAAACGCAAATCAACTTCGACGTATTTTATCCCCAACCACTTTTGGAGTATTACTTAACGTTACTCTGCAAAATGTTTATGTGTGTGTCTATCACGGATATCAATATTTTGAATATGATTCCCAACTGTCCAATATTTCATATTACTGTTTCCTGTTGACAATAGATGTTCTGGGGAGTTACTATAGTACAGCTCATCGCACTGATGTACAAGGACCAGCATGTCGGAAATCTCCAGAAGCTCTTGAATCTTTGGCTGGAAGCATCATACAGCGATAGTTCGGAAGATAACGAAAGCAACACTTTTCCCCCAGAACGGGGAAGCGATGATTCGTCGCCAGTCATCACATCAGATCCCACTTCTGATTCCAGCGACAATGGAAATGACTTAAATATGCACAACACTATTAATAACAAGGTAATACCTTTTACACACGCTTTATTAGCTTCACCTCTATGTATGTAATGGAATCATTTGAAATTTTGCACACGTATTAAGAACCAATACAATAATTTCATAGGTATGATCTGGTATTCTCACCAAGATCGTCAGAAAAAAGTCACATTACAAAGATTTGGTGACTTCACTGGTAAAATGCCTAATTTACATCTCAAATATTTGGTGAATTCACTGGTATGGTCTTAGTACTTTCACCAAAAGTTAGTAAAGACTCCTCATGTGGTTGAATTAATCGATGAGTCTACTCTACATACATTTCATAATGAATCTACCTTTACGAATAGCTAGCGTTAAAATAATTAAAACAACTAATATCAATCACTCTCTTCACTACGGTTGCTTTTATACATACTTAACTTTTTTATAAAACTTAGCAAATTTTCCCGAAACACGTCAATCTTCTCAGAAACTGCAGAGAACACTGAAATGAAACACCGCCATGTCTTGAAATTTTTGTCATTCATTTAAATTATTTATTCGATTAATTGTAAGACTCTTCATAAACTAAGAGTTTTATTGAAGCTTTTTAGATACTGATACAGAATAATCAACATTGGTTATTATTAAAAAATAAAGAAAATAGAGTTTTCTTATATATAAACAAACGTGATAACGTAAGAAATTAATATTTAACAAAAATACAAATAAAAACAAAATGATTTTTTAACAAATAAGCAGATAACTACATCGAATACAAAACACAAATTCTAAAAATCGAAAATACGGGAACTATTACAGCTATTGTAATAGACTTCTGAACGTTTTACTGTTCTGGCACAATTTGTCAATAATAACCTCGGAAGTAATATCAATCATAAGTTGGATTTCACGGGAATCGGGACCAGGGAGTAAAACTATTTTTTTTTTACATGTAGTAGACGAAAAACGGAACTTAATTCCTATGACCCACCCTTAAAATTGAGTTAATCCCGATTATGAATTCAACTTCAGACAACTGTTGCGAGGAGGTGATCGAGACAAATTCCTGTCGGTAAAATACACATTGGCACAAAATACACATTACAAACTTTAAAATTAACGTAAAACAAGCACAGCCACATTAAAATATAGACGTACATTGGTGTATGGTCAATAAGCAACTGAACATCTCCCTGAAACATTCGAGCGCTGTGTAGCTATAAAAACCAAAAACTGATTCATCTATTGTTCGGAAATCTGTTCTTTCTCTTGTACCTTTCTAGAATATTTGTATATATTTTGGTCAAATTTTGTGTGTCGCTTTTTTGGTTTACACTATTTTCATGGAGGTTAATTTGGATCATTTCTCCTAACAATCTCTTTGGATAAGATGTCTCTCTTTCTAGAATTTTTACCGAATCGAAATCGAAATTACAAGATCTTCAAAATGGTGAGCGGCAAGGGCTGTTTTTTTTTTTTTTATTCTTTTCGTAACAGTCATATTTATGCTGGTACATTCTGGTTTTTAAATACTGTTTAGTTTTCCTATGTAAATTTTCCGCATTCAAGGAATCCTATATATCAAACATGAATCTGATCCCGTCGGTATTCTGTCTTTTAACTGAGTGAATTTTCTTGTTGTTTTCAAATTGTAAAAGGCGAACTTGTGAGAATCCGTTGATAAACAATTTTTGATTTTGTACGAGAGTCCATCAATAAATGGAAATTTGAAAAAGTGACACCTTCCTTTGGGGAGAATCTCTTGCCTATCTGTTCTGTAGCGTTTATTGATGATGATGTTAATTAATTTCGCGGGGTAGTTGTTATTTTTTAATACGTTTTTTACTTTACCTATATTCTCCGTGTGGAAGCAATCATCACTGAGCGTAATTGCTCTAGAAATTAAGTTGGAAGCTGTATTCACCTTTTGGCAAAACGAGTGTTCTGACGAATAGTTCAATATTCTCCCTTAGTTGGTAGGTTTCATGTACCAATTACTGAGTAATTTCCCATTGTTTTGTCTTGTGATCTGAAGGTCTAAGAACGGTACTTTATTTTCTTCTTCTATTTCTAACGTAAATTGAATGTTGGGGTTGAAACTATTAAGGATGTTTGATATTTCTTGTGATTTATTGGCTGGAATGTCAAGAATGCAATCTCCCCAAAGAAAGGTGTCACTTTTTCAAATTTCCATTTATTGATGGACTCTCATACAAAATCAAAAATTGTTTATCAACGGATTCTCACAAGTTTGCCTTTTACAATTCAAAAACAACAAGAAAATTATTCGATCAGTTGAAAGACAGAATACCGACGGAATCAGATTCATGTTTGATATATAGGATTCCCTGTGAATGCGGAAAATGTTACATAGGACAATCTAAACAGTATTTTAAAACCAGAATGTACCAGCATAAATATGACGAAAAGAACAGAAATAAAAAATAAAAAACAGCCTTGCCGCTCACCATTTTGAAGCATTCCGATTCGGTAAAAATTCTAGAAAGAGAGACATCTTATCCAAAGAGATTGTTAGGAGAAATGATCCAAATTAACCTCCATAAAAATAGTGTAAACCAAAAAAGCGACACACAAAATTTGACCAAAATATATACACATATTCTAGAAAGGTACAAGAGAAAGAACAGATTTCCGAACAATAGATAAATCAGTTTTTGGTTTTTATAGCTACACAGCGCTCGAATGTTTCAGGGAGATGTTCAGTTGCTTATTGACCATACACCAATGTACGTCTATATTTTAATGTGTCTGTGCTTGTTTTACGTTAATTTTAAAGTTTGTAATGTGTATTTTGTGCCAATGTGTATTTTACCGACAAGAATTTGTCTCAATCACCATCTCGCAACAATTGTCTGAAGTTGAATTCATAAACAGGATTAACTTAATTTCAAAGGTGGGTCTACTACATGTAACTATTGTCATTTCAGCTTTGAAAAAGGAAAAAACGATTCCGAAACGTTAGCAATAAAAAAATAGTTTTACTCCCTGGTCACAATTCCCGTGAAATCCAACTAAATTTGAACTTGTGGGACGAAAAATCATTCTCATCAATCATTATATCAGATTTGCATGCTATAAGAAGAGAAGCATCCAAAGTTTTTCCCAGTAGTAGAAATTACGTGTTTTATAGCAATGGCCCTTTCAACAACTTTGTTGGATTTGATATATCTCAAAAAATTTGCACATTGGTCATGAGAAGAAATGTCCATTGTGGTATCCATTATTATGGAACATATTTTTGCTTGGCAAACTCCTTCTGATACAATTTTAAGCATTTCGGAGGTAATTTGACACCCAACCTTTACTTTTCTCAGCACTTTTTTTAAGTTTGGTTTTTCTGACAACTTCCTTGACATGCTTATACAAGATGCCATCGTATTTGGCTACTAAAAGAACAATTTCCAAGAAGTTCCCATGATTTCCAGTGACATTTTCTGAACTATGAGCCGATTCGTTTATATGACCACGAAAAGTTAACATTTGCTTTCTCGTCATTTTAATTATTTCAATTATTCTGACTAGTGCCGCTCTTGAACGATGATTCGTTGACGAAGTTGTTCTTTGGTTTTTATTGCCACCGTATAAACTAGGGCCTTCAAGTGACCCCACAAAAAAAAATTATTGGATTTAAATCCGGGGATCTCGGAGGCCAGAATTGATTTGGAACTTCAGCGCCTCGACCAACCCATCTGTTTCTCAATCGCTGATTTGAAAATTCACGAACTATTGAAGTAAAATGCGCTGGCGCTCCATGATGCATAAACCATATTCTTTGTCCCAGTAAAAGTGGAATGTCTTCAAGTAATTCAGGCAAAATATTTTGAAGGAAATCATGATGAGAATTTCCATCAAGAGTCCCTGGAAAAAAGTGGGGACCAATCAAATAATCCCCAACAATACCAATCCACACATTCAATGAAACCTGGACTGAACTATTGCGTGAGGGTTTTCGTCACAACACACATGATTATTATGAAAGTTCATTATGGCATTCTTTGAAAAATGTGCCTCGTCAGTGAATAATATACCTGCAGTGAATTGAGGGTTTTGTGCAATTTTCTGCAGTATCCATTGGCAAAATGTTACACGGGAAAGGAAATCTCGGAGCAACAATGCTTGGACACGATGTGTGATAAGGATACAACTATTTTTGTTTGAGAATCAACCAAACTAATTTGTGATGTACGTTCAGATTTTGCGCAATTTTGCTCGTGCTTGTCTGTGGATCTTCTTCGATTGCCTGAAGAACAGCTTCTTCAACTTCTGGTGTCCTGGTAGTCAACGGTCTGCCTGCCACTGGAGCTTTTTTAAAGGACTCCATAAGACGCTGAAAAAGGTTCCTAAATGTCCGGTGATTCGGCGCTCGATGATTAGGGAATCTTTCATTATAAATACGTCTAGTAGCAATTGCCATCGGCAACACCGTATACGTAAATTATATTAGCCATTTTGCTATTCGTATATGCTGTCATTTCAAAAAGATTGGAACACAAATACAGAAAACAACGTCACTGTCACAAGAAATTGAAAGTACTCACCTGAATGTTATTTATTCAAATCGGAAAAGAGTCCAAAAAAACTATGTAACAAAAAACAAGAATATTTTTTTACCACATTCAAGCGTTGAATGTAGAAGACCATTGAATGAAAGGAGACAAATGCATTGGCGTATCTTTTCCGATATTTACTACTTAGAGGCGGAAATAATTAAAATACATCGATTATTCCAAATCCCAATAACTCGAAAACAGTTGCTCGCGGCGACCTCTACCAAGAATATATTTTTTACACAAAAATGTTAGAAAAATTGATATTTCCACTAGAAAACTTGATACAGGTACGTACAAAAAAGTTATGACATTCCAAATGACTGAAAAGACATGTAGGTGGCGCCAACCCCACGAAAGAGACAAACTAACGTCAAATTTTAATTTGTTATTGAAAAATAATCTCAGATACTGAACTCTTATATCAGAATTATTTTGAAATGTATAAAAAATGAAAATTAGAATTCAACTTTGAACCCTGCATCTTAGAAACGAATAACTTGCGGACATATGTTTATAGGAACTTTTCTCCTTATTTTGACGTTAGCAACATGCTCCTTAATTTTCTACACGTACTTAAGAAACACCCTGTATATGTTTCTGATTCAATTTCTCTAGGCTATGACCTAATTGGAGAACCATCGCGCAGGGCATTGGAAGAGGACGCTCGCATTGGTTTTGGGGATGTGTCCTAATTAGTTAACAACCTCTACTCGTAATCGATGGATATTTTCACTTATAATTGCACGAGAGGTTTGTATTTCATCGGGGGTAATACCACAAGAGCTCAGATTTAGCCGGATATTTTTTGCGGTTGTTTTCGAATACTTACTTTCATTGGCAATTTAACGAGAGCTGTTCTGACAAAATCAATTAACTAATTAAAACAACAATGAGTAGAAGAATAATGTTTAGAAAGAACAATTACCTTGTAAGTTCTTTCGCTTAGAATTACGTGCATCACGGGATTTCTTAAATGCCAAATCTGTGAAAGGGTTGAAAGTAACATTAAATTTTTCGAAATACATGCTTTGCAACATTTTCGCTGTTGTGTTCCATATTGTTTTCACCACGTATTCTTTATAATCTTCCCCATTCTGTTTCTTCATATTCATTCTGTTTCTTCATATTAAAGCCCCAGTCCATTTCCAAACTGAAGTTTCGTTGTTTACAAAATTCGCTAAATTGATTCCAAATGGAAGAATGACTTTTTTGTATTTTCTGGACTTGATATTTCAATCTCCCTTATTATTTCTGCCTCGCAAATATTTCCAAATCTCGACATATTTAATTCTGTTTTTGACATTTACAATTGTCAAACTGATGAGACGCGCAACGCTTGATAAACGAACAATAAATGCTAGCGTTGCTACGGTAACGTAATTTATCCGATTTTTTTATCCACTTGCATTTCTGTTCCTTCCTATTTAGCCGATAGTAAACTACGATTTTTGTACTCACAAATGGGAATTATTATACGTGAGTGGAATTGTCAGGTAAATTTGGGTTGTTTAATGAGAAACTGTTGCCTAGCAATCAGACGAGAAAAACTGTCAACTATTAAAAACACGACACCGAAGGTGGAGCGTTTTTAGGTTGACAGTTTTTCGAGTCAAATTGCTAAAGGAAACAGTTTAGAATTTGAACAACACAAATTTACCCGATATCAATACAAACATCGAGTGTAATTCGGCAGGACAATTTAATGAATAAGAAATTTAGAAACATATCAATGCAAACTTTATTTGTTTTGGCAACCAATACCGCGATAATTGATAAACAAATGAATAAGTAAAAAAACAACTAGTGCATTTGTCGCTGTAAAAGTTGCAGCTAACTTTTGCCGCTGTCAAATTGACAATTGCACTGTGGCATATGCGATTTTTTATACATGAGTTGAATTGTCGACGAAAAATACACAGTTCCTAGCAAAAATGCTGCATCTTTGTTTTAAGAAGACATTTCAGCATGGAAAAAGGAACTTGGAAAACAACAACTGTGCACGTAGGGGGTCGCGCGAATAGGCGTTAGCTATCAGGACGCCCATTTTCATCGATGAACAACTTCAAAACTCGTGTATTTCCTTAGATTTCAAGAATATACAAGGTGTTCCAAATCTAAAAGAAAAAAAATCGGTGTATCTACGTTTTCGACGTTTTTAAGTTTTCAATGCAAAATTCAACAATTTTCGTAACAGACATCAAAATATGGAATATTCCATTTTCAAAAATGAGGGGTTGCTCTGGAAATGAGGAGTAGTAGGATCAACTCATTCACTGCCATCATATAAATTCTTCAATTCACATTTCCCTTGCATGACAAATAGAATGATCATTATATTTTTTCCAGGCCAATTCTAATTCAGATAGACACGTGTGCAATACGGATGATGTAGTGAGGGCTGTTCAGAACAGGAGCAAGTCTTTGGCAGGGATGAAAAGAAATCAAAGTATCGACAGCGGAGTGTCTTCCATGGGCCAAAGTATGGAGGTAAGTATAAACTTTTATCGCACGTTATTGTAGAGGTACTCAGGATGACATATTTCCATCCTGGTATACCAATCACTGGACAGAAAAATTATTAACCATCAAGTACCTACCCTGGAGAATAACTCTATACTTATAAATATACTAATAAGTCAATAACCGCATTTTCATGCTTTTTTTCGGGGAATTCGACATAATATTAATATTTTTCAGTATGTGTGCTATGAGAAGTGTCTTACTGAGTTCATTTGGTATCTAAATTTGTAACATCCTGCTAGATTTGACAAAAACAATCACAAATATGGAAAAAAACAACCTCTCAATTCCAAAAAACAAAATCTGTTTTTAATAATTACATTGTGGAAATATGATGAGGTTTGAATCATCGATACTCGACACTTCATTTCAGAAAGATCCGTCGAGAAGGCATTGATTCTTTGCTGACAGTTTCAACAAATTCCATTGATTAAACACCTCTTTGCAAACCTACTGCTGAAAAAATCACGCGAATTAGCACAATATTAAACATTCGAAGAAATACATTTGTATTTCGTGCAGAATAATTCATTTAAAAATTCAAAGCAGAGCGCTTTCGACTGTTAGGTCATCATCAGTGCTACCTGAAAGAAAGTAACCATTAAAAATGTGAAATAGAAAATTATTTGATTTAAATTGAAAATTATGGAATGAAAAAGTGAGGTTACTTACTTGTCAAGTTTATAGGAAAAAAGTATCTCTGCTGCATAAAACATCAATAAGTTCAGAGCAAAAACATGTTAAAATTCATCCTGGTCCAGGATTATTGTGGATTGCAAATTATTGGAAATCGATATTTCTGGCCAATATTTATTGATTAAGTGAAGTTGAAGCTTGACAATATGTGACAGGAAACAGGAATGAAAGATGATTGACATGACAAGTGAATTTTGTGTCATGGAATCACAGAACTAGAAATCAGATTTAACCCTGAAATAAGCCACCGTGTCAAATTTCCAAAATTAGTCATCAAAATTGGCCAACTCATCAAAGTTTCGTTCAGCCTCCACTAGAGGATGTTGGGTAAGGGTGGAAGTCCAATGAGAACTTACCCCAAACCCAAAAGTCGAAGGCTGGCACCACCTTGAAGGTGCTAATCCAAAATAAAAATAAAACCTAAAATAACAATCAAAAGCGCTCTGCTATGAATTTTCAAATGCATTATTCTGCACGAAATACAAATTTATTTCTTCGAATATATTGATACGTGCATACAGCTAGACCTTTCACTCAATATTAAGCAGTCATTAATCAGAAAATGTATTTGACGAAAAATATATTATATCAGTTTCAATATTGATTAGAAATATGTCATATTCAATTGGCCGCAAACAATTAAAATAATAATTTTTCTCCATGCCCCAACCCTCATTGGAAGAAATTTCAGGATTTTTGGAAGATGATCTATCCAATCATTATATGAAGGAAATACAGGGTGTCCCAAACTCGATGGCCTATTAGACATTTCTGGAAAACGGAACATAGGATTATTTTGAAAATTTGGTTTCTTAGGTAATTAGTTCTGTTCTTTCGATCTGAAATATTTTCAGCGCTGCGACGTTGCCGCTTATATCGAAAAGTAGCAACAACATTGATATTTTAAATGGGACACCCTACATATTATTGCATTTCTCGCTTTGCTATTGCTTTTCGATTATTTTTGTGTGATACTTCCCTATACCTATCTCCAGTGGTTTTCGAGAAATTCATTGATTTCCTTATTTTTTGTGCGAAACATAGCTTTAATCAAATGTTTATTACTGCGGTATTTGGATTCGAAGACAGCTGAAATTTTGGATGTAGTTTGACAATGTCTTGTGTATTAGTTGTGTCTAAGGAAATTCGTTCTCCATTATACAGGGTCGTTCAAAATTTGTGATTTTACCGATACATACAAAAGTGGTGAAAAGTGCATTTTTTCAAATGTAACATCCTGTATATTATCAAAAATCCTGAAAGACAATTGAAGTTCCTTTCAATTGATGTTCCATGTTCCCATACTTAAATAGTCAAGTTTCCGAAATAAAAGCAAGTTTCTATAAAAATTGGATTATTTTGCCATATTTTGTATTAGGTAGCTATGAAATGTCATCAATAATAAAACGTTTGCGCGTTCATCAACGTAAATTTATTAGAAAAGAATCAAAATGGAAATTGTTTATTCTTCATGGTCAATGGTCATGGTCATGGTCAAATTATAGCAAGAACATGCAAAATGTTCTGTAGTATATTGAAGTGTGTGACTGTTAATATGACGAACTGATTGTACAAAGAATGATTAATATACAGGGTATTATAAACTCGATGGCCTATTAGACGTTTTTGGAGATCTGGGACATAAATACTTGAAATCTTGTATTCCACGATAAGTGATTGCGATGTACCTCTTGAAAATATTTTCACGGTTACAGTTTTGCCACATCTGCTTGTAACTAATATCGACTTTCTAATTTCAAATGGGGAACACCCAGTATTTTATTCCGTATTTGAATTCTACTGATAAATACAAATAACTTTTACTGAACATGTCGTATACCTATCTCTACCTTTTATCGAATATTGATTATTTTGTAATTGTTTTGCTACCAAGATTGGACCAACTTCAATTCAAATATATTTTTTTTACTTGAGTTTTTTTGGGTTTGTAACCTTCCACAACCTAAAAAATAATAGAATTAATATAGAAAATCTATACAAGTTTGCCTTTCTACACTTGTATAGATTTTCTATGTTAATTCTATTATTTTTTAGGTTGTGGAAGGTTACAAACCCAAAAAAACTCAAGTAAAAAATGGATTTTCTTCCACAAAGAATGACGTTCAAGCAATATCAAATACCTCCTTATCTGTTGCCCACATAGGACTCAAATTCAACTTTCATCCAGAAAATATTGATTAATTTCAGCATTATCGAATGGTTTGACCATATTTCATACAGGGTGTCTGAAAAACATGTTCTTGTAGGCGATAAGGAAAAACGGCCATAAGTCATTTATTCACCTGTGCCTGTTGAGAAATCATGATTCACCTTAAGTAGAACTCAATTTTATTTCAATCAAAAAACAAATGAAGGTCATATTAATCGCTAATTCATGTGTTCGAAGTGCTGACCATTTACACGCAAACATTCGTGGATCGAAGTCATTACATGGTTGGTTGTTGCTCTTTGAACCTCTTCTGGCCGAATTTCCTCGAAAGCACGTATTATCCTCTGTTCCAATTCGTCCCTTCAATTCACAGGTGTTTCATATACAGTCTGTTTGATTTTTCCCAGAGGTAAAAATCTAGAGGAGTTAGATCTGGGGATCGCGGTGGCCAAGGCTGTGGACCCAAGCGTCTTATCCACCGATCTTCAAAGGTTGTAGTCAGTTCTCTGCTCACTTCTTGTGTACAGTGAGGGCAGGGGGGGGACCGTCCAACTGATACCAACAACTCCGATATACATGAAGCGGCAAATTGTCCAAAAAGTCGCTAACTGTTCTCAAAATATTCAAATATTTTCTAGAATTCAAGTTTTCATCATAAATACAATATGATAATTCATCATTCATTAGTAAACAAAACACATTTAAACTGAATTTTTCTTGAAATCCCCTTTCTTTTATAAAATGGGGATTTTCTGCAGCCCAGAAATGATTGTTTTTGCGATTGAATATTCCCTCTCCCGAAAATTTAGATTTATCCGTCCATATAATTTTCTGAAGGAAATTTGGATCTTCATAAGTCCATGTTAAAATCCATTCACAGAAATCAACACGTTTTGGAGGATCACCTCTATGTAGGGCATGAACTTTGATGAATTTATAATAATGCAGTTTATGTTTTTTTTAAATTCTTCATGTTGAAGTGCGGGTCATACCTAAATCCACAGCGGCTCTTCTTAATGATAATGAGGGTAGGCGTGAAAATACCCCAAGACGTTAATTTCATTTACTTCGTCTCCAGTTATCGGCTTGATTTGATTTCTTGGTGCTTCAACATTCCCAAACACAGCATAATTCCGTTCAATTCTTCTGAATTTTTTTCTATTCATATGCGATAAATTTGGATAAAGTTAATTGAATTTTCTGCATGTTCTCGAAACAATTCTTTGGCACTCACCGTGAATATAAAATAAATTTAAAATATCTGCATTTGAATATGCATTATAATCCATTTTTAATACTTTCTTCTGACAGACACACTATGAAAATCACTGCTTGTCAAACTTGAAGTTTGTTTTGCTCTTTTCTGGTCACGGCACACTACAGATCATTTCAATTGGGAAATATGACCTATTTTGATTTGTTATACTGGGAATTGAAAATGATAGTCACACACTTCAATATACTACAGAACATTTTGCATGTTCTTGCTATAATTTGATCACATTGACCATGAAGAATAAACAATTTCCATTTTGATTCTTTTCTAATCAAATTAACGTTAATGAATGCGCAAACGTTTTATTATTGATGACATTTCATAGCTACCTAATACAAAATATGGCAAAATAATCCAATTTTTATAGAAACTTGCTTTTATTTCGGAAACTTGACTATTTAGGTATAGGAACATGAAACATCATTTGAAAGGAACTTCAATTGTCTTTCAGGATTTTTGATAATATACAGGATGTTCCATTTGAAAAAATGCACTTTTCACCACTTTTGTATGTATCGGTAAAATCACAAATTTTGAACGACCCTGTATAATGGAGAACGAATTTCCTTAGACACAACTAATACACAAGACATTGTCAAACTACATCCAAAATTTCAGCTGTCTTCGAATCCAAATACCGCAGTAATAAACATTTGATTAAAGCTATGTTTAGCACAAAAAATAAGGAAATCAATGAATTTCTCGAAAACCACTGGAGATAGGTATAGGGAAGTATTATACAAAAATAATCGAAAGGCAATAGCAAAGCGAGAAATACAATAATATGTAGGGTGTCCTATTTAAAATATCAAAGTTATTGCCACTTTTCGATATAAGCGGCAACGTCGCAGCGCTGAAAATATTTTAGATCGATAGAACAGAACTAATTACCGAAGAACTCAAATTTTCAAAATAATCCTATATCCCGTTTTCCAGAAATGTCTAATAGGCCATCGAGTTTGGGACACCCTGTATACAGTCGAAATCGTTTCCATTCCAAAACTATTGGTGCCTCACTTATAAGTGTTGCGATGTATTCCATACAGCCTGTCCAACCATCAAGAATTTAGGAGAGAGAATTTTCGCACACACTAGTTGATTCGTACATTTTTCTAGTAGACTAATGTTTGCAGTTTTCAACATCATGCACGATTATGACCTTGCTGCTTGGATTTCTGCGGAAAACTTCCTTCCTTAAAAAAATACTTTCCATTTTCAGTCCAACGACGGCCAGCATCAACCTAGCCTTTTCATAGATGGACCACAAGATCTGACAGAAACGAATATTATGTACAACGACGGCCAGCATCAACCGAGCCTTTTTATAGATGGACCACAAGATCTGACAGAAACGAATATTATGTACAACGACGGCCAGCACCAATCTAGCCTTTTTATAAATGGACCACCAGAACTGACAGAAACGAATATTATGTGCCCCTCCCCCCAGGGGGAAATATCAGATTGCGGCTATGTGACTCAAGTGGAAAACCAGGAATCGATCTCGACCTCGAGCAATGACGATGACCAGCCCCTTCAGAAGCCTGTGCACCAGAAACCACATACGTTCCAGAAGACCAGATATACCAGCAGTAAGAGTCGAGCTACTACCGCTCAAGAGAAAAAAGAACTGAGGCGGAAAAAGTTGGTTAAACGGAGGAAAACGAATATGTAAGTGGTTATTTGATTTGATCTACACGTTCAGTTCTGCGGAGACTTGCAAAAAACTTTTTAACACAAAATTAAATCGTCGAAAAAATAAACTGAAAAGCAGAAAATAAAATGAACCTTTCTAGTCTCAATAACTAAGCTCCTAAACTAATGTAAGTAACTAATTTTGAGTCGGCGCCAAACAAACAAACAAGCAAATCAATTACGTAAAGCATAAAATGATCGCAGCGGGGTGCGCGGTGGCGGCACGTTTCTTCGCCGGAAATTGTCGGACGTTCTCGAAGTCAATATCAGCGGAACAACTACCCAAATGGGCTCACACGTGAGGGCACACGTCGTTGCGAGTGGTCGTGCGGAGAGCACATTTTTGAAATGTTATTGTTTATCGTTGTAGATTTCACGTTGCGTTTTTATGTTATTTTGTTGATCATTCCTTTGAAGTAATGTAATGACCTTCATTGATTGTTTTTTTGGCGCCGACTCAAAATTAGTTACTCACATTAGTTCAGGAGCTTAGTTATTAAGACTAAAGAGGTTCAATTTATTTTTTGCATTTCAGTTTCTTTTTTCGTCGGTTTATTTTTATTTTCTTATTTTTTGTGGCTTAAATCTACTAGTTACTACCTACTTAATTTGGATACTTTTCAAAATCCCAATCCCAATTTAACCCCCATTTCACCCTTTTAGGGGTTGAATATCCAAAAACACCGAAACACCTATTTTTTATTTGTAACAAAGACCCCCAAATACCAACTTTCGTGATCCTTACTTCAAAACTAACTATTCAGACTTCCAACCCCCATTTTACCCCTTCAGGGTTGAATTTTCAAAAACCGTGAAATTACTAATTTCTACGACTCTTATTTCAAAACCAACTGTACTTTCACTTTCACCCCCCTACTCACCCACCTTTTCAACCCTTTAGGGATGGAATATCAAAAAAAATTGCTGTCAAAATTTTAGCTCTTAGGCCCAGCGGTTTGATCTGGGCGTTGATCGTTCATCAGTCAATCGGAGAGTCAGTTAGTCAGGACATGTAATTATATATACAGTGCGGTCCATAGGTATGGAATAAATTCATTTTTTGCGTTATGTATTTGTTGAAAAAACCTGAAACAGGTCGATTTCTATTGTCAATTTGACAATTTACAGTATGAAAATATTCCCCCCTTCTCATAATTCAGAGAGGGTGCACTCTCTGAATTATGAGCACCCCCTCAAAAAATTTAAATAAAAAGGGGGGTACCTTGTTCGAAAGGGATTTTCATTCTCTGTTCAGCAATATAAAGTTTTTCAAATTTGGTGCAATCATAACTGAGAAAATGTATTTTGAAAATGTATAATTTTGATATTTTACGTAGAATGAAGGAAATAATGTCACATAAAGTTTAGGAAGTATTTTTCAGTTTATTTTACAATTAAATTAAATGTTCAAAATGACCACCATTCACTTCTTGACAATAAGCAAGTCAATCTTGGAATTCTCGTACAACATTTTGTAGGACTTCAGGGGTTGTTAATTTCTTCAGTTATCCTAACTTATGAATCTGCAATATTGTCTGGTCTATTGAAATACACCTTTGATTTTGAATAAACCCTTGAGAAATAATCAGGTATTTTCTTATCTGGTTTGCTAAACGTCAGGAAAAAATTTAAATTATTCACAAAACCTACATAAATAATGTTATGTCAATTTAGTAGACTACTGTTATTTTGATATTTATAAGTTGCTGACACACGTCAGTGTATTGAAAAATATTTGTTTGTGTATTTGATTTAACTATGGCCCATTTATCCGAAACTCAAAGAATAGACATTTATGATTGGATGCGGTAATAAAACAAGAACTCAAATGGAAGTTTGTGAAATGTTCAATAATAAATACCTTGGTCTACACGTCTAGTCTACAGTTAGCAATATAGAAACAAAATTTCGTGAACCAGGTCGAAATGTTAAAAGTAAGATGTACTATTAGCGATTGAGGAGAATCCGCATATGACAAGTAGACAACTTGCCATCGATATTGAGAGCTTTACATAATGAAAATACCATCCTTATAAAGTTCAGTTGGTTCAGGAGTTGAATGAGGATGATTCTGATAGAAGGCAACAATTCTGTGAACTGATGATGGATAGAATGGAAGCAGATTTGCAGTTCATAAAAAAAATTGTTTTTTTCTGATGAAGCTACTTTTCATTTAAATGGAACGGTTAATAGACAAAACTGTAGATATTGGAGCAGAGAAAATCCTCATTGGATGTGTGAGGCTCACACACAATATCCTAAAAAAGTGAACGTTTGGGCTGGTATCATTAACAACAAAGTTATTGGCCCTTATTTTTTTGAAGGCACAGTTAATGGTGAGGTTTATCTAGTTTTTTTTATGAACTTTTTACTGCCCACATTAAAACGACTTTTTCCTGTTGATAATGATCCAAATGCAATAGATAGATCAATTTGGTACCAACAAGACGGAGCTCCACCGCATTACAAACGTATTGTTAGAGATTATTTGAACGAAGTTTTTCCCAATAGGTGGATTGGAAGACGTGGAACATTGAATGGCCGCCTAGATCCCCCGATTTGACTCCTCTCGATCACTTCTTATGGGGTTATTTAAAATCAAAAGTATATTTCAATAGACCAGACAATATTGCGGATTTAAAAGTTAGGATAACGGAAGAAATTAACAACATAACCCCTGAGGTCCTACAAAATGTTGTACGAGAATTCCAAGATCGACTTGCTCTTTGTCAAGAAGTGAATGGTGGTCATTTTGAACATTTAATTTAATTGTAAAATAAATTGAAAAATACTTCCTAAACATTATGTGACATTATTTCCATCATTCTGCGTAAAATAACAAAATTTTACATTTTCAAAATGAATTTTCTCAGTTATGATTGCACCAAATTTGAAAAACCTAATATTGCTGAACAGAGAATAAAATTTCTTTCGAACAAGGTGCCAGACGACCCCCCTTCTCATTTAAATTTTTTGAGGGGGTGCTCATAATTCAGAGGGGGGTGCAAGAGGGGGGTAAATTTTCATATTGTAAAATGTCAAATTGACAATAGAAATCGACCCGTTTCAGGTTTTTTAAATAAATACATAATAACGCTAAAAATGAATGTATTCCATACCTATGGACCGCGCTATATAACTATTCATGCCATTATATGCCATATTATAACAATAGAAAATAAAACCATTTGAAAAATGAACGAATTTAATTGGTTTCAGAATCAACATGAAAGGTCTCTTGCATCATTTGCCTACAGATGAAGATATAGCCAACATCCTCAAAGAATTCACCGTGGATTTCCTCTTGAAAGGCTATGGAACATTAGTAAACGATCTCCATTCGCAGCTACTGACGAATATCCACCTACAAATAGATACGTCTCATTTCTTCTGGTTGGTGACGTACTTTCTGAAATTCGCAACGCAGTTGGAGCTAGATCCGGAACATATCAGTCCAGTTTTGTCGTACGAAATTTTATCTTACCTCATTTTCCAAGGAGTTTGGGTATATGAAGAACTGGAAATAAGTTGTAAGATACCGTACCTCGATTTGAAGCCTTGTTTGAGACGATTACATTTGGTGAGTGTTTCAACAAACAAACAATTATTCTTTCCAGCTCCGAAATTCGTTTATGATCATTCCCGGTAAGTATATGTAAGTTAATTCAAAAATATTTTATGGAGACGTTAGTTGAATTTTGAGGGTAATTTTTTGCTTATAATTCAACTAAATTGAAAATCTAAATGGAAATTTTAAAACTGTTCATTTCTCGATCGTTGAACTATTAGACCGGGAGCCCATAACACATTTTTCATGTATCATAACTTACCGCTCATAACTATCTTAAATTCCATAAATATGTATCCGACATCACAGAAATCGCATCGCCGACCAAAATCCGTGGGTAAAAAGTGTTTTGAAAACCCAGATTTTGGAATCATAAGCTTTCGTTCGGCATGCATTACAAATAACTATTAAAAAACCATAAATTAGCCGGACGCCAATGCCGAACATGTAGGGTGGCTATAAAGGGCACTAGCGCCCCAGGCTTTTGGAAAAAAAATACAAAAATTATACAAAAATTATGTTCGGCATTTCCTTAAAACCCCCAATTATTCACTACAATACAAAACAATACGGTTACCGAACATTTAGGTTCTCTAGGAGCCTAGCCGCACCTGTGCACTTTCGTATTTGTGATGAAGAAACTGGTGCAGAATGTAAGGATATTACTATGATTCCCAGAGTTTTGGGTAGCGAAAAAGTAGCAAGTACGCATGAAACCAATAAAGTACAAGATGTTCCAGAAAGGCCAAAAGTATCTGAAATTATTGAAAAGCAAAATAAAACTGGTGAAGATGTGGAAACAGTTACCAAAAAATCTGAAATAAAATGGCTGAAAGGATCATTTCATCAACTAAACACACATACAACTAATGCCACGATGTCGCATCCAATTGACTATTTTTTTCGATATTTGCCCAATGAAATATTCACTAAAATAGCCAAAATAACTAATATTTATGACCTTCAACAAGGGAAAAACTTTAGGCCTTGCAAGATATAAAAAGCATTGTCCGCATGTACTGGGATAAATCACTTAGTCAAAGTCTATTTTATGATACTATGAGCAGGGATCGTTTTTTTCAACTACGCAATAATTTGCACGTTTTTAATAGTTCAGAAAACCCAACTGACAGATTGTACAAAGTTAGGCCATTGTATGACTGCATTAAAAAGAGATGCTTGCAGCTCGATATGGAAAAAAATATGTGTGTAGATGAGCAAATGGTCCCATTATTCAGTACGTTAAAGGCAAGCCGTGTCCATGGGGCATAAAAATATTTGTACTATGTGGCAGCAGTGGCATGGCCTATAATTTTATAATCTACCAGGGATCAACAACGGAACTTGACAAGCATGGTGCTGGAACTATAAGGGTGAATCGTTTTGGTGAGCCGCCCCTGCTATCAGACAAAGATATAATGAAAAAAAACAGAGGATACTGTGAAGAAATTAACAGTGAGGATGGTATCGTCTTGTGTAAATGGCTGGATAATAGATGTGTTACTTTGGGTTCAGATTTTGTAGGAAAGGGGGATGTGGATCAGGTAAAAAGATGGGATAAGGAAAGTAGAAAATACGTCGAAATAAGGAGACCAGAAGTAAATTAAAAAACCCTGCTGTAAGGGAAAAACTCATGTATATTGTACAAAATGCGCCATTCATCTTTGTTTTGTAAAGGGTAGAAACTGTTTTAAAATATATCACCAATAAATTTATTTTATCATTAAGTCTGTAATTTGATATTGATTTTCTTATTTGAGTCCATATGTCCATTAAAATGGACATATTTAGCATTATTTCATACCAATAGACAATAAAAAACAAAATTTGGTTAAAAAAAATTGGGTTTGAGGGGATTAAATAATATAATGTAAACTTACTGTTCGGCACCTATTCCATTTTACAGATATTTTTGATAATACGAAATTCATTAATTTATATCATGAAATAATAACTACAGAGGGAAATATCATCGTATTTATAGCGTCACTGTACGGCACTGATACATACGCCACTGCGGCATACTTGTTGAACGGCAGTTGAGCTTGGGCTTCTCGTAATCTTAGCTAAACATCGATACTCTCAACTATCGATAGTAAACGATAGTTTGGATGTTTTGAGGTTAGGTCATGTCGGTTAAACAAAAAGTGTGACTATAGAATGTCCAATGGAAGCGATGACGAAACTTTAATGAATTTAGGTTGTAATGAAAATGGTAATTTTGTAAGTTTTTTCCACTTAGATATTATTTTCAAACTGTTCTATGAGCTTTTTTTATTAAATAAACGTCTAATCAGTAGTCTAATTGTTTTCAGTGACTTATCCATCCTATTTATTCGGCAGGTAATTTTTTATAACAATTCATATATTGACGAAGGGTAGAGTATAGTAATCTTTCAATCTTGACCTATTTGGGGTTGCAACAGTACCATAACACTAGCTGGTACCCGCGTACCTTCGTCCGCGTAGAATTTGTTTTTTCTTGTTTTTCGTTGTGTTGTTCCATCTAGGTTATGCCTGTGACTCCACGTGCTTCCCGTTATCCCGATTTTCGTTATCCCGCTTTCCCGTTATCCCGTCAACCTGTTATACGGTTATCCTGTTATCCCGTTTTCCCGTTATACCGTTAACCTGTTATAAGGTTATCCTGTTAAACACGTTTCCCGTTATCCCATTAACCCATCTCGTTATCCCGTTCTCTGTTATCCCGTTAACCCGTGGTTATTCCGTTATCCCATTATACCGTTGTGCGAGTTCAAGCAAAATGAATATCGCGAAAATATTTCCCGTGTTCAAATATCTGTATATAGCGATCATGGCGATCGGTTGAACGGTATAAAAGTTAATGCACTGAAGCGCCATCTAGTAGGGAGCCAACTTTCAAAAAATGAATCAACCAAATATGTTGTATCTATCGTCAGTTATAATCGGAAGGGCATACAAAAATTATGATTTTTGCAGTTTGTCCGACTTTCCTTTGTAATTGTTCAGATTTTTTTTCCTGCAAATTTTTCCAGAACCATAACAAACAAAACAAAGCATTACGCAAATCTATCGTTCGAATCATGAATTATGGTCTTGAGTTCATACAAAAATCCCATAGAATAAACAATTTCCCGGGCAACTTATCTAATTTTTCTAAAAGCCTATGATTTGTTTCTATAGTAAAATTCATTCTCCGTTGAAAGTTCGGAGATACGTGCAATGAGGGGGTAGGTTCGCTCATTCGCGGCTGACCCCCTCTGTAACGCCAAATCTATATTTTGGTTAGGAAAAACTCATAGTCATATCAACAAGTATAAAGTTGTTTATTTTAATTCAAACATGTTTCTGGAATATATAGTCCCATCTTCAGTGAATTGTACAATACTAAAAAGATGAAAAGGGAAGGACATTACAAATTATGTGATGTCCTTCTCTTTTTATCTTTTTAGTATGGTACAATTCACTGAAGATGGGAATATATATTCCAGAAACATATTTGAATTAAAATAAACAACTTTATACTTGTGGAGATGACTTTGAGTTTTTCCTAACCAAAATATTCTACTACTCCACTTTGAGGATGGACTACTTCTTTCAAATCCAAATCTATATGTTTATGCAATGACAGAGTCTTGTCCAGTTCTACTCCCAGGTATCGCACGGAGCTCCTCTCGTCGATTTGATCGTTCTTTACCCTTAACTTCTCGAAGATTTTCACGTTTGTTCGTTTCTTCGAGAAGTTAATAAGCTCCGTTTTTTGAGGATTTATCTTAATCTTGTTATTCTCCATATATATGGCATAACCATCCGATCCAGATGAATCTAGAGCTGTTTGGCAGCCACTGCGCTCGCAAACGAATGGGCATACAGCGCGGTATCGTCCGCGTAATGGCCGCATTCGTGCGAGGAAGGTCGGGAAATCGTGCGTATATAAAGAATACAAGATTGGCGACAAGGAGGAGCCCTGTGGGACACCTGCCCCGACTGGATACTCCGCCGAATTTGCGTTGTTAGCCCCTCACTATGAAAGTACGTTCTGTTAGATATAAGTCAAGAATTCTAACTAGATAAAGAGGCATGTGCGCCATAGCAATTTGGGCAATAAACCCTTCTATCCGAACCGAGTCGAATGCTTTCTGGGTGTCGAGCAGGACCATAACCGTACTTTGTTGCTTGTGGAAGGCTTCCTTCACCCCGTGGACAACCCGGGCCACCTGAGAAGTCGTTGAGTGTCCTTTTCGGAACCCGAATTGCTCCACCGGGATGAGTTTCAGCTCTTCCTCAAAACGTTTTCCACACCGAAATAATAGAGATTGAATTGTCACTTCAATAAGAACATTCCAGACATAAAACAACATCAATTTATGTTGTTTTAAGCTGTATTTTTGGAGCTGAAGGGAATCCTCAAATGTTCACAATATAGTTATGTATATAAAGTTTTGTGAATTTATTTTTTGTTATTTTCAGGTAGTAACAGCTATCAGAGAATTTTTGCAGGGTGTGGAAGCTTACCAAAAAATGATTCATTTGAGCGATGCAGACAAAGACAACTTAGCAAAATTACAAATGCAAATAGGGAAAATGGAGAATCTGAAGATGTTGTTCATTCTACTTTTACGACAATACAACCCAAACATACAGAGTAAACAGTATTTACAGGATCTCATTCTAACCAACCACAATTTCTTGTTGTTTCTCGAAAATCATTCCACCGCACAACAGCCCTTCAAACTCGTGGATCATTTGAAACAGTGAGTATTATTAGAATATGGAACATAAAAAGTTTCATCGAAGTTTTCGCTAGTGGATCCATGTTATTTATGTTATGACTGCTGGACAGTTGGAGAAGTAAATACCCCACACGTGACCAACCATTCTTATGACTGGCCATATACAGGGCGTTATGAATTAACACACCACACCTGCAACACCAATGTTACGACTAGGGACAGTTGGAGAAGTAAATACCCCTCATCTGACCAACCAAGCTTACGATTGCTCGTTAGTTGTTAAAGCTAGGCCTTAACTATACTAGGCGTTATTAGTCTCCCAGAGCGGCTTGAGAAGCTATCACACTCAGTATATAATGAAGCGTGGGGGGTCTTCAGTTACTTTGGCGATTGCTAATATTACTACTTTTGTCGAATCAATAGTTGACTTTACTATGAAATCGATAAGGAAATAGTTCCTCATTAACATATACATATATACCTTGCCAAATAAACAGTTTTATTCTCTTACCCTTGACTGGAGAACACACCACGTTTTAATGTTACTTGATAATTCTTTTGGATTACCGATTTCTTTATTACGCGTTCACTGGTTCGTAATATGATTATTTAGCTCCTTTGTAAAATATTGATTCTATTCGTTGAGTTATTACTGAGATAATTTCTGTTGTTTAAACTTCCACTACTTTCTGCATACTCTTGATAAATTGGCTATGAATAATTTACGAAGTCTACACTTATTTCGTATCAGAAAATAGCTATGCATCTTTGGTAGATGAAATTTGATTCTACTTCAATGCGCTTCATATTATGAAGGCATTCACTAAAACTGAACACTCTTTCTGACTCTGATCTGATCTAATCTCCCCGTTGACTTCGGTCTTGTAGAGAATCTCCCCACTATGACCCCTTCTCGGTATTGAATAGGTGCGATGTTGGTCTCACAGTTATGAATTATAACTTCGGACATTAATTTCCACTGCGGTACATTTCAATCGCATTATTTACTAGTTAATGTTTCATCCCGGCTATCGAAGAATCGTTAATTATCTATCGCGGCTTTGAGCTCAATAGAAATAAAATAAATGTCCTGGCGTAATTATGTTCGATCTGTTATAACTTTTATGTCGCCGCTGTTAATGAGTGGTGTTATCCTATCAAATATTTTACGAGATTTTAAAGTCTTTGTCGGAATTCACTCCACATTCCTGCCTTCTAATTTAATGGCGGACGAAATAAAACAGTCGTTCCCTTTTCATTGTCGCATTCTTCAGTCAAGGGTATTACACATGGTTACGTTAAAATAACTTGGTTGATCGTGCTCATTACATTTACTCTCAGTAAATTTGCTCTCGGAAAATATCCTCTCACAATTTGCTCTCAACATTTGCCCTCATTCAATTTGCTCCCATGTTATTTGCTCTCACACAATTTTCCCCTCAAGCAATTATGTCTTCTTCAATCAAAATACTAAATAATTCAATAAAATCCACCAAGCATGATTTTAGATATAAAAATGGCATGAAATCCAAAGTCACACAATACTAACCTTGGAAGAGTTTTTGAAAGGAATTGAACTATGTTTAACCTCAACATACTTTCAATATGAGAATAAATACTACTCACAAATGAAAATACTCGGAATTGCAATGGGATCTCCAATTGCTACAACAGTAGCAAATCTGGTTATGGAGTATGTTGCAGAAAAGATCATCAAATCACTAACTTTCAAACCAATATTCCTCAAATTATATGTAGACGATTGTTTAACATGTATTCCTACTGACAAAGTTGATGAAATTCTAGAAAAATGTAATAAATATCACCCTAGATTGAAGTTTACAATAGAAAAAGAAATAGAAAAACAAGTAAACTTTATCGACACAAAAATAATTAATACACGACAATTCTGGAAACATTTTCACAAACTGGTTTATTAATCCAAATGCATCCAATCGTTACACAAAGAGCTATGAAGCTCACCCAAAATTCAGAAAAAGTAATATAGAAAAAATCAAGAATATTTTGAAATAAAATAATTACGACACCCACTTTGCAGAAAAAACAATTGAAAAACCAATACATGCGATCTACAATAAAAATGATAATAAAGAAAAGAAAACAACAACATACATACCTTTGCCATACATAGATAAACTATCGAGTATAATTAATAGAACAATAGAAAAAATGCAACATAACTATATCACACCGACTGCAAAATACGAACAAAATTAAAACCAGAAATACCAAAAAACAAAGAAACTCATACAGTATATCGAATACCGTGCAAAGACTGTCAAAGTACCTATATAGGTCAAACAAAACAATATTTGCAAAAACGTTGACTGACATTACCGTCTTATCCAAACACGAAAAAGAAAATCAACATAAGTTTGACATTTTGACCAAAGAAAGAAATCCAAGAGTAAGAACATTCCTTGATATGATACATATTAAAGAAGACCCCAACAGCATTAACAATAGAAATGATATCATTTGTAACAACCTTTTTTTAACTTTGTTTATAGTAATAATAATGAAAACTGATTTTACACGCTGCCAAAAAAATACAGTCCGGCTCATATACAGAACTCAATCTAAACAATCCAGGGTACTTATGAAGAGGGTAAAATGCATGACAGATAAACGAACCATTGCCGATTACTTCGAACTCACACACCTACAATAACGTTCATACGATGCAAACGCAAAAATTCAAATAAAATAATTTGTAAGCGAATACCCATATAGGTATTACATATAATTTTATATTGTTAATAACGTTGTATATTTCGAACCATATGTATTTGAATAATTATTTTAGTGCATACATTTTAATATTGTGTCAAGTTAAATATGTCTCAAACTCCATATTTTTTTTTAGCGTTTTTAACCTGATGATGACAAATACTAGGTCGAAACGTCGTTAAAATAAATTATATGAATTTACTGAATCATACCTTCATTCCGAGAAATTGATGAATATATATATATATATATATATATATATATATATATATATATATATATATTTTTTTTTCCAAATATTTTTTTGTAGGTTTGCCACAGTTATATCATGGGTCAGTATGGTCTCCTCTGGAAGATTTCAAAGAAAATGGGGAGTTTGTAAATAACTGCATTTTCACCATGATGCATCATATTGGAGGAGATCTACAAAACGTGTCGTCTCTATTCCAGCCCAGTATTTTGAAAACTTTTTCTCAAATTTGGGAAACTGATTATGAGTTGTGTGACGTGAGTTGAGTTTTTTTGTATACATTTGTACGTTATGTGTAAGATAATTCCATTTGAAAAAAAAAATGCAAAACATAGGTATCTCCAAAATTTTATAAAATTGTGGATAAGGAATTTTTTTTCTCAAATGAATTTAAACTACCTATATATAATTTCTATACAAAAACTACATACATTTACAATGCTCATTTAATTTAAATTAACTGAGGAATTAATCCAAACAGATAATCTGTTTAAGCAAGCGGGATGCACGGCGGCGTGTTGATTACTTCTTCAAAGTAATATAATGATCTTCGTTAATTATTTGTTTGCCGCCGACTCAAAATTAGTTACTCACATTAGTTTAGGAGCTCAATTATCATCAAGACTAGGAAGGTTTATTTTATTTATTGCTTTTCAGTTGATTGTTTCTTCGGTTTAACTTTTTGTTAAAAAGTTTTTATTTTTAACTTTTTTGTGGCTAAAATCAACTAATAACTATCTACTCAATTGACTCCAGGTATCCATTATTTTGTAGTGTTATTAGAACTACCTATATGTGTGCCAAGTTCCAACAGAATCGATTCACAGATGAAAAATTAATAATCCCCTATTTTCGTACCCCTAGGGGTGGATTATACCTTACCAAATCCACTACAAAATTATGAGTGGTAGAATCGGTTAACTGGTAAAAATTCAGTGGATGAACGATAAATATCCCCTATTTATCTACCCATAAGGGTGACTTCTTTTCAAATTCAACTTCGAAGTATACACTATCAAATAAAAAAAGTATCATCGAAATCGAACCGCTCTGTAAAAAGTTATGGGTGATCATACATTAAAAAAAAATGTATGCGTCGACTAGAGAACCTCCTTCTTTTTAATTTCGTCGGATCAAAATAATATTTGTAGGTTTGGTTTCGACCCCTTGACCGTTTGGAAAAAACAACCCATGTTTTATATGTTTAAAATTAAAATAAAATTTTAGTGTTTCAGTGTTTAAAAAAAATGATACCCATTCCTGTCTTATCTGAAAAGAACCTATATGCCAAATTGTATATCTACATAATTTACCGTTTGAGAAACACATTAATTTTTAAATACCTATTTTGATTTCTTCATTTCAGGATTGGTCAGATTTAATCGAATACGTAATTCACAAGTTTATTAATAATCCCAATACTCATCATGTCGAAGCTAAAAGTAACATAGACAACAATCAAAATCGCCTAAAGGAAATTGATAATTTTTCAGACTCCGAGGGTAGCCAATCTGAGTGAGTATTTTTTCAGGTTTCCTCCAGTAGAACTTCTTTTCTAGGTGTGTAGTCCATTTGACATTTATTTTATTCTGACTTGGATGAAAAGGTTGTTTTCGTTATTATAGTTTCTCAAAAATCAAATGGCATGTGTCGAAGAATGTCCTATGGCACTTTGTTGGAATATGTTTGAGAATCAGTACCCTTCACATCTGAGGGCAGTGAGGTCACTGCTGGATCTGGTAGTACACCCTGTAGTAGTGGTATTTAGAGCCCCCCTCAGTCAGGCATAATTAAGGCAACTGATTTTCTGAAGTATCGGTACCTGTACTCATCCAACGATGACTCCTTCCTCTAACAAATGAATGGCCTTTTGACCATTCTTTGTTTTTATATAAAAAAAATTATAATATCTTTCACTTTACCTAACAAGAAGAAATTTATCTTTACGTGATTTTCTCGACGCTGTCACCAGTTGTAACGGACGCGGTCACTAGTTGTAACGAGTGACAGGTCTTCTGACCGTTCTCCGTTTTATTAAAGTAAAAATATGTAATTTTTCCTACAAAAATATCTATCGCAAAATGGACGAACTTTAATTCAATTCGTACGCCCAATTAGATAACAATAAAATTGTACATACTTACTTATATTATCTCAACTCCTCTTGTGAAGTATAGTCACACTCTCTTTAGAAAAAATGAATGTTTCCTACATATAATATTTACATATTATAAGGGCAGCTGCTGTCACCAGGGTATATAAAGAAAAAAAATTAGAATTTTCAACACATCAATTTTGATAGAGTGTTTCTATACTAGAATGTAACATGTTATTTTGTCACCATTGGTTCTTGCGACTAGATTCGGCCTTCGGCTTAATATGCGAGGTATTTTTTTTGAGTTACTTTTCTTTTCAGCTAGTGAAATAATAAACTTTTTTTATTACTAGTTGGAATGACTGTTTCTCTCCCCAATTAAACCACCCCTATGGAACTTAGAGAAACCTTTTCTAGCACTACCCCTTCTAACCAACATATGGAGTTTGTCCCCTATCAAGACCCCTTTTTGGGCTTAGAATGACTTGTCCCTTAACCATCGTATCAAATGAAACTCTTCGATAAAGTTAATACATATATAAAATAAAATATGATACCAACAAGATACAAAATGATAACAAACGATACAAAATTCTAAAATGATTACCCTAAAATCCTTCCCAACAAAAGTCAAATCGAAATGTAATATAAAACAATAACAGTCAAAACAAATCCAAATCGATATCAACCCAAAAATAAATTCCAAGTGAAAGCCCGTATACCTCAGTCTTTTACAAAATAAAAAGGATTTAGTTTCTCATCGAAACTCAAGGTCACCTCTGTGTTACCTAATCTTTGAAACATTATTCAGCTATTTCAAAGCCCAAATTACAAATATTCTGTGCATGTAATTCACCCCACGTGATTCCAATAAAATCATAAGCTCTGCACTACGTTAATTCATGATTACTATAAGCCTCGTAAACTCACCCCGTCATAATGATTTTCTTCCATATTCAGATTCCTTTCCCATCTTCCAGACTGTCCAAAGCTATTCCCTGATGCGCCCATATAGTTCTTTCAACCTATTGACACTCGACGAAATTTCTCTATTTTAAAACACACGCCCTCTAGCCCCGAAAACACACTTGAAACAAAATTTCGATACCAATTCCCATTTGCCTGGCGCCCAACTCGTATCAATCCTCGAAAATTCGAAAAGAAAATCTCACGTAGGCCATTATATCGAATAGAAATCATTCGATGACCCTCTTAGTGCTGGTTAGCCCTTTCGGAGCCAACCTAATGGACTATTTTCTTCAAGTCCCGCGATCAACTGATTTCCCGTTCGATTCAATCGATCTAATTTTTGTATCCCTTCTTTCTCTCCAAGACAATATTTAATTGGCTGTCCCTTCGACTTCGAGAGGCTGTAATATGCCTATGTCAGCAATAATCTAGCTCGTGAGAGTATCCACCGAGTATAGGAGGCTCTTTGTGCCATAACTTATTCTGGATAATATTGATTACAAAGTTGCAAATATACTCGCTCGATTTCTTTGATCAATATCTGAGTTCAAATTAACTCAGGTATAAGTTCTTTCCTTATTTATTTTAACAGAAAAACCTTTAATAAAAATAGACATATCTTACCGTGAGACCAATACTAAAATAAATCAATAACACCAATATTTCCAGCTCTTTCAACCTCAGATGGTGTCGATTAAGGGTTGGTTAACACCTCTGCTGCTTCTTTTCTGGATCTGTCCTTTTTGGATAATTTGGCGATTTTGCTCCTCTTGAAATCTGCAGAGATGGTATGTATAGGTACTTGAAATTCTTCTGCGAAGGCATGCAGAAACAGAATGTGCTCCTGCCCCAGCTGCTGCAGCTCTTAATAAAAGTTTGTTGCTGTGCAAACTTTTCCTCTGGTTTCACGAGAAATATGTCAATGCTCACGTCATCTCAATTAAAATCGAAGAATAAACTCCAAAAGGCACATACTGAAATGAAATAAGTTCTACAAGTAAAATCCATTTTCACTTAACTAGGGTTATTATGTAGTAGGTACCTAACAAGAATAAGTGTACAAATTACCTGGTCCACCACCGTTTGTATCACACACGAAGCACGTTGTAGCAATTTTCTGCGATACGTCATCAACACTCACATCATTTCAATAAAAATCGCGTAGTAGAAATAAGGCATGTCGCTTATAAAAAGTCACATAACTCCATAAACGTTGAGAACTCCCCTATCCCTGCCCACCCTTCCAAAAACAAACTAGGGGGCCAGGTGGCTGGCAAGGTCAAGATTAGAAGAGTGAGAAACCCTCCTTTTCTATAGGGTAGTGTTTATGTTTTTTGTTGTCCCCAAGAGCCTCTCCCTATTGTGCGGATCCAGCTAAACCTCCTAACCCCATATTCTTCTACCAACACCATAATTTCCTTGGTATATCACTAGTGCATAAACTATAAAGTATTAGAGGTAATATTGCTCCTTGAGGAACTTCAGTTGAAATATTTTTTTTATACCTTTTAACCCTGAACTGGAACGTTTTGCCATACGGAAATGCACAAAGGCAGATGGAAATCGTGGAGTGAAACCAAACTGTTCGTATGACAGGATAATTTTTCCATCTCCTTCCTCTACATGTCTTTGGAGTACAACTTTCGCTCAATAAAGTTTTGTTTATAAGCCAGAAGCCGATAGCAGCTTCAATTTTTTTTTATGGTTATAATTAACCTAGTATACAAACTTAAGTGATAAGCTTGATTACTTTCTCGACATAAAGTAAACTACCTTATCTTTTCGACAGTCGTGAATTATATTAAGAGAACCCATTTCTTGATACATGATCTATTGCTTCTTATGAGAATGTAAACAAACGAAAACAATTCCTTTCATCCAGATCTGGATGTTTGATATCTGGACTATATTAACGCTATCTGCTTGGGATCACTAAAAACTCATTCACGATATAGGTGGTGGAAAATTTGCATATAATGTCGTTCAGATAACAAGTTTTTTTTTTTGTTTACTTAGGTGTAACTCTCTAGATGAAATACTGATATTGTTTAGGTGGACAAGAGAAGAAAAAGATAATCTCCTCAAGTATTACAATCAGAGCAGAGAATCCTCTGACACGATAGCAAGAATAACGGAAAAATATGAGGAGAGTGGTATGAGGTATAAAACGCAACTTTCAATAATTCGTGAACTGTTAGATCAGAATATAATTGCTGAGGATGAGTACAATGATCTCACGAAGAACAATAAAATGGAGAGGAAGGATTCTCTGCTTGAAGATGAATCCCTCGAAAAAACTTTCATAGAAAATTTGGAAAACGATGAACATCTTATCGATAGCGATATAAAAGTTCTGAAAGACTTTTTACTGAAGGAAAACAAAGGAAAGTTTTTGATTTGGTTACAGAACTCTTTGATAGAAGCTTGTTACGTCAAGCTAGTGCTGAATAATCCGGATGAATTTCCAAAGAATATGGAACCCATCGTTTACTATTTTGCATGTAAGTAAGAACAAGTTTTTGTTTAATCAAGACCCAAACAGCATTTCCCCTCATTTCCGTTGTTTCAAATTATATTTTTACCCAATATGGATACTTTCAGGAAACCAAATTGTTTTGCTCTAATAAAGACCCCACATTTTGGAGGGCATAATCTGCGCCACCCCTTATTACTCGTATCAAGGAATCAATCCATCCACCAACTTACTCGAAATGTTGTTGCCTATAATATAATTTCAGTTGAAAAGGTAAACATTCTCAGTAGGCCTTTTCAGGACTCGTTGCACGCAAGCACATCCGCCATTTGAAAAAAGCGGGTAATATGAAAATTTCGGACACTTTGCCCATGTTCCGATATTGCTGGAAATACTGGCCACAGTAAGCAATTTCAGAACGCTTCACAGTGGCAGTAATCTCAAACTGCTAATTATTTTCGGAACGATTTGGGCCAGTAAGGGAAAACAAATACAGAACATAACCTATTGTTTTTTTCTAATACAACTTGAAACGTTTTTCTGCTGTATTACAAATACAGCTGTATTTGTAGATGAGAATATTAATTTTGCAGTGATAATATGATAACTGATTTTAGATT
This sequence comes from Gonioctena quinquepunctata, assembly GCA_018342105.1. NCBI lineage: Eukaryota > Metazoa > Arthropoda > Insecta > Coleoptera > Chrysomelidae > Gonioctena > Gonioctena quinquepunctata. Next base: position 592,568 of record JAFIRS010000484.1, on the reverse strand, counting down.
ATGTCCCGTCACTATTGATAATGTTTTGATTTCAAATCATAACATAACCTATCTTTTTTTTCAATTTGGAGAGGGGATACTGTGACTACATGACCTTTTCTGTAACAGTACCACCAGTAAATTTTTAGCATCTAACAAGGTTTCTTTAAAAGTTACGCGAAAACATTGCCAGTAAATTTCAGTGAAATCGGAACGATTAAATTTACTGTGCAGTACTGTTCGGGAATATCAGAACATGCCCATTAACTAGCTTGCTTGTTTTTTGTCTACTACGGACAATATACCAGTATCGCGGATTATAGCGCATATTTGTGGGTTATACACGTATAAGTGTCCGAAAAACATGGCAGATGTTGTGGCATGCTCACAAAATATTTTCTAGATAACACGGGTTATTAGTCTTATTATCAGTGCAATCAAATGAAAAATTATTTGATGATCCCAAGTAGCACAGAGTCATGAAATTAACATATTGACTTCCTATGCCATCTTAAAGACCACGTATTTGTATGTTCCAAAACCAAAAAGTTAATGTGCGCTTTATAACCTTCAGGCGTTGCTAGTAGATATAACGAGGGTACAATAAATAATTTTCGAGATGAAGTTGTACTGTGGTTTGTATGTAAATAAATTGTATGTGTCGTTAAGTAGAACTTAAGAGCAGTTGCTGTGAGGTAATTATGACAATGAACATATGTGGTTCTAATGAATAGATTTTTGAAACGTTTCTACGACTACATATTGTACTCATGTAATGTAGTTCTATCAACTGATGAACTTTGGTCGTAATGATTACATTATGTATCTATGGTTAGATTATTTTTGTTGGTTATGTTATTTTTGTTGGATAGATATATTGTGTTAGGTATGTAGGATATTCAGTTCCGTAAGAATGATTGAACTGCCAAAACAAAAATCAAATCTGCCTCACAAGAGAACTGGAGCGTATAGAAAAATATAAAGAGGAAGGATGAGTGCCTACCCCAAAATTAACATCTGAAATAATTAATCAGTCTATCGGGACACTGCAAAAAAATGAAGTTTATCCAGTTCCTTCAATTGTTTTCACAACAAGGAAAGACATAAATAATATGTATGTGCACTTCGAGTGATAAATAAAAAATATTTAAATATAACTGTTCAACATCAACATAACCTCTATTGTAAATGTCAGTTATTTTTAGCGTTTTCCATTAGGCAGAACTAGCGGAATGCTTATGCACTCAGTGTATATCTTTTTCTGTTTTGATAGCGTTACGACGTTAGTACAACAAAACTTGCTACTTGTGGTCACAGCGACTCATTACAACTTTTTTATGTAAGATATTGCGATGTCTTTGAGACACTCGTAAACTATTCTATGATAGTACATACCGGAGTAATTACAACTTTTCGACACTAGAAGGACGGCATCCATTTTTTTTTTAAGTGAAAACAAAACTTGCTAATTATGGTTATGCTGGGTGTTATATCAATTTAAAAATCATTGGAGATGTGCTAATCAAGTATCTTTCGTAATATGGTCTACATATTTCAACAATTAATGAGAAAAAGTCATGAAATATTTTTTTTCTGGAATGAAAATAAATATTTATCTCTCTTCATTTTCGAGGGGCATGAATTTTAAGTGAGTAGAATTGGATTTTGATCGTAAAAATGGGTTTGCTTGGTCACTAGAGTTTGAGAACAATTCTTAAAGACTCATACATGAAAATCATTTTCATCTCGATAACTATCACGGTCACAGAGTATCATGAACATGTAAAGGAAGGCTGACTTATATATTATATTGATATTATATAAAATATTTTGATATGGTATACATATTGTAATACTATATTAGACAGATTATGACCTTCATGCATAATGATATAATGACTACACTAAGACCACAGAACGACCCTTTCGCGACTGGCTTATATAAGTCTATATTGGCAAGTCATTACCACTACTTTATAACGTCGATGTGACGTCGCAAGAGTGTGCCTTTTTGTCGTATTGGCATACATAGCGACGTCTTAGCATATACAAGACATAAGTCATGGACTTTTGCGAAAGGTCTAGTAGACGTCTGTACAACCGAATTATGACTTCTGTGTGCTACTTGGGATGCTCCATTAGTATATACAACAGTTGAAAGAAATGATTGTATCAAACTACGACGATGGTTGAAATGCCATCGCCGCCCACAAAGTGGAAAAAATCTGAACTTGTAGAAAGGTTAGGTTAACAATGACATTCAACTTAGATTTAAATTAATCAATATACCAATAATTAGAAAAATAAAGAGAAATAATCAGAAAATACAAATCATTAATACTAAAGCTAAACAGGTCTTTGTTACTTATACCTGTAAAAAACTTTCATCATTTGAGGTTATAGCACAAACCATTACATTCACAATTAATTACTATATTTACTATAGTATACACATGTTTGTTACATTCAAAAATCTATTAATATTTAGTCTACCCATTAAATGCTCATTAACTATTGTTAAATATACAAAATGTACACTGTGTGTAATTCATTGCGGCCCTATCTGTTGGGCTTTGATTTCTAAATAAATAAATAAATGAATCAAAATGACCCGACGAAATGATTCTTTTTTTACACAACTGTAACTGATGGGATCAGGATGTTCTGCTGTTGGACCAGTGTCTTCTACGAAGTGAAGTGAACAAATATATGTATCTTTATTAACATGATCAATCAGTTGGAATCAACCATCACCTCGTCCACATCTTTTAATCCACAAATCGCATTTAGCACACTTAGGACACATTTTTAGATTTTTTTGTTTCGTTGATTTAATTAGTTTTCGACGATATTCGAGACAAGGCTTTGGAAAACTAATAAAATAATAAAAGTTATCCGAAAAAGTTTTACTACGTGTATCGCTGCAACATATCCCATCACAACACGTATAAAGTGCCCGAAAAACATGGTGGAAGTTGAGGCATGCGCACGAAAAAAATTCTTGAATAAAAAGGCCTATTGAATATTGAAGAGAAAGTGATGATTCTGCATCTGATTTTATGAACATCTTGTTCATGTTATCAAACAAATCATGATTACAGTGTTGTCACTGTGATACACTTTTGTTTTCATCTTTCAACTCATACTACAGAACATTTTCCGATGTTTTCAATACATTAATGAGAACTGCATTCTATTAGATACCACTTTAAGATATGTAGCATCTGGAATGTCCCATTCGGATATGAAGTACTATATCGCGATATCACCACAGTTGAGTCAATTATACCAGAAACATGTTAAGCTTCATACAAATCTACCAAGGAACTAATTATATATTCCTTCTCATGTTTTCTATTTTTTTTTTCAAATAGTATAAGATTGCTGTGTTTAATTTTTAGTACCTATCAAAAAAGATGTCTCGTTCCTTGTTTCCTGTTATGAGGTCAGGCCCCAAAGACACTTATATCCCTTCCAAAATTCAATGCCTGCAACCATTGCACACATATTCTTCAATTTCCCCCATTAACATGATGATCAATACATGATCAACAACAAATAAAATACAAACAAAAACTAAATGAACTAGTGACAACACCAACACAAAACAAACAGTTGCCAAAGTGAAGAGTAGAAGGAGATCGTGTCCAGATAGGTCCGATCGTGCTACACACGCGCCGACTGATAGGGAGAAGTGGTGGATGATCTGCCTGGTTGGGAGGTCCGGATCTCCCGACCACCCGATATCGGAACTTGGAACCCCAATCGTTTTTTTATTTATCCTCAAAGTATGCACCATACGGGAAACTTATTTATTAAGAGTTTTTCGACAAAAAGTTATTCCTGGTAAAAGTTTGAGCATCCCCTAAAACTAAACATGCACCAACAAAATATAGTAAAACACACGTAATATACGAGGAGCATTCAAAAATTTGATTTTGAGACAGGAGTTAAGTATCCTTATTTTGAAAAATCTCGGGAAATGTTATTTAGAAAAGCTGTTCAAAATTGAAAAATACATCTAGATTTGGAGTCATGGCCATCTAAGTGAAGATTAATTTTTTCCCCATTTTTTTTAAATGGAGAATACGAAAAAAAAATTGCCAAAACGATAAATAGACAACATCCTGTATACGACGGTTTATTTAAAAAGCCTGTAATATTACAAATTACACAACTATTGTGTTAACCACGGTCCATTTTTTTGAAGAGTAAAATAATTTTCATAGTTTTTGGTGCAAAGTTATTTTTATTTTTTGTTAACACCGAAAATTGCTCAAAATTAAGCAGTAGTGTAACAAGAACTTAATATTCAATAATATCAAATCACAAAACATCAAAATGAAATAAGTATTTCGGCACAAACTCATTGATTTTCTGGAGATTTTCTTGTCCAAAATAATTCTTATATTCACGTAAAAAACAAAAGCTTGTCCGAAAAAGTATTTTACTTAATATTCAATAATATCAAATTGCCAACTTCAAACTCCGGCTGTATGGCCCTCACACAATTACTAATCACAGTTTTTAAATGTTCTCTATCCCTAAGAGGACGATGTTTGTAAACTTCGTTCTTCAATAAACTCCAAAAGAATAAATCCATTGGGGTTAAATCTGGTGAGCGTGCTGGCATTGGATACTCTGAGTTACATCCTATGCATTTTCCATTAAATGTTTCTTTTAAAAATTGTCGTATTGCTACACTACAGTGAACACTAGCTCCATCTAACTGATACCAAATTATATATCTTTGTCACGCGGCATTTGATTTAAAATTGGTAATAAATCTTGTTGTAAAAATTGCAAATATCGGTTGGCATTGAGATTTCTATCAATGAAGAAGGGACCAATCACGGTATTGTTTAACAGTCCACTTCTTAAGTGAGTATTGGTCCTTGCACTCTATAGTGAAATAAGGGTTTTCTGCAGCCCACCATCTACAGTTCTGTGAACTTACTGTTCCATTAGGTGTAAATGTTGCTTCATCAGTCCATAAAATATTTATTGGGAACTGTGCGTTTTCTTCGTATTCTCCCTGATACCATGCCAAAAACTCAAATCTTGGAATAAAATCCCTTTCTTTTAAAGTATTTATGAATTTTGGTTTAAAAGCTTTGAATTTATTTTATCTTAAAAAAAATTGTACAGTACCTAGTAAAAGGTGCATCAAGAGATGTCAATATTTGTTTAATTGATGTCTTACCATTTTCGATAACTTTCAAACACGCTTCCTCTTCCACTTCTATAGATACTTTTGCAGCTGTGTGAGGTTTTTGAAATTGTTATTAATACTGCCTGTTTCTTTAAATTTATTTAAAATACGGGTTACTGTAGTGTGATTTACATTGCGATTAGGATGCCTGGCACTTAAAATTATCAAACGTTAACAAAATAAGCAATAACAATAACTACGTAATAAATGTTAAATAATATTTAACAAATATGTCAAGTACTTAATGTCAAACATTCGTTTGTTTTCAAAGCTAACTTGAAACAATTATTATGAACAAGAAAAACTCACAAAATAAATGAAATCAGTTTGTGCCGAAATACTTATTTTATTTTGATGTTTTGTGATTTGATATTATTGAATATGAAGTTCTTGTTACAATATTGAATAATTTTAAGCAATTTTCGGTGTTGACGAAAAATAAAAATAACTTTGCAACAAAAACTTTGAAAATTATTTTACCGTGGTTAACACAATAGTTGTGTAATTTGTAATATTACAGGCTTTTTAAATAAACCGTCGTATACAGGATGTTGTCTATTTATCGTTTTAGCAATTTTTTTTTAGTCACCATTTTTTTTTAAACGGAGAGATGTCCAAGACTTCAAATCTAGATGAATTTTTCAATTTTGAACAACTTTTCTGAATAACATTTCCCGAGATTTTTCAAAATAAAGGTACTTTACTCATGTCTCAAAATCAAATTTTTGAAGGCTCCTCGTATATTACGTGTGTTTTATTATATTTTGTTGGTGCATGTTTAGTTTTAGGGGATGCACAAACTTTTACCAAGAATAATTTTTTGTAGAAAAATCCTTAATAAATAAGTTTCCCACATGGTGCATAATTTGAGGATGACACTGTATATCACGATATCAGGAACCGAGGCGTCGGGCCCGATATTGGCTCTGATAAATCGTAACGTCCATAGGACCCTTTACTCCTTCAATAAAAATTTTAGTGTACAATGCTAATAACAAAATATTTATTTCAGTGTTAGGTTTGCCAATCCCAGTTATACCGTGGACAACGGAACAAACGAATATTTTGAAACACCAACCTTTCGTTTTGTTGCTCCACAAATTAGGATTATATTTGCCTGCAGACACTGGCAAAATGTTTGTGAGAATACCAAACTTCTGGACAGCAGATTATATATTCAGTATTGCACAACAGCTTGGTCCAATCTACCAAGGTAAGTATAGGGTAGATTTGCTGTTTATTATGGTCTCCGCCCGATTTTGACCATTTTTGGGGTACTCACGTACGCTTTCCTTCTGAACACGAATTAGTATTGAAAAACTATTAACTCTCGAATACTCCAAGTTACAGTCAAAGTTTTCTCCCTTTTTTGTTATAAAAACAATTCCAATCGCAATTTGACTTGGAAAAAAGATTAGAAAGCTTCATTTCAAAAAAAATTTGACTGTTTATCATTGAGTGCTGGATTGCCAGTTGTTGATATAAATTTTGATGTTCAATTATTGGAAAAACGATTGAAATTAGGAAAAAAATTATAGAACTTTCAGTTGTAAATGGCGAGTCTTACATAGCTTTTCAAGGTCACCCTATATAGAGGGTACAGTGATATAGGTCACTTTCATTGCCAAAAATTTTCGAGGGTATCTGTTCAGCGAAAATACGTAGTACCCCAAAATTAGTTTAAATCATTGGTGCAGGCCCCAAATATCAAATTTACGATTATTGAACGTTAATTCGAAACCTGTACTAAACTTTGTTTTCTTTCAGAAAAACTCAAGTTTGACGTAAACAAATTGAAGACTAAAAGTAAATGTGATCCCTTTGAACTGAAAGCAACTATTGTTTCCAACTTTTATGACTCGACTAGATTTTCCATGTTGGATTTGAAACAAACGCCATCAGTGTTTCGATATACACCGTTGTGAGTATTAATTATTTTCTTCATTTTGTGAGTGTATCGTGGTTTTGAAGAAAGAGGGGAACTTCTCAGAACTCATGTGTAATTTATGAACAAGATTGTTATTTTGAAGGCGTATGTAGATACAGAACCTAGCTGGATTTCAATGCGGTGGAAAATATAAGAAAATCTCAACCGCAAAAAATTATGTTTATTTTAAACTGTTAATATAAAATTGTTATGCTTGAAAAGAATTGGAGAATCCAAAACTATCGCTCTTTTGGAAAAGGTGGTCTAAAACTCTTCAAATCAAAATATGCATACTCTCAACAAGAAGAAGAACTCTTGACATTTCCTCACTAGTTGAGAAAGAGATTTCAAATTTTAAATAAAGATATATAATCGAAATCCTGGTGATACCCTCATATTATTTCGCTAAGGTCGAAATTTTGAATAGCGATTATGACGTACATTTTGTACTTAAAAGCCACGCGACCCAGTATGATTTTCTACTTTTTATCGACTAGATCGCCGAAATTAGAAAATATTAATATTTCATGACACTCGATTAAAAAGTGAAGCTATATATAGGTTATTTTCAATCTGAGACACATATACAGAATTCGTGATATGATTTTATTTTACAAAAATCACTTATACAAAAGTTGCAAAATAATGATGGTACAAAATTAGTTATAAAACGGTCCTGTTATATATCGCTATGATGGGTAAAAACAAAATATTTAGCTGGGAACAATTTCACGCGTTTTCTTCCACTTTATTCAACAAGAATGTATTCGTCGTACAGCATGAGAATTTTCTATTGCCAATCAAGTGTATTATCACAATGTTTCTCTCCTTTTCGAGTGTATTTTATAGGAATGTAGTTGGTATGATGTTGATACAGAAACCATAGACAATAGTATGGAAACAAATCTTACTGCTTTTATCTTCTTGTACCCCTTGTTGCTCCTCAAAATACTCCATATCTCAACACATTTGAACTTCACAGTGAATGAAATTTCACAAGCCAACACTTCCAACAATAAAATCAAAACAATCAGCCACATTTTCGAATACACAACACAAAAGCGTATATTAAAACAGAAAGATACGGCATACAAGATTCACTGGTTACTAATCCACAAGGGTAGAGTGAATGGGAACATAATTACGAATGAAAACTGAAATACCAGACAAAGCATCTTCTAAACATGATCCAGGAAATGATGTAAATAAATAAAGCCAGGTATGTTGCATTCAAGAAAAGGGCAGAAAAGGCATCTCTATATCTTTTATTGCTCTGAGGGATAGTCTATGTGAAGCCAAAACAATTCAAAATCAGGCGCTCATAAATAAATGCGCAAGCGCCAAGAAAAAAAACCGTTTTTCATCAAAGACGCGATTTTGTTCGCCCAACTCGTTCTATAGTAGACATCATTTCAAGGGAAAAAATGTTGGAGTATGACAAACTTATTTCATTTGTTGCAAATTCACATTATGGTAACATTTCTCTTCACGTGTGTTTGGTATTCTGGTCAAAATGTCAAATAAATAACCTAATCTTAAATATTTGTCATGAGTCTAAATTCAAAATTTGTGCATGTGAGTAGTTTTCAAGCGCCCGCATGAAAAAGATCAGACTGGTTTTCGTGACTTCACTTTATTTACAGAGGGTCTTGTGAGTGTTATCCATATTGGTTGTTAATAAATATATGGTTGAAATACTTCAAAATGTGTTCGTGCGAATTTTTCTAAATTTGAAATCTCTGTTGATAACGAAATAGTCAAGTGTTTCCGTAAATTGTACTCCCGCGTTTCAAGAGTAAACATTTTAATCATGATTCTCAGAGAAACGGTTATAATCAGATAAAAATTAATTATTACATTTTGTGCAAAAAATAATTACGTTCAATTTATACTTCACCAATTTTTCATGTAATGATCGATGGAAAAGTGGAGTTAAAACGCGTTCTAGGCCATATTCCAAGATGGCGGTCTTAAGAGATGTATAAAAAAGTAGGAATATATTTTTTATCTTTGCCTTACCTATTAAATTCGGAATTAACACAGCAGAACTAGTATTCCCCTAAACTATTGCGATAATTTCTAATAAGATTGGATATATATCACATTTAATCTCTCTAAATCTCTTTCTCCTCTTTCTCTCAATCCCGGATATATTTCCCATTAAAATAATTATATGGAACAAATAGTTACGGAAATTTCAGACCGAATTCACCGGAATGGTACCAAAATATTTTGAAAAATCAATTCACTCCTACAATGGATCCAACCCTGCAGATTCTTAGGTAAAATGAATGCGAATAAATTATAAGTGTATCAATCACAGTACGGGAGACGAACGTCCAATATATAAAAAAGCTTAATTACTTTGATTGCATCCAAATCGTTATTCGCAAAAAATTGCTGGGTATTGGACAGAAAAACAACTGTTCTACGTCTTTACTAAGTACAATGTACCGTTAATTACGCCTTAGCTCTGAAGAAGCGAATACCCAGCAATTTTTTGCGTATAAAAAAGCCTGATTGCCTGAATTGTCACACTCTTTTGTTTGTATTTCATGCAACTTATTTATTATATTCATAGAATGCTTTCGACCTATATATAAGGACATTCTAAGAACTTGCTCGTTAGATGAATAACAAGGGAATCCATATAATGTAGACATTCACAAAAGTTAATATATACTATGATACAAGTGTATTAGTGAGCCTTTAAAGCACGCGCAACGAGTGCCCTCAACGTGACAAGTGCTTTAAAAGCACTTGTACACGCGTATCACACGCTATTTTTTATTATACCTGCATCATAACTTCAATAACAATGCTGGAAATGACTTTTAGATCAGGATAATGTTTCTTATATTTTAATACATCTAATCAAGTATTTTGTGGACATGTGATGTCAGGTCTCGGTTGACATGGATGTAGCAATTGTTGTTTACAAGCTTATTTGACAGTTCATATGATTGATATTTTTAAAATAGTTGGGAATTAAGGAGAACTCTCATCCGAAATTTTAAAGTTAGCCGAGGATGCTGAATCAAAATTGATACCAGAAAAATCCGGAAATTCGTATTATAGAGAATATGAAAAGTTAATGCTATGGATCGGGAAGAAACAGACTCAAATTGTTTTATATTTTTTATATAATTTGACACATTAATAAAAAGTTGGACTTGTTTTTGTTACCTAACAACCTTTAAAACACGGAGGATGAAATCTTATAGTCGTCTGATTGGTGTCTGAGCTGTCTAAGATGGCGTTAGTCCATAACACTATATAGTGAATTATTTTATAGTCATCCCATTTATTCAGTTCAATTTATGATTCCGTCCAATCATTTGCACCCTCACCTTGTAAAGTTATCGAAAGTAGTCAAGAACGACTCGATGTTGAGGGTTTGTATTATATATGCTGACCCGACAGACGTTGTCCTGTCCAAATTTCTATATTCCCTGCGTTTTTTTCCTTTGTGTTGTTTCATCTAGTTCTATGCCTTTGACTCTACTCGCTTCCCGTTATCCCGTTTTTCCTTTATCCCATTACCGAGTTATTCTGCTATCCTGTTTTCCCGTTATCTCATTTTCAAATTATCCCGTTATCCCGTTTTTCCATAATCCCGTTTTCCCGTTATTCCATTATTCCTTTTTCTAGTTTTCCTGTTAACCCGTTTTTAGCTAAATCGGTCCAGCTGTTTTCAAGTTATGAGCTTACCAACACAAACAGACATTAATTTTCATTATATATTCCTCAAAACTTTTCCAGGACAAAGAAATTCTAATATTTTTCTAAAAGTCCTTTCTAGCCATAAAAACCTTATTTATAGTTCTATGAACATTCAGAAAAAACAATTAGGGCAAATCGGTCCAGCCGTAGTTTTTATAAAATAAAAAAAATGTTACCTGACCGGGAATCGTTCCTGTGACCTTCTGCTTGGTATGCGACAGTGTAACCGCTGAGCTATTTCCTCTTTGGTAATTAATGACTCTATGGTCTTTTTCTTTTCAAAAATTTCTTATATATCCGAATAAAGACGTTCTTAAGTTCTTTAAATCTTGAGATTTCGCCCGCTTTTTCCTTTAAAACACGACGTGTTTTAATCTTGAGATTTCGCACGCTTTTTAGTTCATAAAACAAGGATTATGATGCAGGTATGATAAAAAATGGTTTATACATTTCAACCATTTTAACTCAACTTTAAAGAAACAAGGGAATCCATAAACTGTAGACATTCACAAAGTTAAAATGGTTTGTTACATTTTTATACATTTCAACCATTTTAACTTTGTGAATGTCTAAATTTTATAGATTCCTTTGTTTTTTACCTGACGAGCAAGCACTGAAGATGACCTTGAAGGTCGAAAGCGTTGTGTGAATTTAATAAATAAGTTACACAAAATACAACAAACATATTTTCTGACATGAAGTGCATTCATGTGATCCATTGTCGGCCAGAGAAGTATATAAAAGCTTTATATATATTTTTAATCAGTGATAATATCTCATTCAAACAAGTTTTTTCATATATTCGATATGTAGGTTTTTTCTCCCGGACTGTTAGTGTTGTCTGCATTCCCGTTGTAGAATTCTTTTGGTCCATATCATTGGAATATCCGCTAGTAATGCCGCTAGTTGTGTTTATTCATTATCTCATGAGCTGATATGTTATAAATCATGCTTCGCATCTCACACTACCAGGTTGAAAAAACTGAGTATTAAGTATACATTTTCACCACCAGGAATAAACATTATATCTAGCTATGAAACTGCATGGACATTTTTGTGGATTTGTTTGTTGTATGTATAATGTTTCGTTTTCCTTGACATCTGTAGAAACTGTAACCTTATCACGACAGAACCATAATGAGGAATACATTCCTCATCATGATGAATATCCCAGCGAGCACAAAAACATCTCAGAGATGTTAAAAGTACGAAACTTTGAGACATTGAACATCCACTGCGATGTTCTGTTTATACATGAATAGAACTTTCTTAGAACAGCCAATGTCGCCGCAGGCGATGTCATAAGTTTTTTTTTATAGCCTTTTCATAGGCACAACAGAACATTCCCAAAATATTTTGCGCACATTAAATCGCTGTAAATATTAAATTTTTTGAAATCACTTTCTGAAGCATTTTGTAATTATTTTTTTTTAGGTATATTTGAAGGTATCACATTCTATTTAAAATAGAGTTTTTTCAGTTTTTATACCACCAGGAATGCATCCCTATTTCAGGATGTTTATCATGTAATATAAATGGAGATTCTACTTGAAAAAACGAACTTGACACATTCTGAGTGAAACTTTTCCAGTAATTTATTCTGTTAGGATGATAGTGTTGATCTTGAAAAACAAAACTAAAGTTTTTTTATAACTTCCAAGGCTTTTATATTTCTCAGGGTACTGAAATTAAGATTTCATCTCATGAAACAGATTCGATGTGAAATATACTAACCACCAATTATAAAGATAATTGCAATATGATTAGATATTTTCTTATAGGTAAATAATTTCAATTGTATCTCTAGGAAGAAAGATTCAGTTGAAAATATTCATTTCTAATGATTCCTCAGTTTTATCACAAACCGAATTCTATTTCAAGAGTCAATATATCTCAGGTCGCATAAGTCTGTTGGAAAACATAAGATTTTTTTTTTATTTTCCAACTCCCTATAATCTGAAAACTAACAAAGTTCCTAATGGAAAAATGATAAAGAAAACAGGTCGTTTTTTTCCTAGAATCTTCAATGATATAGTTTGTCCATGTCATTACAGATTCGAAAACCCTATCAAAAAATACACATTGTATTCTGTTGAGGTTATATTATGTTTCTGGACTATGCTAATACATTTAATTTATGTAATACTTCATTTACTTATTCAGTGATATCAAAAATGTCTCTTATATAATTGCTAATGTCCACTACACTTCAAACACTCATCACTTTCCACGTTTTTCTGTTAGAAATAAAAAAAAAACTTCAACCAACGCCGTAAACTCCAAAGCAACGCAGAAAGAGGAGGGTAGAATTAGAATGCACTGAATAGAATACTGAATGCAGTGTTCCATGTGCCATACATGTGCAAGGTTCATCAGGTGTACCACACTGAATGCCCAAATTGTAACAATGTAACCTGGCGGGAATTTCAAAATGAGAGTGGATAGGTCATTTGGACATTGGTTTTTATCATAACGAATAAATATTGGTTTCATTTGCTTATGAAAATATAAGAATGTTGTTTCTGTCCTGTGGAAAATAGGAGGTATTGGTATTAAAATGAAGGAATACAAAATGAAATAAATAGTTGAAAGTGAGGGGTCGAAAAAATATTAATATTCTAAGATTTAATTCACATGAAATGTTTAACTTTTTGTTGTGTGAAATGATCAAGTTATTTAATGAAATTTTCGACAGCCGTTAGGAAACTGGTCAATAAATGTATATTCAATATCTGGGATGAACCTCTCAAGGCGAACTATGTTATGTCTAGAAAGAACATGTATTTGACTCCGCCAATACCTCTCAGTAGGCATACAAAGAAATGCTAGAGAAGAACAAATACAATACTTTCAACATCCTTTAGAGTCAGTCCTCTTTGAAGTGCATATTGCATCTCGAAAACACATCCTCATGCCGACATTTTCAAAACATCCCAAAACCTCCAAGGGGTGCTCGCTGGGATAATTCCTCTGTAAGTATCCTAAAAACTAGACCAGTTATAGACGAAATCACAACAAAATCGTTCAGTATTATGTCCGGATGCCGAATACGTACGTCCATACTTATTGTTCCGAAAAAAATTAAGAATTTTCCATGTATGCTGGAATAATCGATTTCTTCACTTCCCGCACCTGATGCACGTGACCCCATCACACCAATGCTGCTGCTTTTATAACAGACTGATTCTCGAAAACAATGTGCCTTGTATAATGTGTAAAAACCCAGTTGCAAGCACTTGCTCCATCAATATAGAACACTTTCCAAGTTGACAATAAATTACATGTAAACACTACGATGTCAGACGAATCAGGTGCACGAGTTTATCACTTTAATGTAGCCTTGCGCGGTTCGCAAATCTGCTTTTTATTCATTACTAGCGCAATTTCCGAAACCGGGGCTCAATTCAATTCAGAGGATATACAGGCCGAATCACAATGCAACCGCAGTTTTCACGTTTGTAACAAACAAATTCAAACTGTTGAACTTTAAAAAACACTCTATTTATCAAAGAGGCAAATGGAGATAAATTGCACTCTGTAGACTAATTCGTCCGATTCCGCCATAGCGGCGCCACTTATACTCTGTCCTTTTTTCACTGGCAGCTAACACCCTCATTATAAATGCAAATCTGCAAAAAGTAGTTTACCGTAGGCTCAAATAAATTTCATAGTAACAAACACGTTTTGATAGGATTTCATGTGTTTTCGAGTTTACTTTTCTAGTCCACTCTGTTATATCTCCAATAACAATAGAAAGATGAAATTATTACAAAGCATCGATGGTAAAAGTACTGATCAGTGACGTGCGTTCGGTAAACCATGTTTCAATATTTATTCATTAATTTATAAAACTTTCCAAGAAAAAATACACGTTTATAACAATATTAAATTTAAGAGTAATAATTGACAATTCATCGATTATTGGATGTATCAAAGTTACACTTGTCAAACTATTATAACTGCGTCTTGTGCGCGACTTCGGCAGCTCACCTAAAATGTTTTAGCTTGCAAATAGTGATGGTAATAAATGTATGAAGTTACTCACCTAAATGTCCATTTCACAGTCATCTTCGGTATCCGAATCAGATGAATCTTCGGGTCCTATTGAAATTACTGGAGATTCCACAGTTTGGTCAATTAAATTATCAAGATCCCACATCTTCTGTTAATACATGATTTGCAGCATTTTTCCAATTGTCGCTTGTCACTTTGGAGAACGATGCTAGAAGAAGTTGACGTACATCATCCAATTTAAAAGTGGTGTTGTCCCTAGCAACGTCACTTGAACCTATATGAGCTCGATAGGATTGAGCTCACAATGGTATAGAGGTAATCGTAATACAACCATATTTAGCCATTTCGTCAACAACGTACTGTTTGTAGTTTGCTTTGTGTTGCCTCGCAATGGATAATAGTTCTTTTTTTACCATGCTATTATCATGTGGGAGATTTTCTGCTGCAAACAATCAAGTATAGCTTTTTTTCCATTTTGATGTTGGCAACGCTTCCTTAAGCCTGGAATGGTCCATGACAATAACGGCATTCGCAGGCAACAGCTCTTATCATTTGTGAAAAGAGTTCCTCAAACACATTCGCATTAATCTCCTCGAGGTAATATTTTGTTGATTTCGAGACGAATTGCAACAAACCATCATCGACAAAACCATGCTCATTTCCAATATGGGTGATAATTAACCTACGCCCTTTTCCGAACGGTGCAGGTAACCCAGTGGAATATCCTTCCATGAGTGCTTGGCGGGAAGTTTTTATGTTACTGTCGAAAACACATGTTTTCTGCACAGTATGTCCTTCGTTAAGCCATGTTTCGTCCAAATAATAAATTGTCCTTCCTTCAGATCGATACTTCCTGATCGTCCTCAAATAATTTCTTCTCCAACGCAAATTTCGTCTTTATCTATAAGGAGGGACTTTCTATTCTGCTTTTCCCAGGAAAAGCCTATCTCGCGTAAAAGTTTCCATAATTTGGTTCTGCCTACTTGTGGTAAATCGTCGTCTTCCTGAATTGACTGTAGAACTGTGTCTATTGTTGGTATCTCCTTATTTATATAACAAGAGTGAACTTTCCTTCGGATGGCTGATGACTTTTCCTCTCGTTTAAAAACCTGTAAATTGTTCTTTCACTCACTCCCGTCGTATTAGAACATGTAGACACTATCTGGCGAACGGAACTCGTGGGTTGTTGATAAACAAGTGCATCATGCACATTAAGCACTATAGTTTTTTCTCTTACAGAGTATGCAACAAATGTATTGGGTTTAACTGGTGTAAAGTTTGCACCCGATGCCATTTTCATAAACACTACTCAAAGATCACAAACGTATTAAGAATAAGCAGTAGCTCGTCACGGACTCCCCTCCACAGCAAAAGAGTATTCTATTGTATTTTGTAGAAACTAGCCGACGGGGGAAACCTAGAATTATTTTATTCATTTGCTTTTAATACCAACTAATGAGCCTATAATGGGGCAGGTACATCCAGTTTGCATTAATTATCCTTCATAATAACAATTTCGAATTGTATTGGTTTTACCTAAGAAGTAAGCAAATTTTAATTAAGAACCCTCATTTTGTAATAATGTCCGATTCTTAGAAACGAATGTTTAGTCAAAGTGTGTCTCGGGAATTTCCATCTAAATATTTTATTTCGACCCGACTATTTACTATAGTAATTGTGCTCGAATATTCACCTCAATTGCTTCATAATAACAAGTGGTGAGGGGAATAGGTATTAGTAATATTATATATTCATTTTGTAGGTATTTAACCATATTCCCATAACTTGCTCTTAAGTAAATCCGTGTTTACAGTATAAAAGTTCGTAATAAGTATCATTGAGTTTCCGTCTTACATTTTGGTAAGAAATGTAACGCATATGGTTTATGTTTATTTTATGCCTGAGACCACGAAGTCGTGCTGCCAGTGAAAAGACGACAGAGTATACAATGGTGCTCCAACTCCATACACTTCAATCTCTCTCCACTAAATATCCTCGTGTCCAAAATCGTTCATTTTCATGGAATAAACTCATTAAAATTTGCTTAATGATGTTAGTTGAGATTTGCAAAGGATTCAAATGGTTAATCGTAGAGTTGAGGAATAGAACGCCACTGATGACAGTTTTCATTTTGTATATAAGCCATTTGGATTCCATTATTGACTGCGCTCTCGTGTTGCTTTTCTTTGGTGTTTTTTTTAGCTAAGCTGCTCATACAATAACTAACTATTTACTGCTTTCAGCACAAGTCAACTGTCGATAATGATCCCCGACACGGAAGCCCTCCCATGCAACATCTCGCCCCCTGACCTCGCCATAGCGGAGCGCTCGACTCTCTTCAACGAGAAGGCCTCCCCAGCGACCACAGAGTGTTCCAACATCCACGAAACCGATCTGGACGACTTGGAAAGGATTAGTAACTGTGATACTGCCTCAGTGGCATCGGATCTGACGAGAATGTGTGTAAGTGATGAAGACGAAAAAGTGACTTTGGTGATCAAAAGAACTAAAAAACATCGTAATTCTGATGTACGCTAGAGATTATTGACTTTTCTTCGGTAATTATTTAAGTAGTTAGTGTTTTGAATGGAGAGTGTGTTGTTTGTTAGTACTACTCTCTGTAATAGAAAAACTCGTGTACATTGTGTTTAACTTTCAATAAGTACCACAGACCTCATAAAAGAAGTAGATATAACATGGCCGCTCTTCCAATTATTACGAAATAGCCCCTTTGACATGGCTGACATAAGACTCCACTTCAAGTTGGTGCCCCTGATTTTTAGTTGTCTGTACCTTTCTAATAAAAGGAATGAAACGAGATAAGAGATGTATGACAAAACGGTGTCAAAACTTGATTGCCTTTCAGAGTTCAGGGCAGGTTTTCCGTTTTTCATTAATGTGCGAGTTTATTATGTAGAAGCACTAAACAGCTAGATATTCACAATGTATCGTATTCAGGCTCATACATTGACGAGTAGCAGAAAGCAAAATGGAGATTGAATGATGAATATAAATTAAAATGAATGATGGGCCAAAATTGAAGGGAGACCAACTCTGATATGGGAGTCTAATGGCGGCGCCCTATTGGGTTCCATTTTGATCTCTTCATGTGGTATCTACATAGACAAATTAAAAATAAAGAGACTGTTTAAAACACTAGCGATCTTGACCACCATGTTTTTGGTACGGCCAGTCGCGCATGGAGGCGCTGCCCGCAATCGACAGACGACTGATGGCATGATACTTTTCCAATTTCGACATTTGTCAGAATAATTCTTTACTGTTGGTGTTACCGTTATTGGCATCGAAAAATTTATAATAGGAATCATACTATGGACTTTAATTACGAACCCAACGTCGAAAATGGTTGTTTTGTTATTCGAGTTGTCGCTGAAATCCCTCGAAATATTATTTTACAATGTAAAATATAAGCTGCTTTTCACAAACTGATACTCATTTCCATCCATCAGTTGCAGATTTTTTTTACAAACTGACACTCATTTCCATCCATCAGTTTCCATTTCCTATCACCATTTGAGGAATTACATGATGATTATCAAACTGGAGTATTTGTTATAGTCTAGATTTGATGATAAAATTGGAGAATATTTGTAATTCTGTTATTCAGAGTTTTATTATTGTTTTGTTTGTAGTTGTTACTTGTCCCAGAAAAAATAAAATGTGTTTTTTATAAAGTTTAACTTATTATTATTGTTTTATAGGAAATATAATTTTGTTCTTGATTTCATGAAATAAAAATTTATTTTTAAACTTCATTTTAACCACGAACGAACTAAGAAATTCTACGAATCGATTACTTTATATATTTTATAAGTGATCGATATGCAATTCCTGTATTTTATATGATACAACCATTCATATGAAATACAGGAATGGCAAATCGATCACTTATAAAATATATACCATATCGACCACATAAAAGTAACACATTTAAAAAACCCGCCTCATCTTAATCGGTAACTGAAGAGAAATCTGTCTTACCAACCGTACAAACTTAGTTCGGCCAATTGCGAGATATGTCGCCACTGTCTAAACGTGGTGCCAACTTTACTGCAGGTTTGACAACTCTCATTATTTTTAGTTTCTCTATGGGTATCTACTCCTTTTATGAGGTCTGTGATAGGTACGCACACCATTATCTCAATGAACTTATTTGAATAATAGTCAACTTGATTTGTTGAAAATATAAACAGGATGTTCATAAAATCAGATGTGGAATCATCTGCGACTCAAAGATAAACTTTAGTCACTATCTTCCATCGTCAAGATAACCTCTTGTTCAATTGAGAATGTTTCCCTTTTCAATAGTCAACTCTTTCTCAATTTCAAAATTATTTTTCCGATCTCCGCTGTTTGAGATACGAGGGTGGAACAAACTGTGGATATGCCCTAATCGCATTCTCAAGAATGTATTGTTATAGTGGCAGTATGGCGTCTAATCATTTCGATGTTCAAAACATTTTCATTAGCGACGAGTTGACTCGATCAATGCAGAGACTTTATCATAATTGCATACTACGAGGGATGCCTTTTATGTATTGCGACGAACAAAACAAATGTGCGTTGTTGAAAACTTAAAGAATTAATTAATTGCCAAATCAGGACTGTAGGGAGGATGATCCATCAATTCGATGTTTTGAGTAGTCACAAAGACATATATTTCAACGGATGTTGTGAGGTCATATTATCATGGAGAACAATGATCCGGAGTCGCGCGTTGGTTTTTCTTTTTTCTGCAAAGGCGACTTCCGGCAAACAAACTGTTGTATGCCAATCCAAATTTTCACCTAGGCTACGAACAAAAATCAGCTGATTATTTAGAGAAATAAAAGGACTATTCAGAATTTTTCGTTCGAATTTATGCCCCCAAAGGGCCAGCTCCATGAACCGAAATGTAGATTTTCATATCGATCGAACATATTTTTACAAGCTTTTATTTACTTTCACTTATTAGTTCGTTAGGGTCAAATCTTGCAAGTGAATTTTGACCAACTTCTAGTCGTCCGATTAATTTGAAATTAGGCAGGTATTTATTTATTTATTTACGAGCGAATGCTCGTCAAATATTACAGGTATTGTTAACAAATGATAAGATGCCTAAGTATAAGATTAAAATTAATAAAACTATTAAATCTAGGACAAACATGATCTAAATCTAAAAGTAAACATTAAAGTAAAAATAAAACAACTTAAAAATAAAATCTTAGAAATAATTGCAGTAGGAACATTTGAGTGAGACCAAGTGTACAGTGTAAAATTCCTGTTACAGAAGTAGAAAAATAAAGAAAAGAGAAGAAAAGTACACAATGCCAAGTGGTTTATTAAAATATTTTAAAGCACCTTTACTGAGAGAAGACTTGGTTGAGGATAGACTTGAACTGTACGGGGCCCACAAAAAAGTCCAAGGAGGTGGTGTTTGCTAGTGTGGATGCTCTTTTGATGAAATAATTTCCAGCGATATTAGTTCTGTAGTGAGGTATGTAGGAGTTGGTTGAGCGTTTTTGTCTGGTTGGAGCTTGAAGATTGATTTTCTTAATTAGTTAGGGGTATGAATGTAGAGTTTATCAGGTTGTAAAACATAAGATATTTTTTTTTGCGGCGAGAGCAAAGGCTTTCGATATTCAAATCCTTCTCAAGAGCTTCATAGTTGCAATCGTGATAATTTCTCTTAAAGGCGATGTACCTTAGGAATGCATGTTGTTAAAGAGTTGAAATAAGAATTATAAATCAAAAAAAAACATAAATAAAAAAAAATTTTTGTATTTAGTAATCTGTGCTATGTTATTTTACAGTTTTTCTGAAGATTCTACCGTTTTTCTGAAACCTTATATAATATTAATCGAGACCTATGTTTGAAATAAACATGTTGTCAACATTACAAGCAATTGGCATAATTTTAAAATGAATAGAAATCAAAATTTTATAATATAATTTTGAGCACAAGCAGATAACAAAATGTTAAAAGTTCGAACATTCTGTATATGAAATTGGATCTGAACACAATGAGATGCCAGGAAAGAACTTGATGCAAAATTAGGAATTTAGAAAATATGACAAACAGAACGTCAAAAGAATGATTTTTACATGTCTTGTAATAGTATGTAAGGTAGTTAGAAATGTTTCGTAAATAAAAACTGTCAAATAAGTGAAAAATAATGAAAAGTGCACAAAAAGGTGTGTGAAAATCGAAAATTCGAGAAGAAAACAAAGGTTGTTGGTATCAAGGGAGAGAAATCAACAAGCGAAGCGTGGAGAAGAGTAAATAATTTTTGTAAGAAGGAACGATAAAATTAAATCTTGAAAAATTATCAATTTATATTAGAAAAACAGTTATTTGTCAAGACAACAAGGGAAATGATATAAAGAACCATAGCAGATAAAAGATCCCAGATGCAAAGTTAATCTTACCTTTTTTCATTGGAGATTTACCAATACGAGGCGAAGTCACAGCCGACAAAAGGAACAGCAGTTTCCAGGAACCGGAGAAAAACCCAAACACTGAACATTCACATTCACTAATTAGGTTATTTATCGCAGACTAGGTAGTAGTAAGTAATAAAGGAAATTATTATTTTGATGAACCTCTGCATAGTTTTCAATGTTTGAGCGACAATAAGTTGCTATTTTTTGAAATTGACTTCAAGAACGACCAGAGGGCACCACAGTAGAACCGACTTCTGAGATTCCATAGGCGTACCGATTGAGTTAGCAGAGGTGAAGGAAATAAGGTAAAAGAGTAGATGGAAAGAAGGTAAAGTGCATAGCCGGAGATATTAAATATTAATATGGATATTCATTTGTCAATATATAAAAAATTTGAATTCAAAGGGCAACTAGTTTCAAGATTGTGATAATAGAAAAAACAAAGTAAAACAAAACAAAAAAAATAGTAAAACAAAAATTATATATTTTGTTATGATGTCTGGTTGTGGAAAGTAAATGAAAAAAAAACTATTTCAATCAACGCATCATAACTATATATATATATATATATATATATATATATATATATATATATATATATATAATTCCGGTGACAATGCATTATGGAATTTTTGTTAGAGAAAAAAACAAAATGGCGGCTCCAAGATGGCGAACGAGTTTTGTAATTATGGTGCGATTCGAATCAAAATTGGTATGTGGGTTTTCGGGTTCGGAGATTATGAATTTTTTGTCTAAATTCATGAATTCAAGATGGTGGCTCCAAAATGGCGAACGAGTTTTGTGATTATAGTCCGATTCGAATCAAAATTGTTATGTGGGGGTTTTCGGGGTCGGAGATTATAAATTGTTTGTCAAAATTCGTAAATTCAAGATGGCGGACGAGTTTTGTGATTATGGTCCGTTTCGAATCAAAATTGGTATGTGGGGGTTTCCAGGGTCGGAGATCATGAAATTTTTGTTAAAAATTCCTAAATTCAAGATGGCTGTCCCAAGATGGAGGACGAGTTCTGGGGTTATGGTCCAATTCGATTCAATTTTTTTTTTTTCAGGTTCGGAGATTATGAATTTTTTGTTTTTGTAAAAATCTAAAAATTCAAGTTGGCGACTTCAGAATCGTGGACCAGTTTTGTGATTATGGTCATATTATATTCATAATTGGTGTGTGGGAGTTTTTGGGGTCGGAGTTCATGATTTCTTTCAGCTCAAAACTTACAGGGAAGAGACTCTGTAATAGCGTTGCTCTATTAGAAATGAACAGATTGAGGCGAACTTAACAAAAAGCAAAAAATAAAATTACTAATAAAAAAACCTTTTCAAAGACAAGCTTCTATTCAAGCCGTGTACTAAAACGTATAAAATAAGTTTGTCATCAATTAAATCATTGTCAGCGATGATGACCTAAACTTATTTTATACATTTTAGTACACGGCTCAAATAAAAGCTTGCCTTAAAAAAGGTGTTTTATTAGTTATTATATTTTTTATAATATTTTTGTGGTTTTGAAAATAGCCGGCCACGAACAAAAATTAGCTGATTACATATAGAAATTAAAGGAATATTCACGCAGAATTTTTCGTTCGAATATATCTGACCATGAACCGAAATGCAGATTTCCATGGCGATTGAAGATTTTTATTATTTTTTTGTGGCTTTGAGAATAGCCGGCCACGAAAACAAGTAGGTGATTATGTATCCATAAATATTAGCTTGGAATATCCGACCATAAAAAGTATTGTATGTAGTTATTTTAAGGAATGCTTCTGTTTTCCCACGAAGCGTCTAAACGAGATTTACTATTTAATCAGAGTTCGGTCATTTTGTTCTCAGTAGTCCACAATGAAAAGTTAATTAACCACTATCAAATAAAATCATATTAAGTCAGTAGTTCGTCAACTACATCATAAGTGAACGAATACAAGTTGTAGGAAATATAACAAATAACCATTGTTGGTCATTCTTATTCAGACTTTAGATGAATAAATGCAGTTTGTTATAATCAGTACTCGCATCCACGTAATAACCAGTTATTTTATCTCAAACGTCAGCGCGCTATAAATAATAAAAATCAGACCAATAACCTCAGTGCGATTAATAATTAACTAAATAAATGCTAAAACTATAGTGCAGACAGACAGACAGACTTCTTTCAGCAAGGTATCAACAGAGGCTACAACCCAGTAAACAATTTTCTATTCCAGGAATATTTCAGAAACATGCTCTATAATTGTCGAAACATTTCACTGAAAGGATGGGATATATTCTTGGAACATTCCTGGAATCAGAACTGCCCGCCCTCAGAGATGTTTCAATTGCAACATATCAAAATATATGTTCCAGGAATGTATACGAAATATATATACTTACCAATTTCACTTCAGAAACGTTAATGAAACATTGCAACAATGTCTCCAAATTCATGAATATAGATTAATATCTCTTTGAAACATCCCATTCATGTTTCAAAAGTTTCATTTTTGAAATGTTTCGATATCCCAATGAAAATTTTTATTTATGTTTCTGGAATATTTTTGATATGTTTATGAAACATGTTTGAAATATTTAAATATCCCTATGAAACATTTCATTAATGTTTCAGATATCCCCGGATTTTTTTGTTCTACACGCCTCTTGACGTGTTTGTGAAATATTGAATATATTTGATTTGAAAATTGTTAGGTACCCAGATGATGTTATTTTTGGTTATGGAATACTTCTGAGAAATGTTTCTGAAATATCGCATCAATGTCTCGAATAATTTGGAAAAAAAAATTCAGAAAAACCACAATATATATAATTATATGCAACATACATAGACTGCATTTTTATATGTTGAAAATTCCAGAGTTTTGGATTGTGTGCGCTCGATCATAACGTTGACTTGGCCGAAACCATGCACCAACAATCATTTTGAAATCCTTTTCTGTTGCTTCTTCTGCAAAAAGTTTCCTAGTAGCATCTAAAATCAGACCAGTTGAACAAAGTATACCTATGTAGACTGAAATAAAACCTACCCTTCAATGATGACAAAACTTTCGAATTCTGTATGGGATGGTTTCTATTTCTTCTGGTAAGCGAGAATTCAGCAAATATTTTAGCCAACCCTTATCTTACTGACTCATCTCGCAAATCAAACCCTCCACAAAGATAAAGTTTCCTGAAAAACTATGTAAGTCATCTAGGGGGAGAGATCACATATTGAAATGACTCACCAGTTGTTTTCTTGATTCTTAACCATGATCTATAATGGCTACTTTATTATTGTTTTTTCTCTAGATCGAATGTCGAATATTAAAAATTACAAAACTAACAGGCGTGTCACAGTTTATAGCTAAAGAAGCAGTTAGCTCACTTGGCCCAAATGCATGTTCCAAGGTAACATCCACTCCAGGGAAAGAATTCAGGATGCGCAGAAGACTGTACGCGATTATCGCTCTTCGAAGTATCCGAAAAATGTCAGTATTAGTAACACAGTAACACGCGGTATGTGCGAGGGATAAAAATCAGAGTTGCGCAGTGTACAGACGGGAACATAAAGATCAAAGTGCCGACGCCAAGTGAGCGAACTGATTCTTTAGCTATAAACTGTGTCTATACGTTGTCTTCTACTAACGACATAAAGTGACATAACCATAAAAAATATAGAAACATTGTAGTTTATCCACACCATGCATGCAAGCATTTACTAGCGTGATATGGCTGAGACCTTGAGACTGCAGCTGTTTCATCCCATTGCGACGATGTGGGTTTATCAGTGGCGACTTTTTGGTATATGATTCGCAAAAAATTTCATGTAAAAACGGATATCCTGATTCAATAGTGAGGTCACAGTCATGTCATACCGATAATATAAATAATTATTTATCGTTTTTTGTCAATTTTTCTGAAAAGATACTCTATTCCTAGTAAATTTATCAGCGATATATACGGGCGGATACAGATATGGCAACGTTGTACTTGTGCCCTCCAATAGACCTTTTCAGGATACATTACGCGCATTCGCGATAGGGACGAGATTTTTTGTTTTGTTTTGTTTATTATTATATAGAGTACAGACAGACTATGAAAGCAATTCCAAATGATAAAAGAGCTAATATAAAATTATGTACGAATATTCGGTCAAAGGCTCAAAAGGTCTACAACAGCAAGTTACCAAAATAGAAGAAATTTTTGAAATTTCTCAATTGTTTTCAAATGTTCACATATAAGGTTATTTTGAAATGTCTCAATTATTTACAGTTGAAATCATTTTGGAATATTTCAAAAAGTACCAATTAAAAACTTTTGAAATGTTTCAATGTTTTTGGAACATTTTTGAAATATATTGATATTCTCCCAATTAAGGTAATTCTGAAATGTTTCAATTATCATATTGGATGCAATTTTTGAAATATTTCGAAAGTTATGAAATAAAGATGTCTAGGAACATATCAGAAATATTCCAGTTGTCTTTAAACATCCCTGAAATGTAGCTCACAAATGTTTCAAATAAACACAAGCATGCTAATTTTTAAATGTTTCATAAACATTTCATGTTTACTGGGAAGTAAGGTTATATTGTAATTATCTGGCAATTATTGTAACTATTTTTCATTGAATTCTTATACATATGCATGCTCGGCAGAGAACTCTTATTTTTATTCTATAAAATGTTAGTGTATGTTACCATATTTGATTGTTGCAATACATTATTGATTAGATCTTATCAATGCATTTTTATAACTGGGTCTTGTTTTATTTAATCTTAATCATTCAAGAAATTTTCGAGAGGAATTTGAGATAGATTAGCTAGGCTAGCCGCTCAATTTAGTTTTCAAGTGGTATTTTTCAAGGGGAAAATAAAACTCTGTATAGTTCACTCAAATTCTTACTGGTACATGGAAAGGACAAAAGTATGGGCGCGCCCTGGTTTGGCTCATCTTGGAAGACCCATATAGGCGACTGCTATTTAGGAGTCATATGCATGAATCTAAGATTCAACAAATGCGATAATGTTGTTGATATTTCTGGGGCATTTCTTTTGATCAATCAACACGAGCCTTTTTTTTGGGAAAATATAAAATTATGCAACTTTTACACGGCTAAATGTACCTAATAGGAAATGTATGCAAATTAAAATCTTAAAGTCTTTATTTTGAAAATTATATGTACATTGCATGCTAGATGACAATAGCTATCAATGGTAAGGCGCTTGGTAGTGATAGGACTTCTCATAGAGCATTCGGAGCATTGATGGAGCTACAGGGCATCATGCACTTGTAATACAAGCTCAGACACATTTAGGGCATAACCCTAAATGTGTCTGAGCTTATATTAAAAATATAATTGTGGGTATAGGATAGAGGTAATGGGAATGAGCGTAATAAAACAAGCATTTTCTATTAATTTACTAGAAAAATCAACAAAAAAACAAATAGTTTTTCACAAAATAATTATAGATTAGAAGTATATTTTTAATTACCTAGTTGTTGAAAATAGTAAGAATTCAATGTAATTAAGGGACCTTTACTTGAATAATGGACAAATCCAACTTTAAAAAATCGCTATATGTTGACAACGTCACAAAGTACAAAATTAATATCTGTCTAATAATAATAATTGAAACTCCTATATATATATATATATATATATATATATATATATATATAAAGGGTGATTCAATCTCAACACTAGTCTTTCGTGATATATTTCTAACGCTTGGTATATACCGGGTGTTTCTCAAAAGTGGCTCGCCCCTATAACTTTTTTGTTTTTACATATAAACAAGTGAAATTCGGTGAGTAGGTATAATACATAAATTGTGACGTATTTAATTTTTTTCTATCACTTCAGGTTTGACCGGAAAAGACCCTTACTTTCCAATTTTCAATGGGACACACCCGGTATATTTTTAGGTATTTCAATAGAAAATCACATTGTTCCGATCGAGTTTTACTTTTCATTTGTTTTACTGGTTCATTCAAAATCGTAATTATGATGTTTACTGAATTTTTTCAAATAGAACAAAGGTGGCTCATTCCATATCTGAAATGGGCATCTTGTTACGAATAATTTGATACCACACATTCGATATTTTGAATAAATATCCAGCATCATAATCTGTCTAAACGCTCTAATAGTTTATCCATCAACCATCATCACAGTGAAAAAAAAATGAGGAGGCTTTGGAAAGTTATAAAAAAACAAATTGTTATGACATTAAATTAAATTTGTCAGTTTTGGCAGACATTCTTGGGAAACAATACCTATTTTTTATAATCAGTTCGTTATTACAAATTAGAAAATGGAAAATTACAGTCGAAATGAAAAAATTGACATGTTATTAATTAACGGTGAAGCAAAAAAAAATCCGTTGTTGCAGCGCGGCTTTATGCGGAAAGATTACCCAACAGACGACATCACACTCGTCATTATTTTCCAAAAATACAACAAAAACTTCGATATGAGGCCGAAGATGGTAACCGAAACCAATTCATTGTAAGTGAGGATAAAGAAATTGACGTACTGTTATTTGTTCAAGTAGAGAACACCAAATCCGTGAGATAAATTGCTCTGCGATGTGAAATCGTATGGAAAATCCCAAAAAATTTTGATTAAGCAATTTAAAGTGTTTTAATGTGATTTAATTTTTTGAGTAGATCGTCGAATCTAACGCCCTTAGATTTTTTCCTATGGGGTACGATAAAAAATGAGGTGTATAATACCCCATCAGCTACACGAGAGGAATTAGAAATTAAAGTATGAGCAGCTATTAATTGAACTACAGCAGAGCAACTACGAAACGTAGTGAGGTCAGCAATAGAAAAAAGTACATTTCTGCCAAGATCAGCATGGTGGTCATTTTGAACATTTAGAACAATAAGTTTATTAGATTTTATAGTCACGTTTTGGTAAGTTTTCAAAATACCAAGGTAATCAGGTAGTTACTGGTACATTCTTAATGATAATTACATAAGATACCTTATGATTTATTATGTCACTTTGTCCAAACAATTTGACATCATTATGCATTGTCATTATGGTCCTTATTGGTTAAATCAATTCTTATGTTATTAGGAGTTATGTTATTAAGCGTTTATTCAAAATATCGATTGTGTGGTATCAAATTGTTCGTAACAAGATGCCCATTTCAGATATGGTAATGAGCCACCTCTCTTCTATTTGAAAAAATTGAGTAAACATCATAATTACGATTTTTAAAACTTTAAATGAACCAGTAAAATCAATGAAAAGTAAAACTCGATCCAAACTATGTTTCCCTGGCAACTTGATCCAAAATTAACCGTTTTCTCATTCATGACACTCTAGATTGAAAATTGAAAATTTTAGGATGATAAATGCCAAAAAGTGACTCACAAGTGATTTTCTATTGAAATAAGTAAAAATATACTGGGTGTCCCATTTAAAATAAGACAGTAAGGATCATTTCCGGTCAAACCTGAAGTGATAGAAAACAATCGAATACGTCAAAAAATGCATATTCATACTATACATACACACCGAATTTCACTTGTTTATATGTAGGAACAAAAAATGTATAGGGGTGAGCCACTTTAGAGAAACACCCGGTATATGACTCCGTATTTTCATCTATCATCTTTATAACTCCTAGTATCCGTAATATCACGAATAAGCGGACTTATCGTGTCATGCCTCATAATTACAGAACAACTTTCATTCATAAGAAACAACACGATATTACTGAATATGAACTTCATCGCCAGAAAACAAGGCCCGTTATAAATATCTTGTCACCCGCCAGACAGACGAAAGCACAAGAAAAAAAATCACCCCTTTTACAAATAGGTCATAAATAGCTCATCACTTCCTCTGATAGTCCTATCTAAGAAATTTAACGAGTAAAGGAACACGCTATAACTCATATGTTATGACAGCCCATTAATGTAACTCACCCGCGAAAGAGATAAATCCTTCGTCTTCATCCATTTGCGGTGACAATAGCAAGCCATTAATTATCAAGCCGCTGATTTATTATGACAAGTAACAAAAAATTACCTACGATGATAAACAGTTGGCCTCCTCCGCGCTACCTAAAAACATCCACCTCCGCGGACGGGCAGATGGCAGATGGATATAAAAACGCAACTCAATCGCAAGGAAAGGGTTATTCTGAGAACAATTAATTTACAATAGAGAAAAGTTTATATAACATGGCTATTCCGACGGTAATGATAGATTAATAAAAAAGTGAAAATTCAAGTGAAAAGTCATTCAGTCAGCAGAAGTCAGTCATTACATAGACGTTGCTCCTAATATGTTTCTCTCAAAAATGAGGTTAGATTTCATTCGATCACAATATAGTGACATAAAAATGA
Organism: Gonioctena quinquepunctata; assembly: GCA_018342105.1. NCBI lineage: Eukaryota > Metazoa > Arthropoda > Insecta > Coleoptera > Chrysomelidae > Gonioctena > Gonioctena quinquepunctata. The sequence goes on along the minus strand of JAFIRS010000484.1, from coordinate 562,915 downwards.
GAAAAGTAAGAATATAGTCGTCTTGCAGTTAACTTAAGAAGCCATTAAGAAAAATTATATTCAAATCAAGTTCCGAGTAATGACAGCAACCAAGTGAATTCACGAGTAACCCAGTAATTTTTTCCAAAAATTAACTATTGTTTGTCAACGCTTCAAGAACGAGATGAGTCAACGAAAAACCTCAAATCGAAAGTTCATGACCTCATAGAAAACCGTATCCATAAATAGCTAATATAATATACAGTGCGAGGTAAAAATAAAATAAACAATTTTCAGAGGGATTAATCAAAATAATAATACAATTAAACTAATTGTCGTTTAAAAGCCATCTCAAGTGAATAAGTGTTGATCCTGCTGATTTAGCGTAAGTTCATATATGTTTTCTGTATTTATGTTTGGGCTGAATCCTTTATAATGTGAATGTGTCTTTAAATGTATCACTATAATCTTATGTTCCCTAAGTTTTCAAAAGATAATTATTTCCAGTCATTTTTGACAATTGATGTCACTATTGTTTTTAGTCAATCTATTTAATTTGTAGACTGATAAAAAAAATAACTTCAAGTAAACTACACTCTATTCTTGGAATATTGTATCATCTTATGCGTATGTAGAACGGATGAAATACTTTGTGAACTGATATAAAATATATATATATTCTTAATATTTTTATGAGTGCATTATTAATTTTGAATCTTTCTGAAACGGTACGTACTTCCTGAATAAACAACTCAACGCCCAATTATAGAGAGAAAGAGATATTTCCTGTAGGCCGCTCCAGTGAAATAATCTCGGTTCGACCATCCTCAGACAGTCGATGCTCTTGATGCTTGTTTTCTCAATCTAACGACAAGTTTGGTGTTATAGGTGTGTTTTGTTAATTCATAACACCCATATGGCCAGTCTGAACATTTGGTTGGTCAGATGTGGGGTATTTACTTCCCCAACTCTCCCCAGTCATAACATTTGGTGTCAGGTGTGGGGTGATAATTTAGGAAGTATATTAACGCATATATGATATTTTCCACAGAAAAAGAGTGTCAAACTAAAATGGAATTTGTTTTTTTTTAATTATTTGTAAAATGTAGAACTATTTTTTTTACAAATAGTTGCCAGTGTGAACAAGACTAATTTGAACAGAAGTAAACGAGTAGAAAAATTGTGGAAATAGTTTAGTATATCGTTGTTATTTTGGAAACACGATATTGGGAAAATAAATATATATAGCGTTTATACCGATCAAATCTCAGAAAGTATTCGAAAAGGCGAGTGATTTTTTTTTTTTTCAATCAATGGAGATTTTTATCAAAATTATTAAACCATGGAAACTCTGACAACAGTGCCGTGGACTGGTAGGGTTAGATATGAACCGACAATCACTATCAATATGGACAATGTACCTTCTTATAATGGTACCACAGATATCAAAGATTTTATTCGTGAAATTGAGTATTTGGCAGCTGTAGCAAAATGGACAGACAGTCAAATAAGTTCCATAGTTAGATTAAAATTGACAGGAATCGCTGGATTATTTATAGAAGCAGAAGATTGAAAAATACCGACAACTGGCAAGCAATTAAAAAGGAATTATTGGAGCAATTTAGCAAATTGAAATTACCTGGAGAAGAACAAAAAGAATTTTTGAATTGTTATCAGAAAAATAATGAATCAGTTAGGAATTTTTTCATAAGCTTAAAAATATGCGCAGCAAAAATAAGGACACTTACAGGAAGTAAATTAAGGAAAAATATAACAGGAACACTTGTTCAATTTGCAATGGGACTGTAGACCCTGTTAGGAAAAAAGTTTTATCTGAAAATCCTGTCAATTTAAAAGAAGCCATCAATTAGTAGAAAAGGAACAATTAATTGAGCAAATTACTAATCCAACCAATATGAATTTTAGAAATTTCATTGCGAATTTAATATTATGTACCCATTGCAATAGAAAAGGGCATGCAGAAGAAAATTGTAATAAGAAAAATGGCTTATGCTTCACATGTCAAGAATTCGGACATATGACATATAGTTGTCCAAATAGGAATAATTGTCGAAATGAGATATTCAATGAATCAGGAAAAAGGGTTTCCAACTATAATGAAACCCGATTTCGAAAATATAGAAAAATACATAAACACAGAAAAAAGTTCGCTAACTATTCGACAGAAAATATATTTCGATCTCATGGAAGAATGAATGAACGAGGACATTGAATCTAGAAACTTCAGAACAGAGACGAATTAATGCCATGTCATATTTTTTATTCAAAATTGTAAATGGTGTCATAAATTGTACAGAGATATTAGAAAAATTATCATTTCATGCAAACTCTAGAACCACCAGAACCTGCAACACTTTCTATGTACAAACACATCGTACTAATTATGGTCGCACCGCTTTCTGTTGTAGGCTTCAAGAAAACTACAATATCCATCATTCATCAATAAACATATTTAATATCCCTTTTTACGTATTTAAGAAACAACTGAAATTCTCCATCACTCCTACCTGAAAACTTGCAATGTTATTCAATTCAAGTAATTTATTTTTACCGTATCCTTTACTTATATTTTTATATACATGTACCTAAGTTCACTATTGTCTCTTTTTATATACACATAAATTTCTGTTTATTGTTTGTTTGTCGTTAAATGTATTAGTTTAGTTGTATCGTTTAGATTAGTTGTACCATTTGGAATCTGTATCGAATTCTGTAGAGTACTTGATTGAATAAATAAATAAGTTTGCCAACCATTCACAAAAAAAATCGATATCAAAATTTTAGGAGAATAAATGACAGAAAGCAAACAGGAAATAGTTATGGAAATGACAATAAATGGAAAAACTATGGAAAAATGTCAAGATATAACCAGAATTTAAATGGAATGGCAGCTTTCAATCCGCTTCATTGGAAAGCTGCGCAAGAAATCAAGGAGATAGCAGAAATGACTATCTAACTAGAGAGAGGCAAGAACAAAATATACTAACCTACGATGAACAGAAAAACGTAATTAATTTAGAAGTATCAGGAATTTTGAGGCATATATCCATAGATATGAGAGCCCAAGTGTCAGAGGCTCATATTAATATTGTTAGAGGTATGAAATTAAATTATGATTTGCAATATCACCTCAGGAACAGCCAAGGAAATTTCACTCAGTATATTGGATCGGTTATATTACCAATAAAATTAAATGAAGGAAAAATTATTGAACATGAATTCCTAATCGTTGATAATGATCACCTTAGTACTGAAATAACACTGGGATTAGAGTTCTTACGAAAATATGACGTGAAAATTGATTTGAGCAAAAATCAAATGTATCTATTAGGGGAAACTATAGAATTGAATAAGAAAATTCAACATGTATGCCAAACGAACATGGATAACGAACATAGGAAGTTGCAAAATAAATTTGAAGAGGTGGAAAAACAATTGATGGACATTACTATTATGATGAACGATTGGATGGAAATAAATTATGAAGAAAACTAGGATTGAAAAAGGAACGCGCACCCAAAGCAATCCGAGAAGTATTAATAAACATATTTTCATGCCATGAAACGAGACCTGCAGACTCGAATCAAATAGGGATATCCAGGAACTGAAAAATATGGAAAATCGTCTGGAAAGAGCGATAAACGAGACAAGCGATTAAACCAGGAAAATAGTGATTCAAAAGGGACACTATATTTAGAATCAGCCACTTCAAATGAATAACTGGAAAGTCGCCGCCTAGAAAAGGAAATAACAGGCATAAGCGTTCAAACAAGCAACAAGGAAATAATGATTCAAAAATGACATTATTTACCGAACGAGAGAAAAGACATGAAGGTGGGAAATTGCCACATGTGGACAGTGGAAAAACCGACACACCCTGTACACTAGAAAAGATAGTCACGCGAGACATTCGGAAAAGCTTGAGCGATAGTCTTAGTGAAGGAGCCAGTTCGTCCAAGGATGACACTCTTTCTGCCAGAACAATGGGAAAACCCAATGATCTGAGAACAATATTCGCGAAAGAAAGTACGAATTGCAGAAATGACAGTCAACAAGTAGGAATGTATACGTATAGGTACGAACATTTCTTGCCTAAAGAAACAGAGAGATGGAATGGAAAATTGCCCATGCAGCACCACAGCGAGAATGGAGAAAATTATGTTCGGAAAACGGAAAAAGATACACGGATGGGTATGAAAGTTTTTGAGAATGAAAATATTCAAGAAGGTAGCCAAACATATTCAGGGAGAACTGAAATTGCAAAAGCTAATGCATCACGGAATCTAGGGAAGATGACCGATGTAGAAAATAGAAAATTATGGAAAGACAGTCTGGGAGATAGAGATGAATCACCCAAGGAAGATACTCTATCCACCAGGAAGTTGGAAACTGCCTAGCACCTAGGAATGATAGTCGCCAAAGATAGTACTTTTTCTATAGCCGAAAATCAAAAGAATGATTTTTTTTTTGTCTGTGAATATATGTAAAGTTCAAGCAAAAAATAAAGTGAACTTCGAAAATACGAAATTACTGAGTATGGCATAAAATGGATTTGTAATACCGAGAAAACGTAGTATAGTAGAAGATTTTGACATAGATACAAAAGTGAAAAAGGAAGTAACCACCGAAGTAAAAAGAATTAGAACCGTAGCCAGACAGGAAGGCAAATCTAATTTGAATAAGTCATCGTACATTAATTTTGAACTCCAACCAGTGGGAAAAACCAAAAGTCAAATAATACCCACTAATCGACACAAATAGTCTAGGAATATGGATATGAATGAAAGCAGTCCACAACCGATACAAGAGAAACCCCAAGAAGAAATCATGGTAAAATCAGACCAAGTTCCAGTATAAAATCAAGAAAATATACCAAATGAATTACCAGTAGTTAATGCCAAATGTAAAGAAAATTGTAAGCCAAGTGAAATGTCCAACGAGAATGAAGAAAGCATTCCTGAAAAAAATCCCCCTTACCAAGCCCATGACGCGCGGCACTGTTCAAGAACAACCTTGGAAATTTTTGGTTAAATCAGTTAGGTATCAATAAACAAGAAATTTTAGTAAGCACTTGGAATGTATAGTATGTAATTATTGATGCTTTTAAGAGAAATCAATGACACTCCCCACTTGAAATAACCCTGAAAGCAAATTTGCCAAAGCATATTTATAACTACTCTGAAAGTTTAGAATTGGAGTTAATAAGAACACTCCATAAGCTAGGGGGAATGAATAGTTGAAATAAATCTTAATTCGTTAGCGAACGAGAAATCTATTGAGCCCTAAATGAAAGACTGAATTAATATAATTCAACTACACTGCGGGTACCAAACCAAGTGAATCGACTGAAACGTGATACTCAAACAAAGCCAATATTATCAAGTCTTTTTGATGCTAAAGTAGTGACAGCAAATTCCATCGGGAAACTCGACCAAAGCTATTTTGAGACGAACATAAACCATTTCGGGTCGTAGAAAAAAATAAAGAATAATGAGAATTGCCGACTGAACTAAAAGCCGTTAGATTAAAATACTGTACGGATTACAGAATATAAAAACCAAAACTCATGTTATGAAAATAATTCAAATATAAAATAAAAATCGAATCGCCGAGTAAAATAACAAAGATAAATAATATAATCACGATTTCGGAAAATATGTTTCCGGTTATTGCAGAATATTCACATTAAAAGATCGCGACGATTAAAAAGGACCAGTGAATACGTAAAAATGATGTTAAAAATTACCAGCCGTGCAAATATGGAATGGTTCCAAGAGGTACATCGTGAACTATGATGTCTCGACCCAAGAAATATCTCCATGAAGGTTAGCAGTTGATAATCCGTCATACGAGGCGAATTTCTGGAACCAGCAAAGTCCAGATGGGAGCATTGCGAACTCACAGTATGGTTTGAGTTCAATCACTCCACACCGAATTCAGCGGACACTATTCACACACAAAATCACCAGTGTGATTATTACCACACATCTCGGACCCACAAAAACAAAGAATTAGAACCAACGCCGAAGCACCACAGCTTGACCACTGAACCCTAATACAACCACTACATTATGCAATGTGAATGTACTTGTTGCATAACCAAAAACACGGACAGATGGTAACCGCCCCATCCCGACACAACACTGAAGGCCTAAATTTCGAAGCCATATGTCTAGAGGGTAGATAAAACTAATCGCCCCGCTACAGTCATACTCATCCCTCTAAACCAGCGGAATCCACCAGCGTAGCAGTGAAAAATTTCCAGAGGACCCGCCGGACAGAAGTTAATCTCCCCATTGAAGTAGCGAGGAAGGTACCCTTGCAATATGGAAATGAACCCGGAAAGGAAAGAGATTTTATTGTGTTATTGCATGATTGTTTGCATGTTATTTTTAGGAATTATTAGGATTAAGTAATGCGAGGTGAGGATCATAAATTTTGTTTATAGATTATAATTATCCTCCAGACGAATAAAACATTTTGCTTATTGTCATGTAAAAGAAATGAAACAGGATATATGAAAAAAAAAAGGTTCCGAGTATATCAAAACCTTTTTAATAGGGTAGGGTCGAATGTCATGCCCCATAATTACAGAAAAACTTTCATTCATAAAAAACAACACGATATTACTAAATATGAACTTTATAGACAGAAAACAAGGCCCGTTATAAATATCTTGTCATTCGCCAGACAGACGAAAGCACAAGAAAAAAAATCACCCCTTTTACAAATAGGTCATAAATAGCTCATCACTTCCGCTGATAGTCATATCTAAGAAATTCAACGAGTAAAGGAACACGCTATAACTCATATGTTATAACAGCCCATTAATGTAACTCACCCGCGAAAGAGATAAATCCTTCGTCTTTATCCATTTGCGGTGACAATAGCAAGCCATTAATTATCAAGCCGCTGATTTATTATGACAAGTAATAAAAAATTACCTACGGTGATAAACAGTTGGCCCCCTCCGCGCTACCTAAAAACATCCACCTCCGCGGCGGGCAGATTGATATAAAAACGCAACTCAATCGCAAGGAAAGGGTTATTCTGAAAACAGAAGTCAGTACGGTAACTCGTTCAATCAGTTCATAGTACAATAGAGAAAAGTCTATATAACATGGCTATTCCGACGGTCATGATAGATTAATAAAAAAGTGAAAATTCAAGTGATAAGTCATTCAGTTAGCAGAAGTCAGTCATTACATAGACGTTGCTCCGGTAATATGTTCCTCTCAAAAATGAGGTTAGATTTCATTCGATCACAATATAGTGACATAAAAATGAGAAAAGTAAGAATATAGTCGTCTTGCAGTCATTTTAAGAAGACATTAAGAAAAATTATATTCAAATCAAGTTAATCCGAGTAATGACAGCAACCAAGTGAATTCACGAGTAACCCAGTATTTTTTTCCAAAAATTAACTATTGTTTATCAACGCTTCAAGAACGAGATAAGTCAACGAAAAACCCCAAATCGAAAGTTCATGACCTCATAGAAAACCGTATCCATAAATAGCTAATCTAATATACAGTGCGAGGTAAAAATAAAATTAACAATTTTCAGCGGCATTAATCAAAATAATAATACAATTAAACTAATTGTCGTTTAAAAGCCATCTCAAGTGAATAAGTGTTAACCCTGCAGATTTAGCGTAAGTTCAAATATGTTTTCTGTATTTATGTTTGGGCAAATTGAATCCTTTATAATGTGAATGTGTCTTTAAATGTATCTCTATAATCTTATGTTCCCTAAGTTTTCAAAAGATAATTATTTCCAGTCGTTTTTGACAATTGATGTCACTATTGTTTTTAGTCAATCTATTTTATTTGTAGACTGATAAATTAAAAATTTTGGAATTTTAAGGATGAAACTTTGTTAACTTTTATAAAATATATATGTATATTCTTAATATTTTTATGAGTGCATTATATTTTCGAATCTTTCTGAAAACGGTACGTACTTCCTGAATAAACAACTCAACGCCCAAGTATAGAGAGAAAGACATATTTCCTGTGGAATAATCTCGGTTCGACCATCCTCAGACAGTCGATGCTCTTGATGCTTGTTTTCTCAATCTAACGACAAGTTTGGTGTTACAGGTGTGTTTTGTTAGTTCATAACACCCTGTATATGGCCGGGCTAAACATTTGGTTGGTCAGGTGTGGGGTATTTACTTCCCCAACTCTCACCAGTCATAACAATAGTGGTAGATTTTCTTTCATAAATTCTTTTAGGAACTGTATTTTCAATAATTTGTTGTTTTGATTTTGCATCGAATTCTTCGGAAAATTAGGACTGCATATGTCGACCCTTTTCTTTTTTCGAACTTGGGACCGGCAGATGTTAACACAGAGCGATCTAAGATCTAAGAGATAAAAAGTATTAGGAAAGTGTAGAATCGAACTATTTATTGATTTGTTGAAAATATAAACAGGATGTTCATAAAATCAGATGTGGAATCATCTGCGACTGAAAGAAATAACTTCATTTCAATCGTGGATTTTTCAATTCACTGAAAAATCTTTCTATCAATATTCAATTGAGAATGTTTCCCTTTTCAACACGAACTATTTATGTTCTGAAGATTTTTTTTTTTTCAAAAACTAAACTTTGCTGAATATGGAAAGAAAATATGAATTGAGATTGAAAAGAGAGAGAAAGAGAAACAAAAACCAGAAAATCCAATATGCGTGGAAAATGTAATTTCTACCCTCAATCGTCAGAAGGACAATCCTCCGAATCACGCGAGTCATTCATGCTTATGATTACGGGTTGAATGAATGGCAAAAGGGGAATTTCACATTCTTTTGAAATCAATGTGAAATGCATTCTGCCCAAAGATCTTCATTTCTCACTTTCCTAACGTTATCTACTACTTCTCTTAGATTTGGGCAGTGATTGGATTTCTTTAATTTGTTTTTTATAAATGCCCAAAGTCACACTATGGGGTAAAGCACACCAAAATAAGGAGGTAACCTCAGCAGTGTATGAACAGAGTTTTTACAAAGTTCAAACTATGTCTCGTAATTTTGATTCTTAATAATTCGTATTAATACCTCCTTCGTGGTATTTTGGGAAATATTCGAATTTGATGAAGCCATAAATTTCAAAATGTCCTGTTGTTGTCGCTTTTTAAAGTATTTTCACCTTGTGTCGTGAGTGGTACGACGCATTATCCATCACAATTACAGAATTCGGTGATATATTTGGTAACAATTATTCACTGAATCATTTTTAGAATAAAAGTGTAGTCACGTTTTCGTGTAATTTTTAACCAATCAGAACGTTCAATTTAGTTAAGTTACCTTGTATAATGTCGATAATACCTGATCATACATAGAGTAGCTCCACCAATCGAAAATTTTACAATAATTTAATTTCCGTAGTAACCACATCGACATCAATATACAACAATACCAAGATTAGAGATCTGTGACATTACACAAATTTTGACGTTTATCAATAATTGTTCAAAAATGAGTCGATTCGGAGATTTATCATTAAATGCAATAGACGAAAGTATACAAAATACTGAGCCTCATAATACAGTGAACAAAAAAGTAGGTATGAAAACAATTTCTTACGTTTTGTAGTGAAAGAAACTATGTACTAAATGAATCAATTTCCACTGAAATGATAGATTGGGCTTTCAATATGCGAAAAGGTAATCGAGAAAATTATAAAGAAAATGTTGTTAAAATGATGTGGAACGTAACGGCAAAACAAATACAAGAAAAAATATATGAAGGAGTTTAATAGAGTAATTGATCCATTCTCTTAGCAGCACAAAACGCAAGAAATTCAAAAAGAATGGAATTTCAAATGTTACCGGACAAAAGAAAAGTTAGTGCATCAGCATTTAAAAATACCGAGTACATAGCAATGATAGAAGCGTGGGATGAAAATACACCGGAAGGATTACAAATAAAAAAAAACTTAATTGCTTCTGTAGAACATGCGTAGACAGGAAATGAAGGAGCGTCATGCTTTACTCATTATTTTCAAAAGAAAACTGGAAATGAATACTCCAACTGGTAGAATACAATATAATCCTATTTTTACCAAAACCACACAGGGAGGAGCAAAACCGTGTGCTAATAATAAATGGCTTGACCCAACCATAATGAAGTAAGTCGTTGTCCAGTGGGACTTCTAGATAAAATAATGATAAAAAGAAGCGAAAACATCAATATTAAAACAGATAGGTTATTTCTGACAGTAAATCCTAACTGGAGAAAACAAAAAACCCTTGGCTGGTACAAAAATATGCCAATTGGAGTGCATGAAATTAGTAAATGGACGAAAAAGTCTGCAGAATTAGCAAGTTTAAATATGACAAACAAAACATTTTCAAATCATTCTCACCCAGCCACTGTTGTTTCACAATTGGCAAAATCAGGTGTATAGGAACAAGAACTTATTAAAATAACAGGACATGGTAATAGCAATTCTATTAAACCCACAGTTAGATGAACAACATCACCAAAACATAATAAATAAGATGAGATCCAATTGTAAAAACACTACAGGTTCAAATAATAACACCTTCGGTATTTCCAGCACTTCAATAAGCAGTAGCTACGTTTCCAGCGCAGAAAATAACTCAGTTAAAAAAAACTTAGTATATAATAATTGTAATTTTCATTGTACCAATTTGTATTTAAATTAATAAATTGTTTATATTTACTTAATTTACTAAAAAAATAATCGTATCAAATACAATACGTACTTCAAAATAAATACGGTTATACATCTCAAACTTCCTGCATAATTACAAATCGTGTCAGTTTGACAGAATAATCCTCCCGCTTCGCGGTCGGATTATTTAAACTGTCAAACTGACACTCTTTGTAATTATGAAACAAGTTATCGATGTATAACCTGATTATTTTGAAGTACTTATAGTATTACTACTGATAATCTGCTGAACATTTGTTTAGCTGGCAACAGGAAAGCATTCGATACAAAACCATTTTTACTCCCCACGTGTACAATAATTATCCGTTTTCCTCTAGAACATGGGGCTTGGAGACAACAGTTTTTTGAGTTATCTACCCATCAATCGAATCACATCATGACTATCACCAAGTCTGTCAAGATACACTGAATATCTCTTAGATTCCCGATGTTCTTTAATTTGACGAAAGTAATCCTGCCTTTGCAGGACGAGCCAGAGTGATTCCATTATTGATATTCGCTGATTTTTTGTTTGTATTTGAAACGACAGTCTGAAATACCGGTGGCATGTACACAATTTCAATTTTCCTGGAAATTGATCTTGAAATAATTAGTTTTCACTTATAGTTTATTTGTGGATAGATCTCATCCAATTCATCCAATGAGACAAACAGCAATGGAACTCACAAATCGACTCTACATTTTATAAAAAAACAGAGTTTTGAATGTTTCATTTCGCCATTTTCATTTTATCTGGGTCCTACTTTGATTCGGTGACATTTAAAAATGAATGAAAATGTCGTTGTAGCATTTACTCATATGAAAATAACTTCATCCGTATTTAACTGCGATTATCATAAGCCCTCTATTTTTAAAAGAACGTTCGGATAATGATGATCCAGCATTGTTGCCATTTTTTGAGGTTTTTTTTTTTATGTTCTGGTTCCCACGAAAAGGGATATCCTGTAATGTTCAGAGAACATCGTGGTGACAACAAATCAAACCTCAAATAAAAACGACGCTAGCGCCAGTATATGGCTATACGTATATTCAACCATTTACCAAATTGCTTCAAAGAGTATTCACTGACTGAATTTAAGAAACAGATAAAGGTAATTTTGACACAAAAGGCATACTACTCACTGAAAGAGTATTTTGAGGACAAAAACTGCATATGATGCTTTTATCTGTTTTTTTTTATTTTGTTACTAACAAACTGTTCAATGTAGTTTTAAGTTTTTAATATATTTGTTGAATACCATGTAATTGTGTGCTGGAAATACCGGTATTACATTTTAAAATTTTTAATATGTATAGTTTTATTTTATTTTGATTTAAAAACTGTAATTCTCAAATTAATGTATAAGTATATATGTGTATATCTGTTTTTTGTAATTTATTGTGTCACACTATTTTATTTTATAGGATTATTATGACTTGTTCTATATCATAAGTGTATGATCTTAAAGAACCAATAAAATATCTATCTATGGTTGAACTAAAAACTTTTTGTTTGAAGGTTGTAGACGATGTGGTAACTTGATTACTCTCGTCTCGGACGTCCATCGTCTTAATGGATTTAAAAGATTTTCACAACGTTTCGAATGCTTGTATGTGCAATCGTCTTCAGGTGAATACTGACAAGTTTAGGTACTACTTACCAATTTATATGACTACCGGTGCAATGATGCGTGTAATTCCGCCATGTGCAGTGGTGCGTGTAATTTCGCGCGGTGTGGTGGTGCGTGAAGTTTCACGCCTCTGCAGCCCGCTAGAAAGAGCAATCAGTGGTTTCCATACGTTCTTGATCTCAACGCTTGCTTGACTAAAGGCGTTATTGGCTTCGATGTAGGCGGCCTCTTTGAACTTTCGTTTGAACCAATGCTCCTCTCTATGTAGAACGCTTGCGTCGTCCCATAGAACTCGATGGTGCTCAGTCCAGGCGTGGTCAGCGATTCCTGATTTTGACGTTTCTCCACGTTGAGTCCATTTCTTGTGATCATCCAATCTTACCGATAACGGCCTCTTTGTCTCTCCAATGTAGGAATCTCCGCATTCACATGGAACTTCATAAATGCAATTCTTACTGATTTCATTTTTGTTGTCAGGTTTGGTCTTGGTCCGGAAACTCCGTAAAGTACTGCCGGATTGAAAGCAGCTCTTGATGTTGAACTTGTTTCCGATCCTTCTGATCTTCTCGGAGACACCTCTGATGTACGGAAGGCAGATCAATGTGCTTTGTTGTTGCTCTTCAGATGTCTTCGTTCTCTGGAGTTGTTTCAATACTTCTCCTAGGAGTTTCTTGGGATATCCATTCCGGTGAAGGTCCTCTCTCCTTGCTCGCTTCTACCAATGTTCTCACGATCCCTCTCTTTGTCGAACTCGGATGGTTGGAGCTGTAACTGAGGTACTGCCCTGTATGTGTCTTCTTTCTGTAGACAGAGGTGCGGATTTCATTGCCTATTCTCTCAACGTTCACATCGAGGAAGGGTAAGGCACTGTTGGTTTCCATTTCCATAGTGAATTTGATCGAATCCCTGATGCTGTTAATTCTTGAGAAGAAATCTTGGAGATGTTTATCTCCGTGATTCCATATAATGAAGGTGTCATCCACGTACCTCAACCACAGCTTTGGTTTGTATTCTGCCTCCCGTATGGCCAATTCTTCGAACCACTCCATGTAAATGTTGGCGATGATTGGAGAAAGGGAAGATCCCATCGGGAGTCCGTCGACTTGAGAGAAGAATCGGTCCTTTTCCTGGAAATATGAGTTCTGTAGGCAGCACTGCAGTAATTCCAATATTGCTTGGGTAGGAAGGTCAGTCCTCTCGTGCAGCTGGTTATCTTCTTCGAGTTTCCTTTTGATGATACTAAGGGATTCCTCTATAGGGACATTGGTGTAAAGGCTCTCCACGTCGAAGCTGATGAAACGATCTTCTGGTCCAAGTTCAACATCTGTGATGGTGTCAACGAGGTGCTTGGAATTCTTGACGTATGAACTGCTATTTCCTTGTAAGGGTTGTAGTATCGGTAGGAGGTATTTCGATAACTTGTAGGTTGGTGAGTTCCGTGAGCTGGTGATCGGTCTCAGTGGCATGTCTGGTTTTTGGATTTTCGGAAGCCCGTAGAGATGCGGTGGTTTGCTATAGTGTGGCGTTAGATGTGATCGTTCGTTGTCTGGAATGAACTGTTTAAATTTCCTCAGAGTATTGTAGATCTTCCTTTCTATAGTGGGTGTCGGATCCTTCTTCAAGAGTTTATAGTTCCCTGTGTGGAGTAACGACTCATCTTGTCATCATATATTGTGGTGTCCATGATAACCGTGGCGTTTCCTTTATCGGCTGGAAGAATCTTTATGGATGAATCCTTTTGTAGGATTTTTAGGGCCCTCTGTTCCCCTGCAGTGATGTTACTCCGGGGGTTTCTCTCCTTCTCGAGTGTTTCTCTTACTTTCCATCTGAACTCTTCTGCCTGGATGGGATTCATTCTGCTGCTGGTTGACTCTACAACCGGCGTGAAGTTAGCAGCTAATTTCCAGCAGCCAAAATTCCCATGAGATCTGGCAGCTACTTTTTGGCAGCTAAATTTCTCACGATCCTTTTGAGAAGGGAAAAGCTCTCGATTGCCATTCGAAGAAGGGGACTGGTCTTTATTTTCATATAGATTGAAAAAGGAATATGATTGTTGTTCGTTGTGTCATAAATGACTGAAAATAATTGAAGAAGTTTTATGAATTTCTAGTTGTAATTGCTCATTCAACTTATACATTTTTACAATCGCATCGTTGAAAGTGTTATCACAGCGTTTTTTATGAGGAAAATATGAAGTTGCATGGCTTATGAAAGTGCAGAAAACTCCAATTCCTTACCTGCCGTGAGAGGGGCGAAAATCGCTCTCTGATGATTTTAATTAAAAAAAATACATACCATCTTTAAAACATGTTGTGTAAAGATGATTTTTATATGGAAAATGTAGTCTTTGCAAGGCTCATGAGTTTGCAGAAATCTACAATAACTTACTTGCCGTCGGAGGTGATGAAATCATCCCCAGACGAATTTAATTTAAAAAATCCATATCATCGTTGAATAATTTTGAAATAGATTTTTATATGGAGAGGTAGTATTTGCATGGATTACGAGATTTCAGAAAAATATTATTCCCTACTTGCCGTCGGAGGGGTTGAATTCATCCCCTGTTGAATTTAATTTAAAAAAATCCATACCATCGTTAAATGATGTTGTGTAACTATGATTTTTATATGAAGAGGTAGTACTTGCATGAATTACGAGATTTCAGAAAAATATTATTCCCTACTTGCGGTCGGAGGGGTTGAAATCATCCCCTGATGAATTTAATTTAAAAAAATCCATATTATCGTTAAAAAATGTTGTGTAACTATGATTTTCATATCAAGAGGTAGCATTTGCATGGGTCATGGGATTTCAAGAAAAATATTATTCCTTACTTGCCGTCGGAGGGGTTGAAATCATCCCCTGATGAATTTAATTTAGAAAAAATCCATACCATCGTTAAATAATGTTGTGTAACTATGATTTTTATATGAGAGGTAGTACTTGCATGAATTACGAGATTTCAGAAAAATATTATTCCCTACTTGCCGTCGGAGGGGTTGAAATCATCCCCCGATCACTTCAATTTTTCAAAAAAATCCATATTATTGTTAAAAAATGTTGTGTAACTATGATTT
This sequence comes from Gonioctena quinquepunctata, assembly GCA_018342105.1. NCBI lineage: Eukaryota > Metazoa > Arthropoda > Insecta > Coleoptera > Chrysomelidae > Gonioctena > Gonioctena quinquepunctata. Next base: position 547,527 of record JAFIRS010000484.1, on the reverse strand, counting down.
TCATATCTAGAGGTAGTATTTGCATGGCTCTTGAGATTTCAGAAAAATATTTTTCCTTACTTGCCGTCGGAGGGGTTGAAATCATCCCCCGATAACTTCAATTTTCCAAAAAAATCCATATCATGGTTAAAAAATGTTGTGTAACTATGATTTTGATATCGAGACGTAGTATTTGCATGGCTCATGAGATTTCAGAGGAATATTGTTCCTTACTTGCCGTCGGAGGGGTTGAAATCATCCCCCGATGACTTCAATTTTTCAAAAAAATCCATATCATCGTTAAAAAATGTTGTGTAACTATGATTTTCATATTGAGAGATAGTGTTTGCATCTCATGAGATTTCAGAATATTTTCCTTACTTGCCGTCGAGGGTTGAAATCATCCCCCGATGACTTCAATTTAAAAAAATCCATATCATCGTTAAAAAATTTTGTGTAACTATGATTTTCATATGAGAGTAGTATTTGCATCTCATGAGATTTCAGAGGATATTGTTCCTTACTTGCCGTCGGAGGGGTTGAAATCATCCCCCGATGACTTCAATTTTTCAAAAAAATCCATATCATCGTTAAAAAATGTTGTGTAACTATGATTTCCATATCGAGAGATAGTATTTGCATGGTTCATGGGATTTCAGAAAAATATTATTCCTTACTTGCCGTCGGAGGGGTTGAAATCATCCCCTGAAGAATTTAATTTAAAAAATCCATACCATCGTTAAATAATGTTGTGTAACTATGATTTTTATATGAAGAGGTAGTATTTGCATGAATTACGAGATTTCAGAGGAATATTGTTTCTTACTTGCCGTCGGAGGGGTTAAAATCATCCCCCGATGACTTGAATATTTCAAAAAAATCCATATCATCGTTAAAAAATGTTGTGTAACTATGATTTTCATATCGATTTCAGAAAAATATTATTCCTTACTTGCCGTCGGAGGTGCTGAAATCACCCCCTGATGATCTTAAAAAAAATTTGTGTAAATATGATTTTTATATGGAGATGTAGTCTCTGCATGGCTTATGAGTTTTCAGAAAACTACAATCACTTACCTGCCGTCCCCTTTTTCTGATGGAGATGTAGTGTTTGCATGGCTGATAAGATTGCAGAAAACTACTTATTCCTTACTTGCCGTCGGAGGTGCTGATTCTCATAGTGAATTTATGCTTCATAAATTTGTGAAATGCTTTAATCATAGTTGATACCAACTCCATTTGACAATTTTTTTCCAAATTCCCGAGAATTTTCAAAATGATGTGTGTCACAATATTTGCATAGGCTGACACATTATCAATGACACGATTTTTTTTAAATAAAATCAATAGGAGATGAATTTCTTATTCTGAAGGCAAGTAAGGAACTGCAGTTCTCTGCAATCTCATAAGTCATGTGTAAGGATGATTTTTAAATAGAGAGGTAGTATTCACATGACTTATGAGATTGCAGAGAACTGCAGTTCCTTACTTGCCTTCAGAATAAGAAATTCATCTCCATTAGTGAATGTTATCTGAAGGTTGCAGACACGTCGTACATGTGCTGTGTTTTTGTTCAAATTACCTGGGAAAAAAAGTTATTTCAATATAAATTTTGGTATCAAACTGTGTGGCAAAGTGCAAGCTATAGTTAGAAAAAAATGCTATTGCTAAACACCTAACAACAAATGCAGAAATTGCACTAGAAGTGGTCAGTGAAGTTGTTTCATCGACAAAAAAAAAAACTACCTGCTATGAAAAAGATCCGAAAGTGAAAAGGTAGAAGTCATCATTCATTCAGAAACATATCAACTCTTGGCATAATGGAAAAATTAATCTGTGAAAAATGCAGCCATCATGGTCTTGAAAAGGATTTCGTAATATGTGACTGCTGTAATGACTGGGTTCATGAAGGCTGCTCAGGCCTGTCAAGTACTGAGTCGAGGGCAGTAGCACTCAGAAGTAGGATCTTGATGTATTTTTGTTCTGTGTGCCGAATGAACCTGAAGAAATTACCAAAATTAGTCAAAAGTCTTGATGAAATGATGGAAAAAAACAAAGTTCTTCTAGAAGAAAACAATAAGTTACAACAAAAAATTGTAGAATTGGCATCTCAAAAAAATACTGCTGGAAATGAAATAGAATTAACACCCACAGGAATGGAAGATATGATATCCGAAATGATCGAGAGGAATAAACGTTCATTTAATATAATTATACTCAATGTAAATGAACCTAAAGAAAACACTCATTCAGGCAGAATAACAGAGGATAAAAACTCGGTGAAGGAAATATTGAAGGATATAGATGTTAGTCCAACAAGTATAAATGTAATTCGTTTGGGAAAATATGACCAGCGTAAAAATAGACCTCTCAAAGTATGTTTTCCTGACCCCATCATGGCAATCACAGTGTTGAGAAACAAAAGCCATATTAATATTCCTGGAATAAAAATATTTGGTGACCAAACAAAGAAACAAAGGGATTATTACTTGAGTGTGAGGAATCAGCTACAGGATTGCCTAAATAAAGGTGAAGAGAAAACTATTAAATATTTGAATAATGTTCCTACGTTGGTTGATGGCAACCCTCAATTAAAAAACTAGTAGAGAGCCCTAATATACCAGTAAAAGTGGACATAATATATCTGAACATTGCAAGTTTCATTGCTCACAAAGATGAACTAATTTCAGAGATATTCTGTTATCAACCACTTGTAGTAATATTATAAGATCAAACGAACTTACCTTAAGTGAAGTTCGATCTTAATTATATGAAACGCCTTGTTCGAAGATGATCAAATGTAGTACCTCTGTTTCCCGCGATTTCACACGCAAATTTTTAAAGTTGTAACTGAACCCTAACCTAATTGTCTCGCACCCACCTCTACACCAACTCCAGTGTCCCATCTCTATCCAGTAAGTAACCTCATTCTTCAAAGCTAGTCTCAACTGATGATCGGGCAAGAAACATCATAGAGAAACTAAGAATATTTATTCTTAATTTGTCTATGAATAACATGGACAAGTGTTCTATACTCAGAAAGAATAATAAATCATACGATTCACCTGGCTTGAAATAAATATTCGCCCTTGGGTTTGGGAGGGATTGATCATCTTCGAACAAGGCGTTTCATATAATTAAGATCGAACTTCACTTAAGGTAAGTTCGTTTGATCTTATAATTATATTTCACGCCTTGTTCTCAATGATCAAATGTAGATGTTCAAAGTGTTGAGACGTAAAGAGCAAGTTTAATGCAACCAATAAGTTCCAAACAAAATCATTGATTCATTTTCAATACATAAAATGGATACATTTTGTATACTTATTCAACATCTCATCTAAATAAGGAACTAGTATAAGTACTTATAAACATATCATAAACTTGAATTTGAAATTGTATTAGCAAAATTATCTTTAGTTGTAACTGGGAGGTTATAAAACTTAACAAAAGTCCTGCCTGCGGTACTTTTTATTACATCAATATTGACCCCCTTCAATTTGGCAGCAGATGTTGAAGCATGCCTCGTACTATGTGCCCTGAATATGTCAGTATCAATACCACTTTTACCCAATACCATCTTAATCCAGCGACCAAGACTTTGGCTTGAAGCTGCCACATGAGGTTTTTGTAGGTTAAAATCAAATTAGAAATATCAGATCTGAAGGAAGAAGTTTTCATTAAATAATATTTAAGTGTACTAGCCAAACATTTTTTGGGTTTTCCTGAAAAACAGGTAGATTTAAAAGTGGTTGGAATTAATTCTTCCCTGAAGTTTTAATTTTATCGGGAATTTGTATTTGAATACCATCTGCTTTCTGCATTATATTATTGATATTAATTATCGATAAAGTTTAAGCCCGTTGGACTGTGGTCAATGCCAGAAGCACTACCAACTTTTGTGTAAACGAATGTAATGGTAAGTTCTTATTGGGGCCCAAATTTTTTTTTTTTTATTCAATATATAATCAAGAACTACACTTGGATCCCAAGTCTGATCATATCTAGGAAAGGAAGGTCTCTCTGCACCATTATTGAAATTCTCTGTTGAAAATTTCATTATAGAAAGAATATCCTTTTAAAAAATATAGAGATTATTGTTTTTACAAAATAACCACCACATCTTTAAGGCGCTTCATGGTGGAAGATCAAATAGAAGAAAGTAATTTGTCAATACTTTCCAATGGAACTCCTCTTAATTCAAAAGCTTTCCTGACAAGATTCCTACCAGAAGTGAATTCTTCCTACGTAATGGGTGTGGTAACCTATTTGTGGACAATAGTAAACGTTTACTTGGATGAAGGGTTGAAGGTGGCGAACCGAGGTTGGGTAGGCCAGTAAGGTATAACTACAATTCCCTTTGCTTCATCAGCAATGATCTTTTGTGGAACTCTAGAAATCAACGTGAATGGTGGAAATGCGTGAAAATTATAATTATTCCATGCCACTGTGAATGCATCAGCAGTTATGGAGTCGGGCTCCTTTTTCCATGATATAAATTTTCAACATTTTGCATTTACTCTCGAAGCGAACAAATTAATTGGAGGTTCCCCGAATTTTTTCACGATTTGAACAGAAGCAGAATCTGAAAGTTTATATTCTGTTTCGGAAGGTAATTTCCTCTACTCTAAATCCGCTTCAGAAATATTTTTAGAAGAAATATAAGCTGCAAATATTACTATATTTCGTGATTCACACCACTGCCATATCCTCTTTGTAAGGTTATTCAATTTGGGATAACGAATTCCACCCATACGATCAATGTAAGATATGGCAGTGGCATTATCGATTCTGACTAAAATATTAATTTTCTCCTCAGACTTTGCAAAACATTTCAGATTCAGAAAGGCGGCAAGTAGTTCAAGGTAATTAATATAAAAAAAAATGCTCTTCTTTTGTCCAGCTGCCACTGATTATTCGAAAATCCCCCCCTCCAGTAAGACTAGCATCTGAAAACATTTCAATGTCAAACTTATTTTTATATAGAGGATTTCCTCATTCGAATATGTGTTCCTTCCACCAAGAAAGATCTTCATTGATTAATTCGGATATTAACATAGGAGCATCATAATTATTATTATTCATGCTGAGAGCAATGAACTTAGCTCTCTCGAAACTCTTTGTGTAAAGACAACTATATGGTATAGCTGGGCATACTGCAACTAGCTTTCCTACAAGTTGAGAAAATTGTACAGGTCTTCCCCAAAGAAAGGTGATTAATAAGGGTAGATATTTCGTTTTGTTTTTCCTTAGGAAGTTTTGAGCACATAGGCTCAGAATCGAATAAAAACTCCAAAAATCTACAACATTTTAGAGGTGACAATTGACTCTTCTCAAGATTAATGACAAAACCTAACTCCTTCAGCAGGTTACAAGTAACCATTATGTTATATTCACATTCCTTTCATGAGCTTTGTATCAAAAGAAAATCATCTAGGTAAACAATTGATATTAAACCTTGAAAACGTAAATAGTGAATAACGGGTTTAAATAACTTTGTAAAAACATATGGTGCACTACAAAGTCCAAAGGGTAAGCATGAGAATTCATAGAACTGTTGAAACTGAACCTTATGAATTTCCTATCACATTCTTTGATGTTCACCAAAAAAACAGGCTTCCTTTAGGTCTATTGATTCTAAAGAACAATCTTGTGTTATAAGTTTGGCAGCAGTATCATTATTTTCCGTCTTAAAGTGTTTCACTTCTAAATATTGATTGAGATTCTTCAAATTGAGAATTAACCTCTTTTTCCCATTTTGTTTTGGCACCAAAAATATTCCAGAAAGGAATTGACCCTCATATGGCTAACACCTTTGTATTGCACCTATTTCTAATACATGTGATATTTCTTCACTGATAAACTGATGCTCGGCTACAGACCACCTTCGATTCGGAGGTGATTCTCTTCGGCATATCATTCTTTTTAATGGTAAAGAGAAAACTATAGCATCGTTAGTAACAGACTGCCATTTATGGATGAAATATTTCAGCTGACCAGCTCTAAAACTCACGTTAGTTATATTCGACGACTACTTCTGTAGGTCTTGTCCTTCCTTGGACAACTTCGATGCTTCATGTAATGACTTTGATGATAGTTTGTGGGTCTATGCCCCGATTGTCCCTGGTTTTTGCCACCCAGATGGAAGTTTCCCCTGAGTGGCTTTTTGGAGTTTACATTTTTGTTATAAACTTGTTTCTCTGCTCTTGCTGTCTTACAGAGTCAACACCAGCTCTTTCAATAGCCTTGTTTGTTTCAAGATGTTCTGTTGAATTGTCACCGAACAGAAAACCATCTAATGATGTGTCTTCAATCATATCCTTCAGACTTTGATCTAAATTCATGCTGACAAGATTTTGTCTTGCAGTAGATTGCTTATAGTGCAAATCCGCAATCAAGCGAGTGGAATCACTCAAGGCTTCAATCAAGTCTAAGTTATTTCTCCCCTCCACAGTTTCGTCTTCTGATTTTATTAACTTTGTTTAGCTTTTCCCAATTGTTGTCAAGGTAGAAGATTATTTCAATTCAAGGAAAGTATCTCTGGTCACTGCTGTGTCCTTGGCTGCTACCTTGATTTCTGGATTTAACTTAGGGGGAGCTAATACTGGTGCAATTACTTGGAGTAGGATACTTTTAAGAAAAAATAGCTTCCTTAGAAGGATCATCCAAACCTTTCATCAAGATGGCATCCCATCTTTTTGCCAAATCATAATGAATTTATTCACTCTGCTTTAGTGAATTCTCTTCCGAAAGGCCACCAAGAGCATTTATAATGTTTTCATTAGGGGACACGTCAACAAACTCTTTTTCTAGAGGGTCGTCTCCCTCGATTGTAGGTTTCTCACCTGAAAATAAGAATAACTGATGGAAAACTAACCTCTCTTGTGTACACCTCATCCACTAATAGTTGTAGGCATCTCGCCCCAACAAGCTCCGATCAGGCATCTCGCCCCAACAAGCTCCAATCAGGCATTTCGCCCGAATGTAATTAGGTATCTCACCTAAAAATCAGGCATCTCGCCCGTTATCTAAGCATCTCGCTTAGTTTCTCACCAAATTCCTTATCGGGAGAATTTATTCTGCTGTCACTACTGACAGAACCATCCGACTCGGCGTCTTTTCAACCTTTTAAGTTTTTTTTCCTCAAATGATAGTTTTCCCTTTTCAGAATATCGAAATCCTCAGAGGATGGCGATGACGAAGAGGAACTGGACCTGTATCTTTTCTGTTTCATTTCACAAATTAACTTGCTCTAACAAGAGTAACGTGTGACCACGTTCACGCAAACAAAGGAATGAGGATAGAGATGGGACACTGGAGTTGGTGTAGAGGTGGGTGCGAGACAATTAGGTTAGGGTTCAGTTACAACTTTAAAAATTTACGTGTGAAATCGCGGGAAACAGAGGTACTACATTTGATCATTGAGAACAAGGCGTGAAATATAATTGAGCGAAGCAAGGTGTACAGCTGATATTGAGCAAACTGAATTACACATACAGGGGTATTCTGTTGTTCGATGTGATTCTAGTAGCAGGCATACTGGTGGTGTATTAATTTATGTGAAAGAAGGAGTGCAGTTTTTAGTAAAACGCAACTACATTAAACAACTTAATTACTGGTGTCAGTTCATAATCATAACAGTAAATGGTGCGAAGTGGCATTTGGGCGGGTTTTACCACTCACCAAGTTCAAGTCATGCTGAGTTCTTAGAGAAGTTTGAAGAATGGTGTGAAGATTACTTTACTAGTTGGATAAAATGCCTTCTTGTTGGTGACGTTAATATAAATTACCTAGATGATAGTTTTTATAGTAATAAGATCAAGAGTATAATTCAAATGAATGGAATTGAGCAATTAGTTAATGAATGTACTAGATGTGACCGTAATAGCTCAACATTAATTGATTATGTTCTATCAAATCAGGATCATTTGACAGTTAAGGTGCATGAAACACCAAGAATAACTGATCATTCAATCATTAGCATAAATCTTAGTAAAAATACTGATCATACCTCTGATAATTCTTTTATGAGTCGTAAAATAAATGATGGTTTATTCGATCAGATTAATATCAAGCTGATAGAGTGTGATTGGTTGGTGAATTCAAATGATGTAAATGTAATATATACAAATATTTATAGTAATTGTAGTCAAATACTAAATGAAGCAGCGCCTATTGTTGAAACCAAGAAAAATTGAATCATCTTCCATGGTATGATCAAGAAGTCAAAAGAAAAGTTGTGGAAAGAGATACTGAATATAAAAAATTCAAAAATACAAATGTACGAAACGAAATATATTGGAATGCATATAAGGCTAAAAGGAATGAAGTAGTTAATCTAATAAAATATAAGAAATCTATTTATTACGAACAAAAAATTGATGGAAATAAAGGGGATTCTAAAGAAATGTGGAAGACTTTAAAGAAGCTCGTGAAGTGTGAACAACCACAAAATAATTATAAAGTTGTTAATTTCAATGTAAATGGAAATACATCATATGCTACAACAGAAATAGAAGCTGTAGAAAGATTCAATAATTTTTTGTGGATAGTATAACTCATATTTCACAGTCCATAATATCGAATTCAGAATGGTCCCCACATGATTTTGATATAATCAACACATCTTTTGAAAAATTCGAGGTGGTTACTATAAACAAACTTCAGAAAATAATATTTTCTTTGAAAAACAAAGGTAGTCTGAATGAAGTTTTAAGTGTTAAATTTTTAAAAGAAACATTTTATACATTGGGATTTACAGTATTGAATCTTCTTAATACTTCCCTAGCCACTGCATGCTTTCCGGAAGAATTAAAATCAAGTGTAGTTGTGCCTGTTCCTAAAGTCTTAAATGCTGTAAATGTATCTTGTTTCAGACCCATAAACACTTTGCTCCCATTGGAGAAAATCATTGAAACAGAAGTACATGATCAATTGCTACAATATTTTTCTACAAATAAGCTCCTTCTTGGCAACCAATCAGGCTTTCGTGAAAATCATTCCTGCGAAACTTCTCTGCAGCTCACAGTGTCTAAATGGAAGCAATTAATCGATGATAATAAATACATAGTGGCAATATTCTTAGATTTCAAACGGGCTTTTGAAACCATAGACAGACATATATTAATAAAAAAATTAGAATATTATGGCCTTACAGGCACTGTTTTGAAGTGGTTTGAAGCATACCTGAGCAATAGATTCCAAATGACTAAATATAATAAATCTGTTTCAAACAAAATACTGAATAGCCAAGGAGTGCCCCAGGGTAGTATCCTAGGTCCATTATTATTCATCATATATCTGAATGATATTAATTATGTGCAAGGCTATGATTTTTTGAATCTTTTCGTGGATGACACTCTGATTGCTTGCTATGGAGACAACTTGAATGAAACTGTAACGAGATTGAATGGAGTTTTGAATAATATTGAAAATTTTCTGAACATAAACAAATTGAAGCTAAACATTTCCAAAACAAAGGCTATGGTATTGAATAATAGGTTCAAATTGTCAAATATAAATTACAACACAATTAACTTAGTACTTGAAGGTGGAAGAGTAGAATGGGTACACGAATTTAAGTATTTAGGATGCATAATTGATGAATGTTTGGAGATGAAATCTCATTGTAAATACATCTGTAATAAAATTTCAAAAAAACTATATTTTTTCACAAGAATTTCTGCACAACTTTCTCTATCTAGCCGAACAACTGTATATAAAGCGATAATCCAGCCACATTTTGATTACTGTTCTTCTATTTTATATCTTTTACAAAAAAATGAAATCCAAATGTTACAAAAATTGCAGAACAGAGGAATGCGAGTAATTTTACATTGCAACAGATACACCCCAATAAAAACAATGCTCGCAACATTGAAATGGCAATCAGTAGATTTTTTTAATTAATTTTTAAAACCAAGGTAATAAGTAGATCAAAGACTATATTATATAATAGGACAAAGCTCAAGAGTTCAATGAAATCTATATTTTTCAAAGGATTGAATGAATATAATCAACTACCAGAGGAAATAAAACAATGTAATACGATATATTGCTTCAAAACGAAATTGTTATCATACATTCTATCAAGAGATGGCCAACACTAATATTAGTTGTTTTGTGGTACTTTACATCATTTGTCTGTGGCTATATTTTTATGTTTTTATATTTTTATTACTAGCTAATGTCATTTTATTATTTGTCTTTTTATTAATTACATTTTATTTTATATTACATCTTATATTTGATTCTATATATTACAATTATGTTTTAGTAACTGATTTTTATCAAATTGTATTTGTAAATTTATAATATGAAATTATGTATGTATATTAGGGTATCCTATTCAAATAAATATCTTATCTTATCTTATCTTATTGATTTTATTTAAAAAAATTCGTATCATTGATAATAGTGTCAGCCCTATGACAAATATTGTGACACACATCATTTTGAAAATTCTCTGGAATTTGGAAAAAAAATTGTCAAATGGAGTTGGTATCAACTATGATTAAAGCATTTCACAAATTTATGAAGCATAAATTCACTATATCTTCATATGAGAATCAGCACCTCCGACGGCAAGTAAGGAATAAGAGTTTTCTGCAGTCTCATCGCTAAAACACTACCTGTTCATGAGAAAATCATTTCACCTTTTCGGATGCTGTTTGATAATACTTGAGAGACTACATCTCCATATAAAAATCATATTTACGCAACATTTTTTTAAGATCATCAGGGGGTGATTTCAGCACCTCCGACGGCAAGTAAGGAATAATATTTTTCTGAAATCGATATGAAAATCATAGTTACACAACATTTTTTAACTGATATGGATTTTTTTGAAATATTGAAGTCATCGGGGGATGATTTTAACCCCTCCGAAGGCAAGTAAGAAACAATATTCCTCTGAAATCTCATGAGCCATGCAAATACTACCTCTCGATATGGAAATCATAGTTACACAACATTTTTAACAATGATATGGATTTTTTGAAAATTGAATTCATCGGGGGTGATTTCAGCACCTCCGACGGCAAGTAAGGAATAAGAGTTTTCTGCAGTCTCATCAGCTCTGCAAACACTACCTGTTCATGTGAAAATTATTCCTACACAACATTTTTTAACGATGATATGGCTTTTTCAAATTAAATTCATCAGGGGATGATTTCACCCCCTCCGACGGCAAGTAAGAAATACGAGTTTACTGCAATCCCTTCAGCTATGCAAATACTATCTCTCTCATATAAAAATCATCCTCACACAACATTTTTTAACGATCATAAGGCGTTTTCAAATAAAATTTATCAGGGGATGATTTCACCCCCTCCGACGGCAAGTAAGTTATTGTAGTTTTCTGCAAACTCATGAGCCTTGCAAAGACTACATCTCCATATGAAAATCATCTTTACACAACATGTTTTAAAGATGGTATGTATTTTTTTTAATTAAAATCATCAGAGAGCGATTTCCGCCCCTCTCACGGCAGGTAAGGAATTGGAGTTTTCTGTAATTTCATAAGCCATGCAACTACATATTTTCCTCATAAAAAACGCTGTGATAACACTTTCAACGATGCAATTGTAAAAATGTATTAGTTGAATGAGCAATTACAACTAGAAATTCATAAAACTTCTTCAATTATTTTCAGTCATTTATGACACAACGAACAACAATCATATCCCTTTTTCAATCTATATGAAAATAAAGACCAGTCCCCTTCTTCGAATGGCAATCGAGAGCTTTTCCCTCCTTAAAAGGATCGTGAGAAATTTAGCTGCCAAAAAGTAGCTGCCAGATCTCATGGGAATTTTGGCTGCTCGAAATTAGCTGCTAACTTCACGCCGGTGTGACTCTACAGAGCTTACAATGTCCAGGATAGGTATTGTTTTAGGTGCAACTGCAAAGTTCAATCCCTTTGCCAGCAGGAACTCCTCTACTCCTGTAAGTGGTTTAGTTGAGATATTAATAATTAATAATATTTATTTATTATATATATATTTATATATATATATATATATATAATAATAATAATAATAATAATAAATGTACTTTATTGAATCAATTTGATCCAAAAGGCTAGCGACCGAGGTCCTTCTGCCCATGGTTACAATTTTTCAATAACATTGTATAGTATTTAAGAAAAAGTAAAACAAAGTAAAAATATAAAAAAAACACAAATAAAAATATACAAAAGTCAAATGAGCATTCGATGAAAGTTGGATTCACTTCTTGTTTGTTTCCTAGGGTTGAGTATGAGATAGTTCCAGTATTTTCTCAAATGTTGACTGGTGTGGATGCCTGATCATGGTTTGGATGTTGGGTTCCCTGTTGAGGCAGTATCTTCTAATAATATCTATATTGCCTTGTTTTAGGCTGAATTTTTTAGCAAGGTCTTGTATGCTCTCGTCTATTGGTGGGATGTTCAAAGTTTGGTATAACAGGCGGTTAGGAGGGTTGTGAAAAGGGTTGTTCGGTGTCGTATTTTAGATATTTTTCGCAACGATGTTGTTTCAGCTACTTTAAGTTTGTTGATGGTTTGTTTCTTGCAGTTTAAAAGCAATGTGTGTCCATAGTCTATCATGGGTCTGCATAAGGTTTTGTGAAGTATTTGGCACGTGATATCATATTCTTCTTCTTGATTTCAATATGTGCATTAAAGTTCATATGTTGATCGAAAGTGATACCCAAGTATTTGATACTTGGTTTAGGTTTGAGGATATGCTGGTTTATGGTAAGAGTTGGAGAGGAGTTGTTGAGCCGGTGATTGAATATGATGAATTGGGATTTTGTGGGGTTGGGTAGGAGTCGCCATTTTTCGAACCATTGGTTAGTCTTTAGGGTTAAATTTTGAAGGTTGGACATGGTTTGTTCAATAGTTCTGTCATGTGCTATTAGAGCCGTATCATCGGCAAACTGTAGTATGTATCCGGAGTGCTTGAAATATTCGGTGTCTTGTTGTAGATGGTTATATATATCAGAGCAGTATATATTGTATAAGACAGGGGATAATGGTGATCCCTGTGGAAGGCCCTGTTCTGGGGTGAATTCTTCTGAATGGGTGTCCAATATCTTGACTCTCAGTTTGCGGTCTGACAGAAAGTTCTTAATCACGTTCAATAAGGGTTTGGGGCAATCTAGCATGTGAAGTTTGAATAGAAGCCCTTGATGCCATACACTGTCGAATGCCTTATTTATGTCAAGGAATAGTGCAGCAGTCTTTTTTCTTGTGAGCTTGGTAACTTCTATGTTATTTGCAATTATGCATAATGGGTGTATCGTTGAGTTATTTTTTTTGAATCCGAATTGGTATCCAGGTATTTTGTTCCCCACTGCTTTTTCGATTCTGTTTTTTATAATAGTTTCCAAATTTTTGCCGAGTACTGGTAGTAATGTGATGGGCCTGTAGCTGGATGTTTGAGAGAGATCTGTGTTGGGTTTTGGGATGGTGATTATTGTACCTACTTTCCATATACTGGGAATGAACTGTTTTTTTCAAGCAAAAGGAGTATATGTCAATTATGTGTAGGTGTATTCTCATATCCAGTTTTCTCACTATATCTTTGGTAATATAATCATAGCCGGGAGTATATATATATATATATATATATATATATATATAGATATGTTTCTTCGTAGATTTTCGCGGGTATAATGTGTTGGATAGTTTCTCGGGTTTCTGTCCGAGTTCTGTGTTCTTGGTCCTCAAAAGGTCACGACGTTTCGGCAAATTCTCATTTGCCATCTTCAGATGATGTTCAATCCAGTCGAGTTCAAAACAATCGAACTCTTCAAACCTTCTGCTGCCCACTGCTCACAGAATGCTCCTGATTATAGATAAATAATAGTTTGAAAAAATTAAAAAACACGCTTTTTATGAAAAACCGAACTAAAAAATAAATAAATAATAGTTTAAAAAACTAAAAAACCCGCTTTTATAGAAAACCAAACTAAAAAAATAAAAAATAAATTTTAATAAATTTGAATTAAGAATAGTGTAAAAAAAATTTATAAATATATATTAATAATAATGTAAATAAGAAAAAAATTTATTTTATTTAAAAAAAAGCGTGGGGTGCTTTTTAAGATTCAGATTAAGCACACAACGCTTTTTTTTAAATAAAATATTTTTTTTCTTATTTACATATTTACAATTATTAAATTTTTTTCAATTATTTATAAAATTTATTTTCAATTTGTTTGTTTTTTTTAATTTTTTATTATTAAATTTTTTTAAACTATTATTTGTTCTAATCTACTATTAATTCCGTGATTACTATTAGTAACTGTAATTATTTTCCAAATCATTATTGTGTACAGCTGTATTAATAGTCAAATCTCGATTTTAGAAGTCATTCAAAGATTTTAACGTCAATATATACAGTGAGCCGCCATCTTGAATTCTTCAATTTTTACGAAAAAATCATATTTGACTTCAAAAACCCCCACATACCAATTTTGAATAGAATCGGACCATAATCACAAAACTCGTCCACCATTTTGGAGCCGCCATCTTGAATTTTTCAATTTTTACGAAAGAATCATAATACTCGACTCCAAAAACCGGCACATACCAATTTTGAATAGAATCGGACCATAATCACAAAACTCGTCCACCATTTTGAAACCGCCATCTTGAATTTTTCAATTTTGACAAAAGAATCATAATCTCCGACCACAAAAACCCTCAGATACCAATTTTGAAGCAAATCGGACCATAATCACAAAACTCGTCCGCCATATTGGAGGCGCCATTTTTTTTTTCACACAAAAATTTCTTAATGCATTGCCACCGGAATTATGTACACCTCCCAAATTTCAAATCATCCGGACGTCTGGAAGTGGGTGAAAATCAAGTCCAAAGGAGTCGGTTACAAACAAACAAACATACAAGTGAAGCTAATATAAAGCGTGTAAAAAGGCGAATTTCTATTAGTTCTTTATTGGAACATGGCATTAACATTTGCAATATAATAGTGTTAAAAAATTATAACAGTCTTATATAAATGGCTGTAACATTTTACTTAAAATTATGTGTATATTACATTGAGAGGTGGATAAAAACAAGTTAAAAACTAACAATAATGGGGATGAAAAATGGCAAGAACATTACTCCAATAGTAAAAAAAAAGACATTGAAAAATCAAAAGGTCACAATTGCATCAGATAGTTAATAAATTACTTTCATACCTACTTTCTTCCCTCAGTCTGAAACGCTTTTTGTATTTTTTTATTGAAAATAGCAGACACTCAAAAAAGTTTAGCGTAACTTTTCGGTCCTCACTGTATAATGTGCTCCCAATCTCATAGCTGTTAAATGCTAAGAATAAAATACGGGATTGATTCAATTATGGAAAAACAACCAAAAAAATAATAATATAAAGATGAAAAATCCTCAAGTAATGTTGCTCGAGATTAATAAAGTTATATCATTTAGGTATTCGTTGAGTTCTGATTTTCAGCATGAATACTATCCGAAAAAGTAAACTCCAAAAACTCTGATAAAACTCAAACTGCCACCTTTCACCCCACACAACATCAGATATGCTTACGTTTCTTTTTCTTATTATTGTTCAACAAGGAAGTAACACTGCCATACTTGCTACACACCACAGAACGGTCATCATCCACATTCATACAAGTAAGGCTATCGGACGAAAATATACACTCGACTTTGCCGCTGAGATTCGGAAGAGGAGATTCGAGGCTAACGCTAGTTTTCCAGGTTCGGGGTGATGAATGACTCTGACTCGAGATGGGTTTGGAGCTTTCGTCCCATTCAGGTCATGCAACGTTATAAAAATTGTTGAAACTCAGTCTCACACTCAACAACCTCAGATTCATGTTCATGCTCTTTGAGAGGAGTTCCAGGAAGTTTTTGACGATAACGTCATAGGTTTGAGCCGAAGTTTTAACTTTCAATTTTGTCGTGTTAAGGAACTGGTGGAATGTTGCCCGACGCATCTTGTTTGCGACTTCTTCTTCCGTAGTGGTGCCATAACCTTGTACCTCATTGACTTTCTTGTAGTACTGCATGTAGGCTGCATATTCATCAGCCGCTGCCTGATAGAGGGCCTCCTGGTGTGCCTCGAGGTTCACCACGAAATTATAGATTGATAGGAGATGTGAGAATAGTTGCTGTAAATAAAAGAAAAGATTAAATCGAAAAAATGGTGAAATCAAAAGTTTCTTCAATGACAAAATAATATATTTATAAATTAGTTTATGACAATTAGAGATGACAGAGAAATTGTGAAAAAAAATAAGAATCTTGAGAATATTTCTAATGAGTGATAAAAACGTTTCGATTGGGTAAATACTCAGCAAACAAAAATAGACCAATCAAAGTTGTTCTTGGCAGTTCAAATGAATCGATTCTAGTACTCCAGAATAGAAGCTCAATTAATATTCCAGGGATAAAAGTATTTGCGGATCAGACAAAAAGGCAACAACAATATTACTCAGAAGTCAAATTAAAGTTGAATGCACTTGTAGCTGGTAGTGAGACCAATAAAACTATTAAATACATAAATGGTACACCTACAATTGTTGAAAAAAAAACTAATAAGAGGGAATCCTGATATCGCCTACAACTGTGATATTATTTATACTAATATTCAAAGCTTATATGCAAACTATGACCAACTCATCAAAAATATTATGTGCTACAAACCATCTATAGTGTTGACAAGTGAGACGAGGACAACAGCGATATTGAAGACTTTGAAATCGACATTGATTATTATAATGTAATCTGATGTGATGCAAATACTCGGCACACAGGTGGCATAGTGATATATATAAAAAAGGACTACAAATATAAAATATATAATAAAAAATCTTATAGATGAATTTTATTGGTGTTTAATAATAATTAAGTTAAATATTTATGGTGAAAATATCTTACTGGGCTCATCGTATAGATCAACCATCTCGGATTTTAACTTATTTTTCTTGATTTTTTTTCAATATGAACAGGGTGTTCATAAAATCAGAAGAGAATCAGAGAATCATCAACTTCAATCACCATCTTCCTGATATCGCGAAAGCATGAAATACCTTTTCATTGGCAAAAATGTATTGAAGACCTAGTGAATGCAATGCCAGTCTTGCATCAATGTTACAAATGATTTCTGGTGAGTGCTCCTTATTGGAAACATTTTTCTTCATCTCATTCATCTATATGAGTTCTTAATTAAGACTGGAATACAAAATTAAATAACAACTTGAATAAAAATGCAAATGTTTACTTTCAGATTTTTTCTTTTGAGTTAAGGTCCTTTCGAAATATATATCAGATTGAAAAGGGAAACATTCTCAATTAAATGTTGATAGAAAGATTTTTCTGTGAATTGTAAAATCCACGATTAAAATGAAGTTATTTTTTTTGAATGTCTAACAGAAAACAACTACTTCCTCGGCTAAAGCCACGCTGGACATTGAACTACATCTGAAAGATATTCTGAAAAGGCCCTAACTCAAAATGAATACCCCACAAGAGGTTATCTTGACAATGGAAGATAGTGACTAAAGTTTATCTTTCAGTCGCAGATGATTCCACATCTGATTTTATGAACATCCTGTTTATATTTTCAACAAATCAATCTATCAGATATAGTTCAATGTCCAGCGTGGCTTTAGCCCGGGAAGAAGTTGTTTTCTGTTAGATATTCAAATAACAATTTTTATCGTGGATTTTTCAATTTTCAGAAAAATCTTCCTTTTTAATATCAACTAAGAATATTTCCCTTTTCAATTTAAAATCTTTTTGGATTTTATAATGTAAAGATTCTCATCTCCAGCATACCAGAATATGGTACTGTCATCAGCAAATAATGTCATCAGTATTGAATCTATTGGGCCGCCACATTGAGTTGCTTCAAAGGATGATTGAAACCTCTGAAGCCATAATATTGAAGTTTGCAAAGCAGGATTCTGTGTAGTCGAAGGCCTTAGATAAATCACAAAATACTGACGCAATGGATTCCCCTTCTTTTATTTCACTATTAACTTTTGTCAATAAAGAAGATATGGCATCATTTGTGTATTTAAATTTTTGAAATCCAAATTGATCCCCACTTAAAAATATTGTTTCCTCATAAGAACTCAAAAATGATCTTCCTAACTAACTGTTCAATTATCTTCGATAAAGGAGGTATCAATGATATTGGACGAAAGAAGGATCTGATGTTTCACCTCCTTTGTGTATTGAAATTACAATTAATTTTTTATTTTTTTATTTTGGAAAGAAGCTCAGTCTGATAGTCTTATTGATTGGAACTGTCAATACCTCAAATGCAGAATCTGAAAGATTTGCAAATATATTGACTGAGAGTTCATCCAGTCCAGATATCTTTTACACACACATTTAACAAATCAAAATGCAAGATTTTTTCGACATAGAGATTTGAGATATAAGAAACTAAGTTATTTATAGTATTTAGGTGTTCAGTTAATGTTAGTTAATCTGGTGTCATTTTTATTTTCCTCTAAAATCGCCTATGATTCTCTAGCTTTCTTTGGTTTAGTTGGCAGCTCATACAATTCTAGTTTTGTAATAATTCTATATTGCCACCCTTATCACTTTGCGATAATTGTTTTGGTATTCCGAGTAGTAAAAGTTGTGCCGTCATACTCGGAAATAAAATTGAGTTTTTAGTCTTAAAATATATAAACACTCCTTAGTTTTCAGTCTTTATAAAATTGTAAACGGTTGTAAAATTTTATTCTGCTTGAACATTAAGAACATTCCTTGAAAGTATCTGTGCATTATATCAATATAGATTGTTATTTTAGTTGAATGAACTAAAACAATTGCTTACCCTTGAATTCTCATCGAGCAAAACTCCTCTTTGTATCGAGTTCAAAAATCCAGTATGAGCTGTAATTATATCGTCCAAACATTCGGCTTTGTTCACCTGGTTCTGCATCTCTGCCCAAGAACATTCCAATACTTCAAATAGAAAATAATACTGAGTTTGATGTAGGAAGTGAATCATCTTGCTAGTTAAAAGATGGATGAAGTGCATCACAGGTTTCAGCTCTGAAACAAAATTATGATGATCAAACAAAAAAACTTATCACTCTCAGTAAAAATAAAACGGTTCATCGGAATCTGTGATCTTGATAATGTAACACCCTGTATGGTGTTATTTATTTTGTAGTCTGGTTTCATAGATTTTATTCGAAATGATGGCCTACATGAGAGACCTTCTTTTTTTATTTATGGGAGTAAATCGGTCGAACTTTTACTCAAAGTGAATTTTATAATACATTAAATAACGGGAATTTCGGTGAGAGTCGATAGCAAATGTTAGGCGAAATTGTTGCAGACTTGGTGAGTTGCAACCCTTTTAGTAAACCACAAAAATAACTATAGTGGGAAGCTTCATTAGATTACGTGGAGATGAAATAAGGGGAACATTTCAGTATCGGAATATTTGAACTTGAACAAATCATAGAAAATGGTGTTTTCTTGCAGCCATAACAAAGCACTAGGGTCCGACCGAGAGACAATTTGTATACAGAGAATACAAGGGGGTGAACATTTTCTATTATAGTGATTTGGTTGGCTTATTCGGCGACACAGAGGTTTTTTTAAGTTACTATGAGAAACTGAATAGTTTACGAGAATTAGTGTTGAAGGCTGAGGTATACGAGCTTTTCTCCAAACGTGTATTTCTTTTAAATGTTTTGCTTTGATGAATTTTTGGTATTGTTTTGTATTATATCAACTCATTGAGGACGCCTGTACAAAGGAAAAAAGTCACTCAGACGGCAATATTTAAAAAAAAAAATTTTTTTTTTTACTTTGATGACCGGTCGGTCCGGCTCATATAATTTGTTCCCTAGGCTGGCGCTTGAATAAATGCCACTCCAGCCCTGTATAAAAACAAGTGCAGCATCCGTTAATGTATTTAAATATAAGTGTTAAAGTTATTTTTGTGTATTATTTAAGAGGATGGTAATAAAAAGAATTTGAAAAACAGTCGAGTTCAACAACAAAAATATTTTTAAGGAGACAGAATAAGTATTAAACGAAAATATTATCTAGAGAATGGTTATTCAAAAAGACCATTCTCTTTCCTCAGATCTAAGATTTAAGTGAAACACCGAGAACTTGTAATGACTTACAAACCTTTAATTTTCCTGAACAATTTTGCCATTGATATTTGCTGCCGCCTCATATTTGCCAAAGCATATTCCGTCCTCTTCGCTTTCCACAATGCTCCGAAAAGACTCTGGTACATCGGCATTGTCTGCTGGAAGATAGTCCCGATGGGTCCATCCACAATGTACACTAGAGTGAAAACATCCCAACCCGTATCTCCAGAAGAGTGGCTCATGAAACTGACGTTGAGTCTTTTCAGGGTGTCCTCGTCTTCGTACTGGGCGTTCGTAACTCGAATAGCCGATTCTAAGATGGCGTTGAGTGTGTGGCTGTAGATGTGAGCTGCAGGTTTATTGAGTTCAGGGCTGAAAAATAAAACAGTATGGCGGAAGTGTTGACAAATACTTTTTATGCAAGGAAGGTTTCCCAGCAAATCGGATTATTTGAGGGAAAAGTTGAAACACCACCATTATGACGCTTCCAGTCAAAAAGTAGATTTCAGAATTTATTGATTGATTCTGAAATTATCATCAACCAAATTAACATATCATTTGACATTTTTCATTGGAAAACACAAAGAGCATTTCTATTTTTGTTTAAATCTTAAACTCTATGATCAAAAGTTGTAGGTTCAAAATCTCCCTAAGCCTACCTAATATTTCTACGTAAACTAACCCCCATAGTAAGAGAATAGTATAATCAAACTGGTTTCTGTTCTGTTTGTTTAACTCTAACATTCTAAAAAAATATCAAGAAGTCAAATTCTCAGATCCACAACAGCTCAAAAATACAAAAGTCCACTGATCTATTATGAATGGAAGCTTGAAGAAAGTGGAAGTTCTTTTCTTGCTGTGATAAATGTGCCTATAATCATAGTTTCTGTTCGTTTTTAAGTCAAAAATAACATCAGTGAACTCATAAGGCGTCCATCTACAAAGTGATCTATGATTCCTCATGGTGCATATCATACAATTGGTTGATATTTGAATGAAACTGCAGTGTGAGTGATAAATAGGCTTGTTTTGGTTCGCGGTTCTAGCGATTCTGAACCGTTCAAAACAGCCGACACTTGTATCTTCAGTGGACTGCATAAGTTTTCCATGCCACTACTGTCCTACTGCTTTGAACCGATTCAGAACCATTCTGACTGCGAACCAAAACAAACCTAATAGCTGCTGTTTTCTCCTCGTTTTTTGCCACTTAAAGAAACCAGCCAACAAAGGAGTCCAAAGAAACAACTGCTAGTAGCGTTTTTCTTTCCTTTTTTTTCAAATCAACAAGTGATTCATCCAGAACACTTGATAAGAAGCTTATGGGATCTCCAATACAGCCGGGTATATATAAA
This sequence comes from Gonioctena quinquepunctata, assembly GCA_018342105.1. Lineage (NCBI taxonomy): Eukaryota > Metazoa > Arthropoda > Insecta > Coleoptera > Chrysomelidae > Gonioctena > Gonioctena quinquepunctata. The sequence goes on along the minus strand of JAFIRS010000484.1, from coordinate 526,090 downwards.
TCTGACTTTACAGAATCTGCCAAAATTAGCTAATGAATGGTCAAAATATCACCCAATCGGCAGTGGTGTGGAGTGGTATGGAAGGTCATTTTAAATGTTGTAAAAAGAAAGAGTTCACGAATTTAATATGTGTAACGCATGCTTGGACATTTTTCATCCTTCTTGTGTGGAGAGAAAAAAGTGACATAAACTTCTTGAAGCTCATAAAATCTATTGTTCCGACAAATGCAAACATAAAAGATAATGACACTACAACCAGAACAAACTATTTTCGTGAAGAAATTTCAAAATTTAAATATGTGATTCACAATAAGGACATTTAATTAGAGAATATAAAACTCGAGTGTAATGGAAAAATTGATGAAATGCAACAGACTGTTGATACAATGTTCAAAGACATCAAGGAAAAAGACAATTATATTAAGAGCTGAAAAAAAGAACGGAAGACTTCGAAAATGATGTGTTTGAAATGGAGAATAAAGATACTCAAAAATTGAAGGACCAACGTGAAACTATTTCTCAATTAAATAAAAAAAATTTAGAATTACATGAAAATATTAGTTCATATGAAGAAGAATTAGTTAATAAGAATCAAATTGTATTAGAATTAGGAATTAGTATTAAGGAATTAGATCAGACTAGTCGTCATATGGTAGAGTCTATAAAAATGTTAGAAGAAGAAAACAATAGATATGGCTGTATGGGGTCGGCTTTAGAATAGCCCCATGGTAAATCCTGCCTGTCGTAAGAGGCGACTAAAAGGATAACCGTAGGTGGAAGATGGTCTCATCGCCCGGTGAAATACCACCATATCGACTTTGTGTGCTGTGAAATGGATCATTCCATGTTTCAGTGTTCGGTCGATACTTTCCGGTCTCCCTCTTTCCTTTTCTCCCCCTTTCCTTATCCCCAATTCCTCCTTTATTTTCAGGTGCATCCTAATAGTAATAATGATGAAGTCTCCTAGAGTAAAACACTCCGAAGCAAAATACCTCTCCATTCGATTTCGGTCGAGAGGTACTCGAGGGACTCAACATTAAAGATTAATTTTGCAACATCCGCTGACTCAACAAGAACATCAATGACGTCCACCATCACCTACAGACAAAAACCGGATATTCTGGCTCTAACAGAAACACAAGTAAACTCGTCCACCAACAAGGTCCATATGCTTTGACCTGGTTACGAACTCCATTCTCGATTCAGGTTCAAAGGTGGAGTCTGCCTTTAGGCTAAGGCTAACCTTTCATGCCAGCGTGAGAGAGTTTGGAACCGAAAGACTTTGATGTGATGTGGTTCGCTATCTGATACCAAACTGACTAAGTTCCTCTGCTGCCTTTACCTATCACCTAATGAACCTTCATATAACGACCTCTTTGAGTTTTTATCACCAAACTGACTACATTCAGGAGAACCATCCAACAGCTGAAACCATAATCATGGGAGACTTTAATGTACATAACGCTGCCTGGCTCAAATTCTCTAACAAAACAGATGATCGGGTCGTAGCCGAGGCCTTCGCCATCACTCATGGTCTAGAACAACTGGTCGAGCTACCAACCCGCATCCCTGATGTCAACAACCAGTCTGCCAATACACTAGATCTTTTCCTCACCACCAATCCTGACCCGTATAGAATAGAAGTTTATGCCCCACTTGGAAACTCTGATCACACCCTCATCTCCACAACATGCTCTTTCCATTTACCACCGAGCTGCACAATACCACCCCGTCTCATGTGGCATTAGAATTCGGCCGACTGGGATTATGTTTTTCTCAGCGTTTCCATGGAAGAGAGTTTGTTTCTCTTCAGTAGATCCAACACGATGTGCTGAGACAATTTCTGAAATCATTATGTTGGGGATGCAAACCTACATACCGAATACCGAAAGAAGAACATCATCCGATAAGACCTGGTTTAACAGAAACTGCTCTAGAGCTGTGGCTTCCAAACAGGCAGCATACCATCGATGGCTAAAAAATCCGGCCCTGAGACCAGAGCAGCATATGTCGAGGCTAGAGGCATATGCAAAGAGACAATAGAATGCTCAAAAGATGCCCACAATGCCAAAATAAGATCAAAACTTGCTGAATGTCCTAACGGATCCCGTTCATTTTGGTCTTTCGCCAAAGCTGTGGGAAGAAACTTCACTTCCAGCTCATTTCCTCCTCTAACCAAAGAAGATGGAACACTAGCAACGACTGCCCAGGAAAAAGCCAATATCTTTGCGCACCTATTTGCTGGAAATTCCACTCTGGATTCATCGGGAAAACAACCCAACATTACACCTATTGACAGTCACATGCCCGAGATCACCTTTCGCCAACGTACTATCAGAAAGATTTTGCTGGGTCTCAACACCAACAAAGCCTGTGGATCTGACGGAATCCCGCCGATTGTTCTCAAGAAATGTGCCCCCGAACTAACACCTGTTCTTTGCAAGTTGTTCAACCACTCTTACAATTTGGGGGTATTTCCGTCCAATTGGAAAATTGCAAGAGTACAGCCAGTCCCTAAAAAAGGCAAAAAGGCCCTACCTAGCAACTACAGACCTATCGCACTGCTATCTATTATTTCAAAGGTCATGGAAAAAGCCATCAACATCGAAGCTCATGAAATATCTGGAAGACTCAGGAATTGTCAACGATAGGCATATGGCTTCCGCCATCAGAGATCAACTGGTGACCTGCTCGCTTACGCCTCACATATATGGCAGCTATCTATTGAAAAAGTATGGGGAAACTTTAGCTGTGGCATTAGATATCTCCAAGGCGTCGATCGAGTTTGGCACCAGGGACTCCTCGCCAAGCTTCCGTCTTATGGCTTGCCCCCTCAGCTGTGTTCTCTGCTTGCTAGTTTTCTCTCAAACAGGTCTCTCCATGTAGTGGTCGATGGAGTTTCATCTGACACTCTACTCATAAATGCTATTTCTACTTCACATCAACGACCTGTTGAAAGCAACTTCATGTCCAGTACACAGCTTTGCCGATGATAGTACCCTCCATACCGCTTTCTCTTCCAGGGCCCCTATATCAGCCCGTGAAACCAGAAATGAACGAGGAAGAAATGTTAATAATATAAATATGGACTTAGCAACAATTCTCGAGTGGGGATCTAATAACTTGGTAGAATTCAATGCAAACAAAACACAAGCATGTCTTTTCTCTAGAAAAGCCGATCTCACTGTGCCTAACATAACTTTGTCAGGAGTAACCATACCACTGAAGTCATCCATATCGATGCTTGGTATTACTATCAGCAATAACCTTTCCTGGGAAAATCATCGTGAGGTCCATTGCCAAAAGTGCATCCCAAAACTTGGTTTTGTTTGTGCCAAGAGCTATTTCACCCCCACTCAGCTGCTTATGATCTATAAGGCACAGATCCGACCTGTCCTGGAATACTGTTCCCATATTTGGAGGCTGCACCTAAACATATCCTGAGGCTATTGGATTCTGTCCAAAAGGGCAATCCGTCTCGTCGGTGATGCCTCGCTTACAAACTCGCTCACTTGTCTGGAACACCGTAGAAAAGTTGGCGATTTGTCTCTATTTTATAGATATTTTCATGGGCTTATGCTCTTCTGAAATATCAACAATCGTTCCTGCTTTGGCAGTCTCTTCGAGACTAACCCGTCAAGTTCAGTCATCACACCTCTTCGTGGTCACTTTGTAGACCTGCAGAACATCACTTTCCAAAGACTCGTTCATCCAATGAACAGCTAGGCTTTGGAACTCATTGCCTAGGAGGTATTCCCGAGGCATACAACCCAGAAATTTAAGAAGAACACCAACTCCTACCTCTTCCCTTGGTTCCCAATGATGTTCTCTGAACATTACAGGATATCCTTTCGTGGGAACCAGAACATGAAAAAAAAAAAAAAAAAAAACTACAAAATGAGATGAAGGTTGTTCAAATGAATCAAGCCAATCCTGGACAAAAAGTAACAGAGAAAACTACATATAAAAATGAATTTAGACAAACAAAGAAACTGTGTCAAGGTAAAGAAACTACAGACAAACCTAGCAATTCTGTTAAATTATTACTCTTATGTGATCAATATGGTCATAAGCTAGGTGAAATGTTGAATCGACATCTTCAAAATCATAACATATTATCATTTGTTAAACCGTTTGCATGCATGAACAACATTATTGCAAACTTACCCCATTTGACAAAAGATTTCACATTACATGATTCTGTTATTACACTAGGTGGATCAAATGACTTTAAAAATAAACAATACCCACTTTTCAGAAACTTAAAAGCTCCCTACATACAAATTTGCATGTTATATCAGTACCTTATTGTATGAGTAATGAGCATAACAAATTAATTTACAAATACAATTATAAACTAAATGCATATCTATATAAGTTGAATAAATGTACAAAAAGTTTTGTTAGTTTTATAGATATAAATAATAATAAGGGGAAACGCTTAACAAAAAATGAATTAGTTGTTGAAATTTGAAGTATCACATCTTCAAAGTGTTTCAGATCATTCTAATATTTTAATATCCTTAGGTAATGTCTTTCATACTAAACCAACTTCAACTAGTATAAGTAGGAGAGATTATAAACACTTTGATGAAATTCAATTCCAACTATCCCTAATGAATACAGTATGGAATAATGATATTACTGACATTAATATAATATCCAAATTATTCATCAATAATATTATTAGTTGCTTAGATATATATGCACCATTCAAAATAAGACATAATTTCAATAATTTCAAATTGAGAATGTGGTTTACAGACGAAATCATGGCAGATCTAAAAAAACGCGACTATCTTCATAAAAAAGCAAAGGAAACCAAACTAGAAGGTGACTGGGATGAATATAAAATAAGTCGTAATTTAGTTACCAAAAAGATACGAATTGAAACTAGGAAGTATTATGAATCAATGATCGATGAAAATAGAGGAAACATTAGGGCTATGTGGAAGTCACTGAAAGGTTTACTTAAGGGAAACAGAAAACAAGAGTTCAAAGGTATTAAATTTGAAAGTGTTCTCATAAAAATTGAATCAGAAGTAGCAGGATATTTTAGTTCTTTTTTCATTGAAAGTTTGAAAGACCTTACCGTTAGTATAATACCAATGAACGAGTATAAGCATGTTCTCAGTTATATTACTGCAACAAATGTAATACTTGGGGAATTTGAAACATTAAATATGTGTGAATATAATTAAATTAACATTTGAAATAATCGGTAATTGGTTTTTGGACTTGATTAATTTATCGTTAACCACTGGAACATTTCCGGATGATTGGAAAATTGCTACCATTGTTCCTATTGAAAAAATTACAAACACCTCTTTGGCATCTGAATTTAGACCCATAAATACCCTACCGATTTATGAGAAAATATTGGAAATCACAGTGAAAGATCAGCTAATGAAATTTATAGCGGAACATAATATTTTGACTAAAGAACAGTCTGGGTTTAGAAAATCCCATTCATGTGAAACTGCACTACAATTTCTAATCTCTTCATGGAAAATTGACCAATCTAAAAAACATATTATAGGTGTAGTCTTCCTAGATTTCAAAAGAGTATTTTAAACGGTTAACACTGACTTACTTTTGATGAAATTGAATAAGTATGGGATTGATCAAAATGTATTAAAATGGTTTAAAAATTATCTCGCATATCGAAAGCAGTTAGTTAAATGGCCTCCAGTACTTCAAATATAAATTCAGGAGTTCCACAAGGGTCAGTATTGGGTCCATTACTATTCCTGCTGTACATTAATGACATTGTGATGCATGTTAAAAAGTGTAAGATCAAACTGTTTGCCGATGACACTATGTTGTATTATACTGGGACACCTAATGAAATCACAGAATGTTTGAATGAGGACCTATCAAATATAAATGAATGGTTATGTGACAACAGCCTCAAGTTAAATGTTAGTAAAACAAAATGTATGTTGATAGGTAGCAAACATCGCATTAGACAACTGCAAGATGAACAACTGTCATTGGATATTCATATTAATACTGTCAGCATTGAGAGGGTTACAACTTTTAAATATTTGGGAGTGGTACTGGATCAAAACTTGAATCTTAATGCTCACTGTAGTTATATTCAGAAGAAAATAGCCACGAAAATTCATCTTTTATATAGATTAAATAATAAAATAAGTCAATATGCTAAATTAACAATATATAAATAAATAATAGCACTCCACTTCGACTATTGCAGTACACTTCTCTATTTTGTAAGCAATGAAAATCATGAGAGCAATACTGAATTGTAATAAACGTACACCTGTGAAATACATGTTGGAAACACTGTCTCTTATGTCTGCTAAACAAAGGATAACATTGAATATGCTATTGTTTATATATAAAATTAAACACAATATGTTGCCAAATTATCTGAGTGAACAGTTGACCTACTCAAGTAGTATTCATACACACTCCACTAGAAATAGTATGGGAAATTTTTATATCAACAGAGAGTATATAGGTTGTGAATCTCTGTTTTATTCAAAAATTTACCTATCCATCTCAAAAACTGTGATTCATTGAATTTAATCAAAAGAAAGTGTATGGAATATATATTTGTAAATGTACCTATTTAATCTTGTTTATACGATGTGACTTGTCTCTTTCTAAAATTATTGTCGTATCTTATCTATTATGAAGTGACTGTATCTATCATGAAGAGCATTATTTGCTAATAAAGAGTTATATATATTAAAAGCACAATGCATGTAAACAGTACCTTACTTGGTTTCAATCTCTATAATAATGTAACACCCTGTGTGTCATTGTTTTTTTATTGCCGTAGTTTGGTCACAGGGTAAGTTACGGTTCGATTTCTAAATTGAATTTTAGAAATATGATAAAAGAACGTATATCTCCGCCTTTAGAAATTATAGCTGCCTCTCGAAAGATCATACCATTCACTAGGACAGATCGGATTATTGAGCGCAAGTCGAATTGTTACATAGTAGCTAAATAATCATCGGGATGTATAGTCTAGAAATATTTAGCAAGGGATCATTAATTCCTTTGTGTGTGTGGTCGCTAGTGGGTTTGTGCTGAGTCGGGAAATGTCAAGAAGCCGTATTATACGGCGATGAGGCACTTGAGAGCCAATTAGAAAAATCAGCGCGAAAAGCAGACTAAGCCGGGGATGCGTGGAAAAAGTTTCGGGAGTCTATTAAAGTTACTTTTTGTGTCTTGCCAAGAACTAATTTGCTTTTCAAAAAAACAGAAAAATTATTGAAGAAAAAAAATTGTCTAGAGAGAAGTTATTCAAAAAAGACTGCGCATTTGTGAAGCCACAGCCGAGCCTGGTTCTGGAGAACAATTGGTGACTATAATAGAAAACAGTGCCTTGTATTATTCAATTATAGAGACTTCCTAAATTAATTATGTAATTATAACACTGGTGACAGCAGCTCATATGATATATAAATAGTATATGTACGTAATACTCATATTATTAAATAATAACAGACAGATTGGCTATTTTATGAAGGTGATTTTGGATAACATAAGTAAGTATGGAAAATTGTATATTATATTGTGGGGCAGTTTTTAAATAAATTATTAATGAAAGCGAAATTGGAGATTGTTACAACGGTGACACTGCAGTAGAATTTACAGTCAAATGTCACGTCACAATGTAACTGTTGGAAATGGCATTTCTTCTATATAGAAAAATGAATTGTTGACATTGTTCAAAGTAAAATAGTCTAATATAATATTTAGATCAATATATCCGATATATAATGCGAATGAATATTGAGAGAGGACAAATTAATGAACATTCTATAAATGATTTCCATTTGACAACAACGATGTTTCTAAACAGTAAAAGAAAAACACAGTAATGTTCATCACGATTTGAGTTATTTATATTAGGGTTCCTTATTGATCTGAGATAAACATTCATGAGTTGATCACATAAAAAATTCACTTCACTATGCATTTGCCATAAGACCGATACATTTGTCATATACTTTTTTTTTTAATAATTTTTATCTGTTATCTCTCAAAAATACTTACGCTAGAAGTTCTAATAGATGCCTTATGAAGTCTCCTTGCCCCAAAAGAAGGTATCTTCTCAATGATTGCAAATGCTCGTATAACTTGTATTTATTTTTCAGAAGATCCAGTACTCGTAGAGAGGTTTCTTGGTAAACATTCTCTAAAGTTGCATGAAATTCTATACTCTGCTCGGGAGCAAATAATGCTTCAGCTGGAAAAATATAAGAAAGCCTTATTCCCAAAGAACATATAGTGGTTTATACAGGAAATGTAACAAATGTATATCCTCATTTTCAATATCAAATCTTAATTTACATGGTGAGATCAAACTTTTCGCACAACATTAACTTATATTGGAAATAATGACAATAAAATAATTGAAAATATTCTAACAGATTTAAAAATAATTTCAATTTGGGTAAATAATCATAAACTAACAATGAATATTCATAAATCCTCTTTCATGTTTTTATCTAAAAGAAAAACAAAACATATTGGAAAAACTTCAGTTTTTAGTGGGAAAAATATAAAATACTCAGAAACTAAATTTTTAGGATTATACATTGATAAACAACTTTCTTGGAAAAAACATATTGAATATCTCCTATAATTGATATTTTATTCAAAATTCGAAATTACATTCCTTCCCTTCACTTAAATCTTTACAAAAGTATCAAATGTATTTTAAAATAACTATTTCTTGAATCTACATCCCATTTATATTCTCCAAACAATCTTTTTGATATTGCTTGTTCATATAAATTGAAAATATGTATATTTATACATTCTGTTATCAATAATAGAAAACATTCATTGTTGGAATTTCATTCAAGCGACACTATGGACACAATGGAGTTTTGATATTCAATAAGATACCTAATAATTCAAAAACGATTATAGAAAAAAATCATTTTAAATCAACCCTAAAGAAATATTGTTTACATTAATGCTTCACTCTGATGCAATCATTTTCAACATGTTGTTTATGCTCTTTTCTTTTTTTTACACGCTTTATATTAGCTTCACTTGTATGTTTGTTTGTTTGTAACCGACTCCTTTGGGCGCGATTTTGACCCACTTCCAGACATCCAAATGATTTGAAATTTGGCAGGTGTACATTATTCCGGTGACAATACATTAAGAAATGTTTGTGTGAAAAAAACAAAATGGCGGCTCCAATATGGCGTACGAGTTTTGTGATTATGGTCCGATTCGCTTCAAAATTGGTATCTGAGGGTTTTCGTGATCGGAGATTATGATTCTTTTGTCAAAATTGAAAAATTCAAGATGGCGGCTCCAAAATGGTGGACGAGTTTTGTGATTATGGTCTGATTCTATTCAAAATTGGTATGTGGGGGTTTTTGGGGTCGAATATTATGATTCTTTTGTGAAATTGAAAAATTCAAGATGGCGGCTTTAAAATGCTGGCCGAGTTTTGTGATTATGGTCTGATTCTATTCAAAATTGGTATGTGGGGGTTTTTGGGGTCGGAGATTATGATTACCTAATTTGATAAAATCATTCCATTTTTTTATTTGCAAAAAAATAATAAAAATAATAGTTTAAAAAAAACTAAAAAACCACGCTTTTATAAATAAACCACACTAAAAAGTAGAAAATAAATAATAGTTTAAAAAAACTAAAAAACACGCTTTTATATAAAACCAGACTAAAAAAATAGAAAATAAGAAAAAAATGTATTTTATTTAAAAAAAAGTGTGGGTTGCATGGTATCAATAATTATATTGTACATTACACACCTAGGGCAGTAAAGTAAGAAATGTCTCAGATCACAGGTAATTGTTGGCCGAGGCGATACCATGCACCCCACGCTTTTTTTTAATAAAATACATTTTTTTGTTATTTTCTATTTTTTTAGTCTGGTTTTCTATAAAAGCGTGTTTTTTAGTTTTTTTAAACTATTATTTTTAATCTAAATTCAATATTGTTCTGATACATAATCTGTATAAACTCTCTGCATATTATCTGGAAGATCATTAAGAAGTACAAAACACAAGCACCTGTGCTTAGTTTGTCTTCTTACTGATCGAAGAAATACATTATAGTTAGGTACCGTAACCACAAATGAAGATAAAAATACTTAATGTCAACAAACTGTATTGTAATGTTGTAATATTGCGAATTTCAATTCCAATAAAAAAAATGTATGTGTTATTATTTAATTCTTTTAATACTTATAAAGAATAATATTTATTTTAAGATTATAAGTAGAATTTTTTCTACTGTATTAAATTATCTAAACCTTATACTACTAGAGCATTAGGAAATTAAAATATTTGGGATCAAAACCGTGATTAATTAATCCGATAGAAATAGGCCCATTTTTTTTCCCTTTCCTCTACTACTATAAAAGTTGTGAATTTTTTAAGAAAATTTCCCTTGCCTGGGGCCTCGAGAAAATTTTCGAAAAATTCGCACCTTGAAAAAAATTTCAAAAATAATTCATGCTCTAGGAAGATTATACGGGAAAATAACCATCTCCATAAAAGATTGGTTAAGTATAAATTTTTGACAATTCAAAATGTATAACCCTTTGGACAAAACTGCATAAAATCTTGGAAGAATGTAAAATTTGTAATGATGTGGTCTGAAAATGTATCCAATCCAATACAGAATGTATTAGTCATGGCCACTAAATAATATATTGTAATTATTACAAATTCTACATACCTGATGTTATTTTAAATAACTTTTGTAAGGACTCCCTGCCAGGCAGATGACCTCCATCTTTGCATATCTGCCTCAAAAAATTAATACTCTTTCCTGTTGCTAGTATCTTTTTAGCCTGGTTCATAGTTATGAACGAGGGGACCATCGACTGCCTGACATGGTACTTGTCATGCCACAACCTTTCCGCTGAAGTTATTGTTTTCGCCTCAATGAAAAATTCGTTGCAGGGATCGTTTATTTCTCCATCGAGTAGCCAACGAGACAGCATGATGTAGAGAGGCTTGCAAACAGCTTTTAGTACTCTTTCTGATACCTGAAGATTATTTTATAATACATGTCAGTGAAGAAAAAATAGGATTATATATTTTTCTATGATTTTCATTTACAAAGTGGTAAATTGTGAATTCCCAACATATTTCAACGAATTTATCACATTCAACAATTAAATGCACAATTATCAAACTAGAGGGAGGTTTGATTTTCATGTTAATCGCACCAAAATGAAAAGAACTTTGAATTCATTATTCCACAAAGGTTTAGTTGATTACAATAAACTTCCCATTGAAATCGAAATGAGTCTGTCTATTCAAATATTCAAATCCAAAATTAAAAGTTCATTTCTGATTAATCATCAATGCCTACACTTTCATTGTTATTTCTTCTGTTGTATTTTATATATTATAGTTAAGTACCATGTTTATTATAGTTAAGTACCATGTTTATTATTATTATGTTATTTACTTAGATGTATAGTTTTGTTAATGATTTTAGGTTATTTTATTTTGTAAATTAGGAATTCCTATTTGAATAAAGATTATTATTGTTATAATTTCAAGAGTGAAAAATATTGAGAATAAACAAGCACAAAAAGGAAGTTTCAATTTTGAACGTAAGGATATATCTAGCTTATCACGACAATACTTCCATCCCAAAATTAATTTCAGCTGAATCTGTTATACAGTGAAATATATATTTTTTACATACAAAATTCACAGTAAAGCTATTTAAGAACTGGGGGAGCAACGAAAGTAATCCATAAAGTGTACACTTTTTAGTGGACTCTGATAATGTTGAATTTCATCAATGGAAGATTAAAAACATTTTTCAGTGAAATATTGTTAAATTTTGCTTATTTTGCTTTTTGGTGAATTCGGGAGTTTTCAATATTTTTTGGAAGAAAAAAAATGTGTCTCTACTTGGGACAATTTACTATGAATATAAATAATAGCAGAAATATACAATCCCATAAAGCTCATTCAATACTCGATAGTGCTGGCTAACTCAAGTTTGAATTATGGCCCAGAATTAATCACCGAATTTCAGAATCATTTCCTTTGTTAGAATAATGTTGACATGACTGAAACCAGAGTAGCTGCCCAATAAAAACTAATCACAATTATTGTTTAGAGAAAAGAAAAAACGTTTGGGGAATATATGCAAAAATAAACAATAGGAATACATTTTGCAATGCACAAAGAGGCTTATGCATTGCAACATAATATTTTGTTCATCTTATCATAATACTGAATCATCTAGTTATGGAATTCATTCATTTTATTCAAGCATGTGTTATTCTCATTCCATTATAAGCATTAATCAATTGAAAATTTATAAAGCTTTTAGGATTGTGAAGCCAATTTTTGAACCGTGTTTATTTGTTTTCAATTACTCCTTCCATTATTTGCAACTATTTACCCAGATCCTACAATATTTTTTTTGAAATTAGAGTTTACTTTTGGAATGGAAAATTCATTTTCTCTCTACCTCAAATTGCTTCTGGTATACTTGAGGTGGAAACTTTTCAATGGAACACCCCATACATGAATGTAACTTTTTTTGTCAGAATAACCAATACTCCAATCAGTAATAGCTGATATAAAAATTGAAACAGTACCTCTTGTGCACATTTCGATCCATGTTGTAAAAATCCATGAATAGCAGTAATCAGCTCTCCGCCTTTTTTATCGCTGCACTGTTCTGCAATGTATGCTAGCCATTCAAATCGAGAGTTATGGTCATGCATGACATACAACGCCCTCTTCAGAGTGGTGTCGGAATGTTCAACAGAGCCTTGTCGGATAGTCTGAAACAATATTGTGATACTTTTATGAAGCATATAATAATAACATTGTTTAAAGATTTATAATAAGTCAATGGCTAGCCATAGACAAACACATTTTCTGACAGATTCGCACGCGGCGAGTAAATGTGGCACATTTACTCGTAGCGAGCAATGTCGAGCATTTTTACGACCGACACCATAAATATCCATGCCAGTAGTACAAATTATCCATCGTGCTGGTTCACCATGAGTAAATCTGCCGGTTTATGGAAGAATTTAACGACTTTGCATGGCTTGTGGCTCTTTATGAAATGCGGGAATGCCCTCTAAGGAAACTGTAAAGAAAAATGCAAAATATAATTCGTGCCTAATTTGTTCCATCTCACTCGGCATCATATCTCTTATCGGCACCAATGGACTAACGCCATCTACTGATGGACCCCATCTTCATCCAATGATAAACCCTTATGGAGGACTATATATCTTTAGACAATGACAATAATGAGTTCATTTAAAAATTACAGTGTTACATAATATGAAGTGTGTAAAAAGCTGAAAAGTTAAGTGTAAATCTTGTGAAAAGTATGTGTATATAAACATTTTATGTATTCATGTCTTCGAAAACAAATAAATGAATAAATAATATAAACAAGAATAGAATATCAATAATCATAAAGAACCTAGAGGAGACTGGCAATAATACATATTTTGACTATGCAATTTCTAATGTATTTACTGAAATTAATAAATTGCTTTTATTTCTTCTGGTAATTATCATAAAAGATGAGGATAAGAAATAGAAGCCATTGAGGTTCTTAATTCAAACTGAAGGGTCTATCGTTAACCTATACCTAAAATTTAACGAAACTCGAGATTTTTGTTATGGCCAATTTCAACAATTACAGAAATATTCAATTCTCCAAAGCAATGTTCGCGATAAACTACTAGAATGTACCTTGCCACCATATTTCCAGAAAAATCATGAAAAAAACATTTTTATAGACAAGCTTTTATTAAAATGCACTAAAAAGGAAAACATTATTTATTTCATTGTTTGATCTAGGTTATTCTGCAAGATTAACTATTTTGTATCACGGCAAGCTTTTGAATCTGTTACTCACAGAATTTTTATTTTGAACTGTTCAGTTCTGTTTTTATTAACAACTAATAAAAGCTTGTTTTTAATTTTTTTTTCTTTTATTTATTTTTCATTTCTTAGTATTTATGGTGTTAAATAACCAGTTTAGTGATTTATATCTAATTTATTTTTGAATCATCATCATAATCTCCGACCCCGAAAACCCCTAGATACCAATTTTGAATAGAATCGGACCATAATCACAAAAATTATCCGCCATATTGGAGCCGCCATTTTGTTTTTTATTTATTAACAAAAATTTTATAATGCATTGTCACCGGAATTATGTACACCTGCCAAATTTCAAATCAAGCGGACGATTATAAGTGGGTCAAGTTTAACTTGCAAGATTTGATTACAGACGGACAGACACCGGGACAGATGAAAGCTTGTAAAAAAAATCTTTGACCCCAAAAACCCCCACATACCAATTTTGAATAGAATCGGACCATAATCACAAAACTCACCCGCCATTTTTGAGGCGCCATGTTGAATTTTTGAATTTTGAGAAAAAAATCATTATCTCCGACCCCGAAAACCACTAGATACCAATTTTGAATAGAATCGGACCATAATCACAAAAATTGTCCGCCATATTAAAGCCACCATTTTGTTTTGTTTTTTTTTTACTTACAAAAATTTCTTAATGCATTGTCACCTGAATTATGTACACCTGCCAAATTTCAAATCAATCGAATGTGTGTCAAATTTAACTTGCAAGATTTGATTACAGACAGACAGGCACACAGACAGACACACAATTAATTCGATTGGGCAGTGATTGGTTGGTAAGTAAGAACTTATCAAAGTATTTAAATTTACAGAGTATTCATAAAAGTAGGTACCAATTTATTTCATTGGACAATGATTGGTTGGTAAGTAACAACTTGTCAAAGTATTAATTTTAATACAATTCGCGCGAAAAGCTTATTAAAAAATAATTAAATCATTGTCAGAGATGACTTGAACTTATTTTATATGTTTTTGTACACGGCTTAAATAAAAGCTTGTCTTTAAAGAGATTTTTTATTAGTTATTTTATTTTTTGCTTTTTAGTTAGTTTGCCTTAATCTGTTCATTTCTAATAGAGCATCGTTATTACAAGATATCTTCCCTCTATGTTTTGATCTGAAAGAAATCATGATCTCCGACCCCAAAAACTCCCACACACCAATTTTGAATAGAATCTGACCATAACAAAATCTAAAACTCGTCCGCCATCCTGAAGTCACCATCTTGAATTTATAGATTTTGACAACAAAATCATAATCTCCGAACCTGATAACCCCCGCGTACCAATTTTGAATAAAATATAACCATAATCAGAAAACTCGTCCTCTATCTTGGGGCCGCCATCTTGCATGTATGAATTTTGACAAAAATTTCATAATCTCCGTCCCCGAAAACACATACCAATTTTGAATAGAATCGGACCATAATCACAAAACTCGTCCGCCATATTGGAGCCGCAATCTTGAATTTTGACAACAAATTCACAATCTCCGTCCCCAAAAACCCTCACATACCAATTTTGAATCGAATCGAACCATAATCACAAAACTCGTCCGCCATCTTGGAGTCGCCATTTTGTTTTTACTCTAACAAAAATTTCATAATGCATTGTCACCGGAATTATGATCACCTGCCAAATTTCAGCTCAATCGGATGTCGGCAAGTGCTCCAAAAATGGATTTCAAATTTTGAACCGGAAAGAATGACAGAACAAATGACATACGAATGAAGCAAGTTAAATAGAAGCTTGTAAAAATAGTCAGTATCTCGAACAAATATCCCACTCCTAAAACACAATAGCAAAGAATAACGCATAACTAACAATTCCTCTATTTAAAAAAGACTCCTCATAAAGATTTGCCACTTGAGTACAGATTTTTTTAAATATATTTCAGCTAGACAAAAGGACAATGAATAATGTGGGGTCATTTAAAAAAAGTGTAAAAAATATATATTCACAAATTACAGGAAGTTTGAGTTATGATATAGATGTTAGATTTATATAAGGGGGTCTAGTATATATCTATATTTAAGGTAGTTCTGTAGTTATTCAAATCTTAGGAGTCGCCTGAAAAATGTTAGTATGGTGTTAATATAACCTCCATGAGCGATTCATAAATTTTTAAATCGATCCCCTGTCCAGTTTGTCAGATATTTGCAATAAAAAATTGGTCTTTTTGGGCACGATGCCTACACCTAACATGTGAACGGATAGAACTTTCTTAACATTTTTTATTATAAACGCTGAATGGATCTTAAGATTGAAAAAAAAACTCTCGTAAATGCAGTACTATTGTGGAACTAATTAAAAAAAAAATGACCGTTTAGTTTCAAAAATATCGACTGATGAAAAATATTAATTTTACTCAACAGGAACGAAGACACGACCAGCTGTGGCAACAGTGCAGCAAACTGGTGGCGCGTGGTAAAGTCCGGGAATGTGAAATGGAAGCATCAGTATTTATCGGCTTAGAAGGATGGAGATAAACGCTGAAAGTGTGGTGTTGCCACGATTACAGCGCCGCTCTCTATACATGTAGGGGACCTATCCATGCATGAGGTGTGATTGTGTAGGACATTCAGAGTGTACAAGCTCTGTCAAAAATTCGAGCCCGGCAGCATCATATAAGCCAAAACTTTTGGCTGATACGTGTACATAAGAGCTATCTTAATGACATATAACCTGAAAATCGCTTGTATATCTTTGACATTTCTTTGAATATAACGTGATAAATTTGCAAGTGTCTCTGCAAACTTAGCATCAACATAAAGCTATTGTAAAATAAAATACGTATTATTGTAATTATTGTTGTATACATTTCTGTAAAATTATGTAAGTATCATTAAATCATCAATATATGATATCATGATACATGATTGATAAAAAATCGATATCACTTACACCAGCTTGAAGCAAAGCAACAGTTTTGTAATAATCAGACAGCTCATCGCTGACCGTAGCAATCAGGGCCTGACAAATGATTCCCCTCTGTTTTTCATTATCCTCACAGTACCTCTTCAACTGATTGTGCAAAAAACTTATTCCTGTCAACCTTTCAAGGATACCTCTCTGTATAGGGGTAAGTAGTTTGCCAGCTTTAGGGTCTATGGTGAAACCCAGACCACCCGGTTCTTTTCTAAGGAATTTCCCTTCAATGCCTTGGAATGAATAAATTACGTCTTGGAGGAGGTCTTGTTCTGTAACACTACTCAGACCTGAAAATAGATCACTATGAATGAAATAGTGTTTGATTGGAGAAATGTTTGCAGACCAGTGATTCAAAATTAAAATTGCAAGAAAATAGGTGCTTTTTTGAAAGTACTAAACACCCCCGAATCAATCTTAGATACTCAAATGTTACATAGGACATTTACATAAATTCAACAACAATGGTCAGTCTTCATTCACCTACAAAAAAGATCAAAATAGAAAGAGATGTCCGACAATATGATAATAAGAAAAAAGGCACCAGTATTGCTTATTGTAAACTAAAAGAAAGCAAATAAATAAAATCCCCCTCATGTGGGGTGTTTGAGAGCCATTTTTTTTCAATTCCATATGAATAACTACCTAAGTCGGATTCTGTACATATCTCCAGGAATTTAAAATAATTCAAAAGGTACAGTATGAATTCAAAAAATTCGAATTCCATTAGAGAGACCATATTTTAAAACGTTGAAGTACGCAGGGTAAATCCAAAATTGTCTGTGACACATTCGTAACTCAAAAACTAAAATATTATTCTAAGTATCTTTGGAAAACACTGTACATCATGTGCCACAGCAAATACAACTAAATGAGTTTTTATGACAAAGACGACGCCGTACGGCGTTGCCAAGAAATTGGGAGGGGCAGGATGGATATTTTATAATCCTATAATAACTATGCAAAATTGAACGCCGTTAAGCATTCTGTCCAATTCAATCCGGATGTGTACGGCGTTGTGTCGCAATTGTCACCGACCTCTATGACATTAGCATCCATCAATGTTAATGTACTTATAAACCAGCTGATTATTTTTCTACAAGTGTCGTTAATGATTAAATCATAAAATGTAATCTTTATCAAAAAAAAATACCCCCTAATTACATGTCAGAATACTTTTTTCTAACAAAACCGAGAGTAATCCGGTTGAACAACCTTGAAGAGCACAAAGCCCCAATGAATTAATGTGTGAATCCTCATGAATTTATTAACCAAAACCTGTCCTCACCCACAGACATTTAATCGGAAATCTTTGAACACATTTTTTTATTATGATTGGATTTTGTATGAACTTCAAAACTGGTCTCATATGAAAGATGGAAAGATGGGAGATGAAAGTTCGGTTATAAAATAATTTGGGCCATTTTTAATTAACGTGCAAGTGGAAAATCGTGTTTATCTCCCTAACTGATTTTTCGCAAAATTAACTATTTTTGTAGAAAAAATTACGAGCTTACTTTCATACAAGAAATGTTTTCATATCTCCAATACTTCCGGAGTTACAGCTCCAAATATAAATATTCGGAGAGTTTTTGGATATTTTATTTTCAGCGCCGTGGCATAGTAAAGAATTGCTTAATGGATACTTCATAATTCCAAATTCTCGAATTCAGAATTTCAGCTGTTTCGAAGTTTATTGACCTAACACAATATCTCTATTGATTGGATTAACTTACTCGTAATCTTTGAAGATGTAGGAATGTCATTTCTCGACCAACACACAGACGATACTGTAGTGGATTGCGAATGTACCCTTGTGATAGCAGTAGAATGGGAATTGTAATTAACTTTTCTTTTATCTCGGCTATCATACAGATGTCTCACACTATCTTGAGAATTACAACGGCTAACACCCAATTGGGATCTGACTCTCGGAAGCTCTTTCGACACCAAACTCCAGGGCAATACTTCATCTTTTGCCTTTTTTTTAGAGTCTTGTGATAAGTGAAACAGGAAACTCAAAGACGCACATCTGTTTTGGAGACTACTCTGAAAGGAGTTTCATGTAATTATTGATTAAAACTAGGCCGTCAATATCTTACAGAATCACAAATTTTGGAGTATAAAACTTCAAAAATTTCGAGCTTTTCTTTAGACTGGGCCAACAAATGTTGTCTGATTTGTGCGACAATGTATTCCTCACTAGCACTTTGTGGTATCAACGATGTCGAAGATGATAAAGACAAGAATTTGAAGGCTATTTTACAGAGTTTGGAGGCTTCAACTGAAAAACGATTTTTAGAATTCAAATATTCAGAACGTAATTTTGGTACCTTGATCATTTTTCGATATATTGTTACAAAGCTTCAATATTAAATCTGATACGCCAGTGGCTTCTATATTATCTCCTACGTCCATTTCAGTTATTCCGAGTATTTATATAAAATTGCATTAAAATAGTGTTTTGTTGACTTGATTTCGAAAGTCAATTTAAATTTATATTGACAGGTGACAGTGACATTACAATCCATGATTTTTGAGTGAGAACGCATTTTGGGCTACTGATACACAGGTGGCAGGCAAGTAACTTCATATCATCTGCAAACTAGTTTGTAGATATATTATTGTTTAATCCACTAATATACATATAGCAATCATATTAATACTTCCTGGACAACTTCCCCCTCTCAATGAACAGTTCTTCTCGAAGGTGCCCGAAGCGAAGCACGATAAATTCCATAGGCGTACCAAATGGATTAGTAAAGGCGATACACAAGACGTAGCGAACTTACACTTCTATAACTTCTGACTAGAAATAGTTATTTCCTAACAAGTGCGGAAAGTGCTACTTTCCCGCAGGCGACTGCCGTTGACCCGAACGACGCAGAGCGGTGTTCGGGCAAGCAATCACGACGGGAAAGACACTTTACTACGTATGAGTTTACATTTTTTTTTTCTACGACCGCATACAAACCACAGACCTCATAAAAGAAGTAGATACCACATTGAGAGATCAAAATGGAACCCTATAGGGCGCCGCCATAAGACTCCCAAATCAGAGTTGGTCTCTCTTTAATTTTGACCCATCATTCAATTTCATTTATATTCATCATTCAATCTCCATTTTGCTTTTTGCTACTGGTAAATGTGTGAGCCTGGTAAATTGTGAATATCTATCAGTTCAGAGCTTCTGAATAATAAACTCGCACATCAACAAAAAATGGAAAACCTGCCCTGAACCAAAGATTAGAGGTTAGAACAAGATCCCGCACAGACCAAATGGCGCGAAAATCAGGTTCTGACCTTCAAATTTTACTATAACGTTTACAAATATTAGAGATTAGAGGTTAGTTTACCCCCTACTTTTTGATGTTTACATCTGTCTGTCAAATATCAGATGACTGCTTGATTTTTCTCGAAGTCTACTGGCGATTTTTTATTATTCGAAAGGATTTTTCCTCAAAACGTTTTTTTCAAAGCGATTTGGCGAATATTGACATACACGAGTTGTTTTGGTTTTGGTGTTTTGAAGTGCAATTTGTTTTATTTTGAAGTTAACTCATTTAGCATTTCTTTTTAGTTCTGCATGTTTCTATTATTCTTATTGAAATTGCATTTTTCAGTTCAAATTAACTTAGTAGTAGCTTAGTCCCATATATTTTATACACAAGATGGGTGGTAGTAAAGGATAAGTGTTCTATCAAAAATTGTCCCAACAGCTTCTATTCCAGTACTTCTGAGAAGATGAGATTTTTCAGATTTCCAAATCCGAAAGATACTGAACGAGTTCATGGATGGAAACTGGCCTGTGGCGATGAAGAAATCATGAAAAAAGATGCCTTAACGTTATACTCAAATAACAGGATTTGTAGCATACATTTTGAAAACAATTTTATTAATAACCGTAAGTTAAATCAAACTGCAGTGCCTACATTGAATTTGTTTCAGAAGTCAGGAGTTTTAGTAGACAATGGTACACAGACGGAAGTTATAAATAAAGTAAATCAAGGAACACAAACAGATTTTCCAGAGGTTTCACATTGTCAAACACAAACATTTAGGAATTTTTGTTCACAGACAGCAGTTATAAATGAAGGGAATCTACTCTACTCTTTGCCTGAACTCTGAACAGCAATCAAGTTTTGACACCGTTTCATGTCAAATCGTAAATACATCTCTTATCTCGTTTCATTCCTTTTATTAGAAAGGTACAGACAACTAAAAATCAGGGGTACCAACTTGAAGTGGTGTCTCATGTAAGCCATGGCAAAAGGGCTATTTTGTAACCATTAAATCAGCAGCGATATTATATCTACTTCTTTTATGAGGTATGTGATACAAACTAAAAAAGCATATAAAAAATATTTTTTTTCCATTTTCGTGACTAAAATGTGACATATTTCAACACAAATAAGTGAGAGAAGTTGTACTTTTAATCACTAGTGATTAAAAATATTTTAATCACAAGTGATTGAAAGTGTTAGCTAGGTTACCAATAAACAAGTGATTGAAAGTGTTAACTAGGTTACCAATAAACAACCATCATACACATTGCTCATAGCGCAGCAACGGTGTCGAATTATTCGTATCGAGTAGGCTAGTTTCCAAATTAAATGCAACACAAGCTACGGTAGCACACATTTTTGTTCTTAGTAGGCTGGTGGTAATTTTGTTTCGACGAGTCAATGACACAATAGTTATTTATGCAACAATTGCAAAATAATTTCTTTAAATTCCTGCGAAAATGGAAAAAATCAGATTTAAAACACGTGAGTAAAGCGCATTTAAACACTCGCCTGGTTGAAGCCCTCGTAGCTTCGCTGCTCGGGCGCTCAACATCCAGGTTCGTGATTAAATGCTACACTTTACTCACTTGTCCTGAAAATAGCTATTATTTCAACGACATAACTTAAAACGAAAATCTACGAATTATTATGAATACTAATATTAAAAACACAATTTGTTGCATTCTGCAAATAAGCTAAAATAGCCGGTCCAGCGGAGTTAGCTGGTGGTAACTGGCTGTTCAGAGTAAGACTTGTAGATTGTAAAGGGCATGAAGATGACGGAGACGGCATCGGTTGCAAGTTGTTAGTAGATGAAATAACTTTATTTGAGATGGGTTTCTTCTGTTCTTCGGCCTTCAGCAACAGCAGTTGACTTCCAGCCTCCAAGACGATTTATGTTGGTTATCCCTTCGCCTGAATCTGCTAGAAGCGTTGCCGAGGAATGTCTGAAACTGTGACCTGTGTAACGTTCTGGGTTAGGTAGGCGTAAATAGGTAGAGATCTCTGCCGGCATCTTACCATCTGCCACTTTTAACGACGCTTCGACTTAAAACTTTGAATAATAATCGTAATAATTGTAAACAAAGTTTTTTAAATTATATTTGATAGGAAACTTTATGTTTTCTATAAATAGTCATATTTCCTGTCGAATATAACTCTATTTATGATTTGTATGGTCATTACTTAGGAGATATATTGTGACTATTTGCGCCAATCTCATTTCAATCAATATAAAACGAAATATAGAGCTGCAATTTGCAAAAATCGCAAGAAAATTTGAATTTTGCGGGATTCTGCGACGGAACCTTAATTATGTTGGTAAGCCAGATTACTGTTTTTTTTTTCTGCTTTATTTAACGTCGGCCTATTTCTGCTACCAAGGCTAAATACCGACGCCTGTGAGCACAGTCCTCCCAACCGGAAATTTTGCCGAATCCTGTGTTGTTTCAGCATGGATTATTGTTTATTTCGCATGGAAAAGAATACCGAGGGATTCCTCGATTCGCTCCCATACGTTGAATCATAGACATCAATGTATTTCATTTGGTTCAGTCATTGCGCTGCTACCGTGAATTGTGTTTAGAAAGTTTCAGAGTGATTCGAATTTACAAAAGAGTGCGACACTGTTATAGATAGATTGTGCAGAAGAGTGCTTTGAGAAAATCGACAAAACTACGTAGTAAAGAAATTCAAATAAACGTAGACAACTGAAGTGACATCTACGTGAGTGTTTATTTAAGTATTTCAATTTGTAATAATTTTTTTTTTTTGTAAATACATTGTTTATTACCTTTACATATACTATACGTCATATTTCAAGGACTTTATTTCAGGAGCAAAATGTCGGCAGCAGGGTTATTATATATATATATATATATATAAATATATATATACATATATATAATACTGACAGGGTTACGGCGAAACCTCCATTTTAATGACGTCTAATGTGTGCCAGGATAGCCAACTTTATAGAACTTATTTTAAAATTTCGAAGAGTAGAATGGATCTATATATTGACTAAATGCGCCGAGCAGAGAAGAAATAAATGGAAAATACATCAAATCAATCAATTTTTGTAGAATGTATTGTTAAGGCTTCGAAGAACAATATGTAAGACCAGAAAGATCCTTTCTCGTGGTATCAGTAATTATCTTTAGGAAATGATTGAAAGTTATGGAATCAAATTTGCATTTATCCGTATTGTTCGTACAGCTTTTCACACTGCATGTGGTCCCAGGCATTTTATTAAAACTACGAAATACAATTACTACTACTGCACTATACACTGTCTTGATAGATGATTATAAATTAAACACCATTGGAGTTATTGATCAACACACTTTATGTTCAAACCGAAAAAACCAGACGTTTGAAACATACAATCAAAAGAACAAGGATAAATACAATACAAACAACTAAATAATTCGTTATATGTTGGCAGCAATGGCACACTTACGTCACCTCACGTCTGGTTGCCCGAACTCTCATAAAGGTATTTCATGCTGGAACCCTGAGAGTAATATATATTTAATAACCCTGGCCATTATCAATAAATAGTTTTCTTTTAATAAATGGCAAACATTCATTGAAATTTGGTGTATTATGTTTAAATATACCTACCTACCTGCCTAAGAGGAGAGGGGCCCCGAAACTTGCATTGCCTAGGGGCCTCTATATGGCATAATCCGGTCCTGCCATGCCGTAGCGAATCTTGTCCACTTGTGTTTTCCCCCTCTCTACCTATCATTGTGTCTCTAGAATACCTTGGCCACAGCTAAGTGTCTAAAAAT
This sequence comes from Gonioctena quinquepunctata, assembly GCA_018342105.1. Taxonomy (NCBI): domain Eukaryota; kingdom Metazoa; phylum Arthropoda; class Insecta; order Coleoptera; family Chrysomelidae; genus Gonioctena; species Gonioctena quinquepunctata. Next base: position 502,164 of record JAFIRS010000484.1, on the reverse strand, counting down.
CCTGGTGAATGAACTGATTCGATATTGTTTAGATTTTCGAGGGGACACTACCTGTTACTTCAACAGAGCTTCTCTCTGTGGTAGATGGTGCCGTCCAAAAATGTTTGTTTATATTCTCGCTTAATGTCAGAACTTAATTGCTGAGATCTGCAGCATCTTATATGAAATTAGTTTCAGTGTTTTGTCGGTATTTATGCGTTTTCTATCTGATTTGAAATCTTGCTTAGCTTATTCCTGAGTTTGTTCTTTAAAAAATCACTCGTTCATCAGTTCATTAGTGCGCCAGGAATTGTTAATTTCCAGGTAGTGTAGTGTGTAAGGTAGTGTGTCAAGTACAAATCTTGATGAATTGACTAATAATGATATTTTCATAGTTCATCATATTGTAAGCATTGAATTTTATATTTTCTGCAATTAAATGACAATTTCATTTCCAATTCTCCTTCTGTCAAAATGCAGTCAACCTCAAATTCAAAAGGTACAAAATACGAAAAACAACACGACAGTGGTTTCTTTGTGCAATGTTCGGGGGCTTCTAATTCTAACTTTGCTATTGGTGAAGTTTGACAGATGTCTCTTTCTAACCAATAGCAAAGATAGAATTAGAACCCGCAAACAGATCGCCTCAAAAAGTAGAGCTGAGGAAATAAATATACCCTGTTACTGAATTGAAACTAAAACGAAATTGGCGCCATCTGACACGCTAGTAATCTCTATTATCAAGTAGGCCAAGTGTGTCGCCAAGTCGATCCCAAACTTCTACAGGTATAAGTGCAAGCACCAGGGTTTTTATCCATCTTACATCTTAGCCACAGCTAGATAAATATACCTTGGCAACCATGCAACTAACATTACACAAACAAAACGTCAAAATGAATCTGTGATAGGATTCAAAAGCAGTAGTAGTGCGTAGTGCATAGATATTTTTTATAAACCATAATGATATCAAGAAAAGAAAGTTTATTAATAAAACCTTGGCAACAAAAAACATTTGATCATCATCGGCAAAAGGTGAAATCATACTGTATATATTATACATTTTGCATCAATTTAAATTCATTTTTACATATATTATTGAAAATATGTTATTTTTTTAAATGTTTGTCGATTTTCAGGTTCAGTCTGCGCTGCCAGCTATAGATACAGGTCCTCCGCCTTATAGAGACCATGTCAATGTTAAACTGAAAAAACAACAAAAAGAAAAAGAAAGATGTAAAAAGATTGAAAAAGACAACTACTTATTACTACAAAAACTGAACTACATCACGAGAACAAGCAGAGTAGACAATAGGTGGAAGACACCACAGCCAAATTTTTTAAATAAAGTTCCCATATACCATACTATTATTCCCAAACTTGAAGATCTCATCGAACTGGATTTCGAACAAGTTGATGATCATACACCAAAGAAAAGAAAATCTAGATGTGTTGCTTGTACCCCACAAAAAATTGAAAAAGTGAAGGTATGCAATTAAAAAAAACCTTGAAATAAGGTGGTTGGTAGCGATGATTTGAAAGCTGAAACCATCAAAGTAATAACTCCATATATTCTGGAACTGATAACTTATATTATAAACATATGTGTTGATAAGACAGTGTACTCCTCAGCATTCAAATACTCTATAATAAATTACCCCATTGTTCGAAAGAGGTGATATAACGGAACCAATCAACTATTGGCCCATATCACTTGTCAAAATATTTGAGAAAATAATAAAAAGTCATACTTGAAAAAATAAGGTATCCTATCAGGGAAGGAAAATCAGCAGAAGATGCCATCCTGAGTCTAACTTCGAAGATCACAGAATCATTGAATATCTACAAACCGTGCTTATCTATTTTCATTTGTCGAAATCTTTTGATACCGTCAGTCACCGTTTACTCTTGCAGGCTCTGGAGGATATTGGATTCAAAACTATTTGAAAGTTATCTGACAAATCGACTCCAGGCTTTAAGGGTCGATGGCATCTACGGTAGTGCGGAAACAATCAAATATGGAGTTCTGCAAGGACCCATACTAGGCCCTATACTGTTCAATGTATATATCAATGATCTGTTCTCACTAGAAACTCAAGGTAGCATAACCAGCTATCTTCTATAGTGCTGAATGCTGTATTGAATTAATATCAAAGACAAGAAGACTTTTCAAATATCAAAAAATATCTAGATATCAAGCTATTGACAGTGAATTTCGAAAAAACAAATTACATACCCTTCAGCTGTACTTCATTTGATACCCCTCTTTTCAACCAACTAGAATCGAGGTTGACGCAGACTCAATACACATTTTACCAAAAAAAAAAGTTATATACCTATGTTTCTCTTTAGTTGAAAGCCACCTCAGATATGCGATCATTGTCTGGGGTGCAAGTTTGAAATCGCACCTTCACTCTTTAGAAGTCACACAAAGGACATTTTTAAAACTAATTTACACCAAGTCAAGATACCCAACAGATACAAAGAATCTCAAATACAAGATGTGAGACAACTATATTCTGCTTCTGCAATAAATATCATATAAATAAAAATATACTTTATCTAAATATATGAAGTATGGTAAATAAAATTGATGAAATACAAATTATTCTAAAAAATTATCTACAAACACATATATTGATTTTGACTGAGACATGGATAAAACCAAATGAAACAGATTATTTGAATATCCCTAATTTTACAAATATTCACCACTGCCGTGAAAATAAGCAAGGGGGTGGAGTTGCTATTTACTTAAAAATGGTTTGAAATATCAAGAAATACATAAAAATATAAATAAAGAGTACAATACAATTGAAATCAATAATTTTAATTCAAAATTGAAAATTATTTCCCTCTATAGACCACCAAATTCAAATCTTGCCGAATTCCTTGATTATTTAGATAAAATAATGAATTCTAATAAAAAACTTATTATAATAGGTGATTTCAACATCAATCTCCTCACGAATAACAGTGATTCTACTAATTATAAATATATAATAAACAGTAACGATTTTCAGATCATGAACAAAATTGGACCAAATTATTATACCAGAAAACAAAACAATTCTTTCAGCATACTTGATCATATTCTGACTAACTGCCATCAACTAAATTTCAATAAAATTAGAAGATACTTCAATAACAGATCATCGCATAATATACACATCCATTGAAAAATCAGAAATTGCTTTAAAAAATTACATAAAACGCGAAATAATTAAAATTGATTACCCCAAATTCAAACAAATACTTTCTGATAATTTAAAAAGAACCCATTGGAGAATTTCAGGAATTGATTAATATGATTTTAGAAGCTAAAGATCTATCTTCTACCAAAATATATATGAGAATACGTAAAAACAATGATTGGATTACTGATTCATTAATTCGTGAAATGAAAGTTAGAAATAAAAAGTTCGAAATACATGAACAAAATTTAGAAAATGAAGAATTATTCACTGAATATGAAATTCAGAGAAATAAAGTTAATGCCATGATTAAAAGAACTAAAACTGAATATTACAATAAAAAATTTGAAGAATCACAAGGTAATCCAAAAAAACTATGGGATACAATAAATTATTCTATAAAAAACAAATCAAAATTCATTAAAAAAACAGATATTGAATCTTTATTAGTAAATGGCCAAATTATCAATAGTGAATTAGAAATAGAGAAAATGAATTCACACTTTTCAACTATCGGTGAGAATACAGCAAAAGAATTGAAATCCTTTTATAATAATATACCTAATGATACTATACCACCAACTAAAAATAATTCAACATTGTTACTATTCCCCACTGATGAATATGAAATTATAGATATAATTAATACCCTAAAAAAAACATGCCCTGATCCAGGAGGTTTTATTAAACGAGATATTGTAGAATTAAAAAATATTTTGGCAGAACCATTAAGTAAATCAATCAATACATCTTTCATAACAGGAATTTTTCCCCATGAATTAAAACATGCATCAATAAGAGCAATATATAAAGGTGGAGATGCCCAGAATCCAATCAATTACAGGCCCATAGCATTAATAAGCATATTTTCCAAAATAATTGAAAAAATTATAAAAAAAGAATAGTAAACTTCATAAATAAAAAATATGGATTTGATTTAAATCAATTTGGTTTTCAAGAAAACAGTGGAACACAAGCAGCAGTACTACAAGTAATTAATTTTGTACAAGACAGACTTGACAAAGGAAATTATGTAATAGCAATTTTTATGGACCTTAAGAAAGCTTTTGATACAGTTGATCATATAATTCTTTTGAAATATCTCGATTTAATGGGAATTAGAGGAATGGCAAATAATCCAATGAAATCTTACCTTGAGAATAGAACCATTAGAACTAAAGTAAACAATTTTTAATCCAAAAAATTATACATAAATAAAGGTGTTCCTCAAGGATCTGTGTTAGGTCCAATTTTATATTTATTCTATATTCAAAATATTTCTAAAATAAATTTAACTAGTGAATACACATGCAGACGATACAGTTCTTTTATATGCAAATAAAAACCCTACAATTCTAGAATATACGATAAACGAAGTCCTAAAGAAAATAGAAAAATGGCTATATTCTAACTTTCTTTCTGTAAATTCCAATAAAACTCAGTATATGATTTTCAACCAACAAAATAAACTATTAATCTAGATATCCGTATAAAAAATAATTGCTTGAAACAAATCAAATACCTTGGTATTTGGTTTGATGAGAAACTGAAATGGGACAAGCATATTGATATTCTCAAACAAAAAATATCTCCCATTATTGGTGCATTGAGAAGATGTCCCAAACTTAATACATATGTAGCAAATTTAATTCTTCATTCTCATATCCTCAGTCGAATAAACTATTCAATAAATATTTGGGGATCTTGTTCAAAAAATAATTTCAACGAAATGTCTGTATTATATAAGAAATCATTAAAAGTCCTGTATCGTCTTCCATATGAATACCAACAAATCAACTGTTTCATAAAACGAATACATTTTCTTTAGAGGAAAACTGTACAATCAACACTCTGAAAATTGCTTATGATATTATTAATAAAAGGCTGAAATCTAATTTCATATTAACAAGAAACTCCGAAACTCATACTCACCACACTAGACAATATGACTGGTTCCATCTTGAAGCTATTAATTCTACAATAGGTCAGAAAAAATTTACATATGAGGCAATCTCAAAATTTAACAATCTACCCGATGATCTAAAAAAATGTAACAAAATATTTCAATTCAAAATTAAAGTGAAAACATACATTCTATCACAAAGAAATAACTTATTTTACATCCTCCATTTCTTCTTTTTATTATTGTCCTATGTTAATTGATTCCAAATGTATTATTAATTTTGTTTCATTATTTCTATTAATAATGTCTGAATATTTGTTATTACGTTAATATGTTATTATTTACCAATAAATTTAATTCTATTACAAATTATTCTAAAACCATGTATAATCTTATACCAGTTAATAACTGTCTAGTTATACATATTTTTTATTTTATTTATATGTTCCATTTCAATTGTATACACAATTATTGTAAACTCAAATATGAAAATAAATAAATGTTTAACTTTAACTAAATGTTTAACATTTACAATTTCACAATTCAACCAAGTCACAATTATGCTACTCATCGGAAACACTATTTCGTTACACCATTGATGTTAAAAACGGTTTCACAAAGATCATACTCCTTTTTCGCACCAAAACTATACAAAATCATACCAGAAAATATAAAAAATATAACAAATGTAACAATATTCAAGAAAACATTGAAAGAGTTCATTCTCTCCAATCAAGATGCATGATCTCAAGACATTTTGAAAATCGCACATAAGTATTTGATACCTTCTGTCAACTTTGTTTTTATTTACACAAATGTGTCTGATGTTTTATTTGTGAATGGATTTTATAAATTTATAATATTACTCTTGTTATTTTTGTTTGTCATACACTGTATTTTACTTATATTGCATTTATCATTATTGTATTTTATACAATTTATATTTGATGTAGTATAACATTTGATTGTTATTTATATTCTATATCACTCATGTCCTAGTCAACATATAATGTATTATTATAATCATAACATGACATTTCATCTCATTGATTTTTCACGAAACAAGTGCATTAGCGCTTATCGTTCACAAACTTTTACTTTTATTAGTTAGTTTCAATTAATTGCCAGAAGAAGATATATTGAAAGTTTGGAGTATTTCATTATATCATTCAAAAAAATGAATTTACCTTTATAGAAAATTATTGATATCTTCCCTTTTATAAGCATCTATATTTCTCAGATTCCTGAAGAAAGAATTCCATGGGAACCAGAAAGGATAACTGTGAAAAAAGGGCGTAGCAAATCTGTCCCAGTAAGAAAACCACAACCATTACTCTCTACACTCCCATCCAACCGCAAACCCTCATCTTGTAAAGTGTCCGATAAAGAAGAGAGAAGAACAACCCAAGAAGTAAAGTTGAAAGCTATTGGGAAGCAGTTTAGTGTCAAAGAACCACAAAGCATTGTTCTTAGTAGAGGGTGTTTAAAATTATCTGTGAATTTTCCATCAGATACTGTAGTAAAATTCCAAGAGGGTAATGTAGAAAAATTTTTAATGAAAGGAATTTGTAACTGCAAGTTCTCACCCACTGAAGTATTCTGATTCAATTCATTTTATCCCTATGAAAGGAATTTGTAACTGCAAGTTTTCTCCCAATGAAGTATTGGAATTTTATATTCAGTTTCTATCTATGATATTCTTTATTTATTATTTTGTATAACATTGTATCTGTATACTTCGTGATTCTTCTATTATTGAATGTTTGTTGAAACGATTAAGGCAATATAAATGAAATTGTTATACGTGCATGGAGTTGATCAATTCAAATTGTTGTTAACTGTACTTTAATAGTAAATAAAACTGAAATCTTCGAAAAATGTCACAGCTTATTTGCAATATTCCTGTCATCCTAGTAATACCTATGATGTTGATAATCGATTGTCATAACAATATAATTAATGTGGAAGATGCAGAAAGTAGAGGCCATGGCACATAAAAAGGCATGTTATGAATAATGGAAGTGTTGATTGTTTACCAATGACACATTTGTCAAATATTAGTGTTCATTTGAATTTGAAATAAGCATTCCAAAATAATATTTGAGGAAAACGTGTGCTGTCACTACAAAATTTCAAATCTATAGTTTATTGCGTCTCCTGAAACATTTTTAGGATATCAAGCATAAGTTTTCTGAATAAAAAAATAGTCAATCTATAGTTTATTGCGTCTCCTGAAACGTTTCTTTCAACTAGGAGGAAACTTACAATATCTGGACTTGAAAATACATAAATTTTACAGCGCAAAGGTAATATGATTTGGAATTCGAATAATATGATTTGGAATTCGAATGGTACATTAATGAAGAAATCGACAATTTACAGGTTATTAATGGTCGATTTCGGTGCATGTTTGGTTGCATATATCACAATCATGCATTAAAAGATAAATTGAAGGTTAATAGGGTCATTAAAGATCGATTTCGTGTAGATTAAACAGACTCGTTAATATGAGGTCGACGAAAAAAATATTTGGGGCAATGGCTAGAATCCATAAATTTTTTCGATTATATGAATAAAAATATGGAATGAATGATTGAATATTTATTGTCTAAGCCCATAATATAAATTGTAGGATTATGATCAGTGTTGCTGGACTAGAATTTTTTAAATTTTCAGAACTTCAGAAGAATCAACAAAAAATGAATATTTCAAATAAGAATAAAAGAAATACGGTAATACGTGCATGCCACATATCCATTCTACAGCTATAAATATAGGCGTGTGATTTTCAAATCGGGATTTTGCAAATGGGCAAAAACCAAGATCAAGGAATGTTTTTCCTCTGTTTTCGAATGACCACAGTGCATAAGTTTTTTTTTTCATTGAGATTTGTAGCTAAATATATATGCTTGTTCATTTATTACAAAAGCTGTTTTGTCACATCAAAAAAATAGCAGACTCTTACACAGGAAAATAAAATGTGAGTATGATACACATACATGAGTTTTTGCATAAACTTGGCCCCAAAATTATATTAAAAATAATTCCTCAAATTCCCAATTTTTTTAATAATTGACCCGTTTGAGGCTACCCTCAACATGATCTACTTTTGGCATATTGAAGACACAGGAATATAGCCCACTTTGTAAGGTCTTCTCATTCAGTTATTGTGAATAGGCCTTTTCATTTAGATGATTTTTTAAGGCGCATGCGCTCGTTTTGAGACCCAAAGTCTGATTGGCTATTGGGAAAGTGAATAGCCATTAGTTAGTTTTAAAATAACAATTTGAGATTGGCATAGTTCAAAATTAGCGGTATTTTCACATTATGTCAACTTCATGACAAATGCAAGTCAACTAACTATCCATAGGAAAACTCGGAAATATTTTATTTCCTTTAAAAAAAAAAAAATTCGCCGTCTATGCCGTTGGGTCTGACAGGTAAACAAAGTTAGTCATTTGTCATCTAAATGAAAAGCATAGACAAATTTAAAAAAATTCGTTTCTCTATGATGAAAAGCCTATTGGGTACTGTACGAAATACACGAATATTAAATAGCCCTTTTCATTTTATAATTTTTTTCGCACCTACCTCAACTTCCGCAATGTTTTTCGGACACTTTATATGTGTATAACCTGTGAATATGAAGGGTTTCTATTATTTTATTTGTTTTCCAAAGCCTTGTGTCGAATATCGCCGAAAACTAATTAAATTAACGAAACAAAAACATCTAAAAATTTGTCCTAAGTGTGATTTGTGGGTTAAAAGATTCGGACGAGGTGACGGTCGATTCCAACTGATTGATGAATCGTATATTTGTTCACTTCGCAGGAGAAAGAGGTCCAACAACAGAAATCCTGATCCCATCAGTTGTGTAAAAAAAAACATTTCATCAGGTAATTTTGATAATGTAATAGTTTGTTCTATAACCTCAAATGAAAAATGTTTTTTACAGGTAAAAGTAGCAACGGGCTGTTTAGGTTTACTCTTAATATTTTGTATTTTCTGATTATTTATTTTTCTAATCATTGATATATTAATTAATTTAAATCTAACATGAATGTCATTGTTGTCCTAACCTTTCTACAAGTTCTGATTTTTTGCAACCTTGTGGGCGGCCATAGCATAGCATGTCAACCATCGTCGTAGTTGGATACAATGGGGAACACGCATGACTTTATTTTATTTTTTCTTTGCATCAGTTCTGTCCTCAAAAATCATATTTTGTGAAAATAATTTCTCATGTCCCAAATTTTTTTCGAAATTTTCAAATCTAAACTAGATTTGACCTTGAATAACTTTTCCAAAACACTAGCGCCAATTGTGGTTGTTTCAGGAATATTGATAGACAATACTATTTCTTACAACCCAAACATAAATTCAACCTCTCTCAATAATATGTTTCAGTAATAATTGAAAATACTATGATAATAGAAGTATTAGTAAAACATATACACGAAGACTGAAATTAAAGTTGACAGTTCGAAGCAACTAACGGTAAAACTTTGAACTGTCTGAAGTAACGATGCATACGTCCATCAGAGGTGCTAGGAATGTAATGAGAAAATTGGTGGTTTCTATTTCAAATTATGAAAAACATCAAACATTTTTATAATTTCTGAGTTTGTTGCTGAATTTTCTAGTTGGTAATCTTTATGTGGAAATCAAAATATTTTAGAAAAGGAGCATATGCGTGTTCCCTATTATGTGCATCAACTGTTGTGTGTACTAATGAAGCACCATCTATACATTTTTCGTTTGATTGACTGATAATGAGGGTAATAACCAATGTTGTCCAGCCATATTTACTAAAAGTACCCGAAATTTTCATATTACCCGCTTTATCAACATGGCGGATGCGCTTGCGCCTAACGAGTCGTGCCATGAGCTTTTAAGTGACGACGTTTTGTCAATCAATATTCCTGAAACAATCACAATTGGCGCTAGGGTTTGGAGGAAGTTATTCGAGTGAAGGTCAAATCGAGTTTGAGTTTATGAACACCTTTAAATTTGAAAATGTTGACATAATTTTGGGATTTGAGGAATTATTTTCACATAATGTAATCTTTGAGGATCGAACTGATGCAAAAATTAAATTAAATAAACCATACATGTACTCTTCTGTCAAATATCTACTGAATTTTACGATCAAACTTCGTTCTGTAATATTTGCGCATTAGTCGAAACATCTTGTCAACGAATTACAGGATGCGCGCGCAAATTTTCTGTGGGATAGATTTATAATGTCCGTGTAATTTATGTGATCTTTGTGACTTTGTGTGTGGAGTGCATTCACTATTGAGACAGCATGTTTGTCCTTCCCCCACTTAATGAACAGTCCTCTCGAAGGTGTACGAAGAGAAGCTATTACGAGAAATTCCATAGGCGTATCAAATGATTTAGTAAAAGCGATACACAAGACGTATCATGAATTTGATAGCATTCGCCATAATTTTTTCTTCCGCTAATGAAAAGTACTTACCCCAGATCCCAGGGCATTTTTGCAAGGTTACAGTTAACAAAATGGAATAAACTTTAGTAGATACCCACTTATTGACCTAACAAACGTAACCTTTCAACCCCTGCATGTCATGACACTGCTGCACACGATGATAATCGTGTTTTCTCCCTCCATACCTACCATTGTTCTGTCTCATTAAATTCACTCTAAACTCAGGATTCTCACTTCTCACATTGGCAGTACTGCAGTTAATGTCATTGGTTTAGTTCATTTTTAATCTGAATTCTGAATATCTTCTGTTAAGAATAAACGAAAAATCGTAATGTATCGTCAGTTCAGTAAAATCATAAATCCTATTTCATTTTATTCTGGTTGTAAAAAATACGCATCATCACCAAATATTTGTCGTAAATTCAGCACAGGTAGGATGTCTTAAATATTGAGGTTAAAGTTGTAATATTTCATTTTTCCAGATGATAAATTCAAAATTACGGATACTTCCGAAGGAAGACCTTTATATTTAGATGCACAGGCTACAACACCACTGGTATTCATTCATAATATGTTTGATATATTTTTTATCCATAATTTTTCAGGATCCCAGGGTTCTAGATGCAATGCTACCCTTTTTAACAAATTATTATGGTAATCCCCATTCCAGAACGCATACGTACGGATGGGAAACTGAACAAGCAGTTGAAAAAGCTAGGGAACATGTGGCAAACTTAATTGGAGCTGATCCAAAAGAAATCATCTTCACCTCAGGGGCCACAGAAAGCAATAACATAGCAGTCAAAGGAGTAGCAAGATTCTATGGAGTGAAAAAAAAGCATGTTATTACTACACAAACAGTTTAGTACATTCTTTTTTCGGGACATGCCAAGTATAATCTAATAATTAGAAACAATATTTTAACAAAATCTTACAAAAACTACAAATCAGCTGAAATTCTGGATTCAGGTAGTTTAATTTATTATGAAGTATCCATGAAGCAATTCTTAAAATAAAATCCAAAATGTTTATAATTTTCTTATTTTTAGCTGCAACTGCAAAAATAATGAATACAGAAAAATATAATACAAGTTGTAGCTTTGTGATTTTTAAAAAAAATTGCCCTCCCCTTTCGGAGTCTGGCAATTTATGCTTTAAAACAACGAAAAAAAAATAAACTCGTGCAGTTTTTAAAAAACACGTTTTTTTCAGAATTATCGGTAATTTTCAAAGCACTTATGGTATTATCCCCGACAATTCACAACGGTATATTCTTTTCGTTTCCAATATTTTAATTTTTTTTGATTCAGTGTTTCTTTTCATTTGGTTTTTGTTATTATTTATTGTTTTCATTTCATTGTGTTTTGTTGTGTTTCATCTTAATCAATATATAGATTATATTCCGTTGTTTTCTGTCCTTTTTTTTTCTGTGATTTTATCAATAGTACCAACAGAACTAATGCGACTCATTTTCCTAATAAATCAATTTTCGCGGCACTTACCATTGAAAAGTTACATAGAACATAGCAAGGTTCAAATGACAGCTTAACCCGTACCGTTCTCTGATTGACTTCTATATGAGAGCCTCTCATTTAGCAGCCAATCAAAAACAGTGCAATGTAAGTCGAAACACTGAATTTTCGCATGTAAATCCAATTTATTAATTTATCTTTGAATTGCTGAAATAAATGACTCAGAGACTACACGGAGCCCAGAAATGTCAAATTCAAGTGTTTGAGCTAATCATAACATTTTGAATATTCGATGGTGTTTGAAATTTGCTTAAAAATTATTAATTTACATTTCCGCATTCCACATAGTCAGAATGCACTCTCAGGGTCAAATTTACAATTTTTGAGCCAATCATAACTCACCATCGAATATTTAAAATAATTGGCTCAAACACTTGAATTTGACATTTTCGACACTGCATTTCTCATAATCTGAAAGCACTTTGAATACAGTGCTGGCTGCAAAATGCAGACTGGTTATCCATCTCCATGTTCTGTGTTAGTTCTGTACCTCCATCACTAAAATTCGGAGAGTTTTTTTTATTTTTAGCGGCGTGGCATAGAAAAGAATTACTTTATAATTTCGAATTCCAGAATCCAGAAGTTCAGCTGTTTTGGAGTTTTTGTTAGGTCTAAGCACTGGTCTAATCGATTCAATTTTTACAGGAACACAAATGTGTATTAGATTCCTGTCGAGCTTTGGAAAATGAGGGATTTGATGTGACTTATCTTCCTGTTCAGTCTAATGGAATCATATCTTTAGAAGAATTAGATCAAGCAATTACACCAGATACGTCTCTTGTTTCAATAATGGCAGTAAATAACGAAATAGGTATCTAAAACCTTTCGTTTTTTCTGGAGGGGATACATAAAATGAGCCATGATCAAAATTTTTCTCTCATAGTATTATGACCAAAACTGTATAAAATCGATAGATTCGATTATCCTGAACCCGAAAATACCAATATCAGAAATTTTCTGTGAATCGTCTGACCTGATCGAATTTTTAAAAATGTCAACCATTTAACCGAATTGTATTCCTTCTGATTTTCTGAATGTAGTTCTAAGATGATAGATCTACTAAGATACCAAGAACATGTTTTTCAAACGCCAGTAGGGAAGCGTGCTTATTTAAACAAATTAAAAATAGTAAAAAAAAAAATTATAGCAAACCGTCTGAAAATCTTTTTTACAAGTGAATTTGGGTCAGTTCATGCAAAAAAAACATTTTCCATAAGAAAGTTTGAGTCCGTTTTGAAAATGTTAAAAAAATAAATTTATTGCTAACATAGCAATTTGTCTGAAAACTGTTTAAAATAAGTTGTCCAGATGTAGAAAAAAATTGATATCAGACAAATGTAGTGTAGCACCTTACTAATTGACGCTCAGAAATCATAAAAAAAATCATATCGAGGCGTATTGAAGTCTATGTTACAAGCCAATGAATAAGTCAGAACCCTGAAATTATTAGATCATGAGTAATAAAGAGCTTACCCGAAACAGTCGAACTAAAATTGAAGGACTTTAATAATTGCACAAAAGGAAACTGGGATAAAGTTAAAAAGACACTTTATTGAAAGAGATTACATATGAACGTTTTCAATCACTGTCTGACTCATCATCTGATTTTATATGGTTTTGGCCGTAAATCGATGAGAAATGGTTTGTTCTCGTACTATTATCAATGTTCAAAAAATATTTCAGGTGTTAAACAACCAATTGCAGAAATTGGTGCACTGTGCAAGAAAAAGAAGACATTTTTCCACACAGATGCAGCACAGGCAGTAGGAAAAGTTCCTATGGATGTCAACTCTATGCAGATTGACCTCATGTCGATTAGTGGTCATAAATTATATGGACCAAAAGGTACATTTCTTGCATACTAAATGAAAGTCAAAGAGCAACAACATCAATGTATTACTACTAGGCATATATTCATTTATTGGACAATTACCAACATTTAGAAAGCACTTTAAATCTCTTCTCTCCAAAACTACAAAAAATTGAGGCCCCAAAAATCTCAATATTTACAAGATAAATAAATGTATCATATCAAATCAGTTCTCAAGAACAAAAGCCATCATTGATATCTCTAAAAATTGAGGCCCCTAAAATAATCTCAATATTTACCAGAAATTCAACTTATCATTCCAGATCAGTTTTCGAGGTCAAAAGCCATCAGCACAATCAAAACTAACTAAAATATTTTATTATTGCATAATAAAATGTTGATTGCCATAGAATACCATTTCTCTACGACTATCGTATTCTACATTGATTACATATTGGTTATTAATTGGTGAATGAAGATGATTCCAAGACACAGTGGATCCTAACTCATTATTCAACGGTACTTGACCAATCACATATTCGGAATTTTCAGGATCCACGGGAACTGAGAGGTTTAGACTAATGACAAAACAGCAAATCTACCAAACAAATTTCTCAAGAAGGCTTTGCTTCATTCAACATGTCACGGCTTGGCATCCTCCAATGTCAGATTGACTGTTTTCTTAGTTTTAACTCTGATCTGTCACGATAAAAATATAAAATAAATAATTGTGATTGGGGAAGCAGGAATAGTGAGAATAATGATATCTGTACACCACCAGATTTATTGGAAACGGCGAAAACAGCAACTCTGAACTTATTGCGGGAAAAATAAAAAAAGCAATATTTGAAGGCAAACGCAGAGTTTGTGGATTGGCAAAACTTGAACCATGCACATTCAGTCTTCAGTCCTTGCTTATTTTATAAAACTCTCTGAGAAATATAAGTCATCATCGTTGTGGAAGATATATCATTCCATCAAATAAATCTGAAATTAAAAATGAATGAAAGAATAAAGTATCTATTATTTTCATAAATAATATTTAGATTACCACTGTAATATAGTCGTAGAGAAAGTATAGTCTTCTAATCGCGTATAATCTAATCTAAGATGTCTGCGACTGAGAAAGTCGCGTTGAATGTGTTCTGTAAATATTGCGGTAAAACAGCCCTAAAATGTATTAAATGTAATAGATGTGCGGCAGTAGCTCATCCGAGTTGTGCTAAGAGACTGAAAAATGTAGTTATTTGTGATGATGGCATGATCTGCTGCCAAGTGAATGAAAATGAAATAAACCCTAACCTAAACCAAATCGAACAACATATCTCGACGGACAGTGATTATAATTTGAACTTTACCTGCTCTGACGAATTTGAAAATATGGAAGAAAACACGTCGATAAAAGAAATACAATATCTTAAGATTATAGTTAAACATAAAGATTTCATTATCTGTGAACTACTTGAAAAAATCAAGATGCTTCAAGAAAAGAAGTCCGAACAAAAACAAAGTGTAAACAATGCCTCTCCCCCCGTAGGCCCTGTCGCCTGCCCTCGCCTTGATCACAAAGATGACCTTGACCCAGGCTATGATTCTAGTGCTGCTAAAGCGGGAGTGTCTACGCGTCCAACTCCGAGTTCAAACAAATCACGTAAACAAACAAGAAGTCTAGAAGTAGGACAACAGCAACAAAAAATTACGTCTAATCAAGTAAGTGCTGCTATCCTGGAAAGCAAAGAATGCCACTACCATGATGAATCTTCAAAAAGTCGATCCTCTCGAAAGAGAACAAGGTGACAGTGAAGGATGGCACCAAGTCCAACAAAAAAGAAAACGCAGGTACCTGGTAGGCCGAACTGAACAAGAATGAGCGACTACCAATGACTAGGGAAACCAAATACTAAACCTGACGAACTAAAAAGTTTTTTACAAACAAATCTTCCAAGTGCTGAATGTGAAGCTCATCCTTCTAAAAGACCCGACATATATGCATCTGCAAAAGTTACAATCAGTCGAGAGCTGTTAAAGAAGGCATGGAGACGAGAAGTTTGGCCAAATGGTGCATTGGTATCTTTTTTTGCCAGGAAGAGGATGCCAGGAATTGCACAGGATCCTCAAAATCAAATCCACATCTAATCCTAAACCCTGACTCAGCGAGTTACCAAAGGGATAAAACTCTAAGTGAATCTACATTTAATTGTGAGAGGAATAAGGCAAAAGTTATCAATAGTGGAACCCATAGCTGTGGTGTAATTCAAAATGCTGAGATTATTGAAAACCTAACAAACAACCCAAAGATGAATGGGAAGCTCAAGACTTCTCTCTCCTGCTACTACCAGAATATTGGAGGCATGAAGTCGAGTCTTCAGAACTTCAAGAATCTTGTGCTTCAGAGTAGTTACGATGTAATAATATTAACAGAAACCTAGTTATCTGATGATATAAGTTTAATAGAATCATCAATTCAAGGGTATTCTATCTTTCGATGCGACAGATCAACTTACGCTAGTGAGAAAAAGGGTGGTGGAGGTGTATTATTAGCAATTAAAATCAATTTGAACCCAAAACTAATCAAGACAAATGTGCGTTTAGAGCAGTGTTGTGCTGAGATAGTGCATGGTACCAGCAAAATCATCATTGGTGGAATCTACCTCCCACCAAACTCCACTGTAGATAAATACTCGCTCCATGCAGAAGAAGTTGAGAAACTGATGCAAAGCTATATTAATCATAATTTGTTTATTGCTGGGGATTACAATCTACCTCAGGCAGTATGGTCCAATGGAAACCTTGGAGTTACTGTCCAATGTCCTATAAGTTCACCTGCTTTTACTTTATGTGAAACATTCAGTTTCCTAAATCTATATCAACACAATCATGTTCACAATAGTCGTAATATTCTACTAGATCTAATTTTTTCCAACCTTGAATTTGGACTTACTCTTTCCTAAAATACACACTCATTAAATTTCGGTGCTTCCAGCTATTGATCTGCTGCATCATAATAGCATACACCATACTTCCTCGTCTTTGATATACCCACATGTCATCTGGACAACATATTGGAAACTGAAGAAGTAGTCTTGACTTCAAGAAGGGTGAATATGAGTCTATTAATTACCACTTATCCATGATTGAATGGGATAATTACTTGGATATGAATGACATTAATACTGCCATTGCCCAACTATATGATATACTATTTGCCCTAATGCAGACCTACATACCTACAAAAATTCTCAAACCGAATCCCAAATTTCCTCGTTGGTATAGCTCTGAGCTAAAAAGCAGCATAATGCACAAGAAAATGGCCCATAAATCGTTTAAACAATCCAGAAATCATCAAGATTATATTAATTTCTCAAATCTAAGAAATAAGTGTAAAGTACTTACCAAGGAGTGCTACCACACCTATTTAGCAAAAATAGAAGAGGACTTAGCATCTGATTGCAAGTCCTTTTGGCGTTTCGCTAATGAAAAATCAAGATGCCATTTTCCAAGAGAAATGTACTTGCATAATAAAAAAAGTATGAGTGGCTTTGAAACAGCTAATTTATTTGCTGAAAATCTATCTTCTGTATATGTTAAATCAGATAATCTTATTTCAGATCTAAGGTATCACAGTACGGTTAATGTCAATAAGTGTAAAGTATCAGTGAGCGAAGTGTTTAATAAAATCTTAAGTCTGAAAGATAGTGAATGCTGTGGTCCTGATGGTATCCCTCCATATTTTTTAAAGAGTGCATCTACTCTGTGAGTATTCGATGCATAGGATTTTCAATATGTCTCTTGACCAAGGTATTTTTCCTGATTTTTGGAAATATAGCTTTATAAGACCAATCTTCAAGAAGGGTAGTGTTGAGGATATCTCTAACTATAGAGGTATTTGTTTGCAGTCCTGCTTGCCTAAAATGCTGGACTCGCTTGTTACAGATTATCTATCTTGGGAGTGTAAAAGTTTGGTCATTGATCAGCAGCATGGATTTAGTAAGGGAAGATCCACTGTTACCAGCTTATTATCTTTTCAAAATACAATCTTGAATGCTTTCCGAGAAGGGGTGTCAAGTTCACTCTATCTACACAGACTTCTCGAAAGCATTTGATAAATAAATCATGAACTACTGATTACAAAGTTGAATGCATATGGTATCAATGGCAACCTATTGAACTGGCTCCAAAGCTTCTTAACAGGCAGGTACCAGTGGGTTAAAATTGGCAATTATACTTCAGATATCATAGAAGTTAAATCTGGGGTTCCTCAAGGTAGTCACTGTGGCCCACTACTATTTAACTTATTTGTCAATGACGTTGCCCTCAGTTTAGTGAACTCTCAATTTCTACTTTTCGCAGATGATCTGAAAATTTTTAAAGTTATTGAAAATGATATCAATTGCCTTGAACTACAGAGTGATATCAATAACCTCGTTCATTGGTGCAACTCCAACGGAATGGATCTGAACTTTAATAAATGCTTCTTCATAAACTTCAACAGAAGTCGGACATCCATAGATTATTCATACTCCATCAACTCTTTAGACCTCGAAATAGTAACTCAAATAAATGACCTAGGGGTATTATTGGATGATAAACTATCTTTTTCACAACACATAATAATGATCTCCCTGAAAGCACGTAAGATGCTAGGTTACATTAAAAGAGTATCCAGAGACCTCTCAATCATCTCCTTTAAGGTTCTTTACTGCTTTTGTCCGTTCAAACATGGAATACTGCGTCTGTAGTATGGAACCCTTACTATCAGACTTATATCAACATGTTGGAAACTGTTCAACATAAATTTTTAATATCATCTGCATACAAACTAGAATTCAGGGAACAACTATGACTATGATTACGAGACATATGTTCTTTATTAAAATAACTACTCTAGAGAACAGGAGAATAGAAACCGACTTATGTTTTCTGTTCAAGTTGCTGGCAGGTGATGTTTGTTCTCCAGATCTCCTATCTCATATTGAGTTTAAAACTAATAATTCTGGCACTAGATCTAAAGATACCTTTCATATCAAACATCACTACAGTAACTCTGGACTCCACAGCCCTCTAACAAGAATGGTAAGGAATGCGAATGAAGTAGATTTGAACTACTTGCATACCACTTTCTACTTTCAGGCGTGACCTAAAAACAAACACTTGGCTCAATAATACTAGATGAATGTATGGAACTTACTTGCTTATCATAAAAGATTATAACTGTCTGCTGAGTAGTGGATGTATATTTTTCGTTCTTTTATACGTATGACCACAATTTTTAAATTAGGGCATTAATGTTCTGCAAAGTGAAAGTTTTTGTGGATATATATAGTAACCCAAAATTTTTTAACTTTTTTGTCTATTTTTTTGTATATTGTATTGTGTTGTATGGTATTTTGTATTGTATTTTGTATAGTAGGTGTAAGGTATATGTAATTGTACTGGGTGTAATGGTTATTACCGTAAATAAATAAATTAAATAATGATAGCCATTATTCTCTTGGATAATTTTCATCCGTGTGAATAATAGCTATCATTATACAGTGCTTTTCTTTAATTTCCCCCCCCCTTTTATTTGTTAAACGGGTCAATTCAAAAAATTTAAACTTGGGATAATGAAATTGATGCATGAATACTTCATTTTGGAGTAAAATTGGCAGATAAAACTATCAAGATGGCGACTGGGCGCCATCTGGGTAAAAAAACATCCTTCTGAAGCTCCTGAGGAATACTTCACAATCCTAGAATATAAAGTCAATATCTTCACCTACTACAAAATGGCGGAACATTTAATAATTTCCTGACTACATCGACGTTTAACTTCATAATTTGAGGAAAGAAGCTGAGTTCAGTTCAGAAGATGCTCGAAATGGTTGCCTTGAACTGCTTGACATAAGAACAGCCTATCCGATATTTCACGCCGAACATTTTCGAACACAGTAACGTCGATATTTCTACAAATATTTATTATTCTCTGCCGTATATCCATTATTGAAGCAGGTTCAGTTTCGTACACCTCATAATCATCACGTCATAATTTCGCAGAATTCTGTTCTTCGATCAGGGTCATCTTCAGTTAACTGGTGTACCATTTTGATTTTGTATGGATGATACTTATTCCTCTTCAAAAGTCTCCACACAGTAGAAGGACACACGTCACAAACATTCGCGATGGAGGAAGTAGACTGTTAAGGATTTACTATCATCTCACCAATTATTTGAACTTGCTGTTCTTCCGGAATGGACGGATGACCTGGGGGCTTTTTGTTCTGTACACTACCGGTAGTTGTAAATTTGGTTACAAGTTCCCTTAAAGATTTTTTACAGATAGGATGATTCAGGAAACGATCATTAAAAATTCTTTCGGTTTCGTGAATGTTACGCGTCGCACCGTAAATAAAAATCGCATTTTTTCTTCCAATGGACGAGAATTGACCATTTTAGAGATAGTTTACGTGGTACCTATTTACTAGTAAAACCGAAAACTAAATGAGAATATTTTAACTGAACAATGATGTTTGTTGTCGTACTGACATTTCTTGCCATTTTTGGTTCAAACAAAAAATAACTTATCGGGTTGTTGGGATTGCCATATGGCAGAGAAAAAAAAATATTTCTAGATGTATCGACATTAATGTGTTTGTATGCAGGTAATTATTAAATGTTCCGCCATTTTGTAGTAGGTGAAGATATTGACTTTATATTCTAGGGTTGTGAAGTATTCGTCAGGAGCTTCAAAATGATGTGTCACAAGACCCCCCTTTCAATTTAATTTTTTTTCCCAGATGGCGCCCAGTCGCCATTTTGAAAGTTTCATCTGTCAATTTTACTCTAAAATATAGTATTCATGCATCAATTTCATTCTCCCAAGTTTCAATTTTTTGAGTTGACCCGTTCAAAAAATAAAAGTGGGGGGGGACATTAAAGAAAAGCACTGTATGCTCGTTGAAGAATATACTATTATTTTCAATAAGTGCAATTCCAATACCACTTTTTTATTTTATATGTTCTTTGATAAGTATAATTCCCATCATATGCTTTAACATTATCAAGAACTTTCAATAACTTTTTGGAATCATTTGTTTTCCAAAGTGCACATTTCCTCTACACATATCTAATTATTTTCCTACCTTTCCTTTATATTATCAGTATATATAAGTTTAGTAACCTACAGGAATTTTTGCATTTCTTTCTAAAATGTGGTTTATCACAGTTTTGGTTTGGGAGGCAAAATTAAACTTCCAATATATTGGGGCACTTTAATACACTATAAAACCATTTGTCCTAAAAAATACTAGTAAGATGAAAAAATAATCTAGTTATAAACACTTTTTTCTCTATAGGTGAATTTATACTTTCAAGTTAGTCTCGCTGCGAATAATATGTAAATGTAAATCATAACTATATGTATTAATATCATATTCATCTTCAAACGTAATTTTAATGTGTTTTATAATTTTTATAATATTTTAAGAAGCCTGATAGTACCTCTATAGTACTCTTGTTTCGATCTAAAATTTATTTTTGACCAGCCTGATAGGGTATGCTGTGCAACCTTATTATTGTAGTTACTATACTCCTCATAGGTGAAAAAAGTTCCATTTATTTATTTATCCATCCATTTATAAATAATAAGGGTCCGAGAATGGATCCTTGAGGAATACCAAGACTGATTCTTGAATTTTACTATCAATCCTTAGACAGACCTTGGACTAACTTGATGAACTCTTCCTGTAAGAAAATATGCAAAGCCACTTTTATAATGTCATCGCATTCAAGTTTTGTAAGAAGAATATCATGGATCAGTAAATGAAATCAAAGGCCTGTTAATAACTCTCTTTATCAATATGATGAACTAAATAGTTAAGTGACGGGCTTTTTCTTTTGATTCCCCTGGTAAAAATGAATATTGACACGAATTGGGAATTTGGTATTGTTTTAGATACTTGAGAGTAGTCTGGCGTATATCAGTCTCTTCAAAACCTTTCAAAGTACTGGAGCAGTGATGTACATAGAGGAATCATTTTTATCAACTGGGATAACTTCTGCATATTTTAGCTTTTCTGGAAAGATACCTGTCGCAAAACATATATTGGCCAAGTTGTTCTGATATTTCATATGCCACAGTTTTGATTTCAAGATTACACTCGAAAATTTGGTTGCCAAATTTATTATTACACTTTTTACTTCTCGACTGTCAGTTTTTATAGTTATCTTTCCTATTTCTATATAGTGTCCAGAGCTCTCGAGTGTTGTTACTATCAAAAGCTTTGTGCACTGGAGTTGTACAGTATTTGTTGTACCTGAGCTACTCCCAAATAAAATGAATTTTATGAAGTATATTACAATAAACATTTTGAATATGTCCGTGATGCTCTCAAATGTTTATTTACTGTATAAATTTTTATGTTCTTATCCCAAGCTGTTTTGAATAAACATTATTATTATTAAAACTTTTTGATTGACGGATATGTGGAATAACATCAAATGACTCAAATAAATCCAGGAAGTGGGATAAGGCAGCACTAGGTTAGAAAAAGGCTATATTGAAGTCTCCACATAGTCCGAATTGTTTAAAATTACTTAGATGTTGCCAGAGGGAGATCTATATACACAGATAAAAACATATTTTTGCTCATTAAGTACCAGAGATCCCAAACTGTATTCTAATATTTTGCAGTTGAACTTCAACTTAACTTCTCTGACATAATAGAAATATAAGCATTGATAATTACACCATCTCATTCATTGTTAATTTTAGAAAATGACTGACAATCTTATAGTTATCTAGAAAGCTGAATAAGGCATACAAGTAATTTGTTTTATACTTCAAATTAAACATAATATTTTTTTTTATTAATTTCTTTAGATTATTTGGGGGATTATTGTAATTCTAAAAAACTTAATTCTAATTGCAATTGACTTTCTTATATCTTCTCGAAGGTGATGAGGATAAAAAAAATGGGATAAGTGATTTATGGTGCTTTGAGTCCGCTAATGGGGACATTATGCTGGGTGCACCTTCTTTATGTGAATCAGTTGGAATTGAATAATTTATGAATTCAAACTCAACTTTTACTCTATAATGGTACTAACCAAGACCTGCACTCTTTAAAAAAAGGAAAGACGACTACAAAAAAATTGTTAACCAAAGTAAAAGAACTTTCAATAATGGGTTAATTCTAAACTCTGACAATAAAACAAAGACAATTTGGAAATTGATTAAGCTGGAAACTGGGTCCAAGAGTCCATCTATGCCACTCCAAATGGTTGACAGTCAAAAACAAGTTTTCTGTGTCCCACAGGAAATTAATGAAATTTTTTTGGAACAATTTACCCTGCAGTCTGAAATTCACAATTTGAATATGTCAGCCCCTTTCTTTCTGAGATCAATGGACAGCCAAGAAGTTGAAAGTGTTATTAAGAAATCTGGCAACCAATGTCTCTAGTGGTATATATGGAATACCAAGCGTGATTAAAACTGATGCGCATGAAATATCAGAACTACTTGCAAAACTGGCCGATATATGTTTCTCAACGGGTATCTTTCCAGATAAGCTAAAAAATGCAAAAATCACACCAGTCTATAAAAATTGTCTAAAAAGTTATTTCTCAAACTATAGACCTATATCACTCTTACCAGTATACTGGAGGGTCCTGGAGAGGCTGATATATGCAAGACTACTTGATTTTTTTAAAGAACACCACATTCTCAACTCATGTGAAAACTGTTTTTTACCAGGAGAGTCATCAGAAAAGGCCATTTACCATTCACTTAAATCTTAGTTGATCGTATTGATAAAGGAGAACTATTGACAGGTATACACTTCGATCTCTCCAAGGCCTTCGATTCCCTGGACATATCCTTCTCAAAAAACTTGAATGCTTTGGCATCAGAGGTGTACCTCTGCAGCTGCTCAAATCCTTCTTGACAGGAAGAACTCATCAAGTTAGTTTAAGGTTTGAAATTGATGGGAGAATTCGAGCATACAATTCCTCTACTAAAAATACTAACGCTGGTGTCCCTCAAGGGTCTACCCTCGGACCCTTATTGTTCATAATATATGAGAATGGCCTACCAGACTGCCTTTCAACACCAGCTGTTTTTCAATATACCGATGACACATCATGTCTAGTAATGGACAAAAATCTTGAAAACCTTTCAAAAAAGGCAACAAAGGCGACAAATGAAATGTTAGCCTGGTGCAACAATAATAACCTATGTTTAAATAAAAAAAAAACAGTGTCAGTGCAGTTTAGTAACCACTTTGAACCAAACAGTAATATCCTAATAAAACTTGATAATAAATCAGTTCCCATACATTCTGATACTAAATTCCTAGGTGTTGAAATTGACGGTAAATTATCATTTGGAAATCTCCCATACTACGAAAAACCTGAATAAAATGTGTTACGCCATACGTAAACTAAAGGATTCTGTGGACATCGCTGTATTGAAAACATACTACTTTGCTCATGCTCAGTCAATCTTAACCTATGGCTTGATCGTCTGAGGGGGGATCCCATCACGCTGATAAAGTTTTCTTGGCCCAGAAGCGTGTTATAAGGTGTACACCGGCAACACACTTTCTTGAACCCTGCACACGACTTTTCAAAAGGCTTGGTATACTACCACTTCTCTCTGTTTACATATACAGGCTACTCATTTTTGTTAAAAGTAATTCAAACTTCTGTATAAGAAATGCAGATAGATATATTACCAGTGATAGAGTACTGTGTTCTTCCAACAACCTGAGAATTCTGATACACAGTATAGCCTTATTCGAAAGGGGTACAGAATATTGAGGAATAAACATTCTCGATTCTCTAACAAGAGATCTCAAATGAATCAAGGGTATACATTTATTTAAACATAAAGTTAAGGATTATTTAATAGAACACTGCTTCTAGTATTTCAGTTGCACCTGATTGTTTATATTAAGAAAATGTTTAGGTTAAGAATGCTTCTGTTATGTTTAAAATGCGTGTGTTATGTTGCTTTATGTCCCTTTCATGCATTGAACTTCTTAACTTGCCTATTGAATTTTATACATGTGACTATGTCAATGTCCTATTGGACCTTATGATAATAAATATTTTTATTATTCCGAAGCCACTGATAAATTTCAATAGATACTCAGCAAGTAACCACTTCCTTTTATTGTAATTGTACATATTTTTACCTGACATAACACTGATGTAGTCAATTAATTTTTTTTTCTTGTTTTTAGTGGTGTATAAAGAAGTTCATTGGCATACATTTCTTGTAAAGATCGGCTGTCTATAGAATCCTAATGAGCAGATAATTTGCCAATATATTATGCAAATGTATGTAATAAAAATTGTTTTTGTAAGCGCAGAACGTGAGAACAGCTGTACCGATTTGGCTAAATTTCTTTTTAAATGTTCGTAATAGCCCAAGGGTTGTTTTTTAAAAATTGGGAAAGTCGCACGGAAATTGGAAAATTCGGGAATATAAGAAAAATTTGGACAACAAAAGGAATATCGTCTGAGCTCTTAGTAAAGGTCCGAGTAGCACAGTGGTTAGAGCATGTCCAGGATCAATCCCCTGGCGTGACCACACAAAAATATTTTTTTATCTTATTTTAACACATATCAAACACAAAACATTTTTTGTTGTTTGTAATAGTCCGAATAAGGTTTTTAGGGAAAGAAAGGTTTTTTAGAAAAGTTATTGGATTCAGGAAAAATTGAAACTGCTTTTTTCTAATGGATTTTTCAAGACCATAACACGATTCAAGCGATATAATTCAACATCGAAACAACTTTTTTTTTTTTTCATTTCATGTTAAAGGCAAAATATTTTTTGAAAAATCAACCCTTTCTGTTTCAAGGAATTGGTGCTATCTATGTCCGCCGACGTCCCAGGGTGCGAGTGGAGGCGATCCAAAGCGGTGGAGGACAGGAAAGAGGCATCAGGAGCGGTACAGTTCCCGCTCCTCTCGCCGTAGGTCTCGGAGAAGCGTGCAGGATCGGTAAGACTGAGATGGCTTACGATCATGCTTATATCGAGAAGTTGAGCAACAGATTGTTGGATCAGATATGCGGTTCTTTGAGTCACGTCATCAGAAACGGAGATGAAACTCAGACTTACCCCGGATGTCTGAATTTGTCATTTGCTTATGTTGAAGGTCAGTGTGAATTTAAAAGTTTGATACAAATACTGTAAGAGTTAAAAACATTGCACTATATTAAAGGAAGAATTGCTTTCCTCAAAAACTTGAAGTAAACTGAAAACACTTCACTAAGATTAAAATTTTTAATTCTTGATCAGAATGGATCTGAAACCTTAAATGCAACTATAAACTTTTCGAAATTGTGAGCTATCTACAGGGGAGTACAAATCCAGTAATAGACGTACGATGGATGTCCACAGTCATTGGGGATATCCATTGGAAGTCTTTTATGTCTGATAGGATATTCCCTAGCTAATGCCCCGACGGACATTGGATCACATTCAATGGATAATCGTGCAAAGTTCTACAAATATTTAATTGATATACATTTATTAGCTAATAGCTTGATCCATTCAAGGACTGTTACTTAGTTGTTACCCAGCAATGCTAAAACAGCCATCAACAACGTGTAATGATTCGAATAATATTAAAACCAAACATATTTTTGGGAAAAATAATGGACATCAGCAGTTGGAGAAAAAGTTGGGGGTTTAATTGTTCTTTTTACTATTATAAAATAAAAGGTGGATTGACAAGGCTTTGAACATATGCTGAATTTCAAGTCAAAAGTGTTTGGCTAAGTGTTTATAATATTTCGTTAATCCTCACATCATAGAATTGAATTTCAACGGAGTATTGAATAAAAAATGGGCACACTGATCGGCATGAAAAATTCCTGGAAGTGTTTTGAAAAATTTTTGTTTTATTTAAAATTTCTTCTTCAACTCAAGCTTAATTTCTTTCAATACTCTCTTTTCCTTGAATACCCTCTAAAAATGTAAAAAATAATTTGATTTAACAGGCGAATCACTGCTCATGGCCCTGAAAGACGTGGCTCTCTCAAGCGGGTCTGCCTGTACATCTGCCTCCCTTGAACCTTCCTACGTCCTCCGAGCAATAGGCACTGAAGAAGACCTAGCGCACAGTTCGATACGATTTGGCATTGGGCGATTCACAACGGAAGGAGAAATTGACTATACAGCCAAAAAATGCATATATCACGTTAACAGATTACGGGAGATGAGCCCACTATGGGAAATGGTGCAAGAAGGAATTGATCTGAAGAACATCAAGTGGTCTCAACACTGAACAAACAATTTTTTTGTGAATGTCAAGCAGTTGTGATAGCAGAAGAAGTGGTGCCGAACGAATTTTATTTTATAAGAATAAATAAGCTCCAAGTTTTAGTTTTTTGTCCATAAATTCTAAAAATGCTTGCTTCATTTAAGCGGCTTGATATTAGATATAATTTTCAGATGCAGGATTTAATAGATCTCTCCAGCGAATCAATTAAAAAAATATAAAATCATTATTGGTGAACCCTTCTTAAGTAAGGACAATTTTTGCTGAAGAATAGTTGTTTCTTGTCAAATTTCTCCGAAAGGGAGGTAGGTAACTCAAAGAATCTTAGAACTTCTTTATAGAGCATAAAATTTTCTATCCAAGTGGATCAAGTCATCATTTCTGCCAAAATAAACTATTTTTTTGCAAAAAATTATACAATCTAGAAAATGCTTTTTAAAGTACCCTGTTTTTGTTAATCTTAGTACTATTTTAATGAAAATACTTGATTTGATACCCTTGAGTTCCAAGGCCTCCAAAATTAATTATAAAATTTCAATGAAATAATAATGATGGTCTTTTATTTCTTTTGATTATGTGAACATGATTTAGAAATGGTCAGTTTTACATGTAGTGCACATTACTAACATAAATTACAAATAAATATATAGATAAAAAATAAATAATAGTTTAAAAAAACTAAAAAACACGCTTTTTATAAAAAACCGAACTGAAAAATAAATAAATAATAGTTTAAAAAACTAAAAAACACGCTTTTATAGAAAACCAAACTGAAAAAATTGAAAATAAATTTGAATTAAGAATAGTGTAAAAAAATTTAATAAATATCAATGAATAATAATGTACATGAGAAATAAATTTATTTTATTAAAAAAAAGCGTGGGGTGCTTTTTAAGATTCATATTAAGCACCCCAAACTTTTTTTTTTAATAAAATATTTTTTTTCTTATTTACATTATTATTAATTTATATTTATTAAAAAAATTAATTAAATTTTTAAAATTTATTTTCAATTTGTTTAGTTTGGTTTTCTATAAAAGCGTGTTTTTTCGTTTTTTAAAACTATTATTTATTTATTTTTTAGTTTGGTTTTTTATAAAAAGCGTGTTTTTTAGTTTTCTTAAACTATTAATTATTTTCTACTTTTTAGTTTAGTTTATTTATAAAAGCGTGTTTTTTTAATTTTTTTAAACTATTATTTGTTCTAATCTACTATTAATTCCGTGATTACTATTAGTAACTGTAATTATTTTCCAAATCATTAATGTGTACAGCTGTATCAATAGTCAAATCTCTATTTTAGAAGTCATTCAAAGATTTTAACGTTGTCAATATATACAGTAAGCCGCCATCTTGAATTTTTCAATTTTCACTGAAGAATCATAATATTCGACTCCAAAACCACCCACACCAATTTTGAATAGAATCGGATCATAATCACAAAACTCGTCCACCATTTTGGAGCCGCCATCTTGAATTTTTAAATTTTTACCAAAGAATCATAATATTCGACCCCAAAAAACCCCACATACAATTTTGAATAGAATCAGACCATAATCACAAAACTCGGCCGCCATCTTGAATTTTTAATTTTTACAAAGAATCATAATATCCTACCCCAAAAACCCTCACATACCAATTTTGAATAGAATCAGACCATAATCACAAAACTCGTCCACCATTTTGGAGTTGCCATCTTGAATTTTTCAATTTTGACAAAAGAATCATAATCTCCGGCCACGAAAACCCTTAGATACCAATTTTGAAGCGAATCGGACCATAATCACAAAACTCGTCCGCCATATTGGAGCCGCCATTTTGTTTTTTTTCACACAAAAATTTCTTAATGCATTGTCACCGGAATTATGTACACCTGCCAAATTTCAAATCATTCGGACGTCTGGAAGTGGGTCAAAATCGCGCTCAAAGGAGTCGGTTAGAAGAAATATAAATACATTTATTCATCTGTTAAAGTAGCAATACAAATATGTTGTAACAAGTATCAATACACAGATGTAACTACTTTATTAGACTAGTCGTACAGGTAGATCGAAGATGAGTAAAAGATCGGGATGAATAAAATCATTCACCTGACAATCATACATTTACATTTGTAGTATATCTGATTTATCATATTATATCTAAGATTGAAATTCAACAACACATTAAAAAAAACATTAACATTTTCATAAAAAAGTGTTTGGTCTTTTTTTTTCTTCATCTGCCTGTTGAGATTGATGTGGATTGTCCAGAAAATGTTGTCCCAGCTTGAAATTGAAACGACTGTATAGGACATTTCTTGGCCAAAAACTGTTTTCATAGATTTGTTCTCTGAGATGAGGTTCTACTCCGACCATGAAGGATTGGTTGTCCCGTCTGGAGCTTCTGGTTGGTAGTTTTTTTACATTTATTTTTGTGGAGTTGGTGCGGCTTCTTATATATTTTTCTATGTTCTCTTCCTTAATTATGTCTGGAATTCTGGTTAGGAACAGCTATCCCTTCCATGGAACTGATTATATCCGTTTCCGCTTCCTTCCATGACTCTCCTACGTCTGGTTACTTTTGTGAAATTATCCTCATCATCCATGTCGTGATTTTCTAGGTTGATGATTTCATCCATTTTTTGTTTGGTTTCGGCTAAAAAAGTATTTGTGGAAGTTTGTTTATTGATATTTTCTGAGTCCCTTTGTGTTTTGATCATTTGTGGTACTATTTCATTGACACTTGGATCACCCTGTACCTACTGAGATATGATCTTTTTCAGAGTGAAAGAAAGAGTAGTGATTTTTATTTTTTATATGGGATTCCTTTTGGTTGTAAACATAGGTGTTTTTATTTCCTATCTTAGTTTTATCAGCTTCATTTTTTGTTTCCAGCTCTTTTTTTAACTGTTTCACTTTTTCTTCAAGGAGTGATTTGTTTTCTTGGAGCAATATGATATTGTCTTCTAATAATTTATAATTAAGTTATTTACCTTCCAGGAGCCTTTTGAGGCATTCATTTTCAATTATCAGTCTTTCCATCTTTATTTTTTTTTTACAAACAAACAAACATACAAGTGAAGCTAATATAAAGCGCGTAAAAAATAAAATGCTTTGGATATCAGTAATTCTTTCAATTTTATTTTGAAGAGTCTAATTTCCAGATTCCTTAAGCTTGATGGCAGTTTGTTAAAGAATTTAATACCCATGTATAGTGGTACTTTTTCTGATCTGGTCAGTCTGTGTGTAGGTACTTCTAGAGTATATTTATTTCTGGTGTTATAATTGCTGTTATTCAAGGGTCTTCAAATTGAGAATGTTGGTTTTTACATAGGTCAGAAGCTTGTATGTGTAGGTTAGAGTGAGGATCTTCAACTTTACCCCTGCCATTATTCTGACAATAATTTTTTGAATCACGAAAACTCTTCTGGTGTTTGGAAATGCACCCCAAGCGGAAATACCGTATGAGATTAGTGAGTGGAAGTGGGAGTGAAATACCAGTAGCACATTTTTATCAGCAATATTTCGTAATTGGTAAGTATAGAAAACAGCGGATGTTATTTTTTTGCATAATTCATCAATGTGGTTGTCCCATTTGCAATTCTCACTGATTATGACACCTAAGAATTTAGTACACTCCAATTGTTTGACGCTTCGAGAATTTGATCTTACTAGTAGGGATTGGTCACCCCCGGTATTAGCATAGTTGAATCTTATAAGAGATGGTTTTTTTTCGTTCATGATCAGATTATTCTCCTCAAACCAGTTTTGTACAAGATTCATGGTTGTAGTCTCTTCCTTTGTGAGGTTTTCAATATTGTGGCTAGTATCATCTGCATACATTACGTAATTATCACTTTGGAAGTCATTTACATATATTATGTAAAATAGTGGTCCTAGGATAGAGCCCTGAGGTACTCCTATTGTGGTGTATAATTTTTTTGATTTCTTACCGTTTGCTTCAACATAATGAACTCTCTTTTGCAGGTAACTCCAAATCCACTGTAGGGGTATGCCTCGAATCCCATATTTTTCCAGTTTGTTTAGGAGTATTTCATGGTCGACTATGTCAAATGCTTTACTGAGATCCAAAAATAAACCCAATACTTTTTCCCTTAACTAGGTATTCTGTTATCATATCCAGAAATGTTATGATTGCATTTTCGGTACATTTACCTTTCCTGAAACCGAACTGATGGTCGTTAAATGCATTATACTGAGTGAGACATTGGGTTATGAAGTTTGCAACGATTTTTTCATTCACTTTTGCAAAGGGTAAGATGACAGATATTGGTCTGAAATTTCCAATTGTCTCTTGGTCACATTCTTTGTGTATCGGTTTTATCTTTAAACATTCGGGAAAATCCGTTCTGTTAAAGAGCAATTTATTAAGTATGGAAGTGGACACTTTTTTGAGAATATTAGTGCTTACTTTATCAAAGCTGGTTAAATGGGAATTTTTCAGATTTTTTATTATTTCTATTATGTCATATTCATTGACTGGTTTGAAATATATTGAGTGTGGGATAATCTTGGAGGTCTTGGTGTTATATATAGGTTTTGATTTTTCCCGTCTAGCAGCAGTGTGGCTGACTTATTGAAATATTTATTCAATTCTTCCGCGACTTGTGTTTCTATATTTTCGTTATTAATATTGAGTGTTAGGTTATTTCTTTATGATGTGGTAGTCCCAGTATCATTGTTGGACATCTTTATTATTTTTCATGTTGTTTTAGATTTATTATCTGATTCTGCTATTAGCTTGGTATTGAAGAGTTTTTTGCTGCATTGAGTAGTTTTCTGTTTATTCTTTTATAATTCTGATAATATATTTTTAATTGATGTAACCAGTCAGCGTGCGCATAAAGATCTTTGAGTTTTTGTCCTGATATTATTAGACCCTTTGTCAGCCACGGTTTTTTTTTTTGACTATTGTTTATCACTTTTTTCCGGATTGGGAAGGCAATATCAAAGTAGTGTTTGAATATATTTAGGAATGATTCAAATTTATTACTTGCATTATAATTTGACATGTAGATTTCGTCCCAATTTTTTTATATTTTCAGAGTTACAAAAGTGTAACTGAGGTAGGCGTATTCATGAGGGTTGTTTATGAATTTGTTTTGAATACTTATGATTTGGGCTGGGTGATTGCTAATATTGTTGATAATTACCCTGCTGGTATATCCATCTTTTTTAAAATCGACACAGATGTTATCTAAGCAGTTTTCTCCTCTTGTTGGATCCTTATTGACCGGATATGCATGAAATATATTCAGAATATCTAAGATAGCATCAAAACAATCTGATTTTTTTGAAAAATTCACATTAAAATCCCCGCATACCAACAGTTTGGACTTTTTATGTTTTTCTACAAGATTTTCAATAGGGAAGATCACAAACTCACAAATTTGCTTCATATGTGCTTGAAGTTGAAAAATATTGATAAATAGTTTTTCCTAGAAGATATTGTGTAATATTCGAATAAACGATGCTCTGAAACACTTAAATTCAGTGAGACATTCAAACACAGCGTTATTGCCGCTTCTTCATAAGTCCATTGATTTGGCATTTTCCTGAGTTGCCAGTGTCACTATTTTGCGGAACTTCTGAGGAAATGTTATTCTGTTTCATCCTAGAATGAAACAGAACTTATGTCAGCATGTGTTATATTAAAATGAAGACTCCTCATTTGATAGCTGCTCTTGATTTAGGTATTCTTGAATGATATGTATGTATCCGAGTGCTATGTCATTATTTTTTCGGTCTGCTCACATTGTTAAGAAATATTATGAATAACGCTTGGCAACTCTGTAATTATCTTGCGCTCTTGGCAATCGGCGATAGATCTGAACTCGTTAAGTCACATCCTGGCGCGGTTTTCGCAGTGTTCAAACAAGAGCATTTTGTTTTTGTAAAAACTTTGAAATAAAAATTGAAAAAAAATCCAACCACTTTTCTCATCGTTCTGAACATTCTGGTGTTTTTTCCAGGAATTAGTGATCTCGCCTTTTGTCTCATAGTGATTTAGTAAAAATATTGAAATCGCCATCTGGGGTTCTATATAGAGTCAGAACTATTAACCAGAGATTGTTGTCAATTCTACAGTGAACAGCAGTACTTTCGAAGTGTTTATCGATTGATTTAGTTGATAAAGCTTTAAATTGAACTCCTTTTTTTTACATAAATGCTTACACCTTCGTGATTATTTTTTCGGTACTACAAAAAATGTTCGTTATTTCATAATTGTCTATCTTTGCTGTACCAACTTGATCTTTTTTTAACCAGTGTTCCGAAACACAAAAAACATATGCATCAAATTCATCTAAACATATTTCAATGTGGCTTATTTAGTTAGAGATACTTTGAATATTCTGATGTATAATATTGAACAATTTATGATTTGTTTTTATGACTTATTTTGGTATGAACATAATTTACCTTAGAATAGAAATTGTTCTTCATGAAATTTCTTACAAAAGTTTTTCTGTTTTTTTGGAACGCAAAATTGGGGTAGGAAATAAACCACGAATTTTAGGGGAAAAAATCCTTGTGATTTTATGACACAGATAATTTTCAACAGCTTCCAGTTACTCCCCTATACCTAGTGACGATTTGCATATATTGTAACAAATCCGGGGTTTGTGGCTATTAAAATACTGAACTAATTCTCTGTTTATTTATACTTTACAAAAACACAATACATCAATGCACTCTGACAACTAAATAAATCAATCGACAAAACAATTGAAGTTGTTGATAAATTCAAATATCTAGGAATCTCCTGTGTTGGATTACAGATTTATAACTTATTCTTTCATAAGTTTGTTATGTCGGAGGCATTCATCTCTGGGACTCTTCCATAGTTATTTTTCATAGTTTGTATTTTTCTATATATCATTGGATATTTTCACTTTTCAGGGACCTTGAATGTTACTTATCTACAGAAAATGCGTAAGAGTTCTTCACAAAAAACGGAAAAAAAAACACTGAGTGACGTATTTTGTAGGTTGGCCTAGATAACCCAGTAGCCATTTCATAGCTAACTTCTATATTTTTTTTATGCACCTGATCACAAATAGTATGCTATGTCACTGTTTCACCTATAAGAAGCTTGATTTTGTTTCAACATTTATAGTCTGGTCAACAAATGCTTTTTGCACCATAATTCTTCTATGGAAACGGAAAGGAAAATTATGAGCGAGGTGTCATTCGATTCATAATGGCATTTAGAAAAAAGTTAAAAAAAAACTCCCCTTTGCAAAAGTTTTAAACAATTTAATTAAAAAAACAGAGGTTTGGTTTTTAGCAAATATCTCAAATCAAAAATTATTGCAGATGTCCAAAATCGGAATATTATTTATAATAATTTATATATGATTTTCGGTTTTTTTTTGTAATGGAAAATACAATATATCCCATCCATTCATCAATAAACAAAATGCTATGCACGCTCATTTTTTGAGAATTGAGTAGTGCTTATCATTAAAAACTCATTTTATTCTAATTTGCCTGGATGTCTACAAGAACAATCCATGAACATTTAATACATAATTACAATTCATGCAACTTGCCTTTTTTAAAACTTCTATACTCAACTCTCAATACTTTACAATTTTTAAATTACATTCAGATTCCGGTTTCTACCTATTGAAATATTTCTTTGTTACCTTCCAGAAACATTTGCCTTAATAAACTCTGTGAAAATTGTTTTTGTTTACACACTTTTATTCATAAAAATCAAAAGCTTAATTTGTTTATTGATTAACGAAAAATGGAAAAGACTTCAAGTAATCTTGCCGTATCTGTAATAGTTTGAGATATTTAATTTTTTTAGACTAAAAAAAATTCTCAAGTATTTTTATAAATAATTGCAAGAAATTAAATAAATAATTGAGTTAGAGCTTCGATTGGAAGCTTAATTTGTTCATTGGTTAATGAAGAATAAGTAAGGTCTGGATGTTCTTGTATCTCCAATAGTTTATAAGTTATATTAATTAAAAAGATAAAAAACCAGGTGCGAACGGCAAAGTTAAAAAAGGCGAAAATATTCAATTCTAAAAAATATTGAAAAAAAAAATTCTTCAAAAAACGACACATGGTTATTGTTTTATTTTGTACAATTAAAAAAATATATACAACTCGAAAATGTCTTAATTCATAACAAATTGTTTATTAAATAAACAAATAAAAATAAAATACGAAAGAACAATAGAAGTAATGATTTAAAAAAATTGTTCCTTAATATTTACTTACAAAAAAAATGGTTAATCAACAAGTGCAATTTTAAA
Source organism: Gonioctena quinquepunctata (assembly GCA_018342105.1). Lineage (NCBI taxonomy): Eukaryota > Metazoa > Arthropoda > Insecta > Coleoptera > Chrysomelidae > Gonioctena > Gonioctena quinquepunctata. The sequence goes on along the minus strand of JAFIRS010000484.1, from coordinate 466,754 downwards.
CAATTTTTTTTTAATTTTTTTTTTCTTAAAAATCATTATTTTTATCAATGATTGGGTTTCCGAAAAAAATATTGGATTATCTTATAAACAATGCATTTGCTTATAACATTATTTAAACAATGGGAGTAAAAAAAATATTTTCCTGTAGCTTTTAACATTTTTAAAAAATTAAAAAAAATTTTTTTATTTTTTCAAAGGTTTTTTAATTTAAAAAATATATTTTTTTAACAATTATCAGGTTTTTATGTTAATGTTCAACTTGTTAATTAATAAAAGTATAACTAATAGAAAAATTGCGGAAATTTTTTTTTGCTGACGGATTATTGTTTATTCGTGTATTTAGAAAGTACCTGAATTTTTTCATTCCTTAATATTCATATTCATCCACCAGTTTTAACCCGTATTTTCACTGCTCAATTAAAATAATAAATATTGGTGGTACAGTTCCGGGACGTAGGACTTTTTTTAGGAGATTTCCTGCTCTGCAATAGTTTTTGAGATAGTTACGACCAATTTTTTTATTGAATTGTTTATTACTTTTGTAATTTTACAAACAGGAGTTTTTTAACTTTCTTCATAATGCCATTACGAATCGAATGACACCTCACTTATAATTTTCTGTTTCCATAAAAAAAGCACTTGTTAACCAGACTATTAAGCCAAGATCCAATTCCAACGATCACAAATTCACCACACCTCTCAATTTTTATCTTGCTGTTAAAGCCGGTCCTTGTCTCTCTTGTAAATAGCAAAATTTTATCAAAACTCAAAGCCAATGTTTCATTAAGAAAGAGAAAAAATAGATGTATTTAGACTTGAACTGATCTGCTGAAATATACTGTTATTATTAAAGAGAGAATTAAACCACATACTAAAAATGTAGTTTTAAAATCATCTACTCATAAAAATTATGTATATTATTTTATGAAAAAACTTGCTGAAAAGGATGCAGAATAAAATTCGTCGATGTAGGTACATTGTAAATATATTTAATAAAATTATCAGTTACAAATTTAAGCAGTATTACTTAATACAAATTAATAACTAACAAACATACTAGACTTTGGCATACATTCTGATTTTGTCACGTATTGTTGGCAGTTCAAAACATAAATCTATTAACTCTTTTAAAATAAAATGTCTTCGAGAAGAGAAGTGCTCAACTATAGATATGTTCTGTTAATAAACCATATAACTAAAAGTGGTAAAATGAAAATGCTACAATAGTTAGTGTGATAAACAAAACACTTTCATATCATTATTTGTCGATTTGTTGAAAATATAAACAGGATGTTCATAAAATCAGATGTGGAATCATCATTTTAATTGTGGATTTTTCAATTCACAGAAAAATCCTTCTATCAATATTCAATTGAGAATGTTTCCCTTTTCATTATTTGTCGGTTGTCAAAAAAATAATGTTTAATGTCTGAATTTCTTTGGGAAGGTGCTTAAATAATTCACAACAAAAATGTATTTCCATTGATAAAGTTAGATCTTTCGAAATTAATTTGAATTGAGATTTTACAAAAAATTGTTTGATAATCATTTAAATTTTTATCTGTTATTTCGAAAACTCTCTTTTGGTTTATGAAATATTTAATCCAGCGGATCTCACAATTTCACAATTGAAGACACGAGTGGATAAAGGTGCTATGTTACAATCCTTAAAAATCTGTTTCTTTTTGCATGAATGAAGGTTTTCTCGTAGGTACCCATCTTCCACATTAATGAATCGTTAGTGAGTGGCATTGTATGATGTCTGATAACCACTTGAACAGACCGTCGCTCAGCTAGTCCTGGATAGAAAAAAATTACATACACAAATTTTGAACTTACTTTACTCAAAAAATTTGTAACATAACACCGTCATCCACTGGCGTTTTCTATTTTGAAGTAGTGCTGTTATGTTAATTAAATTTCCCAAAATGCCATTGCAATGACCACAATAAGAAGTTAATCCATCATATAAAGAACTAATTTTGAACGACAGTAAAACAGACTGTATTTATTAAAAAAATCTAATTTTGAATGACCAGACAATAAACTAAAAACATCAGAATGACTAATAACATGGGGCTAAATGATTCTTGCAGGAACATGTTTTAATTGTTACTACCATTTATATTTATGAATGTGCTTTTTTATGAAAAACCACTTTATTTGAAACCTATTTGAAAACAATTTTTTTTTAGACACCAGATTTAAAGTTGACATTTTGCTAACCTAACCAACCAAAAACAATATTTGAAAGAGGAACTTATCAATGTTCGAAGGTTTTCAATCACCTGCCATAAAATATCAAGAGAACAAAGTGATGGAAAAATAATGAAGCTTCTACATTATTTTTTGCGTGACATTGAGCCGTACTTCACCAAGGAATTTTTTCAATACCACACTTTTTTATCTCATTTTCTAAACCTCGACATATTTCTCAGACGAGGTAACCTCGGAGATACCTTACTAAAGTTTTTGTATTGTTTTATTGGTTGAAATGAACAACTTACTAAGATTATTAAAGAATAATATACACCCCAATTTTTTGTGCAGTTTGAATTAACCAGTTGTTTTGATATGAGTAAAAGTAAACAGAATTTTAGGAACCACGTTCCTCATTTCGCCATTCTTTCGGGATTATTACATTTGCATGACACAAAATATGCAACTAAAACGAAGAAGTTTATTAACAGAACACATCCTACCTCTGTCGGATCACATTGATAGAGCAGCATTAGATGTTACCTCTCTTGGCTTTGCATTTAAAACTACAATTTTCATTATTCAAACAGGAAATATCTCCAGTGCATTGCTAAATATCTGCTGAATCAATCTTTAGACATTTTTGTTCATGGACTGTTGGAGGCATGTTGGTACGTAACCAAAATTATGTAAATGCTGAAAACAACATTGAATAAAAAAATATGGGATATTTCCCAAAGTAAATAACATTATAGTTCATGAAGAACAATTTTGTTTGGTACATGAATAGTTAACTTCTATTCTAAATAACTATATTCCTATCATGTTATTGAAATTAATATTGGAAATCACTCAATTTCATTGTATTTTCACAATAATCACAGATTAGGGACGATATTTGGTTACTCAAGAAAGTACAACCTGCTTATTTATTTTTTTAAATGACCAAATCCCTCAGACAAAATAAGAAAAGATGGGCATGTTAATTCTTTTAGAATTTTAAATTTCCACCCATTTCAAACTAGTAAATTTGTTGTTTCCACAAAACAAACCTGAATTCAGTATTCATTAAAATTTGGCTATTACATCTGAAAAATCCTTGATATATATTCAAAAAGATAGCAGGCATACGTTTATTTAGCTGCAGTGAATACCATGAATAAAAAGGCGTATGAAACTTCCAATGTCCAAAAATTTGATTTTACATATGAGTGTAAAAGAGGCTTCCTGATCAAAACATACATAGGTATGGAATCAATTTATTTTTAGTGTTATTATGTATTTGTTTAAAAAAAACTGATACAGGTCGATTTCTATTGTCAACTTACAGTATGAAAATATTACCCCCTTTCTGACACCCCCTCTGAATTACGAGCACCCCCTCAAAAATTCTAAATGAGAAGGGGGGACGTGTGGCACCTTGTTCGAAAGGGATTTTCATTCTCTGTCCAGCAATATTAAGATTTTCAAATTTGGTGCAATCATAACTGAGTTTTTTTTTACGTAGAATGCATATAATTTAAAAATATATAGGTTAGCACATAATTTAAAAATATAATATACTGATTTGTTGAAAATATAAACAGGATGTTCATAAAATCAGATGTGGAATCATCTGCGACTGAAAGATAAACTTTAGTCACTATCTTCCATCGTCAAGATAACCTCTTGGGGGTATTCATGTTGAAAAGGGAAACATTCTCAATTGAATATTGATAGAAAGATTTTTCTGTGAATTGAAAAATCCACGATTAAAATGAAGTTATTTTTTGTGAATGTCTACCAGAAAACAACTACTTCCCGGCTAAAAGCCACGCTGGACATTGAACTACATCTGATAGATATTCTGAAAAGGCCCTAACTCAAAAGAAAAAATCTGAAATTGAAAATTTGCATTTTCATTCAGATAGTTATTTGATTTTCTATTCCAGTCTTAATTAAGAACTCATAAAGATGAATGAGGCAAAGAAGAATGTTTTCCAAAAGAGAGTACTCACCAGAAATCATTCGTAACATTGAGAATGTTTCCCTTTTCAATAATAATATACATTCTTCTGAATGAACAAATTCCGTTTAAAAAAATTGGGTTTACCGAGAAGTAACAAGGAGGGAAGTCTCAGTTTCTCTAGTCAAATAACTCAGTGTTCCAGGGCAAAGTATATGATAAACTCACTTGTGTCCAACAAAACCTTGACAAAAAAAGGTGAGGACCAATAGTTATGTTTAGACAGCAATTGTAGCACTAGCATGAAAGAAAATGGCATCCAATGTGTTGTACAAGTGTAGAAAGGCTGACGAAAACAAGGAAGGTTAGGTTAGCCTCATGTGGTATTTATGAAAAAAGTACTTCTCAAGTTTTATCCCACCATTCCTGGGTTGACAACATATTTTCATTAATGGAGTTGAACTTCTACTGTTTATCAATAATTGTGGGGTGATTTACTTATCCCTTTTATCAAGGATATCAAATGCAGTATTTGGAAAACATTCCCGCTCCATTTCATGAATTTATACACAAAAATGGAGCTTTATTGTTTTCCATGACAATCAAAAGTATATTTCAATAGCCAGACAATATGCCAGATTTAAAAGTTAGGATAACGGAAGAAATTAACAACATAAAACCAGCTGTGGATAAAATGTACTGCATTTCATGCCTCATTAGAATATAAAACACTTAAGAAAAGATAGATAGATAATTTATTAATTTCTGCAGAGTTCTGGTCTGACAAATACATCAAACAAGTACATACATAGTAAAGATAAACTAAATATAAAAACAGAAAAATACACATATAGGCTTCCTAAAGATAATACATACATATGATCCTAAAAACCTAGGTAGGTATTATAAATACTAGTTTCATTGGAGACTAGATAAAATAATCATTGATACAATAAGGCTCCATGCCACATAAATAACTCCTCAGCAATCTTAAGCTTCCAGGGTTTTCAATTATTTTTATTTCGTTCTGAATATTATTGAAATTTTTTATTGCATTATAAAGCGGTCCTTTCTCGAAAGCAATTTTCGTATGTATGGGATAGTTATAGTTGCTTTTAAACCTAGTTCTATGATCATGAGTTCTTATATAGTTTTAAAAATACTCTTTGTGTTTGATTAAAAATGATATAGAATCCAAAATAAAAATTGCAGGTGTCGTCAATATGTTGTTTGATTTGAAAACTCCCCTACAAGACCATCATAAGCCAAATCAAATATTATTGTAATGACTTTTTTCTGACATTTGAAAATACTATTCAAGTCCGAGCACCCACCCCATGTTGCAATAACAAATTTTATTCTAGAGTAAAAATTGCGTAATATACTGAAAGCAGGAATTTTGTGTTTACATTTGGTTTTAGTACTCTAATTGCGTATGTTATTGAGGACAGTTTGTTACATAGCATTTCCACCTGAGTTGCCCGTGTCGTGGTATCATCGATGTGAACTCCTAAAGAACACACAGATGAATTACATTTTATTTATTGATTTCTATAGTGTCTGGTTCGTGTATGTTACGGATTGTCAGCAACATGCAGTCAGTTTTTCCATTATTGATGGTCAATTTATTCTCTCGGAAGTATTCTTCAGTTTTATTCATGAGTAAAGCACCCTTATTAATAACATTAATGAAATTTGGATCCCTCAGAACAAAATTGGTGTCATCAGCATAATTCAGAATTTTTATGGAGCCATCATTGACTACATTCTTCAAATCATTAATGAAAATTATAAATAGAATTGGACCAAGTATACTGCCCTGCGGAACCCCCATGACCATCTCCAAGGCACTGGACCTGACTGCTCCTTGTTCAGTTGTTATTTCAACTACCTGCTGCCTATTTCTCAGCTGTGAGAGTTACATCTGATACCATACTTATATAGCTTATCAAGTAAAGTGTTATGGTCAATACTATCAAATGCCTTTGAGAGATCCACAAAAATCCCACATGACAGATCGCCGTTGTCCAATGCTTCCAACACTTCTGTACTAGTGAAATAATGCAGTTTATGTTGATCTAATTTTCAAATATCCGTGTTGATTGTTTGAAAAATAACTTGAAATTTTCAAAAAATATATTAGCCATCGAGCCATAAGGATTTCGAAAAATTTTGCAAAATAAGTTAAAAAACTAATAGGCCTATAGTTACTTAGACTGGCGTCCCCCTTTTTATGAAGTGGTTTCACAAAAGCCAATTTTGAAGCATTTGGAAAGACTCCTTGAGAAATAGACTTGTTTGCCAAGTAATTCAAAATTTCAGCTATTTAGAATGTGCAGGTCTTCAGAACATGGATAGGTATGTATTAAATGAATGTGGTTTTTTGTGGAGGAACAACGTTTCTTGACATGTTTTTTGGGTAACCTTCCACAGTCTGAAAATATAATCAGGAGATTTAGAAGATTTTGAGAACGGGGTCAGATATAGTCCCCGAAACGTCAATCAAAAACTATATAGAGAAGTATCTTTTGAATTTTTACTATTTTTTTTTATAGGCATATTCAGGGAACGAGAAGTTACTGACAAATCAAATCATTTTTCTATAGGAAATATAATTTGGTGAACGCAGTAACTTATCGGGGTGAACTAATTAGTTTGCCCTTTCTACACTTGTATAGATTTTCCTGATTATATTTTAATTTTCAGACTGTGGAAGGTTACCCAAAACACATGTCAAGAAATGGATAGGTTTATCATCAATTCCTGTGCTCCTTTTGTTTTTAATACTTTTAATAATGGTCCCCACCTCATCAGGCGTTACTGGGTATAGAAAGAGAGCAAAATTATGAAATTCAATCAAATTGAAAAAATTATTAGTAGTGCTAGAAACAGGATTCAGAGACATAGTGGGCGAGGAAATGCTCACGAAATGCTTGTTGAATTGGTCAGCTTTTTCCAGTGGATTTTCTGTTTGATAATGTGATTGTGTGGTTGTACTATTTCTTTTACCGTTAAACTGATATATTTTGTTTTCATAATGCTGTTTTTTGCTTTATTTAAAAAGTCGTTGTAATTGGCTTTTATTGCTTTATAAATGGTTTTAATATTTAGCATCAGAAATTGATAAAGACTGAAAAAGTACAGTGATCTTTCATCTCCTCAGATGTGACCATAGTTTTGTTCTTTTGAATTTAACTTTTGACCTTAGGAAAGTTCATATCAAAATAATAAAGAAAAGAATGCAGAAAACACGAGTAGGTCACGTCCATATCCTGATAATTATTAACATTCTCCCAAGTCTCTTCTCGTATCAGCCGGCAAAAATTGTACATAGTGTCATCGTTATATTTACGTTTTTCTATGTACCTACACTTCACAGCATTTGTCATGTTACCTTCTAAAATTTGTGCAAAATGATCTGAGAATCCGGTGGGAATTACAATTCCTGATTTATTCCCTTTGAAATTAGTTATATTATCCAAACACTAGACATAGGCGTTACTCTGGGAGCTTCAAGAATGTTAGCTCTGCACCGAAAAAACATAGAAATTGTAAGAAGACTTTACAGTCATGGTTCTCCTTCCTTAAAGTATCAATATTAAAATCTCCAGCTATGAAATAAATTTGATTTTCTCTGTTTAGGGTACTAAGCAGACAGTGCATCTTATTTAAAAATACAGTGATTTCACTATTTGGAGTTCTGTAATAAAATTAAATTTTTTTGCTCTACATTTGACACTTGAACATTCAAACACTCTTTCTTCAGACAGATTATTAATTTCTTGAAAAGTAGTACTTGACAGTTCCTTCGACACATACACAGCTGAACGTCCATGTTTTTCCTCATCTATGCAGTAGTTTGAGACTAGAGTGTAATTTGGTACATTGAAATACTTGATGTGTTGATTTGTTTGCCAGTGTTCAGTTTAACTCATCAGCCAGTTGCTGTACCATGTTTAGGCAATTTCCAATTGACTGGACATTATGGTGAGGTATTATATTTCTGACATTGTCGTTGTTTACTCTGCATGAAGGTTAGGAGATTCTCTGCTACTAGAATTCTCACTTTGATTGTTTTTTCTCAGTTTGAAGGATGCATTGGATTTTGGGATGGCATCCCTTCTCATTCCTAAAAAATTACACACTAGAGATCCATTAGGCCAGTCCTCACACCTCCATGCTTTTCTAAGATTTTCTTGCTTAATCATAACTTTCATTGAGGTATAGATTTCCAGATATTTGGAATTGTTTCTCACAGATTACTTCCGGAAACTCTGCTTCCAACATTTCTTTGAGTTCGTCTGGTTCTGTATTTGACTTAAGCCTGGTAACATGTAGGCAAGCTAGTTTTGGAACAGTACTGAGGTGTTACTGCTCACAATTTCCCATTACAAACCTTCGTTTCTTCTTATAGCTGATGTTACACCAATCATCATTTTTCTCTTTTTGAAGTTCATCTAGATGCTGCAATTCTTGCTTTTGCTTGGTGAATGCAAACACTCGGGCTGCGCTTTCTTGTTTAATATGGTTAATGAGCCACTCATACAATAAATATTATTTCACAAACGAAATGTGACATATATTATGGCATGGAAATCAGTATCAAAGCTCTATCGCAAATGAACCCTATTCGCCACAGTTGAGAGCTGGTATGAATATGGCCTGGCCAAGGAGATATTAAATGCATAGGCGTCTACAAGCAAAATGACCGCTCATCAAAAGTGAGAAGACAAAAAAATTGTATTTATCTTATGCTGTTTTTGGTAGTTGATTTATCATAGTGTACATTATCCAGACAAGGAATATTCTCCCTGTAATTAACCATGTTATTAAAAGTGAAAAAAAACATCATAGAAAATGGCCAACCACTAGCAAAGTCACCCTATAATTTGAAGGAACCAAATATATGAACATAAAAAACTGTAAGGAGCAATTTTGATCTGCTTATTTCTAGGTCTCCCCTTTTTTCTATCTGAAAAATAATTTCCACTAGCCTTTGTCATACTGCTCCAATCCAAAATTGAGTCCGATTTGTCGTATTGTTAGATTTTTATTTCCATCAGAACACTATTATCCTGTTTCATACCCTGATATTCATGGTTAGTCAATATTTTCGAAGTCTCTTCAAAATTTCTTACACAACTGATTATTTACTATATCTAATGCCTAATCCTGTTGTATTCACTGATTTGATATTGTCATTGTCTAAAGATATATCTTTAGACAATGATATTGTTGAAAATTTTTTGGGACGCCATTTGGAGTTTAATTACACTCAGCACTTCATAAGTAATAGTAGATTGTTCTATAAGTAAAGAAAAGTGATAGTTTTCCATTGAGAAGACATATCTTGATTCAGGAGCATAACAAATTTCCACGATAGAAAACTAACTTTTCTTACACATTGAACACTGTTTTTTCGTATTATTAATGGGTAAGCATTAATTAATAAAAATCATCATAGATCATTATAGTCCCCCTCGTATACTACATCCATCAGATAGATAAATAAATTAAACAGTTTAATCAAGTATGGAAATGCATGTGACATTAAGGGCGGGTTGTATCACCTCTGGTCATCTTTGGTTTTGCAAACTGCAGGTTCTCTCTCTTTTTATCGTCTTGATCTAGAAAGAGAGAAAACGTGTAGATAACCTTTACCAAAGGATGACTAGCTGTGTTACAACCCGACCTAAATGTAAATTTTACGTTGCTAACAACAAAACATCATAACGACAAGTAAACAAACACTTATTTTTTTATTTTGCAAAATGCATCCGGTAGAAAGCGATTATTATGATATTTTAAAGGTAGTTTCTGAAGCTACATCGAATCTATTACTTTCCAAGTCAAAAGAAATATACGAACAAAGTTATTTTTATAGTTAGAATCTCGTCTATCTGACGGATGTTGTATAAAAACATAGGTGAATAATTCACAACTGTTTCAAAATGAGATTGAGAACCACACTAACCTCAACACTTCAACTGCCGCTCGATTTTTATAGAATTTTGTCATTTGGGCCCAGTAACTTTTTTCGCGAAAAAGCTTATTTCTCACATTATTAATGTTTTATTGAAAAACAAGTTGACTAGCCATTAAATAATGTAAAAAAAACATGTGACATTTTATCACAATGCGAATTCGTTATTTTACGTTGTGTGACAAACTCATATACATGGCCTGGAAATAAAACTAATTATATGTTAAATGTGTTCCACACATCGACTTACATGGCGCATGGTGATAGGCGACTGTGCGTCAAAATACATCACACGGGAGTTGAAATGTTATATAATTTCAACCTGAATATAACTGATATTCAAATAAAACTTCTGATCAGCACACTTCAATTAATGGTTATATTCTTATTTCTGAAATTGTATAAATATCACTTTTTATTATGACCAATAATTGGTCTGGTAGTAAATTAGAATCCTAGTATAGGGCCAGTATTCTGCTTTGATCAAGTTTGAATTATAATTTTCAAATACAATTTCATTTACTTCCCATTCGGTACCTGCAAAATGAAAGACCAAATTCCTTGAAGGGTACCGAAAAAAGTTATTCCAACAATTCAAAATGGAGAATTTAAGGGAAGCACAAAGTACTGGCCCTTAGAGTAGTGTTGAATCTCCTCTCGAATAAAAGTTCAACACAGACAACCATCATCTTCAGGTTCCTCTCCATAAGGAGTAATTTTAAAACCATGCTGTTCCATAGATTGCAGCTCTAGTCTTGACCTGTTTGAATTCACCAATTGGTAAGCTATGTCCGTGAACATTTCATCGAGACCTTCGCTAGTTTTACAGGAAGTTTTGTAAATTCCAGATACCAAATTGTGGCACTGCTCACTGAAAAAAAAAATTCAGCAATTATTAGCAATGAAATATGATTTTCTATAATACCAGAATGCCTCTATTTCTGAGTCGCTAACTTGTGGGACCACCTGCACTAAATCACTTTTATTTCCACATAAAAATATCTTGGCATTTTCTGCATAAGTAACAATATCCAGCAAGTGCTGAGAGAGGACGTGAAACGATGCTGGATTGTCCAATGAAAAAACTAAAATAGCTGCTTCGGCAAATTTATAATAACTAGATGTTATGGATGCTACCCTTTCCATACCTCCTGTGTCCCATAATTGCAACTAAAAAACTGATTTAGTACCGAATTCGATAGCATGCTACCTAATATACTCCTGCCACAGATCTAAGAGACTCATTATAAATGCTAATCTGATACTCTAATAATGCTGGCCTTGTGTTCGGGTGCGAAAGTTGATAAAAAAGGTCTGGGTCTGGGGATTCCAGGTACGGATTTAAATATACTTAAATTACCTCCTATATTACTTTCATGCACGAATTAAAATTTGACAATGTAATTTGATAATTATGAGTAATTTGATTGGTTTTTAAGCTTTTTATATTAGGTTTAGATTATGTTGTCAATGATGTTAAACATTGAAACCAACCTCAACAAAGTTGTAAGTAGCATAATGTTTCGTACTTTAATATGTATTACAATTGGTTTTTCATCTATTGTAGTTTCCCTGATGATGGAAATAAACATTTCCAAAAAGCTTGGATAAACCTTAAAGAGTTTACTTTTTCATTGGTGCTTACCCCAATATTCCAAGTTTTGTACCTAACTAGTCAGCAAAGACTTGCCACCCATATATATATATATCGAACCAGCGACCTTTGGATTTCTAGTCTCTAACCATTTGAACTATCATAGACAAGGGTTCCACTGCGTTTCGAAGATACCGCTTTTTTCCAGAATTTAATGTTAGTTGTTATGGGAATGGATTATGAAAGGTAAGGGATCTCATGTACTATCAGTGGCCATCAAGATCAATTTTACCTTTTCCTAACATCGCCGTGGATTGAACTGCTTCAGTCAAGGGTCAGGCAATGATCTCAGACCACTGAACAAAGTTGCCAAATATAAATATGAAGGAGAAATATAGCGTCTGTGAATATATATAAGTAAATGAAAATTGTGGCATTGCAGACAAATGTTTAAATTTAAGAAAAACCATCCTCGAGCTGGAATCAAACCTGCGACCTTAGGATTTCTAGTGCATACTCTAACCATCTGAGCTATCGAAGACACAGGTTCCTCTGCCTTTCAAAGATACCGCTTTTTTCCAGAATTTAATGTTAGTTGTTATGGGAAAGGGTTATGAAAGGTAAGGGATCTCATGTACTATCAGGGGCCATCAAAATCAATTTTATCTTTTCCTAACGTCGCCGTGGATTGACGACTACAGTCAAGGATCAGGCGATGATCTCCTACCACTGGACAAAGTTGGTAAATGTAAATACGAAGGAGAAATAGGGTGAGTGCGCTAGTAAGCCGGCCACAAACAATTTAATCTCATATTATTTTGAATTACGCGCGAATTATGAGCAATTTTTTAGATTACCGGTAATTTGTCATCTTTTTGAAACATGTATACCAACATTTCTTTCCCCCAATGTCAAAAATTACTTCGCAAAAGAGGCGTCCCAAACACATATTTTAAAGGTAAGTTTTAAATTGATTTGTTTTGACCGTTTTTGATAGTTGAATATACTTCAAAATAACTTATATTTAAAAAAAAACTTGAATTCCTAATTAATAGTTTAAAATTAACATGGCCGGTTACTTGCATAACAATTTACCACTGGAAGAATGTCCACATTTTACTTCCATTTTTATCAAACTTGTATACTTAGATATCTTATTTTCACTCTAGTCATCATGTAGTGTGAAATGATCTGATTATTTGTACTAGTAGTCGGCCATGGGTGCAGTCAATGAAAACCAAATTATAAAATATTGAATTTGATGGCCGACTACTGGAATAGGAATCAAGAGCTCATTGCCTCTCTCTGCAACATTATTGGGCTCTAAATTTGAAATTATTCATTTCTGACAATGCCAAATCAGCACAAACGAAAGTTCCACCAATACCCTGAGGATTCTATTTATGAATATCTGAATGATAAAAAATATCCAATAGCATTATATTATGATTTGAGTAGAGCCTTCGGTACAGTTAATCACAACTTACTTTTGGAGAAACTTTATCGTTTGGGCATTCGAGGGGTAGCTAACAACTGGATTTCTTCTTACTTACAGGACAGGTCACAAATAGTGGTCATACAATCAGCTAAGTCTAATCCAGCGAAGGTAACAAGTGGTGTACCCCAAGGATCTATTCTGGGTCCTCTACTCTTTGTGGCTTTTATAAGCGATGGTGTATATTCATGTACTTCCCCAGACAAAATGATCATTTATGCGGATGATACAAATCACCTGGTAGCTGGAAGGACTTTAGTATCCTCAGTAGAAACTTCAAATATATGTGTAAATGAATTCTATCAATGGTGTAGAAATAACGGATTATCAGTTAATATCAGTAAAACCTTTTTCATATTGTTTCAACAAAAAAATGTTAGTATTGATCACAGTCTACTGGTAAGGATGAATCACATGTCCATTGAGCAAGTTAATCACATTAAGTTCCTTGGTATTGATATAGATCAGAAACTTACCTGGGAAAAACATACTGATAACTTAGTATCAAAACTAAGCAGTATATGTTTTATCATTAGACAGCTACGAGGGACTGTCTCTCTGGAAATTCTCAAGCTTGCATATTATGGGCTCGTGAATTCATCACTAAGTTACGGTTTGATTGTTTGGGGAAATTCTGCACACATACAGGAAGTATTTCTTATGCAGAAAAGAATTATAAGGTGCCTGGTGGGAGCACACTACAGAGAAAGCTGTAAGGATATATTTATAAGATTGGGTATTCTAACTCTTCCTTGCTTGTACATATATCTTATTACTATGGAGATAAAAAAAAAAATCAATTATCAAAGGGAAATATGATACATGACCACGTGACCCATAATGCTAATCATATTCGTCTACCATTCTCCCGTTTAACAATTGGGCAAAATTCATATAATTATCAAGGTATCAACTGTTTTAATCACACGTTGACTCTATTCGGTGAAATTGAAAGCTTCAAAATCTACGAGTCAAAATTATTTGATCACCTATGTACTAATGCTTTTTATTCTATGGATGAATTCCTAACTTCTCAATCATAAGTCTTATTTTTTTGTTTTTACAAGTGAAAGTCTTGCTTGGAAACACCAACAAATGTTTGTTTTTTATTAGCAGTTTTTACTGTAATTGTTTTTATGTATATATGTGTGTTGAACTGACTAGTCTGATAAGTTTTATATTTACACATTTATAAAGCTTTAATGATGAATAAATTATCTATCTATCTAGAGTATGAGAAAGGCTTTTAAAGCAGGTGGAAATGGAGCCAAAATAAGGCAAACATGCCGAGATTACGGTATACCTCGTGCACCCTTGCAGGACCGGCTCAAAGGAAGGACTGCCGATAAATCTCGAAAGATGGGTCCAAAAGTCCAGACCCATATTTGAGTAATGAAAATGAAGATAAATTGGTCAATTGTATAATTCAGCTAGCAAAATAATATGGATCTTTGCAAATCTAGCCTTACTCACAAAACAATTGATTATTTTATAGAACATTTGAAGTATCCCAAACCCCTTCAGAAATCTAGAAGACCCAAATCAGGATCATCAACAAGAGCTATATCTGCAAAGGCGTAGCGTTCTTATTATATTGAAAAGGAAAAATAAGAAAATATGAAGAAGAGGAGACGAATCTGAAAGAAGAAAGACCGAAAAATCATTTAAAAACATGAAGAAACAAAAAACCAAAGTAAAAACTAAAGTACCTCAAGAAGAAGTGTTGTGTTTGGGATGATGAATTGGACAGTGATGCAGAATAAGAGGAGGAGAAAAATGTTGGCGTGCCCAATGTGGTTTCACCTAAATTGTATGAAGTTATTAGGACAGTCATATAATGATGTTAGAAACCAAGATTTTCATTGTGATTTCTGCAGTGATGAATAATGCTCACCAAATGGATATTTATTATGTGCTTCTTCATAGTTTATGTAAAATTTTGTGTTTTGTTACAGAATCTAGGTATTTATTTTATTTTAAATTATCTAACATTATTTGCGACTCCAAGTATTATATTTCATAAAACCAAAATAATAACTACAGTAAGAGGTTACTAAAATTCCTCTGGTACGGATCTGGTACAAATTAGCTTCATTTGCACGGCCGACAACTGGATCAGCCTTGGCCGACTATGGGAATATATGCGGCCAACTACTAGCAAAGTGCTCCTTTTTCAAAAGAATAATATAAGAAAAAAATGCGTTAAATTCCAAAATTCCTTTATCCTAATCATTTCATAGTTGAAAGTATATGTTTTACGATGATTGTAGTGAAAATAGCCTAACTTAAAATGGTTTTATGCCAATTATTGTGAAAGTCAAACTTTATCAAAAAAGGCCGACTACTAGCGCATTCACCCTATAGCGTCTGTGAATATACAGGGTGTCCCTGGACTTCCTCTTTTCCTCTCGGTAATGTATAGATGGGGTCAAAATATCACCAGTACTTCATATAACTTTTGTTCCTAAAAGCCTTCGTTACCAAGTTACGGGCCCTCAAAGTTACAAAATGAAAAATGTTTTTCTTTGATAACTTTCAAAGTGAATATTCAAAATTATCTAAATTTTGGTGATTGACTAAACAAATGAATTCCCTCGATGAGCTTTCATGCAGGAGTCAGTTGTTTTGCTACAAAGTCAGGAATGGACTACCCCCGATGGTCCACACCCCAAAACTTTGAAATGACTGGGATTTGTCAATGTTTTAACACATAACAAGGTTACCTGGACAATTTCCTGAATAAAAGTACTGGTGTGGAAAATCGATCGGACCAACGTTTTTTGATAAAAATGCATTTTTGTTCGACGACATCCAACCTGAGATGTCTACCATTATTCGAAAAGATTAATTTGTAATGAAAATAGAAATGATAGGTACAATGTTCATAACGAATTTTTATCATGCAAACACGTTTACCTTACAAAACTCAAGGTGTAAATAATCAATCGCAAGCCTCAAGAGCAAACAGAAATGCAAAATCTGCGCAAACACCCTTTCTGCACTTGAAATAGCATGCCAGGGTCGTTTCGTATGGCTTCACAATGTAATGTGATTCTATTCAACAAGGCATCTCTGGTGTGAATAGGTGTAGCGTAAACGAGGCTTTGTAGATGCCCCCACAGAAAAAAATCCAATGGATTTAAATCCGGAGACCGCGGTGGCCATGAATATGGCCCACCTCTACCAATCCATCTATTGGGGAAAATCTGGTTCAGATGGTCCCGCACGATCAAACTAAAAGGAGGAGGAGCGCCATCATGCATAAACCACATATCTCTTCGGGTTTGCAATGGAACATGTTCCAAAGGTCCATTCAAATCGTTCTGAATGAACTCCAAATTACGTTCTCCATTCAATCGGTAATGTAGAACGAATGGTCCTATAAGATGGTTTCCTATGATACTGAACCTACAATAATATCGAAATAAAACAACAGACTCCAATTAATTATCCATTAGACATACCTGTCTCCCTCAAGCTGTGATCAACAAGCTCGAACGTTTCTCTTGCCGATAACGTTCGATTGGGAAAATGCTCGGCATACAGACGTCGGGCTTCTGCAGCATTACCAAATGCTCGTCCATACAATGCATGCATATCTGCATATTCGTTGAATGTAAACTGTTCGGCCATATCAAAACACTTCAAACTGTCCTATTCGAATATTGACAATACAATGACAACGCGCCACTCAACAAAACAAATTCGCATTCCAGTTGTCATTTTTTATCCACACTAATTTTATTTCTTTCTACAAAATATTTTTGTCAACATCTGTGGAAGAAACGGAACATAAATTTATTCGCCGGTTATTTTTCACCTATTCATGTGCAGCCGTTTTTGCAGTTTATTCGTTTGGTTTTTATTAGTTATGTCTTCCAATGTGCGTTTATTCAGCTAAATTTATCTTCGGGTTAAAGATTTTCTCCCATGAAATTATACTTATCAGTGAAACTCCTCAACATTTAAGCTGTGAATATGAAGTTGCAACATCCAAATGTTGAGTTTCATGAGATTCAGATAACACAACACGAAACGTGCTTATTCCACGCATACATACAAAATATGGACTGAATTCGATATTTCATAGTGGAGTAGCTTGTTAGTTCAAAAACACCCCGAATCTACATAACTTGATATTTCATTTGAAAAAATATCTACGTTGTGAATGAAACTTTCAACTAGGTACTGTACTTTTTGTTTACGACTTTATTTTAGCATATTTTGTATTATCCCTGTTATAAATGTTGTTTAATTAACGTTAGCATTAGTATTTCTACTGTGAACATTTTTCATTTCAAATAATGGTGGACGATCGGATTTGATGTCGTCGAGTAAAACTGCATTTTTATAAAGAATCGTTGCTCCGATCGACTTTCCACACGGGTACTTTTATTCATAAAATTGTCTACGTAACCTTATTTTGTTGAAAACTATTGAAAAATTATCTGTCATTTCAAAGTTTTGGGGTGTGGACCATCGGAGGTAGTCTGTTCCTGACTTTGTAGCAAAACAACTGACTCCTGCATGAGAGGTCATCGAAGGAATTTATTTGTTTAGTCAATCACCAAAATTTAGATGATTTTGAATATTCACTTTGAAAGTTATCAAAGAAAAACATTTTTCATTTTGTTACTTTGAGGGCCCGTAA
Organism: Gonioctena quinquepunctata; assembly: GCA_018342105.1. Lineage (NCBI taxonomy): Eukaryota > Metazoa > Arthropoda > Insecta > Coleoptera > Chrysomelidae > Gonioctena > Gonioctena quinquepunctata. The sequence continues at coordinate 448,887 of JAFIRS010000484.1, read as the reverse complement.
CTTTTAGGCTTTTAGGAACAAAAGTTATATGAAGTACTGGTGATATTTTGACCCCATCTATACATTCCCGAGAGAAAAAGAGGAAGTCCATATATATATATATATATATATATATATATATATAATAATAAAAAAAAAATTAAATTCAAGAAAAAACTATCCTCGAGTAGGAATCGAACCTGCGACCTTTGTATTTCTAGTCCATACTCTAACCATCTGAGCTATCATGTCTTCTTCGACATAATTATATCAAAAAGTTAGTTATATCTGTACCCGAAAGTTGAGATTTATATTCCTTAACACATTGAAGACGGCATGAGATCATGCGGATGCCATGCTTGTTTTTATACAGGACGGGGGCGGCATTAATGTGATGCCGCACAACATATTTTCACTCAGACGGCGTGTATCTCATCGGGACTCATATTATAATGCTAAATAAATGGTAGGAGATCAAGCGCCGGCCTAGCAACCAACTTATATGAGCCGGAGCAAGATTTATTAATTAGAATAGTTTTTATGGGCATCAAAGTGAAAAAAACAGAAAAATTAAAAAAATATTGCAGGCTGAGTAACTTTTTTTTTCTTTGTACAGCTGTCGTCAACGTATTAAACAAGTATATATTTTGTAGTTATATGCATATTATTAGGCGACTATAGATAAATAAGTGTCCTATATTGATTGTACACTGTACTTTTCCGTACTGTTTATTTATACTTGTTATTGAATCAGAATTTATACATCACCTTTACGTTTATATATTTTTTTACTTGTTTTCGATACATTAAAAATAAGTACCTATTTTTCTAATGATATTTGGAAAACTACTTTGTTGACTTCTAGAAAATAAAAAGGATGTTTCAGTTTAAAAAAAATTGTTATTTAGAAAAACTCATAGACTACGAACTTACTATAAAATACCACTTTCCACACTCGTTAGTAAATATTATATTTTATACCCGCGAAATAATTTGTTAAACCGAGCCGTCAACAAAACATATCTTGTGTGCAAATTTCTTTGTATCAAGTATGTCTATGCTTGCAGTCGGTCTCCCACGGAGCCTTTTTCGCAATGAATAATAATGAGTCTCTTAGATGTGTGGCAGTACTATACCTTTATATCTCTGTCACAAACGTTATAAGTTTTGTAAAAATGATCCAGTCCCAAAGTGGACTTTCGGTCAGTGGCAGTAACAAAAGTATTATTAGTAAATCTCCTGAAGATGGAACTTTTCCCAACGCCATATTCACCACACAGAATCACTTTCTGTTCTGGAACTTTTACGCTTGCCATTTTCTCAAAAATCAATTACACTGGAAATTTACTGTGAAATATTTTTGGTTCCTTTATTTTGACATTTCATCGAGTATCAAAACAGACGTTTGCAGTAGTTCATATGAACACATACAATAACATAACCTAAAAGGTACTAGAAGAAGCAAGTCATATCAAGGCAATTCGTTCAACCGTAAAGAGAATGAATATTCTTGTTCAACATTCGAATAATCGTAAATAAAACAGATTTTGTTACGTACAAATATTTTGGGTAGAAAATTAAGAGTACGTGAACCAACTGTCGCAACTAAGTTGGAGAAAACGTCCAATCTCGATTCTCCTAGTCAGCTATCTCAGTTTCTTCGAACATCAATGATACTATCTCGGGTTTAGCACAATAGGTGCCTTCCAGTCTCTGATAACTTCCCGAATGGAGAAGAGTTGGCAAAACTTTCACTTTGTATTTTTTATCCTTCCTGAAGAGATTATCTTTGCTCGTCCACTGGTCTTCATTGCCGACTTCAGCCGAGATAAACAAAACATCGGAGGTCAAGTTTTTAAATAAAGTTTGAATAACTGCCCATGCATCGTTGCACGCTGGACACCAGGATCCATCGTCGGTTTTCGATGCCGTGAAATAAATATACACAGATCCGTAATATTCAGCGGATTCCAATTCTTCGATCAGATCTATGAAATCTTCATACGTTTCCGTTTGAAGGAGTTGCACCATGCTTGATGACAATTTATTTTTGACTTTTTGAGACTGATTAATTACCATAGATACCACAACCTGAAGCTATAAAAAAATGATGTCATAATGGATATTCAGTAGAATATAAGTATTATCATTGTCTAAAGATATCTTTAGACAATGGTATTATGTTGCATAACTGAATTCAAATTGTAATATCAACGGGTGTATTGGGAATTCAAAATTAGATGCCAGCGCCAGAATGGCGAAAATTCAAATCAGACGTACGTACGTTGTTTGTCTGTTTTCTCAGAGGTTATACAGGAGTTTTTCTTAAAATATTTCCATTTGGTATTATTTTCCAGTTTTTTTCTGTAGTATTATTCATTTCAAGGCTCTAGTGAAGTGGTGTATTTAAATCTTAAGACAATATAATTTGCGAAAACTTTGAAGGAGGCAAAGTATGTTCTAATTTGCTTGCAAAAATTTTTTTTTCGAAGTTTCTGGTCAGCTTAGTGAAGTCATCGGGAATTATTGCTATGAATTATTTCGAAGAAATGTTACACATTATTTGTGAATGTTCGAATTGAAAATAAAACTAACAAAAACAGTTTTCTTTATTTCATTTAAAACAAGCAAGATAGTGTGAAAATGTATCCTTATCACCTAGATATACATATATAGACACTCTTTTTCCATACTGTCGGAATAACCTTCGATATGTTGAATAATATCTCTTTTTAACTATCTTTTCTTTCCTCTCAACTCTCTTTGAAGGTTCTTTTTCGCTTTTTTTCTTGGCCACAGACGACACAGGAAGATTTTGGGAAGGTTCTGTATCCCATCGTCTGTCTATAGACTCGCTCAATCCTAGATTAGTCTGCATCAGAACGTTATGTATTCCAGTACAACGGTATCGTTTTGCCAAGAGTCACATTGAGGTACACAACAATAATGATTTGAACTTGAATCACTCATTTTTTCACTCGAGGACGTACGAATATTCACTAGGTAAACCAGAATTGTATTGAATGTTAACAACCACAAGATATTCGACAAGTTTTAAGTGTACAATTGCTAAAATCACATAATTATTAATGTTTCGAAAATTAAACAATCCTATCACCTAGATATACATATATAGTCACTTTTTTTTCCATACTCTATGAATAATTTTCGGTATGTTGAATATCTCTTTTTTCTCTTCTTATCTCTCTTTTCTTTCCTCTCAACTCTCTTTGGAGGTTCTTTTTCACTTTTTTTCTTGGCCACAGACGATACAAGAAGATTTTGGGAAGGGACTGTATTCTTCTTCAAGAGCCCATCGTCTGTCTATAGACTTCCTCAATCCTAGATTAGTCATTAGTCTGCACCAGAACGTTACATTAATTTTCTCACGGAAAATGATGAATACTCCAGTACAACGGGATCGTTTAACCCAAGAGTCACATTGAGGTTCACAACATTATGATTTGAACTTGAATCACTCACTTTTTTTCACTCGAGGACGTTTATTAGTCAACAGAACAATCTCCAGGTAAACAAGAATTTCATTAAATGTCAACAATCACAAGAGATTCAACAAGTTTTAGGTATACAATGGCTAAAATCATAGAAACATTAATGTTTCAAAAAGGTAAAAAAAATTATTATGTATTTTTTCAAAAACCGACATCAGAGGGAGTATCCCTTATTTTGAATTCCAAATTATCCAACAGAACTCTGGGATCGTGGACTATTTTAATTGATTTCGACAAAGCACCCCACGCTTTTTGGCATAGTCGTTGAATATTAAAATTATTTTTTACTTTTTAGTGCGTTAAAAGCGTTTTCTCATCTTTGGAGAGGCTTCCATGGAAAAAACAAAAATTAATGCTACATAGAAAACTAAGTTGTCAGCTGGGGTCAATATCACCAATTGTTCAAATTATGTTATTCATATTTATAATTAGTTCTTACCATACATATTATGTATTGAATTCGAATAAAATTTAATCTTCATAATATGTACAAGAATATAATAACAGTGAAGAATACTTCAAGTAGTTTAGCCTTAAAATTATAACAAATTTTATTCCTGTATTTTCTGGAATTGGTGGTGAAATTTACTTTTTCTGAAATTGCTCAAGAATGGCTACTTTCTCAGAGCAACTTCAGACTCCAAAATACGCTAATCTAGTATTTCAGTCCGCTGCTAAGCAACGAACTTTCCCGGACCGAAAACGGTCCGGATTTTTGTCGAGCCACTTTATTCAAGATAGGGCCAGTCTTAAAAGTATATACATAGACTGTGACACAGAAACATCCGTTGTTTTGCAGAATAAGTTTTGGAACAATTCACATTTGTCTTAACAACAATCTAATTGCCTATTGGGAATTCAAAATAAGGGATACTCCCTCTGGTGTCGATTTTGGAAACTATACATACTTACATTGTTTACTTTTCCAAACATTAATGTTTATAATATGATTTTAGCCATTGTATACCTAAAACTTGTCGAATCTCTTGTGATTGTTGACATTTATGAAATTCTTGTTTACCTGTTGACTATTGTTTGTCCTCGAGTAAAAAAATGAGTGATTCAGTTCAAATCATTATTGTTGTGTACCTCAATGTGACTCTTGGGCAAAACGATCCCGTTGTACTGGAATAAGTTTTCATCATTTTCCATGATAAAATGAACGTAATGTTCTGGTGCAGACTAATCTAGGATTGAGCGAGTTTATAGACAGACGATGGGCTCTTGAAGAAGAATCTAGTCCCTTCTCAAAATCTCCTGTATCGCCTATGGCCAAGATAAAAGTGAAAAAGAGAACCATCAAAGAGAGTTGTGAGGAAAGAAAAGAGAGTTAAGAAGAGAAAAAAGAGATATTATTCAACATACCGAAAATTATTCATACAGTATGGAAAAAGAGTGACTATATATCTAGGTCATAAGAACACATTGTTTACTTTTCGAAACCTTAATGTTTATATGATTTTAGCCATTGTACACTTAAAACTTGTCGAATCTCTTGCGATTGTTGACATTCAATGAAATTCTGTTTAAGGTGAATATTCTGTTGACTATTGTACGTCCTCGAGTGAAAAAATGATTGATTCTAGTTCAATTCATTATTGTTGTGTACCTCAATGTGACTCTTGGACAAAACGATCCCGTTGTACTGGAATGAGTTTTTGTTATTTACCGTGATAAAATGAATGTAACTTACTGGTGCAGACTAATCTAGGATTGAGTGAGCCTATATAGACAGACGACGGGCTCTTGGGATCTTGAAGAAGAATACAGTTCCTTCCCAAAATGTTCCTGTATCGTGTGTGCCCAAGAAAGAAAGTGAAAAAGACAACCTTCGAAGAGAGTTGAGAAGATTATTCATACAATATGGAAAAAAAGTGACTAGGTATGTGTATCTATAGGTGAAAACATTTTCACACCATCTTTATTTTAAATGAAATAAAAAAACTGTTTTTGTTAGTTTTATTTTTAATTCGAACATTTACAAATAATAATGTGTAAAATTTCTTCAAAATAATTCATAATAATTCCCGATGACTTCACTAAGCTGTCCAGAAACTTCGAAAAAGATTTTTTTTTTGCAAGCAATTTAGAGCATACTTTGTCTTCTTCAAAGAGAGTTTTCGCAAATGATATTGTCTTAAGATTTAATTACACCACTTCACTAGAGTCTTGAAATGAGTAACACTACACAAAAAAACCGGAAAATTATACCAAATGGAAATATTTTCAGAAAAACTCCGAACACAAGTGTATAACCTCTGAGAAAACAGACAAACAATGTAAGTATGTCTGGTTTGAATTTTCTCCACTCTGGCGTTGGCATCTAATTTTGAATTCCCAATAGTTCACAACCTTAATATCTAAAATACTAATGTTGAAGTAGAACGTGGGTTGAGCTGCTTCGGGCCGAAATAAAAGGCACATTTTCCAGGACGATTTTAAAGGTGCTGATTCCTTTTCTCCACAAGCTATTTTAATGTAATTCTAGAAGAGTTATCTTCATAGAATAAATATAATTTCTCACAGAGTGATGGTTTTATTTCCTTACCTAGAAGAGGGACCGAATGCCAAGCCGAGATATATCAATAATAAATTCAAGAACTTGTATAATATAGCTCGTCCAGTATTGAAACGACAGGGGGGAAAACACGAGTGGACACGATTTGATGTGGCTGCTTATGCTACGGCGAATCTTCACCAGTGGCTTGTCATGCAGCGTTTGAAAGGTTAGGTTTGTTTGATTAACAAATAGGTAGTGCAGTTATTTATTCAACTTTGACAAAAAATTCATAATCTCCGACCCCGAAAACCCCCACATACCAATTTTGAATAAAAATCGGAACATAATCACAAAACTCGTCCGCCAAAAACTACGTCTCGTGTTTCGCTTATACCAAATAATCTGGTACGCATATGGAATTTCTATTAATAGCCACAGTTTGACAATGGCTCGGGCATCTTCGAGAAAAATTGGTTGTTAGGTAGGGGAAGGCCAAAGTGGTCGTTTCAATACTGGACGAGCTCTACTTCAGAGTTCACTTTCCCAAAATGACAATTTTAACAACAGAGAACGTTCGTTATTCATCGAAGTTTGGAACGCAAAAGACTCGAATCCTAGATTTCAGTCAATTTAAAAAATATAATAAAAACCCAAGATGTGTGGTACAAAAAACACGCACCAAACACTTCGCATTTACATGGTTTTAAATGACTTTGTCTCTTGAGGGAATGGCACCACCATTACATTGCTTTTACATTCTGGTTGCATAATTAGTATCTTTTAGTATCTTTATACGATTGACAGTCAGGCAGCAAACTAGTTGATGAGAAAATAAATAAAATAAAGCACTTATTTATTCCTGAGGGTAGATCTATCGTTCCAGGACAATGTATATCAATCACTAAATGTTATAAAACTTTAAAAATAATCAATATTGTTGGTCATTTAGTGCTGATGTACTTCGTACAATGAAAGATGCTTCTGGAGCATGCCTCAAATTCTCTCGAGTCCCTTTTACTTGATTCGGAATAGCCCTTTTTATACTTGTATTAGCTGAAACGTGTGGGTTTTTTTGTAGAAACAAATCTGTTGAGGATTGATAAACCTTTTTGTTAGTTTATTTTTGACATTCAAATTTAGTTAAATTGTGAACAACGTGTATTTCAAAAATCTTATCCATCCACAATATGGCAACGTTGCTGTGGTCTGGGCGAATTAGCCTCTCGTGCCATAACTATGCGCTGACAATATGACAAGGAAAGACATATAAAACTCGAATTCACTTTCATTGTCTTATGACCGGGGGCGTGTTCCAATACTCCAACTTTTCATCTTAATCGTTCATAAACTCGGTGGATTCCCAATTATTAACGAACTTGAGAGTCCGTGAAAACGTTGAAATATTTCAACCGCATGCGCATTGCACATTATAGCTAGAAGTGATTAAAGGTTATGCCGTAGGTTATAGGTATATTATTTTCTTCAAACTAAATCCATATCCAAAAGCTCTTCGTCAGAATCCGAATCTGACTCCCTATCAAATAAAATAGTACCTACAAATTGTTTCAGTACTCCTGTAATGGCAATAATCTTCCCTTGAATTCCATCCAGTGTTGAATCCTTAACCCATATCTTAAATTTCAATGTAATTCTGAATTATTTTGGACGATGATAACTGACAAATAACTAATTTGTTTCTTTCGTTCCAAAAGAATCAAAATGACAATTGACACAATATGCCAAATTTTTCACTCATGCTCCAACCGAGTTGTGGTATTGGAACGCGCTCCTGTTATCAATATTCGTAGTTAATAAATATATGGTAACAAGGCCTACCCAGAACACTATGTGAATGATACATTCTATGTTTGTGAGTGTCCCGCTGCCATAGACGTGCATTGCAATAATCGGGGGTAGCAGTATTGCTTAGAGGAAGACGACTGTAAGCCTACAAAAATATATAGAAACTCCTTGTCTACGACGGTTAAAGGCTGGATGGTGACGGATTCTCCGCAAGGAGGGATGTCCTATAACAGCGCCTGTGTGGAAGCAAAATGACAGAATGAGAGAGAGAACGTATCTTAGTAGTTCAAATGTTCAAATAAATAACCTAAAAACAGACCCATAAAAATGTCTCGAAAAGTATTGAAAACAATCGGCTCCTCGAAACCCATCCGTATGTGGATAGATGGAAAATGTTTCAACTTAAGACAATTCAAAGGGAAACAGGTTTTCCATTTAGGAAGTTTGATGTGCCCCCCTTCCGAAAGTATGGGTTTGTAGGTTGAGTTACAAGTCATATTTAATTTTAACTTTTCAGCCCTGAATGAACCAGAAAAGAGCACTCGTGACGATGAGTCAGAAACAGACAATGTTATCGGTGCGGATTTAATCATCACTGATAGGGATGGAAAATTATGTACAAGTTTTAAATTGCCTAGGTATGTTTTGTCACCTCTATAAGTTAACAAAGCCACTTGCTCAAAAATCGGTAAAACCTAGCCCAATATTTGTCGAATGATTGTAAATTTTTCGTGAATATAAAAAATTTGTCGCGTTGATAGTTTTTAGTATAAGGTGGCTAAGCTAACTTGATATATTTGAATTCGAATTTTCAGAAGTTTTTTTCTAAATGATTAAATCTAAAATTCCAATTTTTTAAACAAAGCTCATTGTATATCACTTGAACAATTTTTCTTACAAGCGAAAATGCATACAATTGTTGAATGACCAAAACATAATTGTCGTGCAAATTTTGAATTTCCTGAAGCAAAAAAAAATATTGAGAACGAAGAATTAATTAGAAATTCCTTTTTTTAACATATACCCTGTATCTCGGTTCAATATTATATTTTTCAGACTAAAATTCACGTAACAATTGTTGAATAACCAAAACATAATTGTCGGGCAGTTTTTAAATTTGATGAAGTGATAAAACGGCGCACATTTTTTGCTAAGTGATGGCTGTAGTAATTTGATATCAAGCACTACCACGTCAATAAATTGACCAACGTGAGTCGAATATAAAATATATTTTTTATGAAAATTTGTCGAATCATTATCGAAATTCATTCAACATGATAAAAATACACTAATAGTTTTTTAATCAACTAGTGTATTAATGGTGGCGATTAATGATCGAGATATTTTAACGCGAGAGCGTAGTGAGCGCTTTAATGTTCGAGATCATTAATCATCATTTTAATATACGAGTTGTAAACAAAATTTTTCCGTCGACCCTCGTTCCTGGGGTCAAAGTGAAATTTTCGATATCCATTTCCTTCAACTAGGAGGAAACTTAAAATATTTGGATTTTAAAATACATAAATTTGACAGCGCGAAGGTAATATGATTTGACATTTGAATAATATTCGAATTCGTGTATGTTTAGTTGCCTATACCACAATTATACATTAATGGACCAAATCGACCATTTACTGGTTTTTAATTATCGATTTTGGTGTATGTTTAGTTGCATATATAACAATTATGCATTAAAAGAGAAATTGAAGGTTAATAGGGGTCATTAAAGATCGATTTCGTGTAGATTAATCAGACTCGTTAATACGAGGTCGCCGGAAAAATATATTTTATAGAACATATAAGCATTTTTATGATATTTCAGCATTGCTCACTGTATATCAGTTAAGAATTTTATCTTACAGCCGAAAACTAACCTAACAATTGTCAAATGACCAAAACATAATTGTAAGCAGTTTTTAAATTTTCTGAAACAAAAAAAAAATTTTGAGATTGACGAATTAATTGGAACTTTCCTTTTTTTTAAATATACCCTGTATTAGAGTTGAACATTGTTTTTTCCATTCCATTCAAAATGGCGAGACTCATGGAAACCCTTATTTATTAAACATGAAATCCTCACAGCACAGTAGTCTTAGTATTTATAATGGAAACAGCGTCCGTATTACACAAAAATGACTATGAAGGTCCATCTATACCACACTACACACGACAATCGAACCAACTAACTGAGGCTAGCCATCCCTACATCAACCTTAGTTAAGGAATCGTTGGTACATAATGCAATTAAAATCTACAACAAACTACCCAGCGACATAAAAACACAGCGTCACTTAGCTTATTCAGGAGAAAAGAAAAAAAATTAGTGATAGAGCATGTTATAATCTGCATGAATACTTTGAGGACACTCTGTGATACAAGTCTTTCATTTTAACTCAACCTATTTTATGACATTTATAGCACCATATTCTGAATTATTCTTATCTCTTTGTCTTGTCCAGAAACACCGTATATGTATGTGTCTGTTCCCCAAGATCCATCAGCTTTAAAAATATACTTACTTTAATTTTACCTCTTCTTAATTGCACCCTCATAATCTTATACATGTTCAATTGTTGATATTATCAAAATATGTAAAATGGTTTTTTATACTTTTTTATTTTATAATACTTTATGGATGCTTTTTCACACATGTAATTGTGTTTGTTATTGTTAGAAACAATAAACATATTCTCTCTCTCTTCGACAATTGTTCCAATCCAGGTTAAATATGACAAACTTACGTAAGAGGAGAGTAAAGAATGTATGTATCAACCTAACTTTTTATTTAGCACAGGCAAAATCAAACATACTGTACACTTGTCCAATATATAAAATGTGTTCCTATTAAAATGTGTTCCTATCCTAGTCGAAATGTTGACTTCGCACTATCTCTCAATGAATTCTCTATCTAATCCCAATTGGATCGACATAAAAAGTTTCGTGAAGGATTTCTCTTTCCAATCGCCGCCTTGACATAGGCATCGGTATATTATTTGTCAGTTACTTATTCTTACAATCATAGCAATTGATCACCCCATGTAAAAGATAGACACATGTTATCTCAACTGAATTTTATTATTTGTTTCGAAAGGTCTCCAGAAAGCCATATTGATAAAATTATTTTCAATGGATAATTCCTAACCTCGCCAACACACGGCACTTATGGAACATTGTGAACTGTGGAAATCATGCCGCTTCAGATAACAGATGTCCAATCCAGCTAGCCGAGCTTATATTCCTCAAATATATTTGATAGCGCCTTTACTAATAATCTGGGCAACTAGAGACACGCGCCAGAACTTTTTTATGATTGTACCAGGAACGCTTTGAAAGTAAAAACAATGGTAGTATATAAATTTCCCATTTGCCGGGCAGTGCATATGAACACTCCTCGTAGTGCTCTTATTTTTATTGCCGTTCCAATTGGGATTAGAATAACTATACTTATATGAATGCAATGTTGCCAAGAAGTCAAAATTTTCACGGACACCAGGAAATATCCATAAAAAGGCGAATATTTTCTTTAAAATATATTTTAGTGCATTTTTATTATGTTTAATGCATTCCGACAATTCTATGACAAGTTTTAATAATAATATTTCAGAAATATTACTTCCACTCGCAAATTTACTATAGTGGACCTGCTTTATATAAAGTTAGCACAGCCACTTCCACCCCTTATAAAAAACTCAAAGCCTGACATTATTTTTTGTATTCACGACAAATATTGGGCCAAGTTTTATCGATTTTGTGCAAGTGGCATTGCTAACTTTATAGGGGTTGTTTTGACACTCTTATAAATATTAATCAGGGAATTCCTGCTTTTACAGCTTGTATTACATGAAACTGCACCAAAAGGAGTTTTTAGACTTGAAAGCAGTATCAGAAAAAACTGGAACACAAATAACAGTACCCCGACATGGTGAAGAAGGAGATGTAGTGGTAAAGGGGGAAAATGAATCCAACATAAATGAGGCACTCACTGCAATTCACTCGGCTGTGGGACAAATTCGTGATAGAAATGTGGCCTTACAGTTTATTTCGATACCATTGTTGAGTGATGAAATAAAAAGCAATTTTGAAATATTCAAGACTAAAATATTGTCTGAAGAAGGTATAAATGGAGTAGATGAGACAATTTTTCAAAATGCTTTGAAATTACACTTAACACTAAGTGTATTTGTGCTGTTGGATCAACGTGAAAAGGATGAAGCTATCAGGGCTCTGGAGGATTATAATACTACTATTCTAAAGTATGCAGATCAACTTCATGAAATTCCAATTATACTGACTGTACTCTTTTAGACCATTCTTAGAAAAAACTGGGCCATTGAGAATACACGTTTCTGGAGTGGAATGTATGAATGAAAACTATGAAAAAGTAGATGTTGTTTATGCAAAAGCCAAGTTTTTAGAAGAATCTGAAGAAGTCAGCTTACAAAATATTGCTAATGGTCTATCAGATTTTTTTTATGAAAGAGGTTTGATTTCTCAATGAGTATTCCAAACATAATGGCTTATCTATATATTTTTTCAGGACTGTTGAAAAGACACCAAGAAACTGTTAAACTTCATATGACCTTGATGAACTCCAAATACAGAAAAGATCCTAACAGTCCTAGCAAAAGTAGAAGGCCAAAACGAAAAAGCTTTGATGCTCGGAAGATAATGGAACAGTACAAGGACTTTGAATTTGGACAGTGTGAACTGAAAAACATTTTTCTTTCTCTTATCTCTTCAAAAGGGGAAGATGGTTTTTATGTGTCTTTGGCTTCTATCAAAGTATAAAGTGCATATTTTTAATGAAGATTGGAAAAAGCAATGCATATTGAAAAGTGCGAGCCAAGAACATTAATCTTGTTATAATTTTAATCTGGGTAAATGTATAGTTAGTCCACTCATGCTCTCTAAAAATAGCTGATAGACTTTTCTTACGTGTTTTAGCATCCTGAACACGATTCCGTTTCCGAGTTGGAGACCATTTTTTGTTCTAGAACGTGATTTTTAAGCACTGTTTTCTCGCACAAAAATCACTTACAATGCCTCCTTCTTTCAAACAGCATAAACCACAAACACTAAATCCTTCATTTTCGGATCAATTTGGCACAAATTATAGCTGGTTCTATCGAAAAAATCCTCCTTTAACACATACATCCTAACCTTTCCTCGCATCATCAACAAGCAACAACCTAACCTCAATCTGAGCCAGATGTTAGAGGTTAGAATGTATGTGTTGAAGGAGGATGTAGAACCGGCTGTATTTTGTGCCGAAAATGAGTGATTTAGTATTCGTAGTTTATGCTGTTTGAAAGATGGAGGCATTTTGAGTGATTTTTGCGCGAGAAAACGGTGCTTGAAAATCACGTTCTAGAACAAAAAATGGCCTCTAACACGGAAAGGTATTAGAGCGCCGTGTTTTTTTCCGGATTTGTGTTCAGGAGGCAAAAACACATAAAAAAAGTCTTTTAAGATATTTTCAAGGAGTGGACTAATTATACATATACCTTAATCTGTTTTTATTGAGTGTGAGTTCAAAGATACACATCAACTTATATGGAGGATTTATCCAATACCAATTAACAATTTTCAATAACTTCCTTACTTTAATTGAACCAAATTTTCTTCCCTGAGAGTGGTTTCGGATCCCACTATAAAAGGTAAGGCCCCCGTGATCTTAATTCGCACAAGTTCTAATTCAATAAATCAATCAAAACTGTGCTTTATTGTCTAAGAATTATTATTCCTAGTGACAAAGTGTTGTGACGGAGTAACATGAAGTGGAGGGAACCACTGTGTTCAATTCAAAAGTAACTAATATAAAAGAAATAAGTATAAATATCAATAATATAAAATACAACAAAATAAGTAACAAAACAATTTTAACATTTAGCCGGAAGTAACCATGGTATGAAAATCATCAATCATGCATGAAGATGGCTTCAAAATTTTTCGTTGTAATATTCCTGCAGCTTTTGGAATGAGGAATTCTTGTGTCTCCTTCCTAAATTTTTTAATACTTCCAATTTCTTTCAAATGCTCTGGCAAATGATTATAAATTTTTTTGCTTTCATATATAATTGAATGATTGGTTCGAGTCATCATGAGTATTGGAAGGGAAAGATGGTGGTTATTTTTGGTGTACATGTGATAATTAAAATTAATGTTTGTTCTGTATTTCAAATTAAGTTTACAGCTTCAGGCGGCAATTTTTGTGATAATCAATCGACACCACTGTTGCAAGATTAAACTTTTTAATAAATCAAATATATTCATTACATGTTCCAAGTGCCTCTAAAGCACCAAGGGTAGGAAAATATGAATCGGCATATTGTAAGTGCGAGTACACCTGTTAATGTAGTTTACTTTGCAAGAGTGAACAATGTTTTTGATACAAGTTCGATGGGCACTAAAGTTGGGAACCTTCTCTCGCAATTGGGCTATGTATATTTGTATCGTTTTGCATCTCTCTATAGCAGATTTATTGTGTATTTTTAGTCAACACCATTAGTCACAACAATCCATGTCACAGCTAAATTAAACTCTTACTTTGCTGCTTGCTCTGAACGAGCTTCTTATTCAAACAAGTCTGTTATAATGTGATCATGACTAGTTTCACCATACGAAATTCCACACTTGACAAAATAATTCGAAAACCATTCACTAGTCATTAGTACATTATGAACTGATTAACGTGTGTGTTATTTACCTACCTCAACAGAGAAATATATACCTAATTTAATTACTTAAGTATATTTACTGATTATCTTGTTCTTTACCTTTCACAAAATTGCACCTAGTCCTAGTCCCGTGGACCATAACAATACCATATTTTTGTATGGATGCCCTATGTTGTAAGGACATAAAAAGAGCTAAAACTGCCGCATTTTAAAAAATTTTTCATAATAAAAATTTACTTAATTTTACCATTAAAATCGCAATTGGTAATGTTTATAGCATGTATTTTCTCTGGTGCTTGCTGAAGTATCTATTTCTTGGGTGGTAACATTTGTGGCCCCGTAAGGCATTTGCTGCGCTGGGATTTATAATTCTTTTGGCAATCTGAGTTTTACTTTGAAGTGAGTCTTCAATGTTTCCTGCTACATCGACGACTTCCGTCCTCCATACCGCTTTCTTTACAGCCAAGAGATTTCCTTCAGCGTCTCTGAAGGTCGTCCAAAACAGTGTACCGAATATTGCTGCGTGTTGGCAACTTTAGTTACTTTTTCATCACAACACATAGCATGCCGAAAGTTTTTTTTTTCAGCATGCTGAGAACATTAATCTTTTTTATAACACAAACAAGAGTTGATACTTGTTAACTTCTGTTCGCAAAGCTACTTTTTTTTCTTATTGTGAGGATAATTGACACCTTCTTTGTTATCTTTTACTAAAAAAATCTTGGTATTTCCGTTTTAGTCCGTAGTAGTTTTATTAAAGTAGAGGATTTCAAATCGGTAATATTTGTGATTTTTATATGGGTCAACTCGTCCCTTCAGCAAGATCCTGCAATTCCGATGCTTAGTACTACTTTATGGAATAAATAAGTTTAATCTAGTTCACTGAAAAAATTGCTTAATTTGTTGTCTTGCAAGGACTAGAGCTTTCTTTAAAATGTAACTTCTGATGAAGCCCCAAACAACCAATCTACAGGTTTGGAATGAGGAATATTTCAACGAATCTGTGGTTCGTTGTTATTAAAATTATGCTCTATTTAGTGATCCAACTTTCTGGCTTGCTTCAGAAGATTCGATTTCAAGCTTTATTATGAAAAATACCAAATCAGAGATGTCCTAAATGATAAGGGAAATAATGGAATTGCTAATAAAAAATCTGCCTCAAATCAGCAAATCCCTTTTTTAGGGAATCCAAATCTAATCTAACAAAATCTTTAAGAAAAACAATAACATGTCAGATAAAAAAATTCAGTATATTACATTTAAAAATTAATGAGCTAGAAGTTGTTGTTGAGAAGGATTGTAAATACCCTGATATTATACTTATAAATGAACATTGGTTGGAAGAAAGAAAAAATCTTAATTATTAAATTACTAAACTATAATCTTGTCTCAAAGTATTGTAAGACTAAACAAAAAAATGGAGGGGTTGCTATCTTTGCACTCAAGAAAATTATCTGCTCTCCTGTAAGTAACATAAACCATTTTTCTGAAAAAAATGATTGTGAGATGTCAGCTATTGAAATTGAAAATGTTAGGGTAATGACAGTATAAGTATAGTTCGCCAAACGGAAATTGAAAAGATAAATGGCGCACTAGAAATATTCTCAACTTGTTCAAAATTCCTCATAGTCTGTGGAGATTTTAATGTACCTTTTCACATGATGAACGAAAAAGCTACTCAGGATACTTTAAATTTATCTCCTACCCACAATTTTTACCTCTACCAAAAAAAATTGTTTATTAGACAGTTTATTCACAAATATTCCCAAATGTGAACTAAACCCCAATCTCTCTGATCACCTAGGTATTCTCTTTCAAACCAAGCTAACCCAGAAATAGTCAACCAAAAGAATAAACTATAGGTGGGATTGGTACTTCTTGGGGACTATCTGGAGATTGTAAAATCGGACTTTGTATATGATCCTGACCTCGAAATCAACAAAAAAATTCAATTATTTATTGATAAAATCAAACTGGCGATTCAGCTTTCCTTTCCTGAAAAATCGTGGCTTGTATCAAATAAAACTGAACCAATAAAAAAAAAAATAAAAAAAAATATACGCGTTGACTAGAGAACCTCCTCCTTTTTGGTTTCGTCGGTTAAAAATGGTTCACAGGGGATCTCCGCAAAATGAGAGAAAATCTCAATTTCATGCATGAATATTCGAAAACTTTCCCTACTGAACAAAATAACAACTAAGAAAATTACAGATCTACATACCGTCATGAACTAATCAAGGCTAAAAAGGTGAAAAATGAAAACTTTTTTTCAAGACACCACAACCCCCAACAAGCAATGTGGAAAATTATAAGTAGTAAAAGAAAAACTACAAATAATAATCAAATTGAAAATATTTTGCCAAATAACTTTAATCATTACTTTGTAAATATCGCAGATAATATTTTGAGCAGTTTACCAAAAAGTAATATAGAACATACTACATACATGAAAGACATGAATGTACCTATGGATACTTTCAATTTCAGAAATGGACAGAGATGAAATTACAGGAAGCCATAAATCAAATGAAGAATAAAAATAGTATGAACTTAGTCCTAAAAAAAGGAAAATTTATATTCTAACCCCACACCCACTTAATCAATGAAAGTATACCAAAATATAACTTTCTTGAAAGTATCGAAGGTAGTAACAATTCACAAAATGGACAATAAGGAGGATCCTACAAATTATAGGCCTATCTCAGTAGCTCCTACACTCTCCAAGGTCTATGAAATTATTCTAAAAATCCAATTGAGTGAACATTTTCAAAATCATAATCTTTTCAACACCAATCAGTATGGGTTTAGAAACAACCACTCTACAACCCTAGTAATAGATAAATTAGCTTCATCAATGCTGGTTTTGAAAATAATGAGTATATAAGTACCCAGTTTCTAGATTTGAAAAATGCATTTGACTGCATATTACATAATATCCTTTTGAGCAAATTGAACTACTATGGCTTCAGTATTGAAAGTATATTCCTTATAAACTCTTACCTAAGTGTCCGACATCAATTTGTCAAGGTCAACCAGCAAAACATCTGATTTACTTGAAATTAAGACAGGGGTTCCCCAAGTATCAGTTCTTGGCCCAGTACTCTTTCTTGTTTATGTAAATGACTTTCCAAATTCAGTAAAAGAGAACATTCTGACAATAATGTTTGCGGACGATACTAGTCTTACAACAGCAGGCCATGTCTTATCATCATCACTAGCAAAGGACATCAACATCCAGTCAAATATGCCCAAAATTGGTTCACCACAAACAACCTCAATCTCAATAAATCCAAAACAGAAAAGATGATACTCATATTCTACTATAGTACCAGAAATAACCTTAGAAAAAACGAATTAAACGGTTTTCTTCACATAAAGGATTCAATATAAAATTGAACCAGAAAATGGTAGATCTCAGGTGAAAAACAACTACTTTCCTGGCAAATACCACGCAGAACGTTGAATGATATTCACCTGAAAATCCATGCATACTTCCATATAATATCAATGGACATTGAATGCAAATGTTTCTTTCTGATAAGCTCGATTATGTTTAATTTATGTCGTGTTCACCTAACAATCCACATACCGGTTTCAGGCTTCTTGGCCCTCATCAGTACGGAGTAGTCAACCAGCCAAAGGTCCAAAGAACTCTGGCTGAAGTGAGACACAACGTAAACAAACCATCATCGAGCTTGTAACACCTATAGGTACGCCGGAAAAGATAAACTTTAACTGGCGGTACCTAGTGACAGAAAGAAACACTCCGAAAATCTCCCACCTCGATAGGTTTCTAAATAAAAGATTCCTTCTCAGTAGGAGTGGCAAGCCCGTCTAGCATATAGTGAAAGATAAGTGACATGTGAAGTGGAATGAATAGAAAAATCGAATTAAACGGTTTTCTTCACATAAAGGATTCAATATAAAATTGAACCAGAAAATGGTAGATCTCAGGTGAAAACAACTACTTTCCTGGCAAATACCACGCAGAACGTTGAATGATATTCACCTGAAAATCCATGCATACTTCCATATAATATCAATGGACATTGAATGCAAATGTTTCTTTCTGATAAGCTCGATTATGTTTAATTTATGTCGTGTTCACCTAACAATCCGCATACCGGTTTCAGGCTTCTTGGCCCTCATCAGTACGGAGTAGTCAACCAGCCAAAGGTCCAAAGAACTCTGGCTGAAGTGAGACACAACGTAAACAAACCATCATCGAGCTTGTAACACCTATAGACGATTATGTTTAAAAGATAAACTTTAACTGGCGGTACCTAGTGACAGAAAGAAACACTCGAAAATCTCCCACCTCGATAGGTTTCTAAATAAATGATTCCTTCTCAGTAGGAGTGGCAAGCCCGTCTAGCATATAGTGAAAGATAAGTGCCATGTGAAGTGGAATGAATAGAAAATCGAATTAAACGGTTTTTCTTCAATAAATTCAATATAAAATTGAACCAGAAAATGGTAGATCTCAGGTGAAAACAACTACTTTCCATGCAAATACCATGGAATGTTGAATGATATTCACCTGAAAATCCATGCATACTTCCATATAATATCAATGGACATTGAATGCAAATGTTTCTTTCTGATAACTCGATTATGTTAATTATGCGTGTTCACCTAACAATCCAGATACGGTTTCAGGTTTAGGTGAACTCGACTTATCAGAAAGAACATTTCATTCAAGTCATGTATATAGGAAAGTATGCATGATTTTCAGTGAGTATCATCAACGTCATTTTCCGAAGTTTCAATTACTATTAATACTTATATGTAATGAAAACCGTTTAATTCGATTTTTCTATTCATTCCACTTCACATGGCACTTATCTTTCAGAAATAACCTTGATATACATTATCTCCGACTAAATAAAACTCGAAACGGTTCTGGCTATTATGGAATCATCTTGTAAAACGCCCTTCCAATCAAAATAAAATTATTGCATGAAAATCAATTCAAACATAAGGTCAAACCTCTCAGTAACACCTTCTACTCCATTACTGATTTTCAAAACAGTGACTTGAACTCAATGTGATACTTACTTTTTTTTCTATATTTATCAAAATCGTATATAATTTTTTTTATCTTTACATATGTATATTCCATGTTAGTATACTTTCAAACACTGATGATTCCTTATATTGCATTTTTTAATTAATAAATAAACTAAACTAATTTACACTTAAAAAAATAATAATGAACTCTGATAACGCAATAGAAATTCACTGTCACAAAATACACCGTGCACACCAATGCACTGAATATTTGGTTCAATAAGAAATAATTTTTACTTATTCCGAATAACAAATACTCCCGTCAGTCATGCCGCCGGATCTTATAAGGATCATTGGTACTCGGCTTTTGTTGGAATCGCACAATTCGTCCTATTTATTCTAGAAGAATATTCCGGAATCCTGCGTCACAAGGCAGGCTCCAGGCAGTGATGTAGTGTATTCGTTCTCGTAACACTGTCTCCTCCCCCTCTAATTTTGATCTTCTCGATAAGAAGCCATCGTTTTACCATGATAAGGCTTCATTCTTTCCAGGTGAACTACTTTCATCTTAGCCCTAGGGCTGCGATGGATTCCATAGAATACGTCGTTGATCTTCTACTCGGACGGTTTGGTTTTGGAGATACATTCGAATGGAGCACCTACCACCTACGTTGTACATTTCAACCTTGGACTTTTAGTTGATCCGCACTCTGGACATCTTCTGCCTGCACCAGATTTCTATCAATCGTCTCGGCACTGATTCCAGTAGAACCTCTGCCTGATCTTGCCCAAAGTTTTATTAACTCTCAGATGTCCTCCTAATTCCCCCTTATGAATTTCCTTCAAGACTTGCCGAATCTTCTTCATGAGCAAAACCAATTGGGAGATGGATGACCTCCCATCAGCTGACTTCCATACCCATTTAAGTAGTTCATTTTCCACAACCAGGGAATCCCATTGTGCCTTGCAGATGAGATCTCTGTCCGAAATATCTCTCCAGGTGGGTCTAGCAGTCTCCAATGTTTGGATCGGTTTCTTAGTCTTGACTCATGTTTGCAGTTGCCTATTCGTTATCAGATATCAGACAGGCAGTCTCGTTCGTCTGATATCTGCGACTTTATGGCCTTCAATTTTCTTATGATGCTTACAGGCTTCCTGGCCACGGTCTTCTAGATAAGGCATCCGCATCTCCATCCGGTTTTCATCTCCAGTACAAGGCCCCATGATCGATCCTGATGAGAAACTCCCTTCCATATAAATATTTGTGGAAATGATCTACAACCCCTTAAAGTTCCTTCGTAGTGACACAGTAATGCCTTTTGGGTTTAGACATCACCTTGCTATAGTATTCGATGATCGTTTATCGATCATCTTGTATCAACTTCAAGTCCGGTATTGCTCGTATCTGTATCTAGTGTTTCTTTTGATCCCTTCAATTTGCGGAAAGCTGTATCACTTTCGATGGACCTGGTAATATGGTCATCAGTGTCTTGTCGATTCGGGGTAATGGGTAGCTAGCGGTCCATTTTCGTGATGTCATCAAGTTTCCTATAATTAGATTATTGCTTTATTTTACGTCGGCCTATTTCTGCGACCAAGGCTAAACATCGACGCCGGTGAGCACACTCCCCCCAACCGGAAATTTTGCCGAATCCTCTGTTGTTTCAGAGGTAGGGTTCTTTAACGAGCTCAACATCTATGAACTCTGGACCGCCATCTTAACTTCCCCTCCGATGGACGGCATATCTATCTCGTCTTATCTCGAATATGCTACAGTTGTTAGGGCATTTTTCGCGCACCTTCCTTGTCAGGTGGTCACCCATTCAAGTACTAAACGCGCCCGACTTTGCTTGGCTCAGTTATCGGTAAGACTCTCGTCAACCTGACCAACCACCGGTTATAATACTTCTTACTCGCGAGCTTCAAGTGACAGAGGTCCGGAGATCGAATCCGGCCAAGACCCCAAATCGTTTTTAAATTTAAATACTCAAACGTAAAATCCCCAAATACCACAAAAACATCAAAATCCGTAAACTTTCATTCCACAGCACATCTTCAAATATGTTCATTCAAATTCAACACAAAAATAACGAAAACAGAATTTTTGTATCCACAAGGCCCGCAAAATATCACACAAATAAAACTCAAACACCCCCAAATCTCCCCAACCAACACACCCAAACATTACTCCACTAAAACACCTCAAAACAACCACACAAATACGCACAACTCCACAAAACACTCAAACATACAATCCTAAACCACCCCACAAACACAAACCATGTAGCATTTTCATGAGCTGGTTTTTTTCTTCCGTGTAGCACAGAGCGTCAGAGCACTGTGTCACCGCTTTTTCCAGCATTAACAGCGTTGTAAATATATAGGAATGAAAAAATTACCTTGAATTTTCGAAAATTATGTTAAAAGCGATTGCTCTCATAAGCGTAAGCAGGAGGGGAGCCCGTAAAAGGAATTATCAAAAGGCCATAACCTAGCTATACCATGCCAGCCGTCACCATCAGCGGGGGTGCTTCCTTCGCCCTTATTCTGAAATTCCGAGGTCAAGAAAAGCACTTATCACCTTATAAAATATAAGTTGAGCAAATGTAGAGCTCGTCCAGTATTGAAACGACCATTTGGTAGGTAGAGAGGGGGAAAACACGAGTGGACACGATTTGATGTGGCTGCTTATGCTACGGCGAATCTTCACCAGTGTCTTGTCATGCAGCGTTTGAAACTTTGGTTTGTTTGATTAATAAATAGGTAGTGCAGTTATTTATTCAACTTTGCTGGGCAGTAACAATTTGAAATGTTTTAATTATTTATTCAGCTAGTTTTTTATCAGTAATTCAATGTTGAACGATCATGGTCGAGATTTTAAATTGTTATTGGCAGAACCGAGCAGAAAATTTCAATGTGTAGTTTTTTTATGGTTTGCTGCAAAAGTATATCACCATATTTTTACATAGGGCAGAGGAACATTCAAGTCATTCATGATAAAAAACTAGTTAGCCCTCTTGTATATTCGTATTTTTTTAATAAAACAATCTATAAATCTCAAAACTTGTCCCCATCTTGGAGTGACCGTTTGGAATTTTTATGAGAAAACTAGCTGGATCCGGCATGCATTGCAATGCCACAAAAAGAAAATATCTGCCTGTCTGTTTCGTTCTGGTCACGTTTCCGGTACGTCCCGGTCTATTTTTATATCTATGTATTAAATTTTAACAAAAAAACATAATTTTCGACCCCAAAAACCCCCACGGTCCATAATCGCAAAACTCGTCCGCCATCTTGAATTTATGGATTTTAAGAACGTGATCTCCGACCCCATAATCACAATACGCCATATTGGAGCCGCCACCTTGAATATATGAATTTATATATATTATATTTATCTATATATATATATATATATATATTATATTTATCTATATATATATATATATATATTTTTTTTTTATGGCTTTGACATTTCGTCATTCGGCCAGTCACAAGTTGAGTATTTATATGTATCATTTTATAGTGTTCTGGGTAGGCCTTGTTACTAACTCCATACGCCACCTAGGAGCAGCACTGTTAATTTGAACGCAACAGCGAATCGTCGAGGACCATCCTCGGCCCGGCTACGAAATTTAACATTTAATTCTCTCAAATTAAATAGAAAAATTTCTGCCCTGGCCGAGGATCGAACTCACGACCTTTCGATCATGAGTCGGACGCTAACCCACCGCGCCAATCCCCCCATATATATATATATATATAGATAAATATACATATATAGGTTCATAATCTCCGACCGTAGGCACAATATTAAATCTAATCGAAATATAAACCACAATAGTTATTTGTCCGACATTTTTAGTTCTTTAATTTTGATTTAAAAAATTACTAATAAAAATCTTTTTAAAAACAAGCTTTTATTTAAGCCGTGTACTAAAACGTATAAAATAAATTTAAGTCATCGCTGACAATGATTTAATTATTTTTTGTTGAATTATTTGGTTTCAAAAAGCTTGTCGCGCGAAGTGTTCATAAAAGTAGCTACCAATTAATTTGATTGGGCAGTGATTAGTTGGTAAGTAAGAACTTGTCAAAGTATTTGATTTTTACAAAGTATTCATGAAAGTAGACAACTTGTCGAAGTAATAATTTTATTACAACACACACATACCAATTTTGAATGAAATAGACCATAATCAGAAAACTCGTCCTCATCTTGGTGCCGCCATCCAATTCATAATTTTGACAAAAAATTCATAATCTCCGACCCCAAAAATCCCCACATACCAATTTTGAATCGAATTGGACCATAATCCCAATGTTTGTCCTCCATCTTGAAGCCGCCATCTTAAATTTATGAATTTTGACAAAAATTTCATAATCTTCGACTTCGAAAACCCCCAGATACCAATTTTGAATCGAATTGGACCATAATCACAATGTTTGTCCTCCATCTTGAAGCCGCCATCTTGAATTTATGAATTTTGACAAAAATTTCATAATCTTCGACTCCGAAAACCCCCACATACCTATTTTGAATCGAATCGGACCATAATCACAAAACTCGTTCGCCAAAAACTACGTCTCGTGTTTCTCCTATACCAAATAATTTGGTACGCCTATGGAATTTCTATTAATAGCCACAGTTAGACAATGGTTCGGGCATCTTCGAGAAAAATTGGTTGTTAGGTAGGGGAAGGCCAAAGTGGTCGTTTCAATACTGGACGAGCTCTACATAGTAGCTTTAGTTGTAAATATTTAGGTTAAGTTCAATCAATGTGTATATATTCATCAATAAATATTTTTGGATTGGATTTGGTTATAATACTTCTTGGAAACAAGTACCACCGGGGCACTCAATGGACTCGATTATTCCTCGATTACGCCATCCTTGGTTATTTTCTTGACAGATTTTCTCTTGTTAGATTTTTCTTGTTTGGGCAAATGATGAGTGGTGGTTGAAGAAATTAGATCGGCTTCACTGGTGTCTATCCTTTCATTAGCCCTAGAAAATTCCTAACTATAACTTCTCGGTCTTGCTCGGAATCGCTATTGTTAATGCACACGTATTTGGAATTCAAATTAACTTGGCAACATTGCAAAATGTTGTACACATCAGTTTAATGTTTAGCGTTAGGGGGAGTAAAACCTAAAACCATTGTCTATACATAGACAATGCTAAAACCCATGTACTGTACATTAGTATGCGGTTCCAAAAGCAGATAGTGTGTCTCTTATGTTGAAATCCCAATTCTACTGAGATATTTATATTGAGTTTAGCAACAACGCCTGCCGTAGTCGTCAGCAAATTAATAGAGGTCTGTGGTCCCCACTCATTACAAGATTGGGAATTAAAATTTACTTATAACATTGTAAAATGTACACAAGCATAGTTCTATTTTGACCGTTATGGGAGTAGGACTCCTTTCTATTGGTCAGTGATCGTTCGACTCTCTCTTCAGGTGTCAAAATCCCAGAGGTGTATGGTTCCAAAACTGCAACCAGAGAAAGTTATGTCTCTAATTTTGAAATCCTAATTATGAAAGATCAGATCACAGTACATGGCTGTAGCATACGATTAGCTGCCGAATGGGATATTCCCATTTGGCAGTTAATCAGAAAACATGCCGAGCAATGGTATGTGACGTAAGACCAATCACAGTACGTTTAGGAATTTGAATAATTTATTCTCTTTGAAATTTTCTTTTGATCTATTACTTCGTACGATGCATATCTATGATTTATTCGGCAAAAAAATAGGTTGAGTTTTTATTTCGTGCCTTCGAATTGTCATAAAACCAACCATAAAAAATTGTATTCAGTATGAAACAAAATACAATCATTCAAATCTAAATTTAAGAACAAATTTTTATTATTTTTATAATGTCATCTATATTGTAATTTTTTCATTTGTAATTACACCAAATGACATTATTTTATATTCCATTTGGATTTTTATTAAAGGTGATTCAGATATTATTTATGTACTGAAAATGTATCATGAAAAGAAACAGATTACATTGAACATATTAAGTATTTATAAAAACCCAAATAACTATTTTATCCTCCGAATCTATATAATAAAAATGAATCTCGATTCTTTGCAAACTCAAAACGGAAGACCGGCTGGGTCGATTTGGCAATTTTTTTTTAATATTCGTAATAGCCCGAGGCTGGTTGATAAGGAAAAAAAAATTAGGAAAGTTGCCCGGAAATGGGAAAAATCAAGAAAGGAAAATCGGCTAAGGTCTTATTAGTAAAGGTTCGAGTAGCTCAGTGGTTAGAGCGTGTTCTTTGTAACTCTAAGGGTCCGGGTTCAATCCCCGGGCGTGACCACACAAAAATTTTTTTTTTTTAACACTCAAATCAAACACAAAACATTTTTTGTTGTTTGTAATAGTCCGAATAAGGTTTTTAGGGAAAGAAAGGTTTTCTAGAAAAGTATTGGATTCGGGAAAAATTAAAGTGCTTTTTTCTATGGGATTTTTGAAGACCATAACACGATTCGAGCGATGGATATGCGTAATTCTTTGGTCGTGGAAAAGTTTTCAAGAATATATATATATATATATATATATATATATATATATATATATATATATATATATATAAATACATATAGATGATGGATGAATATCGAGGGGACTGTTAAAAACAAAATGGAAAGAAAAGTGTTAACCGTAGACACGTGTTTCGGACTCTCGGCCCTCATCAGTACGGTGAAGAAGTGCAAGGATGAACAACACTTGGTAGTAGAAGACAAAACAACGGAGTCAACAAACAGAAACCACATTTGTGGTTTCGGTTAACAGACCCTGCATTCCAGGGCAACAACCAACGTCACCACGGAGGCAGCTATATCTACCTGCGTGACACCGAGTTATATATATATTTTTATGAAGAAAAGAAACACGAAGTCGTCTCCACAATATAATATTAACAATCGATTAGGTCAATACCATCGATTGGTGAACATGTTTCGAACCTCTATAGGTTCATCATCAGCATATATAAAAGTATTCTACAATAAAAGAAGAACAATGGGTAATGTGATACAATAAGTGCTACTTACATGGAGATGAAAAAATTATTTTGTAGGTTAATGTTATAAAATTATTTAATTCCAATGTTCATAACGTAGAACATATGGAAAGTGGGGCTAAATACTAAAAGTATTTAGCCCTCCCAAATTTAAATATGGGACACAGCCCTTGAAAGGGAAATCCCCACTTTCCATATGTTCTACGTTATGAACATTGGAATTAAATAATTTTATAACATTAACCTACAAAATAATTTTTTCATCTCCAATTAAACAACTATTGTATCACATACCATGTAACAAGTCTTTGTTCTTCTTTATTGTAGAATATTTATATATGCTGATGATGAACCTATAGAGTTCGAAATGTCACCATCGATGGTATTGACCTAATCGATTGTTAACTATTATATTGTGGAGACGACTTCGTGTTTCTTTTCTTCATAAAATTATACCACTCCACTTCGAGATACAATGGACTTCTACCATAGGTTATATATATATATATATATATATATATATATATATATATATATATATATAACACGGGATAACGGGAAGCGGGCAGAATCAAAAGTATGACGGTTTTTTTTAGGGAATATAGAAATTTGAACAGGACGTGTGTTGGGTCAGCTAGTTTCTAATAAATTTCTTCACTTCAACGAAAACCAAATGCCTCACTCAGCCATTGGCTGGGAATGTTTGAGCAGTTTATTTTAAATTCGTCAAAATGACGGAATATTTGTGCATCATTAATTGTTTGGTATGGAACTGAATTTCCATATTTGTTCAAGAATTGTAGACCAAACCTTTTATTACTTTTTCATCGTAGTGTAAATATTTACATTTGATGGCTCTTATGATAAATGAAGTCAAAACATGAAATCCATATTTACCATTATTGCTTCTCAAGTATTTTAATCTATGTAGTGTCACAGGTTGCCCATACAACAACTATTTCACCTATTTTTCACTTATAACTGTACACAGTTGGTGTATTTTTTATTGCACATATTTTTTTCTAATATTTAATATGGTGTCGGATAACACTGTAAAGGTGAATTCCTATTACCGTGTCCATAAAAAATATAAGTCTTTAGCAGAACTGAATGGTGAGTGCTACTAATATGAATTCCATACGATTTTTTTTTTGTCAACCTTTACATTTCTCACATATCATTTTACCTACGAAAGTTATTTTTTAACCGACGAAACCAAAAAGAAGGAGGTTCTCTAGTCGACGCGTATATTTTTTTATGTATGACCACGCATAACTTTTTAATGAGACGTCCGATTTCAGTGGATAGGGTGTACTTCGAAGTTGGTCCCATTTGAATTTAATAGATGAAATCCACCCCTAAGGGTAGCAAAATGAAAAATATTGATCACTCACCCTCTGAATTCTGGTCCGTTAACCGATTCTATCAGGCATAACTTTGTACTGGGTTCTTCGATTTGGATGATTCTTTTTTTATTAGATAGGGTATACCTCATAGTTGATCATATTTGGATTTCAAATGGAATTATTCACCTTTACGGGTAGAAAAATAGGGGATAATTGATTTTTCACTTGTGAACATTGGCACACATATGTAGTTGACAATGACAGATCGCTATTGTCATTATATTTGTTCTCCTACATCCGTCACAATCATTATATTCTATGAGAGGATGGAATGATATACAAAGTAATGAAATAAACTAACCAGAACAACAAAAATAATTTATACTACAACAAATAGTAAAAGTAGATAAACATATCATTTAACTGGTAATAGTTGAAGTAAGGTGGGTAAGTAAGTATTTTGGAAGTAATAAAAAAACAAGTAGGTAGTAATTAGTAGATTTCAGCCACAAAAAATTGAAAAATAAAAACTTTTTAACAAAAAATTAAACCGACGAAATACGGAACTGAAATGTCAAAAATAAAATAAACCTTCTTAAACATTGCTGCGAATTTAATGCAAAGTAAATTATGTTTTTTTTCGCACTATCATTTTTGTCGCGGTTGTATGTGAAATCGCGTAAATAATAACATATAACCTGAAAATCTCTGTTTTAGCAGGCATCCAATTCATGGCCGAAAGTTACTGCAAATTGTCACTAAAAATTGATGAAAAATTAGAACCGATTCTAAACTCATCAATTTATTGGCCAAGTTCAAATTGACGACAATTTTCTGTTTACACCTATCAATAAAATTCAAGGTCACAAAATTGACCAATTTATTGGATCGTGTAAATTCTCACTTAGTCTCAATAACTAAGCTCCTAAACTAATGTAAGTAACTAATTTTGAGTCGGCGCCAAACGAACAATCAACGAAGATCATGAAATTACTTTAAAAACATTATCAGAATGTCACCGCGCAACTCGATGCCATCATTTTACGCCTTACCTAATTCATTTAGTCTAGTTAACAAGTGCTTTTTAGGTCAAAATTTTTTCGCATTCTCCGAGGTGTCATTCGATTCGGAATGGCATGTAGATATTTTTTGAGAAGATGCCAAGGCCGCTCGCAAAAATTGCAATAGTTATAAACAATTAAGTGAAAAAAAAAATGGGGATTTGGTTTTTCGCCAATATCTCAAAAACTATTCGAGATAATTCAAATTTGACAAGATGCAAAAAGAGGAGGAAATTTCCTAAGAAAAAATTCCAACTCCCGGAACTGTAGGACCAATATTTATAATTTTCCCAGAGGGTTGAAAATACGCCCGAAAACGGGTACTCCGGCTTGCGCAAGCCACGCCCCCTTCAGACCTTTAATGAATAAATATTATTTAAACTCATTAAATATGAAAATTAAAAATTGAAAAAATTCAGGCGCCTGAAAGACAGATCAATGAACAATAATCCGTGCTCCAAAATTTTTATCGCGATTTTTCAATAAGTTATCCATTAGTTAATTAACAATTTTTTGTAGCACGAACATTAACATTGCAAGTGTGATAATTGTTAAACTATCAATCTGAGAATGTTTTACTTTCGTGGAGCTATTTTCCAAAGGTCTAAGAATAGATTCCTGTTGGAAAAATTGTTAATTTTCGTTTTGTTATTAACAATTTACTAAGGTGAAACATTATAAAGCTTCATTAAACATTGAAAACAATTATTTTTTTATAATATTATTATTTATCCGTTTTCTTATGATCAGAAGCTACCTAAAAATGATTTTAATAATTTTTATCTCCTATTGTTTAAAAAAATTTTATAAACAAAAGCGTTTGTATGAGATAAATAAAAAAAAAATTATAAATAATCTTGATGATAATTATGATTTTTAAAACAAAAACAGTTTCTTAAAAAAAATTTATTGCTTAAAAACGCATTTGTTAAATAACAATTTTTTTTTACCACTTGTTATAAAAATTAAGGAACCATTTTTTTTAAATCATTATTTATCTTGGTCTTCGATATTTGAGAAAAAAAAAGATAATTATTTAAATTTTCATTGTTTATTTAATAAACAATTTGTTATAAACAAATGAATTATCTCTTTTTTTTTTTACTTGAAAAAACTAAAACAACCATGTATTATTTTTAGAAAAAAAAACTTTCAATTTTCTGTTCTCTTTCATTTCACCACTCTGACCTGGTTTTTTATGTTTAATTATATTATAACTTTTTAACTAATGGAGATACAAGGAAAAAATTCCAGACTTATTTATTCTTTATTAATTAAACAACAAATTAAGCCAAAATTTGAAGCTCTCACTCAATTATTTATTTAATTTATACCATTTGTTTATAAAAATAATCTTTCAGAAAAAAAAATCTACTTTATGTCTAATATCTTAAAACTAATATAACTATGACCATACAACTTATGTAACTTTTTATCTAACGTATATTTATCAACAATTTTAGCTTATAAATTTTAGTTTTGCTCGGTTATTTTTTTAATTATGAATAAAAATAAGTTTGAAAAAAAAGTTTTTCCAAGTTTATTAGCCTAAGCATCTTAGTAACTGAAAATTATTTAGAAATGTTATTTAATTCAAGTAAGTTTATTTATAAAATATTGTTTACACAAATGATATGAGGTATTTTTTTAATTATATTTCACATTAAATTTTTTTTGAGAACCTTTTTTTAGTTGGTGGCTCATAGTCTGCAGCATCATCCCCTTGATTTGTTTCAAGATAATCTTCACACCCCCTAATGAAGTTTCGACAAGCCCTGAAACAAACAGTGAATATTCTTCACCAGCGGAATTGTCATTATGCCCGTCGTTGGATTCCTCATTGTCTTCGACTGTGACCGTTCTGCAATTCCCACAAGTGTCCCCTTTGCAATGTTTGCAAATCGATGAACATGGAAGTCCGGCCTTCCGGCATCCACATCTGCTGGAACATTCTTTAATGCAGGTGGAGTGGACTAATTTCAACAGATTATCAGGAGCTAATTTTTCTGTTGTTTTGATTGGCAGAAACATAGTTTCCGTTTCAATCCAACCGCAATCTTGTGGTTCCAACTCATTACCAAGCCAATATTGTACTTGGTAATACACTCTAAAAGAATGGAAACTCATTGCTTCTGAAGTTGGAGAAAGAGTTGCTAAGTTTATTGCTTTTTTGGACTTTTCAAGTCCATCCATAAACTTTGTAACACGACATTGGCTCGCAGTTACATTGCTTTTATACTCTCCATACAACGACAGCAATAATGGTTCTCCAGCTTCTTTGATTTATAAGCTAAAATTGTTGATAAATATCGTTAGATAAAAAGTTACATAAGTTTTATGGTCATAGTTATATTAGTTTATAAGATATTTAGACATAAAAGTAGTTTTTTTTTTCTGAAAGATTATTTTTATAAACAAATGGTATAAATTAAATAAATAATTGAGTGAGAGCTTCAAATTTGTTGTTTAATTAATAAAGGATAAATAAGTTTCGAATTTTTTCCTTTTTTAAAAAGTTAAATAAAATTAAAAAAAAAACCAGGTAGAGTGGTGAAATGAAAGAGAACAGAAAATTGAAAGTTCAATAAAAAATTATTTTTTTTTTTAACTAAAAAAAATACATGGAATTTTTTTTATAAAATAAAAAAATACAAAGAGATAATTCTTTTGTTTATAACAAATTGTTTATTAAATAAACAATGAAAATTTAAATAATTTTTTTTTTCTTCTCAAATTTCGAAGACCAAGATAAATAATGATTTGAAAAAAAATTTTTTTTTAAAATTTTTTTTAATAAAATCATCAAAGATTATGTTATAAAAAATGTTTTTTAAATTATCTCATAAACAACGCATTTGTTTATAACAATTTTTTAAACAATAGGAGATAAAAATTATTAAAAATCATTTTTAAGTAGCTTCTGATTATAAGAAAACGGATAAATAATAATATTATAAAAAAATTTTTCAATGTTTAATGAAGCTTTATAATTTTTCACCTTAGTAAATTGTTAATAACAAAACGAAAATGAACAATTTTTCAATTTTTCCAACGGGAATCTATTCTGAGACCTTTGGAAAATAGCTCCACGAAAGTAAAACATTCTCAGATTGATAGTTTAACAATTATCGCACTTGCAATGTTAATGTTCGTGCTACAAAAAATTGTTAATTAACTAATGAAAACTTATTGAAAAATCGCGATAAAAATTTTTGGACCACGGATTATTGTTCATTGATCTATCTTGCAGGCGCCTGAATTTTTTCAATTTCTATATTTAATGAGTTTAAATAATATTTATTCATTAAAGGTCCGAAGGGGACGTGGCTTGCGCAAGCCGGAGTACCCGTTTTGGGCGTATTTTCAACCCTCTGGGAAAATTATAAATATTGGTCCTACAGTTCCGGGAGTTAAACTTTTTCTTAGGAAATTTCCTCCTCTTTTTGCATCTTTTGTCAAATTTGAATTATCTCGAAAGTTTTTGAGATATTGGCGAAAAACCAAATCCCCATTTTTTTTTCACTTAATTGTTTATAACTATTGCAATTTTTGCGAGCGGCCTTAGCATTTTCTCAAAAAATATCTACATGCCATTCCGAATCGAATGACACCCAATCATAATTTTCGGAGAATGCGAAAAAATTTGTTCTAAAAAGCACTTGTTAACTAGACTAATTTGCATGTTTGTTTGGCGCCGACTCAGAATTAGTTACTTACATTAGTTCAGGGGCTCAGTTATTGAGACTAAGAAGGTTTATTTTATTTTTTACTTTTCACTTCCGTATTTCGTCGGTTTAATTTTTTGTTAAAAAGTTTTTATTAAACATTGAAGTTGTTTTTTTTCACACATAATAACTCCTGCACGAATATACCGATTTTTTTGTTCGAAAAAAATTTTAGTATTTGAATTTTTTACTACTTTCTATTTTGTCAGAGAAAGACGAACAACAAACTACGTGTTTACATACACAGGGTGAATCAGAATAAGTCCGAAAAACTCTATGAATCCGTTCCATATAGATTGATGATTAGATTCCAACTTCTTGAGCAGTGACTAGTTGATAACTTTATTACCATATATAAATGGGATCAACACAGACAGGATTAGCAGAGTTATTCACCGACATAATGTTCAAACAACGTTTACAACAGACCGAACAATAAAGTCCTCTCTTCGAAATCCCAAGGACTATATACCCCTGGAGTACCAAGGGGTCTACGAAATACCGTGTGGGGACTGCGAGAAGACGTATATTGGTCCAACGAATAGAAGAATCAACATTCGCAATAAAGAATATACATTATCTATGAGAAACAAAGAATCCACATGTCCCAACACGTACTAACGATAGGTCATCATTAATTTTGGACCTACACGATCATTAACCCTTTGTGTCCGAGATAAAAGATTTTTGGTCAAATTTTAGAAACTCACTTATTTTGCGCCTAAAGTACTTCCAAATAACTTAATGAATTTTTTCAGAATTTTTGCGCCCACTGAAATTAGGGGATGGGGGAGGAGACTCATAGGTCCCGTCAAGGCCAAACAACTTATGAAAACTTAGGAATGTTGGAAATTTATTCATGTAATTAAAATATAATTTTAAAAGTTTACATTAATACTGTGATAATCAGCAAAACATTTTTTTTCAATACACAGATATATATTGCAATGCATGCATATTGAATGAGGTCGGGACTCGATGAAGAGCATTGCTCGCATCTTGCACGTTTTTGGGGGTAAACTGACCAATGAACCCTCTATTCAATCAATCAATCATATAATTCACCATTTTTGATACACAAGGTATGTATGGTATGTCAGGTACAGAGTATGAGAGGTACAGAATATGGGTAGATATAAAATATTAGGGGCCGTTCAAGTATTACGTAAGCACTATAGGGGGCGGGGGGTCTTTGCTTTGCTTATTTTGAATGACATGGGGGGTAGGGGGGGTCTAGATGATGATTACGTCATCGGTAGTTATTTACTTTTTTACACAGATAGCAACCCACACATTGTATTTGCTTGAAAACGAATCGCATTTTCGGGGATTCCCACAAATAATGCATATGTTTAGGCACTCGCTTAGAACCGAGTAGGAGAATTACCGCGCGCCATTCACTTGTCTAAATTTCCTCTGTCGTTTGGATACTATAACGAGTAGACGTATTGTAAGTATAGCAAAGCAAGTTAACATTTGTGTTACCGTTGATTCCATTAGCCAAAGTTTAATGTTTAAATAAGATGTCGTTTCAAATAGACAAATCCAAGTTATGCCAAAAATTGTTTGAAAGTTTTAAAAAATCTCATACAAATACGAAAGTACAAAATGTACAGAAGTTAGTTAACGAAGTGTGGCGAAATTATAAATTACAAGCAAAGTCCGACAAGGAACTTGATATTATTGTATTTAAGAGAATTGAAGAAGAATTGCAAGCGGCGACTAAGAATAAATCCAATCTACTACATTTTTTTTCCAAGGTGAGTGACGAAATTATTTTAGGTACCTATGAGTACTAGAAATATTAGAAATCGCCAAAAACTTGCTCTTTACATTTTGTAAATAAAACTTTAGACGTTTTTTATGATTAGAAGATATTATGGCCTATCTCAAAGTATAAAGGTATTAATCTATATATTTAATATTCATTATATAGATTTATTTCTTATGATTGACTCCGTCAATTGGTCACAAAATACAGGGTGTTAGTTTTCTGTATGTGATGGGTTCGATTCCCGACTGTGGCTTTAAATAATCTTTAAATGCAGTTTTTTATTGTGCACTTTGTATTTATGTAGCTTAATAAGAGAATCTTTAGCAGTAACCATAGAATGTTTCAATTTTTAGGCAACGACTACCTGTAAGCCTGCAGAAAAAACACAAATTATACAGCCAGCTTTAAATATTAAAAAACAGGAAGAAGATAAAATAAAACCCGGTGTTAAATCACAACAGCAATGCGAAAATAATGAAAATGCAGATAAACAGAGAGCAAAACCTTCTCAGGAAGCTATGAAAAATAAGATTGCTCTACTCGAAAAAAATCTGAATGCTTTGTATTCTGCCAGAGATATTATGCCAAACCGTGCTGAAGTTGATAAACAGATCATTAAGTTGCGCAAGGAATTAAAAACAGCAAAACAGTCTTTAAACAGGAAGATTCAAAACGCAGCTGCCCAGAAGAAACACAGGGATGGTATTGTAACGTAAATAAACTTAACTTGGTTTATACTAATTTATTTCACACTTAAATCTACAACTTAATTTATATTATGCCACTGTATAGCTCGATCGTATGGGCTCGTTCAGACTGTGTACTCCCTCTTGAGGGCTGTCTATTTATCTCCGATACAGCATTCTCGATGTTTCGAATTCGGACGGTTGGCGACTAGCATATTCCAATTGTTTCCAATATTGACCGTTGTTTTTTCGCGGCAGAGCGACTGGATGGTTCTCGAATATCTCCGGGGATGATCTCATCGCTGTCGATGGCAACACGTGAGGCGACAGGTCCGGCCTAGGTTCGTTACATTGCCCCCTTCTTAAAGACATTTCGTCCCGAAATTTCATCCTTGGAGTGTGACGATATCTGCATGACTCCCCATATCTGCACCGTGAAGTTCGATGGAAGTAACACTCCACGGTCTTCATGATCGGTCGTGGAAGAGGGTTACAGCAAACCAAAATCTTGACGCCGCTGGATCTGAATATCGCCTCCAGCATACTTCTTATGACTCTCCAGTCCAACCCATCAATACCACAGGACAATTTTGGAATTGCTAGATCCACCAGATTCTGGTCCACCATAGTATCTCTTAGTTTGGTGAGACTCTTCCAGACATCTTCATAGGACGGTTTATCTTGGGAATGCCTCTTGGTAACTAGGTAGTAGATGTTTCTCTGGCCTTTCTTCAACTGTAGCACCCCACCAACTTCTGGATTCTGCTGTGTTTGGAGTTGACCAAATTTCTTGGAGAACACTACGGCGATGCCCCTGGACATTTGAAGATCTTCTGCCACACAGTGCGCTAGTGCGTAGTCAGCAGGCACCTCGAAAAGGTCTCGTGACTCCTCTCTAGTAACCCCATGTAGAACTTTCTGCCCGTTTGAATACAAGGACATAAACTTCTCGAACGTCATATCATCCTCCGGTGGCTTGAGGGTGCGAACTTGGTCATGGTTTCCAGCGTAATGACCTGCGCCTGGATAAGGACTCGTGACACAAGGTCGTTTATCCTTTTCACGATTTTATACGGGCCTTCCCACGAGTTCCGCAACTTTGGTGATAGTCCACGACGACGTTTGGGGTTGTACAGCCAAACCAGATCATCAACCTTAAATCCTCCAGCGTCGGCCTTGATGTCATAGGTCTTCTTCATTTTATCGCTGGCACTCTGGATGTTCAACCGGACTCGTTCGTGGATGTCGTCCATTCTCTGCCGAAGTTTGCTGACGTAGTCCTCTCCCGCAGTGTCTTGTCCTGGCGGTATCCCAAACTTCAGGTCACAAGGCAGTCGCAGTTCTCGGCCCATTATAATACTAGCAGGAGTTTGACCGGTTGACTCGTGTGCTGCGGATCGATAGGCCATCAGGAACAAATGAAGATACTGGTCCCAGTCTCTTTGATGGTCAGAGACAACCTTGGACAAGTGGCGGTTGATCGTCCTGTTCATCCGTTCCACCATTCCATCGGACTGCGGATGTAGGGCCGTGGTTCTTGTCTTGTCGGATGTTCAGCAGTAGACATATTTCTTGGAAATGGCTTGATTCCGAAATTTCTGCCTTGATCCGAGTGCAGCTCCATTGGAATACCGAATCGACATATCCATTCTTTCACCAAGACGTCGGCGACGGTGATGGCTTCCTGGTTGGCAGGGCATAGGCTTCCGCCCACTTACTGAAGTAGTCCATTGCCACAAGGATGTATTTATTCCCGTGGTCGGATACGGGAAACGGGCCGGCGATGTCAATGGCGATTCTCTCGAACGGGCTGCCTACGTTGTACTGACGCATCGGGGCCTTGGGTCGTATTCGAGGTCCATTGCTAGCAGCGCATACAGCGCACTTTCTGCACCAGTCCTGGACGTCAGCTTGACAATTGGTCCAGTAAAACCGTTGCCTCACTTTCTGCAGGGTCTTCGTCACTCCCAGATGTCCTCCAGCGACTCCATCATGGATTTCCCGCAGCACTTCCTCTCTTCTGTTCCTGGGAACAATTATTTGGCGTCTGTCTTCCCACCAATATCGGCCTCCAACACACGTTTCAGGATCCCATTGTCCAGAATAAGAGAGTTCCATTGTGCCCAATAGGACTTAACAGCCGGCGAGTAACCTGCGACTTCCTGCCATGATGGTCTTCGATTGCCCTTCTTCCAGCTGACGACTAAGCCAAGGTCGGGGTCTTTCTCTTGGTCTTTCTGGATCTTGCTGTCGTTCCAGTTGTCATCCATTGCCGCGGTTCTACAAAGTGTTGTTTCTTTCTCTTCTGCTCGTCGGCAATGTGAGCAATCATCTGGACATGGTCTTCGCGACAAGGCATCTGCATTCTTATGGCTAGTTCGGCTCGATGTTCGATCTCGAAATCGAATTCTTGGAGTCTCCGATCCAACGTGCTACTTGACCCTCAGGATTTTGAACTGTAAGAGCCATTTGAGAGCTGCATGGTCAGTTCTCAACAGGAATCTTCTTCCATACACGTACTTGTAGAAGTGCTCACCCCCTTTACAACAGCTAACAGCTCCGCCTGGTGACACAGTAATTGCGTCTGGTTTGCTAAGCGTCTTGCTGAAATAACCAATGACCTTCTCCTGTCCCTCCTGGATCTGAGATAGACAGCTCCAAGTCCCACGTTGCTGGCGTCCGTATCCAAAATGAATTTCCCTTTGGGTAGGGGATAGCTCAGTACAGGTGCGTTGATCAAAGCTTCTTTCAGCTTCCTGAATGAGTCTTGACATTCTTCGGACCACTGGAACTTTGTTTGGCCCTCCGTGAGCCTGGTCAGTGGTTTAGCGATGTTGGCGAATCCCAGCACATATCGGCGATAGTATGTGCATAAACCAAGGAAACTTCGAAGTTGGTGAATGTCTTTTGGGATGGGCCAATCCTTAACAGCTTTGATCTTCTGGTCATCCACTGCTACTCCTTCCCAGAGACAACGTGGCCGAGGTATCGTACTTCTTTTTGGAACAGATGGCATTTCTAGGGCTCAGCTTCAATCCGGAGTTCCTCAGTCGCAGGAATACTTCCTCCAAGTTTTTCACGTGGTCCTCGAACGATCTGCCGACCACAATTATGTCGTCGAGATACACTAGACACGTGTTCCATGAGAGTCCCTTCAGCACTGTCTCCATCAATCTTTCGAATGTGGCGGGAGCATTACAGAGCCCGAATGGCATAACGGTGAACTGCCACAATCCTGAGCCGATGGTAAAAGCAGTCTTTTCTCGATCTTCCTGAGCAAGTTCTACTTGCCAGTATCCACTCTTCAGATCAAGGGTCGAGAAAATCGTGGAACCAGCCAACGTGTCTAGGGTGTCATCTATTCTCGGGAGGGGTAACTGTCCTTCTTTCGAGTACGACTGGAGAGGACCAGGGACTGTCAGATGGTTCGATAACTCCTTCTTTTCCCATATCGCTGACTATTTTGTCAGCCTCTTCCTTCTTGGCAAGAGGAAGTCTTCTTGCTGATTGCCGGATCGGTCGGCACCCCCAGTGTCAATCTTGTCTGGACCACATTAGTTCGACCCCTTTTCCTTGTCCGGTATCGAAGATGTCTTGTACTTTTGACTAAATCTCTTAGTTTGGGCTGTTGAGCTGGTTTTATGTCTTTGGAAGAGATGGCAACTAATTTTTCTAGTTCTGTGGGCAAGTTGTTGGGTTGGCTAATCGTACCTCGTACGCCCCGGATCACAGATGAAACTGACGAGCAGTGCCCTAAAATTGTTCCTTTCTTTAAGGTCACTGGAAAGTAATTGACATTCATGACCCTTACCGGCACAAATTTTTCAGCACGTAACAGGGTTTTCCCTAGGGCAATCCAATTTTCTCATCATGAAGTTTGGGCTCGAACATCACCACGTCTCCACTGCTCGCACTCCCGTCCAGGCGAGCCTCCAGAATGGTTTCAGCCCTCTCAGGTACGCTTACATCTTCAGCCAACAGCACACGGATCAACTCTTCACTTCTCCCATGAAGTACCAGCTCTTCTCCGTTGACACGTAGGACGCCGTCTCTGAAATCCAATTCAAACCCTCTGGAATTCATGATGTCCATTCCGATGATTGCATCGTCTTCGATGTCCGCTACAAGTGCCTGATGTTTCACTTTAGTGTTGCCCAAAATTATTTCAATCGGTAGCTCGCCATATACAGTAGCTGGCTCCCCTGTTGCTGTGCGTAGCTTCCAAGTTGTCGGTTCAATCCGTTCCGGTGTTCTGGCAAAGGAAGGCCCGAGAATTGTCCTAGTCGCACCTGTATCTAGCAGCATGGTGCAAGGCTCGTTATTGATGAGACCGTCTACGAAGACACCTTTGTTCTGTCGTTGAAGGATAGCGACATATGCGTTGTTAACCGAGGCTTGCCGGACACATGCCGACGATTGCCCCTTCTCGTCGACCTTTTTTAGTTTTCCTGCATCGGAGTCGATGAATGTTGGACATTTGCTACGCACATGTCCAATTTTGCCACAATTCCGGCATCTTATCTGTCTTTTCTCAGGCAACACTTCCTTCATCACTTTTCTTATGGCAGCTTCCAAGTTAGCAGGCTCCGGTGAGTCTTCCCCAATCGTTTGAACTTTACTTTGGGTTTTGCAGCATTGTTTTGCTGCTTCGAATTCCAAAGCTCGTGCCAGTGCGTCTACGAGATGTGTTGGACGAGCTAATATCAACGCTTGTCTGGTTTCTTGGTCACGGAGTCCATCCAAGAATGCCTGAACCGCTAATCGCTCCATTACATTTTCCGGTATGGCTGGATATGCGAGACGAACCAAGCGTGCAATGTCAGTTTCAAATTCTTGTAAGGATTCGCCCGATTTCTGACAGCGATTTTTCAGCTGGGAGTGGTATACGTGTTCCAAATGGGCGTGGCCATATCGTAATTCTAGATGTTTAATCAGCTGATCATAGTCCTCCTGTTCTTGGGCGGTGAGAGTTTGTAGAATATTTGTCGCTTCTCCACGTAATGCAAGTGTCAGTGCTACAGCTCTTTCCCCTGCATTCCATCCGTTTGCTTTGGCCGCTGCTTCAAACTGCCGGCGGTAATTTGCCCATGGAGTTTTTCCGTCGAACTGAGGCGGCTTCATGGAATGCTTCCCTATTTCTGAAATGACCTTGACATCTTTTATATCCTCTTGAACTTTATCCAAGTTCAAACTCAAGTCCAGCATTGCATTTTCGTTAACCATCTCTGTGGAGGGCGCACTATTAATTCGTTTTTCCAGCTTACTGATCGTTTCCTTTATTTTGTCCATTTCTGCCTCGACCCCATCTTTGATTTTATCTACCTCCGTGTTCATTTGCTCCCTAATTTTATCTATCTCTGTCTCAACGGTTCCCATTCTTTCTTCTAGAAAATTAGCCACACCACACAATTCTTTTTTTAGGCCTTCTGTGTTTTCCAGGAACTTCTCTTCCAGGCTTCTTGCATTTTCTTCCAGGCTTCTTGAATTTTCTAGAAGCTTCTCTTCCAGATTTCTAGAATTTTCTTGAAGCTTCTCTTCCAGATTTCTAGAATTTTCTCCCAAAGTCCTCGAATTTTGTTGCAGCTCTTCTTTCAAGGATTCTATTATCGGACTCAAATCACCTCCGGGAACTTCGAATAAAAATGTTTCGGGGTCCTCACCTTCTTGTATAAGTCCTTCTGCAAGTCTTTCCTGGAGTACTTGCTTTTTACCCGTTGTTTCCAGTTCCCTTTCCTCCAATTCCTGTTTCAATTCCGCTACCTTCAAATCCGCAAGGCGCACTTTTCTTGAACACATTTTGTCTTTGACGAGGTATCAGTCTGTTTCACACGAAAAGTTGATCAGTTTGTTAAAAATTCACTTCACGAATTCTTTCCACGGGCCACCAGTCTATTGTCTGTTTCACGCGAACAGTGTATCAGTTTATATTCCCACGCACAATTGTCCACTTCGCGAAAACCGGGCCACTGTCTATTTTGGGCGTACAAAAAGGTCTATCAATTTATTTTTCTGACTATCCACTCCACGATCACTTGTTTATTTTCAAAATCTCACTTCCGACACCAATTGTAACGTAAATAAACTTAACTTGGTTTATACTAATTTATTTCACACTTAAATCTACAACTTAATTTATATTATGCCACTGTATAGCTCGATCGTATGGGCTCGTTCAGACTGTGTACTCCCTCTTGAGGGCTGTCTATTTATCTCCGATACAGCATTCTCGATGTTTCGAATTCGGACGGTTGGCGACTAGCATATTCCAATTGTTTCCAATATTGACCGTTGTTTTTTCGCGGCAGAGCGACTGGATGGTTCTCGAATATCTCCGGGGATGATCTCATCGCTGTCGATGGCAACACGTGAGGCGACAGGTCCGGCCTAGGTTCGTTACAGTATGAAAAGAAAAATAGAAGATATTTGTCATGAAAATCCAGAAATAAAAAAAAAACTAGCCCTGAGGGATTCAGTGGGACGTCCTAGCCTAGAAAACGATCAACCATCACTATTGAAAACAATTGCGAATATAGCTTTATTTGGGAGTGCAGCAGATGATAGAAGACGAACGGAATCTATTCGTGGCGTAGAAACTCTTGATGAACTCACACAAGAATTACGTAAAATAGGATTTGACAATAGTCGAGGTGGGACATATCTTTGTTTGATTCCCAGAAAATCTAATTCTGCAGAGGGACGAAGACATGTATCGACAGTCCCTGTTAAGCTCATTCGGGCTCGAAATGATCACCACAAAAGCCACTTAGATAGCAATTTCGCTGAAACATCAATCCATTATTTAGAGAACATAGCATCCATACTTGGACCAGATCAAGTATTTTTTATATCTCAAGATGATAAAGCTCGGGTCCCTATTGGCGTAACTGCGGCAAATAAGCAAGCACCTCTTCTAATGCACATGGAATATAGAATCAAATTCCCTGATCACGATTGGGTAATCGCTGAGCGTCATAAATTATTACCATCTGTTTATGCTGGTATCGAAATCACTTCCAGTATGCTAGGACAACCGCAAGCCGTTGGATATTCTGGACCAACATACATCGCTATTCGAAGTGGAAAGCATAGTTCATCTACTGCTAATACTCATGCTCAGGATTTTGAGACGCTTCTCGAACTTGAAGAGTTTCGACCATTAGCTAAAACTGCCATGGATTAGTAAAACCAGTGGTAATCATGACGGTTGATGGAGGGCCAGATGAAAATCCGCGTTATCAAAAAGTCATAGTTTTGCTATACAACACTTCAAGCGACATGATCTCGATGCATTGTTTTTAGCTACCAATGCTCCTGGAAGAAGTGCGTATAACAGAGTAGAGCGCAGAATGGCTCCTCTCAGTCGGGAACTGGCTGGTTTAATATTGCCTCATGACCCTTTTGGGTCTCATTTGGATGACCGTGGCGTTACAATTAATGAACATTTAGAAAAATCTAATTTCGAATTTGCAGGAAATGTGTTAGCTGAAGTATGGAGTTCAATGGAAATTGATGGCTATCATGTTACTGCAAAATATATTGGGGCAGGCGAACAAGATCTTGATTTTCCAGACATTAAATGGTATTCAGAACATGTGCGTGAAAGCCAATACTGGCTTCAAATTGTAAAATGTA
The DNA here is from genome assembly GCA_018342105.1 of Gonioctena quinquepunctata. NCBI lineage: Eukaryota > Metazoa > Arthropoda > Insecta > Coleoptera > Chrysomelidae > Gonioctena > Gonioctena quinquepunctata. The sequence continues at coordinate 406,138 of JAFIRS010000484.1, read as the reverse complement.
GAAACACAGAATGCTGTCGTCCAAGAAGTGGCCTATTTAGATTACTAGACAACATGGTCCTACCACCACCTGTAGAAGTAAAACAAACAGTTGATGACTTGGTTTTGGATGAAGGAGGGGAATTTCTTAATCTTCCAGTCAATTTAGCTCTACGCTTAAGTGCTTCACTCAAAGATTTCCTGCAAATGCCCTACGATTATTTTTGTCCGACGGTAAAATTGAGGCTATCAAGTCGAACATGCAAAACGTGCGGTCTTTATCATGCTTTCGTCAAGTCACTAAATCGTCACATCGAAAAGATCCATAAAAAAGTAAACACGCACACTGATAGGAAAGTAAGACCTGTAAGAGTAGCTGCTCGTCGTGCTAATGAACTGATGTGCATTATTCAAAATTTAGAGCACCATGATGTTGAATGGCTCGATGAGAACGACGTAGACATCCCAAAATTGGATGAAAGTGAGCAGACACACAACACTGAGCAGCAAACATCTAATGTCATCGAAAACTTAGAATCATGGATTCGGGTATCATGGACTGAAGACTGTTAATTGGAATAATATGTGTACCAAAAATTCAAAATAAGTTTGTTATGTTCGTAATATTACTTAAGATTATAATATTTTTGTACCTTACTTTATGTTGAATACCGTATCAGTAAAATCTAATCTCTATCCTATTAGGGTATGAAAACAGATTTGAAATCTAATTTTCTTATTCTTAGAATTATAACTTCTGCTCATAAATCATCAAAAAAAAACAATACATTAATTGAAAAATGTTTATGTAAGCATGGGGGGAGGGGGTAAGAGCTTTGCTTACTTTTGCTGACAAGGGGGATGGGGGGGGGGGGGTAAATAATTGTAATAAATCTGCTTACGTAATACTTGAACGGTCCCTTAGAAATATACAGGTAAAAGGAAAAAAGACAAGAATAAAAACATTCACATTTACAAGCACACATGTGTTTAGAAGTAAACAAAATATTGAATATTGCGGAACAATGCAATATTTAACTCGGAATAAAATTATGAACCATACGGTTCAAATGAGTTTGTAAGGCTGTCTGTTAGGAATTCTTGATGATTATAATAGCACCTATCTATGAGGAAGGTTTTAATTCTCCAAGGAAAATGTTATCGCTTCTTACTCGTTTGACTCCATTTGGTAACTTATTATAGCAGGGGGGGGGTTTTTGAAATTTGACATCCTGTGTTGGGTATTCGCAAAAGATATCCGTTTCGTGTGTTATGCTCATGTTCAGATCCAGTTTCCGCAAATAAATCCATGTTTTTCCTCGCAAAAGTTATACATTTGAATATGTATATGGAAGATGCTGATAATAGTTTTTTTTCTATGAAAATAGGCCGACAGCTCTTGGGAAAATCCATGTTGAATATGACACCCAGTTTGACATTTCTTGCCTCAGAGGTAAGACCATTACAAGATATTACCATTTCTCTATTAGTCATGTACGATTCAACCCAGTTTATAAAGTTACATGGAATACCATAATTTGACAGTTTTTCAACTAGGAATTTAGGGCACACTGTGTCGAAGGATTTTGATAGGTAGAAGAATAATGAAAGAACATATTTGTTGCTATCGATCTCAGTGTATAAATGACTCAGTAGGTGGTAAGAAGTTGTTTGAATAGATTTGTGTTTGCTGAATCCTTGCTGAGATTGACACAACAGATTATTATTTTCCAAGTAATCTGAAATTCTGGCACCAACAACTTTTTCAAAAAGTTTGGATATGGAACAGAGCAAGGAAATGTGTCTGTAGTTGTCTATTTCTTTCGGGTTTCCTTTCTTGTGAACAGGGATAACAACTGCTTTTTTTAGGATATCTGGAAAGTAACCTAGTGTTAGAGATTTGTTCATGAGACAAGTTAGTGGTTGAATAATGGTCGGGATTATTTCCTTTATTATAACAATTGATAGTTCGTCGAAGACTACAGATTTTTTATTTTTCATTTCAGATAGGGTTATTGCTATCTCATGTTCAGTATTGGGTTGAGTTTGGAAAGGTTTAGTTACATTGAGATTTTTTGTTACGGTACATGCATTGGAGAGACAAGTTTTATCCAAAGTGATTTGATATAGCAGTTTCTGCTACATTGGAAAAGTAATCAGCAAACAATTCAGACGCTTCATTCGGCTGGGTTATGAGACCCTCTTGTTCGAGGGATATTGGATTTATAAATTTGTTTTTATTTTGTCCCAGTTCATTGTTGATAATCCTCCATGTCTCTTTAGTTTTGTTTTCTGATTTATGTATTTTGGTGCTAAAAAAGTTTTTTTTGCCAACTCTGTCTTGTGTTTATGCTCACATCGTTTGAGACGCTGTAATTATATTTTCGGCGTTTGGGACCTCGGCCTACTTCGAGGGCTGGACAAGACGCATGAGGAGAAAATATTAGACGCAGTAAAACTTTTAGTCATCAAGCCCCGACTCATACCTCGTCTAAATTGAAGTAAAGTTACCCTATTCTTCGGAACGCAACTTTTTATAAATCACGTAAGCATTGACAAATGCTCTATCGAGGATACCAAAGAATAATCTGTGCCACCACTTTTTGGAGCGTCTATCGACACAATAAATAGGCCTGCCACAATCTGTCGCCTTTATCGACACCCCCGATGATCTGGTTATAGTCGGGAACTATTGTAGGACAATTGAAAATTTTTCTGGTACCATCTTTCTGCAATCTTTTAAGTACCGTCATCCCTGTTCCATGAAAGATTGATAAAAAATGAACCACCTTATTGTCGTTCTACTTGTAAAACGTAAAGTCCATGGCAGATACTCGGTGGTAGTCTACATCGCTTCTCCCCAGAGATTTGTCGTCTATCAAGTCCTGTGGTAACCCAGCTCTTCCCCTCTGTATTGTTCCGCACGCCAAACTTTTCTGGATTTTTAACTTTTCGAGTATGCCCAGAAATAATTATCGAAATATATTTTTCTGTTATGTCCCCAATACCTTTTAGTCGGACCCTCTTTTTATTGGGGTTGTATTGGTTGATGCTTTATCGTATGATGCATCATGCTCTCGTCAACAGAAAGTTCTCTACTTCCGTTTCCAATATATCAAACCGGTCATCCAAATCCTTTACAAACTGTCTGAGTTTATATATTTTATCTTTATCATGACGTGAAATGGTTATTATTTATATGCAGATATGGAAGAATCTCTTGCCATGGTTCGACAGTCTTCAGCTGTCGACCAATCATTTTTATAACTTGACAATTTGTGGTACTCATAAAACAAAATTATACCAAGGAAGGCAAGAAACTCATTATCTTTGAGGTTCAATATCTTTGGGTCTGTGGGTGGCGTATACATTGGATTGATAAACTATGTCTGATATCATTATTGGGCCTACAACTTTCAACAACAAAAAATCGGTATGAGTATATGAAAATATTGGTCAACGGGATTTTCATCCAAAGTATATTCTGAGACGACGGTATCAACCTCTCGTTTTTTCCACTTTCGATCTGATTTTTTTTAGTGTTCTCTCCCTTGCCTTTTCTCTTCTTAGTTTGAACTAGGCTGGACTCCTCATCTGCTGAATAGTTTTCTTCCACTATTTTATTATCCATAGGATCAAAGGTGTCTTCTGCTGTTTCTGATCTTGCGTCATACTCTATTTCGTTGTTTTCTTGTGTCTCATCAACTTCTAAGATGTCTTGGGAGTCGTAATCCAAATTATCTTCATCCTCATTCGGTTCTTCATCCGTAAGCAAATTGTTTTGTCTAAAGACATTTCCTCGAGCTCAGTAGCAGCAGCTTCGAGAAGTTCCTCATCACTTAGAAACTGTCCACGTCTCCACAGTGGCGCCATATTATTAATCAACACTAAAACTTAAAAACATAAAATAATTACCTTTTTTGGACCTGAGTCCGCTATACAAAATGGCACTTATTTAAGTAATCTTCCAATATTAACTGAAAACTTTTATTTAGAATAGTTTCGGAAACACTAATCTCACCATTTCTGTAAAAATATAACGTCTATAACAAAATATAAATCAGTGTTAATCCTTCAAACACAGAGCACACATTGGATACACTACCAGCACCGTGACATGACTCAACCATTATGGCATTTTTTTTACATTTGGTGTGAAACCAAACGTGTACTTCTAAGTACCGTCAAGACCATAAGTGTGTTAGTGTAGAGTGAATTCAGTATTTAGACAGCACAATGGTAGGTAGAGAGGGGGAAAACATGAGTGGGTACGATTGTCATATTTGTCATCGTCTGCAGCAGTGTCATGACATGCAGTTTGTTAGGTTAAGAAGTGGGTATCTAGTGTAGTTTAAGACATTATGGCGAATGCTATCAAATTCATGATACGTCTTGTGTATCGCTTTTACTAAATCATTTGGTACGCCTATGAAATTTCTCGTAATAGCTTCGCTTCGGACATCTCCGAGAGGAACACTGTTCATTAAGTGGGGGAAGGACAAACATACTGTCTCAATAGTGAATGCACTCTATAATAGTAGTGGATGGTAAATCGCCAGGACTTTAAAGTGCCTTCAGGACACAAAGGGTTAATGAGTGACGAAAACTTTTATTAATAAACATGCTCTGTTTGTTTTAATAAATAATTCCTCGTTAATTTACGTTAAATTCGTTGTGTTGTGAGCTGTACAGATAAGATATCGACAACGTTTAATATTTTTTCAAGTTTTTCATTTGATTTTGATAGAAATTATCAAAACATGGCTTCTCATCTAACTGTCAAATAATTCCCGAGTCCCGAAATGTGGCGTTTGCTACTGTCGTGCACATAGCCAATCAATTATTTTATCTTTAGTAAATACACTAGGATCTTATGGGCAGTGTTAAACTGTTATCTTTTATGAGAAGAGTTTACTTTAGCATATAGTAATTTGCCCATAATTGATTTGTTGAAAATATAAACAGGATGTTCATAAAATCAGATGTGGAATCATCTGCGACTGAAAGATAAACTTTAGTCACTATCTTCCATCGTCAAGATAACCTCTTGTGGGGTATTCATGTTGAAAAGGGAAACATTCTCAATTAAATATTGATAGAAAGATTTTTCTGTGAATTGAAAAATCCACGATTAAAATGAAGTTATTTTTTGTGAATGTCTAACAGAAAACAACTACTTCCCCGGCTAAAGCCACGCTGGACATTGAACTACATCTGATAGATATTCTGAAAAAGCCCTAACTCAAAAGAAAAAATCTGAAATTGAAAATTTGCATTTTCATTCAGGTAGTTATTTGATTTACTATTCCAGTCTTATTTAAGAACTCATAAAGATGAATGAGGCAAGGAAGAATGTTTTCCAAAAGAGAGTACTCACCAGAAATCATTCGTAACATTGACGCAGGAGAGACATCGCATTCACTAGGTCTTCAATACATTTTTGTCGACGAAAATCTATTTCACGCTTCCACGATCATCAGGAAGACCGGAAGAAATGGGAAACACATTTTCAATCTCACTTTGCAAAGATGGAAAAAGTTAGAATCATTTCTTTTGGAGAGACACTTTGAAATTAGTGTTTTCTGGCTCGAGTGGCTATTGCCAACAAGTTTGAGAAAGAAATCTAGATAACTATTTTCTACTATATCGAACTCTCGTGTGGTATTCTTTAGATTATTTTTTGATGTTACGATCATAAACACATTTCCTTGCAAAATTATATAATGTACTAAACCGGTTTTGATTCATTTCACACTTTTCATGCGAATTGATGACAGACGTCAAATTAAAAATATAGGTTGTCAGACAATAAAAACAAAATACCTCAAATTATTCCCGCGACAATTTTCTAGGTAGAATATTCCCACTATTGATTGGCCAAAACGTATATGAATTATTTGAATTGAACGTTTCCATTGGTTTCTAGCAATGTCAAAAAATAATCACTAATTTCAATGTTTGAGAATGTACTTCTGAAATTTCGGTTTTCAAGAATTTGAGAGTAGAACATCTTAGATATATAGATAGATAGTCCTTTTCAGAAGGATTTACATTTGTTGCGGAATGTCATCTTTCTCTTAGACTCACACTTTCAGATTTCGGGGATTTCTCTGTTACAAGCGCGCCACTCAGCGGACACTTGTTAACCTCAATAAATAGGAAAAACAGGTATAGACGGGCACAGTGTTTGTAGAATCGGCAGAAAAATAGTCAACAGAATTTGAACTTTTGTTCTATTATGGAATGCGCACAGGGCTCTTATAAATAATTTGATGAAATCATATTTATAAATTGAAATATTATTTTCTTTTGCTTATGATTATTGAATTTCATTGTGTATCTAGATCGCTTGTGTCATTCGAAGAATACATCGACAGAAAATCCTCATTTAATAAAAAAAATGTATATTTTTTTAAATTCAATTGTTCTTGTTTTTACAGCTAATTTTGATACGATATAATATTTTGTATAATAGTATGATGTTTTACTTGGTGATTGTTTCTCGCATATACACATGATTCATCAGATCGAAGATTAATATTAACCATGGATTTTGACAAGAATACGAAACATGTTTTTGAATGTTTAAAACGAAAAATGAGAGGAAAAAGTGGGAGAACTGCTCTTTCGTTGTCAGATTTTTTATATATATAATTTTGCATATCCTTCGGTATTTGTTTACCTCAAAATTTATATTGTGGAGGCCCCTCTCTTGTGGAGGCTCCGGGGCTGCAGCCCCGTTTGCCCCCCTCTTAATCCGGCTCTGAAAATGAATATAGTAAGATTACGGAGTCGGCCACCGAGACAAGGTTTATTTCTGCTAGGGTTGCAGCGTATGCGGTGTTGTCGGCGTTGAAAATAAATATTGCACAGTAGGATATTTTTCGATATCTAGAATATGTAGTTTTTATGATGTTCTGTGGATGTATAAGTAGTAGTTCGTAATCTTCTAATACCAATTGGAACAACAATACAGAAAAAAGCTCTTCGAGGGGTTTTAATTTGCATTGCCCGGCAAATGTGAAATGCATAAACTACCAGTGTTTCTACTTTCAACGCGTTCCTGGTACAATTATAAAAAAGTTAGGTCGTGTGGCCATAATCGCCCATATTATTCAGAAAAGACACTATTAAATATATTTGATGATTATATGCTGGACTGGCTGGACACCTGTTTGCTGAAACAGAATGATTTCGCACGTTCAAAATATTCGTATCAGTGACGTCTGTTGGTGAGGTTGAATGAAATATTCATTGAAAATAATTTTATCAATCGATATGAGTCCCGAATTTGAAAATAAGATGTGGATGTTCAATTCAAGCCCAATTAATTTTAAATATCCACTTATATCTAGTGATAAAGCTTGAAGAAGGAAAACAGACATACATCGCAGAATAAAATTGTGAAAAGAATATGCGAGTTAACTAAACTACAGTTCTTCGGGTTACTAAAACAGGGAATGTCATTGACTATTCAATGAATTTTCACAAATAAAACAATGCTTCCATCGAAAATTGCCTTTATTATATGGAAATTTGGAACGTTTCCCAGGTTGTTCAATGACATGATTTTTTGAAAACATGTATTAGGATAAAAACAAAAGTCAGAAGTTAGTTCAAAACATTCCATCTCTGGTTTCTTTTAAGAAATGGCCATGTCATGTTGATCTGACAGAATAGAACTATGCCAATACTATAGCCTACCGTAATTTTTTTACGGTACAGAGATATTTTCTACTCATGTTTCCTGCAAAACTTTATCATCAATTTTTTAAATCTAAACATAACGTGAAAATTCTTCCGTCAATCTGCTCGTTTAAAACATCATTTCCCAAAAAAAAAACACAGAACTTTTGACAACTATAATTAAATATGAATGACCTATTCAAGCAACAACAGAATTAAAAAAAGGAGTCGGGCATTTTTTTTAAATAAAATGTATTGTTTTAAGATACAAAAAACTATTGCATAACTTTCGATTTGAATTTTTAGCGCTATTTGTCTAAACATATTTTTTGAACAAATGGACTGATTAAATTCTTTTGAAATGCCATTTCATTTGTTATTGTGACAAAATATATGTTACTATACCACTGGTCTTTTTAATTAATTAATTAGAATAATATCCTTAGAAAAAACATGATCTTGAAATTTTACTGCAAGCGGTTGCGAAACCAAATTCCCTTCGAAAGAATTGTGGTGGCGTGGAATCGAAAAATGCGATATTAGATTTGTTAAAGAATCACCAAAATTATTTCCTTACCGAAAATTCTAACTTTGAAGACCATGGATCATCGCTAGACTGGAAGAACTCAGGATACTTGGGCACTGTCACTGATTCTAAACTTTCGGGTTCTCGATTTCTAAAAAGACTTTTTAAATATTTGAGACCTGTAACTTCTATCGGAGTAAAGTCCCAGACTTTTTTCTTTTTACATTATCTCTCATTCATCCTGAATAAAAAACTTATTGAGGATTGAAACAGATATTAGTTTGTTGCGCAAAGTTTTCAGTTCGAATACAAAAGCGACAAGCTTTGGAATCTATAACTCGCGGAATAACCTACGTCACACATCCAAAGCAATTATTTTTTACTTTCTAGTGCATTTGAATAAAAGGGTGTCTTTAAAAAGGTTTTTTATTAATTATTTTATTTTGTGCTTTTTAGTAAGTACGCCTTGATCTATATATTTTTGTTAATGCATCGTCATTATGAGGCCATTTTTCTCTAAGTTATGAGCTATCTAGTTCCAATGAGGAGACCATCTAAAGATTAACTCGTCCGCCATCCTGAAGGTGCCATCTTCAATTTATGAATTCTGACAAAAATCAATAATCTTCGACTAAATTCATAATCTCCAACCACAAAAACCACGACATACCAATTTTGAATAGAAACGATCCATTATCACAAAACTTGTCCACCATCTTATGAATTTTGACAAAAAATTCATAATTTCGACCTCGAAAACCTCTACACACAAAGGCCAATTAAAACCTTGGCCTTAATTTAAATTTTGAATGAAAATTCATAATCTTGACACCAAAACCCCACATACCAATTTTGAATAGAATCGGACCATTATCACAGAGACCGTCGCCATCTTGGAGCCGCCATTTGTATTTTATGAATTTTGACAAAAAAATCATAATTTTTCTCACCAAAAATCCCCACAGACCAATTTTGAGTCGAATCGGACCATAAACACAAATCTCGTACGCCATTAGATCCATCCTTCTGTTTTTTTTTTCTCTAACAGTTCCATAATGCATTGTCACGGGAACTATGAACACCTGCCAAATTTCAATTTAATCGGGCAACTAGAAGTGGGTAAAACTTAACTTGCAAGATTTGATTACAGACAGACATACAGACACCGGGACAGGTGAAACTAAATAAAAGCTTGTAAGCAGCGTTGCCAGGTGGAAAAAATTTTCAGTAGCACAAACTCGATGAAAATGTACTAAATTTTGCCTCAGCGTACCACTTTTTAATATTCCATTCCATATCAAAGGAAAAACACATTGTTTATTATATATATATATATATATATATATTTATAGAAGCTGCCCAAGGTGCAGAAGAATGATTGGTTGTTGAGTGAGAACTCTCATCCACTAGCCAATTAGAAAAAAGTATTCAAATGTCATATATCATGTCCTTAAGCAACTTTAAGTTTTTGGCTGAATGCAAAAGTCAAATAACTTGAGAAAGAGAGATAGAAAGATAACTTTCAGTAAAATAAAAAAGTTGATATTTTTCATTGTACCCAGAAACTAATTTGGGTACCACATTTATCAAAGGAATACCACCGTACTTTTTGACAACCAAGAGTACATGTGGTACTATAGTACCACTCTGGCAACGCTGCTTGTAATGTAAAAACAAATTGCTAGAACTGCACCTTATTATTTGAATTTTAAAGAATTGCTTCTGGCGATATTAAAATTTTTCATATACTTAGCCATCATTTTGCCGTCTGTTTTGCCTTCTGGCAATTGACATCCAGCTTTCCTAAGAAATTGAAGATATAAAAACAAAATCGCCAGAATTGCACCTTAACATTAAAATTTAAACATTTTATTACAACTTGAGCTACTTCTGGCAACGTTTAATCCGCGACCGGCAATAATTTTACGTAATTTCCACATCAAGATACCCGGGGGGGTCCAGGTCCAGGCAAGTGATTGAAATATCACTTAAACGGATAAGTAAAAAAATAGAATCAATGGTAGGGGGAACTCCAAATATAACTCCACAAAAACAATATATATTATATATGTAGTTTACTTTATTTCCAATGTGTATGCATTTCGGAAGTTTACACTTCCATCATCAGTACGAATACAGTTTAACAAATGGTCACCATAAATGAAATAACAAACGAGTTTTCAATTTTCAGAAAAATATTTCTATTAAATTTCAAATTGAGAATGTTTTCCTTTTCAACATGAATACCTCCCAAGAGGTTATCTTGAACGATGGAAGATAGTGACTAAAGTTTATCTTTTAGTCGCAGATGATTCCACATCTGATTTTATTAACATCCTGTTCATATCAACAAACAAATGGACTAAGGACAAATTTCGTCATCTACACAAATAAGTTAAAATTATATTACCTCTCAATTTGCGTATAATAATAAAAAGGTGAAAAGAAAAGCCATCCTATTCATACGATGCATAGTGAGAGACTTGATGGCCTTTTTATTCTCATCGTTATACACAAATTAAGAGATAATATGATAATAAAAAACATAAAGTGTAGACGACGAAAGTTTAAACTTCCGAAATGAATACACTTTGGAAATAAAGTAATCTCCATAGATATATTGTTTTCGTGAAGGTTGACTTGAAGTTTCCCCCATTTAAATACCTACGTGAAAGTTTCTCGGAAATAAAAAGAAAATCAATTTTTCAATAATTCACAAATTCGGAGACATACGCCGCACGGTGAAGTATTTGAGGCAAAAACCTGGCCAAAAGTATAAAAGTTAAAAATTGATCAACAATTGTAAAAAGTGCATCTTATCACGGTGCGAGGATCACGTCATTTCCAGGAGCATAAGTAAGATCCAGGAGCTCCTAGCCTCAGTTAAAGAATAGGTTTCTTTGTTAGTGGACGTGTTATTTGATTACGTTTCAGTACTATATTTTTATTGGCACATTACAGGTTTTTTTTTTCAACTTCTAAGTTGGAAATGGGAAGTAAACTAGCTTTGTACGAATTGGTTAAGGAGTCTGCTGAAAAATTAAATGATGGAAAGCTCTTTGAAGAAGATGACGGAGATCAGAGTTCGGGAGAATCAGATTGAAAAAGTTAATCACTGAAAAACTAAGATCCCTGTAGTGACTAAACTTTGGTGAGTATTTACCATTACAAAATAAGTCACAAGTCCACAGCAATAGTTTTATTTTCAAAACACATGAAAAATTTTGTTGGCCAGGGTTTTACCCAAATACTCCAATGTGCGCTGCTGCGATGGCCGTCAAATGGCACGCCACCCGCCCCACAGATCGGAAATGTTCTTCAAGATCTCAAAAAAGTGTGAGATCCCAGCTCAGATCAATAAGTAAACCCCTTATTGATCTGGGGATCCCAGTCATTTATACAAGATGCCTTCTCACACATTTTTCATGTTTATTCAATTTCACTTTAAAATTATTCATTTCCACTTCTCAACGTCTATTAAGCCATGGAACGCATTGTTCACTTGTGTGCGTTCAAGTTTCCATCAAATTTATTGAGTATGTTCCTCCCCAATATGAAACTGTACTTACTTGTGGATGATTCAACTACAATATATATTTCTGGTAGACGGAAATAACGCCGCTGGAAAATAGCAGCAAAAAAACGGGGGGAAAATGGTCCGGAATAAAAGCCGCCGTATAATATAATATCAACGATAAATATGTTAAGGTGTCTTACATTTATCAGTTTACTTTCTGTAAAATTCATAAGACTAGGTAGTACCTGCTTTGTATTGAAAAAATTTAGAGTGTGGTAGGCGTTTTCTAGCAACTCCAGTTTTGGAAATTCAATATGGGTAATATAATACAACATTTTCTTTCAAATGTTTCAATGATTAGTAATAATTGCTGGAAAATGTAATACCTCCAAAATTAGAGTTCACCCCGACTTTGAGAAAGCTGCATTGAGTGCCACGAGGTCCGTTTTGGGAGAGGACGTAACCATAAGAGGCTTCTTGATATATTTTTTTGGGTAACCTTCCACAGTCTGAAAATGAAAATTAATTCAGGAAAATCTATACTGCGTTCACCAAATTATATTTCCTATAGAAAAATTATTCAATTTGTCAGTAACTTGTCGTTTCCTGAATTTACCTATAAAAAAATAGTGAAAATAAAAAGATACTTCTCTATATAGCTTTCGATTGACGTTTCGGGGACTTAATCTGCCCCATGCCCCTGTTCTCAAAATCTTCGGGATGTTCTTTTAATTGTTGTTGTTAATTTGGATTTTTCTCTTGCAGAGTCTTTTTCGCTTTTTCAAATGACGGATTTCAATTGAGATCTGCCAAAAAATTGAGAGTGAGTATTGCTCATTTGATATATATTGTTCGATCATTTTTGCATTCTCCATTCTCCTTCCTGGAACCAAAAAATTTGAGAGTGACGTATTGCTCATTTTTCTCCTGAGTAGAGGTAACCATGTATGGTCCATTTCAACAGAATTTGTTGAAAAGCAGTTGTTATTGGAAAGAAGAATACATGCCGTTTCTTTCAATTTTCTCCTCTCTTGATGTGGTTCTTTCATCAAGATTTTCGTTCTATTCCTTTCAATCGTATGATCGCCATTGGATGTGAGGATATGTTCTGCAATTTTTGATCCGGTTATTTGTCGATTTCTGATGTAACTCTGATGTTCACTTTGGCGCACTTCTAATGGTCTTGACGTTTCTCCTATATAACTATCACCACACGAACAAGGTATGTTGTAAACACAGTTTTTGGTTCTTTCTTCGGTGTTTTTTGGTTTTGTTTGTGTTAGTATAGATCTCAGTGTGTTTGTTGTTCTAAATGATGTTCTCACATCATACCTATGTCCAATCCGTTTGATCTTCTCAGATAATCCGGGGACATAAGGTATTATGTTGGTTGTGAAATGAGTAGGTGGTGTTAATTGGTTGTGTTAATTAGTTGTTTGGTGGATTGTTGTTTTCAATGTCAGTGATTGTTTTTCCACAAACTGATCCGGATATGCATTTTTCTTGAGAACATATTTTATTCTGTAGATTCTGGTTGGAATTGCAAACTGTTTGGGCTCGATTAGAGAGACATTTAACTATGCCTTTTTTCACACTGGCATGATGGTTTGAGTTGTAGTGTAGATATCGATTGGTATGTGTCTTCTTTCTGTGTACAGATGTTTCCATTCTGGATTAAGATTTTTGGATCATGACATCTAAAAAGGGAAGTTGGTTGTTTTGTTCTGATTCCAACGTGAATTTGATCGTTGGTTCTTCACCGTGTATATGATCCAAGAAACATTTTAATTCTTCTTTACTTCGATTCCAGATAGCAAAAATATCATCCACGTATCTCCACCATACTTTTGGATCATTGTGGAATGTTTCAACAAAGGATTCTTCGAAGTATTCCATGAATATGTTACTTAAAATGGGTGACAAAGGAGAACCCATTGCCATACCAAACTCTTGTTGGTAAAATTCGTTCTTGAATTGAAAATATGTTTTTACTGTGCATAGTTTGAGTAATTCTCTGATGGCACTGACATCCAGTTTTGTTCTTGTCTTCATTTTCTAACCTTTCTTTCATATTTCCAGAGTTATATCAATTAGTAAACAAACTTTCGACATCAAAACTCACTAGGAGATCTCCATCTTGAATTTGTAATTCATTCAATTTCGCGAGAAAGTGAGGGGTATTTCCATTTCCAGATAGTGGTTTCAGAATGTTGAGTAGATATCTAGCGAGTTTTTGTGAAGGAGAGCCAATGGAACTTACAATAGGGCATAGAGGATGAGACAGAAAGGCATTTTGGGGCTGTATTTAGGGATTTTGTGTGTTGTAACCCCCTGGACCCCCCGTCCCCCCCCGCAAATATTATAGAGATTGGATACAACACACAAAATCCCTAAATACAGCGCCAAAATGCCTTTCTGTCTGATTTCTGGGTACGTCTTTGTTCCACAGTTAAAAACTATAACTTCACAAAATTTGAGAGCTGCACTCGAAGATTTGATTTTGATTAAAAATTAACCAGTTTGACCGCCGCCTGCGCTTCCCTCCCTGGGGCCGACTTCTTTCTGCAGTGCTACGTGCTTGTCATCTACTAAGTAAGGTTTCTATGTAAAAATTTCTCTTGAACCTTATTATTTTCAATTTCCGTAGCCAGCTCTTAGACTATTATGCCAGCTGGACACTACTTCGAAATGCATTATGAAGGGATCATAAACAACCACCATATATGTACAACGAACGGGCCTCAACTTGAAAGGGATGCATCAGTTTGGTATACTGATGGATCCAATATGGATGAAAGGACTAGAGTGGGAGTAAGGGTCCTAGTTTTAGGCTCTCAAAACCACTATAGGCCAGTAGAGATAGACAGGATTTTCCCAAAATTTAATAATAATTACATAAGTTTCAAAACTTCAGTTTTTGCAACCTTTTTTTCTGCTCGGAAGATGTGGAAAATCAGGATTTAATGAATTTTCACATTATTAACGCGTAAAAATTTGCAAAAGTACTAGAAACTTTCGAAGTTTTGAGAAATAGCGATTTACATCCTCTGATAATTTTACAACCTTAAAAAAACGGAAATGTTTGTTTTATCGAAAAAAAATTGTTGTCAATCCTAATTTTTTTATGAAAATTCCAAAAGTTCAGCAAACTCGAAAAAACTACTAAAATAATGTTCTTGAGAAGAGTTTTAATTTGCAACCTCTTGCGTCAAACGAAAAATATATTTTTTCATGAAATTGTTTTTTTTTTTATTAAATTAAGTATCGGAATTATTACAAGAGTTTCAAATAATGGTTGCAAGTGGAGATGTCCTGACGTACAATGTTTTCATTAATTTGCAAAATCAAAAGAAAAATATTTTCGTATTTGTACTCTACCAAAAAAGGCAAAAGTTCTGCGAATCGAGCAGAAAAATAATTTTACCGATTTAGGAATTGAAAAAAAATATATATTTTTGCAACACCTGTGTTATCTTAATAATAAAGATTTTTATATACCTAATAAATGACATTCATTGTGTTACCAAGAAGAAGCTCGTCAACGGTAGGTGAAATCATTCAATGTTGAAAGCTAACGTTTTCATATTACAATTAGGAATTTGCACAGAAAAATACTCTGAGTACGTTTGATGGAGGATCGAGAATCTCTCAACACGTTTTCATAATTTTCTTGATTCATTAAAAAATGGAAGAAATATTGAGATTTAAAAAACATTGTAACAGTTGTACATTAGTACGACTAACCTACAACTGTGTTACGTCACAGTGTTTTCCCCTCTTTATTTTCAAATTTTTTATAAATGAAGAAAATGATTCTTACATGTCGATTACATTTCAGTGCTCCATTCGGATTCAATGGATTTTTTCATGCGAAACCACAATTGGTGTAAGTAAGTAAAAATGAAATTTGAGATGTAATATCGATTTAACAATTTTTTTTTCAGCAACTTTTCTGTTTGATGATGAAAATTATGTACTTGCGAGATTTACAATCGATAACTTTTATTTTTAAATTTTTTAAAATCTTTCGATTGCTAAAAAGTCATGTTGTGACAAGTGAAAATTTTAAATGAGGAATGATTGCTTGTCGTTTCTAAGGTGATAAAAATTAATGTCTTCCAATAGTCTTTTAGCAGAATTTAGCAAAATTTTGTACTCTTTCGATTGTTGCATTCGAAAATATTAGATCAGATTTATTTCGCTGATTAGCCGAAAACAGTGATTGCTTCTAAGATTTATAATTAGTTTAAAATTTTGTAGTGGTTAACTACGTAAGCGTATTATTCTTGGGATGCAATTTCAAAAAACCAGTACAAAATATAACAGATATACGCGATGGATAATCAAGTATTTAACTGGACATATGTCGGTCTAATATCTCAAACCTATTTGCACAATGTTTACAATGTATAGCCAAATTATAAAAAACAACGAATCAATTATACAAAAAAATGTTCCGTTGAACAATGACGGTTGCAAATCTCTTGCGTCACGTAAAATATTAGTCGTAAAATTATAACTGAACTTTGCAGAACTTTTGCAATTATTTCAGCAGTTGTAAAAATGCAAAAAAATATATTAGTGGATAAATAGGTTCCGTTTTTTGTATGAGGTTGCAAAGTTACATATCCACTGAGACCGATATTTCCTTTATTTCCAACCACAATAAAAAACTTTTGTAATTATTTCAATGCTTGTGTGTATTGAAAATGGGAGCGTCGATAAAAAAGTTTGATAAATAAATGATGCGTTTTTCAGAAATGGTTGCAAATGTACGTGAATATGAAAACTTTTTCCGCAGAACTTTTGTAATTTTTTTAAACAAATTACAATAAAAACTTGAACAAATTTTCCAAAGAACAAGGTTCCGTAACTTTTACAAGGTTACAAACTTAATGCATCTTTTAAAACATCATTACTATGGGTATGCCTGCTTTGCAGAACTTTTGCCATTTTCAGTGCAAAAATAAAGCATGAAAACGTTTTTTCCAATTAACCCAATGTTCCGTTCATCGCAAAATTTTATAGTGTTTTCATTAATGCACTAACATACCATTGAAGTTTGAAAACTTTTGGAATTAATGTTAATTGATTGTCTATATCTACTGGCCTACTAGATGGAGCCCTAACCATTTTTCAAGTGAATTCTATACTTTAGGAATTTGCACCCAAGAATGCTTTGCAAAAGGCTCTAGGGGGCAAAAATCTACATCCTACCAGACAGCCAAGCAGTACTAAAGCTCTAAAGTCAAACACTTGTGAGTCTAGACTGACTTGGAACTGCAAACTCCCCCTAAGAGAATTGGCTACGAACAATCAGGCCACTTTGATATAGGTGCCAGGTCACAAAGGAATCAAAGGAAATGAGGAAGCAGGCGCACGGTGGTTCCAAATCCCAAATGGCTGGCCAAATATAGAAGGTATTATTGAATCGCTACGAAATTTGGTATTCGGGGGGTTTTGAAGTCGCTGAACACGAATCTGAAGTCAAATTTTTCAAAAACAAGATGGCGGCCTAAAAATGGCGGACCATTTCTTCCAAATTGGAAAAATTGCTACGAAATTCAGTACTTGGAGATTTTTGAGATCGATGAACACGAATCTGAAGTCAAGTTTCACAAAAACAAGATGGCGGCCTAAAAATGGCGGACATTTCCTCTAAATTTGAATCATTCGCTACGAAATTTGGTATTCGGGGGGTTTTTGGAGTCGCTCAACACGAATCTGAGGTAAAATTTTCCAAAAACAAGATGGCGGCCTAAAAATGGCGGACCATTTCTTCCAAATTCGGATCAATGGCTACGAAATTCAGTACTCGGATATTTTTGAGATCGATGAACACGAATATCAAGTCGAATTTTCCAAAAACAAGATGGCGGCCTAAAAATGGCGGACCACCAACGATTTTTGAATATTTCAAAATTTTGAAAAATTCAAACTTCATAAGCGATTCTTTTCAAATTGAATACCAACCGTCCTTATCCCCTAGCCTATTTGAATAAAAAAATTAGCACGTTATATCACAATTTGCGAAAGTTAGAGCGTGCATACATCCGGAATTAAATGTGATTACTCGAAGAAAGAAAATTCACCGTAACCAAAGGGGCAAATTGGAGCAGCTGATTTTTGGTGGTGTATTACTCAAGAGTATAAAGAATAACGTGACACCTGATTGGTCGCTGAATTATGTAGAATTATTAACTTTTACTCAATGTGAACATAACTTTTTTCCGCCGCGGGTACGAGAATTTATAGTAGATGTTTACATTTTTTGTTGCTCGGTGTGTGGTTAATATGAAAAATCCCAATGATATAATAAATGAACTTACTTCCAGGAAGAGATTCCATTTTGAAGAATTCAAATTGCTCAATTCTACTTCAAGTTATTTCACTTCAATCACAACGTAATTTTTAGACCGTACTGCACGACTGACGCTACATGCTCGAGCGTTCCGGTCAGAATGGTATACCAACGGCTATATATAACCCGATTCTGGAAGGGACATGGGAAATACCCATCTACCTAGCCCATCACTTAGAATTCCTTAAATATAAACTTTATTTTTCGATTTTTGGCCAGCGATTTGGGATTTGGGACCACTGTGAGGCGGCCTTGCCAAGGAAAGGACAAACACTCAATTTCCTGGCCCAGAAGCCTTATGTAATCTCTCCAAATCCCACATCAAGGAAGAGTTTCGGCTCTGGGAAGCCAACCATATCAAAACCAACTGGAATAAGGTTCTAGGACAGAGACAAACAAAAAGGCTTCTGAGCCCATCGCCAAAGAAAGCTAAACAGCTTTTTGAGTTGGACAAGAAAGTTTTGATACCGGCAACGGGACTGCTCACCGGACATTGTCCTCTGAGGTATCACCTCAAAAAATTGATAGATCAGACAGAGAACTGTGCCGTTACTGCGAGAACTTCGCTGAAACTGTAGAACATCTGCTTTGCGACTGCCAAGCGTTGTTTTGTTTCATTAACGCCTCCAGATATTAGGAACTCAGCTCTCAGGAAACTGATACAGTTCGCAAGGAGTCTCGGAATCCCAGGTCTTGAATAGATGAAGGGTAATGTACAAAAGATCTTATTGACCCCCTACAATCTCTATTTAGTTATAATATTTGACTCATTAAATAGTTTGAAAAAATAAAGACATTTTTTTTGTCCAATTCTTACAAATTTTGGGAACCGCGAAAAAAAATTCTGGCTTTTCAAGGACTTATTTTTTTATGGACTATCAACAGTTAGCGGTTGTGCAAGAAGGAATATTAATATATATATATATATATATATAGATTTGTGAAGGTTAGACGATTGTCTAAGTTAAGGAAAAACCGGAGTAATATTCGGGTATGCAGTCAATAAGGCTGAAGTAAAGTGAACTCTTGTTTCTGTTCAAGCTTTCGAGTCATTATTGGCTCTTCTTCAGGAACTCTACAATTGTTATATTACAGTACCATTGATAATAAACAAAACTTTTTTTTTAAATTAAAATACGAAAATTGAGGTTAAAAGAAAGCATTGCTTTTCACAAAAATGTAGCACTAATGTAGAAAACATTCAATTTCAGTACGGTAACTATACATTGTTAAAAAAGGGAAAACATGAGTTTTCTTTGTAAAATAATCATTTGATATGAGAAAGAAACTTTTTTATTAAAACTTAACCACTAAAAGTCAGAAATGTGCGGGAATGGCATAAATGATGGAACAAGGGAATGAAACAATAGCAATGCTCCAACTGTTATGTGGGTTGACAGAATTGGGAAAACAGGTGTACCACTGTCAAATGTCAAAATTCTGAGGAATTTTGTAAAATGTCAGAATGTTTTGTAGGAATGCTTAATAGATAAGAGTAAATTATACTTAGACTGTCAATATCAGTTTTGGAATTCATAGACTCAGGTTCATTGAATATACAAGTCATTTCTAAGAATGTGCGTTTTTTTAAGTTGGATTCGTGCTCCAATATGGTCACATTTTCATAATCAGGCTTGTTATCTTTTGAAAAAGTATGTTCAGCTAAAGTGCAAGTTTTTTTGAGGTTTCTAATATCACTTGTATGTGAGCAAAGGCGTTCTTTAAGTTTTCTTTTCGTTTGACCGATATATTTTTTATGACATTGTGAACATGGGATGCAATATACTACGTCAGATTGTTCTAAAGGAGGATCTTTATCCTTGAGTTTTGAAAATATTTTGTTTAGAGTTAATGTGTTTTTTTTGAGTTACTATAAAATTGGGAAATTTATCAAACATTTTTTGTAGAGTTCCTGAAGAAGAGTCAATAAAGACTCGAAAGCTTGATTAGAAACAAGAGTTCACTTTACTTCAGCCTTATTGACTGCATACCCGAATATTACTCCGATTTTTGTTAGTTACATCGTTCTTAGGTTTTAGGATTCTTGAATAATTAGGTCGTTTTTTAAAATTTATATATTTTGAACAAGACGTTTCGCTCCTTGTAGAAAGCTTTTTCATTTTTTTTTACTTATATACATTGATATGGATTGGTTGTTTGGTAATCTGCAAGGGAATACAATGTTCATATGATATTTAATTATTTATAACCTGCAAGTACGTATCATGCCAAACATTTTATTAAAACATAACATTTTCGACTGTTTAATGATTGTGTGGTAGTGTTTCGGTTCTTTTGTTCGGCAGTAGTGTTTATAAATGACTTGGATCATTTTTCCTGTGGTTTTGTTATTTATTTTTGAGTCCTTTGATGGATGTATAATTATACCTATTATGGCGAGTGGGTATTCTATGTATGTATGTCAAATGTTGGCGAAACGGAGAGGACGGATGTGACGTGTTCGTGAGTTTGGGCTTTGATTCGTCCAGTGTTAGTTGGTTTGCGCATGGGTGTTGGTGTTTTCCTATATATATATATATATATATATATATATATAATTATATATATAATTCTACTGTACGTGTGTGGCACTGAACTCCTAAACGGCTGGACCGATTTCAATGAATTTTTTGTGTATGCGTTTGGGTGGCGCCCTGGATGGTTTAGATTCTCAAATCAGCCCGGCAGATGGCGCTGCAGTCGGTATCATAAACAGCTGGACCGATTTGAATGAATTTTTTTGTATGCGTTTGGGTGGCACCCTGGATGGTTTAGATTCACAAATCATCCCCCCAAATGTTAAGGGTGGTCCACCCCTTAGTTTTTATTTTTTAGAAAAAAAAATTTGTTTTAATTTTTTTATGATACAGCATTCAAAAATACATACTACCCTAAATTTTCACCCTTTTACGATCAAACCCTATTTTTTGTTTTTATAGAAAAAACGGGATAACAGGAAAACGGGATAACGGGAATAACGGGATAACGAAAAAACGGGATAACGGGATGACAGGATAAGGGGATAAGGAGAAAACGGGATAACGGGATAAAGAAAAAATGGGATAACAGGAAAACGGGATAACTGGATAACGGGATAACGGGATAACGAAAAAACGGGATAACGGGATGACAGGATAAGGGGATAACGGGATAAAGAAAAGAAGGGGTAACAGGAAAATGGGATAACGGGATAACGGGAAAACGAGATAACGGGACAACAGGAAGCGGAAGGAGTCAAAAGCATAATCTAGATGGAACAACATAAAGGAATACAGAAAAAAAGAAATTCTACGCGGACGAGAGTTTTCGGGAAAAACATTTTAGGGAACATAGAAATTTGGACAGGACAACGTCTGTTGGGTCCGCTAGTATATATATATATATATATATATATATATATATATATATATATATATATATATCTGTTGAGTTATAGACTTGGCAACAGGCAATGTGCGATAAATGAATATGAACAAGGACAAAAACTCGTATGGGTATGGATCGGGATCGGAGGTCGGGATACGAGAATAAGTATAAACAAAAAATGTTCCACGGCGTACTACTGAGTTGGTGGTGCATTTCAGTTCCATTGTGAAGGAATTTTCATTGTTATACTTGAATTGTATATAAGAGTTTAATGGAATCAGACCATTATATGTCCATTGCCTTTCAAGATCAACTTGGATATTTGAGGTTAGAATGTCTTTTTATTTCTTTGAATGGTCGAAGTCCCAAAAAATAATTAGTTTTCCATCGAACTTTTACAGTGTCTAATTATTATCTATAGATCAACATACAATGCCAATTAATATTCATTCAACAAATCTAATATTTCAAAATGATTGTGTCTAGAATACCGAGGGCCGGCATACTTTTTTTATAATGCCATGTGTATGAATATATCGATTAGTGAACTGAAAAAATGGTGTGCTAGATGACTATTTGCCGCCTGATAGTTAGAAGTTCTGGTCCCTGAAAAAATCAAAACTTTTTTAATTGTTTCCTTACTTCTGTTTTGCAGCAATAAATCTGACGAATTTGAATAATTGTTAATAAGCTGATCACTTCCAAACTACATTATTATAGTTATAAACATTCCAAGATAATAATTTAAAGAGAAATACATTTGCATGAACTTTTCTCTCACTATAGATTTGCCTCGACTTATCTACCGAATATCTGTCGATTACTTTTACATTGAAAATATTATTTAGGTATTGTCTCTCATCCCTCGTTCTGTGGCAGGGTAGAAATTTAAACTTTTTCTATTTCACTTTGCTCTAAAATAAAAATTAAGGTTTCTTCTCTCTTGGATCGACTAGTATTTTTACCTCTTTCTGACCACTCTGTACATGGTATTCCAAGATTCGATATAATAGTATATGAAACAGCTTTTTTTCTCACTTCGCATGGAAATACCCCCGTATCTTCCGTAATTATTAAAGTAACATCCTGAAATTCTCAGGATATAGATAGATATACTAGAGATGAGCTTAAATATTTACAGGGGTTGATCTGAATGACATACACTGCGCGCCAGAAGCGATGGAAATACCCATTATAATGCGAGATAAGCTCAATATTTTTGCAGATTCGTGATCAGGACATCATATCCAGTACCAATAAGCATTTTTGCTGAAAAATATTCAGTTCTGAAAAATCCGAATTTGGCTCACTTCTCATGGAAACACCCCCGTATCTATTGGAATAAAATTATGAAATTCTTACTATCGGTAGATGTACCAGAGGTGAGCTCAAATATTTTCTGGGGTTGACCTGAGTGACATACAGTGCGCGCCAGGAGCGATGAAAATACACATTTTTGCGAAAAAACTAATACTAGAAGACGAAATGTACTCAACATTTTTAGATTATGATTGTGACATTAAATTTGATACTAATACACTTTTTTGCTGAAAAATTTTCAGCTCTGAAAAATCATGGAAAGGCCCCCGTAATTACCTGTGTGAAGTTAGCAGCCACTTTTCAGCAGCCATTTTCTCACCAGCGGCGGTTATGAATAAAATACATTGAATATAGTATTGAACAATTGGGAATGAGTTTCTCATCGCTACCGCATGTCGTCTTTTATGTGATGATCATATACATTGTCTTAAAAAATATTTGAACCATTAATGAGCTTCCAGTTATACTCTAATATATTTAAAATAAAAAAATCTGTGGAGGAAAAACATAGCCTCGTTCATAATTGGAAGAGATTGTTTTATATATCAGAAGATTACACTGTATGAACGACTTTGATTTGGGATGCGTCCAAGGGGTGGTTCCACCCTCATGAAGTTTTGAAAAATCGATTTTTCTGTGAAGGAAAAAATTGCCTCGTTTATATTTCTTAGAGATGTTTATATATCAGAAGATACACTGTATGAACAACTTATTTGGAGGCGTCCAAGGGTGGTCCACCCTCATAAAATCTTGAAGTATCGATTTTTCTGTGAAGGAAAAAAATTGCCGCGTTTATATTTCTCAGAGAGGGTTTCATATACCAGAATAGTACACTGTATGAACGACTTCGATTTGGAAGGCGTCCAACGGGTTGTTTTTTTTCCTTCACAAAAAAATCGAGTTTTTAAGATTTTATGATGTTGGAACCCGTATAAATAAAACACTCTCGAAAAATATAAACGCGGAATTTTTTTTCCTTCACAGAAAAATCGATTTTTTAAGATTTCATGAAGGTGGAACCACCCCTTGGACGCCTCCCAAATCGAAGTCGTTCATACAGTGTTCTCTTCGGGTATATAGAACCCTCTCTGAGAAATATAAACGCGGCAATTTTTTTCCTTCACAAGAAAATCGATTTTTTAAGATTTCATGAAGGATGGAACCACCCCTTGGACGCTTCAAAATCGAAGTCGTTCATACAGTTACTCTTCCTGATATATAAAACACTCTCTAAGGAATATAATCGCGGTTATTTTTTTCCTTCATGGTAAAAGTGGATATTTTTAAGTTTTCATGAGGACGCCTCCCAAATCGAAGTCGTTCATACTGGTGTATAAAACACTCTCTTGTAATTATGAACGCGGCTATTTTTTTCCTGCAAAGATTATTATGTTTTTTAATTTTAAATATTTTAGAGTATAATAGGAAGCTCATTAATGGTTCAAATATCTTTTAAGGCAATGTATATGAACATCACATATAAGCCGACATGCGGTAGCGATGAGAAACTCTTTTCCAATTGTTCAATACTATATTCAATGTATTTTATTTATAACCGCCGCCACTTGTTCCCGTAATTAATGGAGTAGAATTCAGAAATTCTCACAATCGGCAGATATACCAGAGACTGGCCTACAAATTTTTGGGGCTCTCCTGAGTGATATGCACTGCCCGCCAGGGGCGATAGGATTGCCGATGTTTGCGAAAAATAATACTAGAAGGCAAGAAGGGCTCTAAATTTTCACAGATTCTTGATCAGGACATCAAGTTTGGCACTGATTCACATTTTTGCTGAACAGATTGTAGATTGTAAGAGGGCCGATATGGCTCTTCAGCCTCTCCGCACCTCGACCTATAAGGTGTTTTGTACATTACCATTCATCTATTCAAGACCTGGGATTCCGAGACTCCTTGCGAAGCGTATCAGTTTCCTGGGAGCTAAGTTCCTGATGTCTGAGGGCGTTAGTGAAACCCCTTCGAGGAACTTAAGCCTTTTGCAGAACAGTGCTTGGCAGTCGCAAAGCAGGTGTTCTGCAGTTTCAGCGAAGTTCTCGCAGTAATGGCACAGTTCACTGTCTGATCTATCCATTTTTTGAGGTGATACCTCAGAGGACAATGTCCAGTGAGCAGTCCCGTTACCAGTTTCAAGTCTTTCTTGTCCAACTCAGAAGCTGTTCAGCTTTCTTGGCGATGGGCTAGAAGCCTTTCGCTTGTCTTTGGAACCTTGTTCCAGTGGGTTTTCATTTGGTCAGCTTCCCAGCGCCGAAACTCTTCGTTGATGTGGGCTTTGGAAAGACCACAAAAGGATTCCGGGCCAGGAAATTGAGTGTTTGCGACTTCCTTGGCAAGGCTGTCCGCTTTTTCATTGCCTTTGATTCCCTTGTGACCTGGCACCCACATCAGAGTAGCCTGGTTGTTCCTAGCCAGTTGTCTTAGGGAGAGTTTGCAGTCCCAAGTCAGTCTAGACTCACAAGTGTGTGACTTTAGAGCTTTTAGTGCTGCTTGGCTCTCTGATAGGATATAGATCTCTGCTCCCTTGAAGCCTCTTTCAAGGTATTCTTGGGCGCAAATTTCTATAGCTTGGGTTTCTGCTTGAAATATTGTTGTGGCTTTGCCTAGGGATTTTGAGGGCCTAAAATTAGGACCCGTTACTCCCACTCCAGCCCTTTCGTCCATTTTGGAACCATCAGTATAGCTGGCATAATATCTGATGGCTTGTATCTGGATTCTAGGGGAATATTTTCCAGAATCTTCAGATGTCCAATCAGATTCCAGCCTTCAAGTTTAATGCCTGGTGCAGCCTGAAGGCACTTTTTGCCTCTTCTTTCATTACACACAAGTGCAGTGGCGGAAGATTGAGCATTACCTCTAGTGCTGCAGTGGGGCACGTGAATATTGCCCCTGTGATTCCCAGACAGGCACTTTCTGCAGCTTGATTTGTGTCGAGTGCTGTTGGGTTTTTGGCCACCATACTTATGAGGCATAGGTGACCATGGGTTTGATAATCGTTTGATATAACCAGTATATCATTTTCGGCTTCAAACCCCATGTCTTGCCAAAAACTCTGCGGCACGTCCAGGTTGCCGCTGTAGCCATGTAAATAATATTTTTAATGTGACTGTTCCATGTTAGTCTCTGCTCGATTATGACGCCCAGGTATTTGACTTCATTTGTAAAAGTTAGCTGAGTTCCATTCAGGGTGGGGCTTTCAGTTCTACTTACGCCTTTTGTGAATGGAACCAGCCTGTTTTGCTAGGATTTACATTTGTCCCTCCTTTGCGCACCAGCTTCTGATTATATTTAGGGCTGCCTGCATGCGATTGGATATTATCCCGTCATGTTTGCCCCTAATAATGACGACCAAATTCCAGATTCATGTAGCTGTTTTCCCGGACTTACGGGGTGTTATGAATTAACACGCCACACCTGTAAAAACCAGACTTTTCGTTAGATTGCGAAAATAAGCATCGAGATCATCGACTATCTGAGGAAGGTCGAACTGAAACTATGTTCCAGGAGCGGCCTACTGGAAATATTTCATTTCTCTCTGTGCTTGAGCATGATTGTTTATCCAGGAAGTACGTACCGTTTCAGAAGGATTCGAAAAATATAAAAATGCACTCATAAAAATAGTAAGAATATACATATATATTTTAAAAAAAGGTTAACAAAATTATTTCATCCGTTCTATAGACGAATAATATGCGACAATATTCAGAGAAACAAATAGAGTGTAGTTTACTGGCAGTTAATTTTACATTAGGCTACAAAATGAAAATAGAATGACTAATGACAATCTTGACATCAATTGTCAAAAACGGCTGGAAATACTTATCTTTTGAAATCTTTGTTAACATAAAAAATTATGGAGATACAGTTAAAGACACATTCGTATTATAACAACTGCAATTTGCTCCCACATAAATATAGAAAAATTCAAACTTATTCACTGGAGTGGGTTTTTAAACGACAATTAGTTTTAATTTTATTATTAGCTTGATTAAGCTCGCGGAAATGGTTTATTTTATTTTACTCGCACGATATATGTCTATGCGGTCATGAACTATCGAATTGAGGTTTTTCGTTGACTTATCTCGGTTCTGGAAGCGTTGACAAAAATAGGTAATTTTTGGAAAGAATACTGTTCACTCATGCCTTTACTTGGAGCGATCATTACTTGGTGTAACTTGATTTGAATCTACTTATTCTTAATGGTTTCTGAAGTTCACTACTTGACGATTATACTTGTACATTTCTCATTATTATTTAACTATGTTGTGACCGAATGAATCCTAACCTTACTTTGAGATTACATGTTCTTTGGTTCACTGTTTAACACCGATTGAGTCTTGGTCTGAAAAATCGCGCTTTTCATAACCCGTTATCGGATCACGTGATAGTTGTACGAGTTGTTGTACAACAATAATTAATGGCTTTCTTCCTGCCATCGAAATTACATAAAGCACACATTTATGCCTTCCGAGATAGAGTTATATTTAATGGGTTGCCATAATTTGTAAATTTATAGCGTTTTTCTGTCGTTCTGAACCCATTAAAACAGTTTTATGATATCTCATATCGCGATGCGATGTCAACAATTTGGAATTTATTAAAACTTTGTTTTTTCAGATACGCGTAAATAAGAGGTGATGTTGTCTTAATAGCGGAATAAGGTAAAGGGTGAGGTTTTATGGGAATTCTTAATGGCCTTTCTTATCTTCAAATGACGCACTATTTTTAATTGGCTTATACCATATCAGTTTACACTCGCGCATTGGGCTTTAGAATATACTATTATTGAACTTCCTGGCTATAACTTTCATATCAAGGAATATCGTGTTGTTTCTTATGAATGAAAATTTTTCTGTAATTTTGGGTCGTCACATAGCTTCCCTATCAGATTATCCACGGTCAGTGACCATTGCAAAGGCGATAGAACCCCACCTTGGGGACAACCTTTTTCCGCTGTCATTCTGACCGTTTCCTCTCCGAGAGCAGCTACAATTATTCTGCTTTTCATCATTGCATGTATCTGATCAGTAAGGTGTTTATATTCCTTTCCTCTAGCGATCTGATGATGGAGGTGTTATCGAAAGCACCATCTATGTCTATGAATGCACATTTCTTTGGCTAAGTATGTCTTTTCTATGCTTTCAACTAAGCATTGCAGAGCATCAATCGTTGATTTGCCTGCTTGATAGGCCAACTGTTCTTTGTGAAGCGGTCTGTCCAAAAGGATGGGGTGATAAGACTTTGGTTCGTCTGCTGGACGTCTCCCAGTCTTTGGTATGAACACCACTGCACCCTCCCTCCAGGATTTCGGTATGTGACCGAAAATAAACTGGCCTCGAACAGCCTTTTCAAGGAGGGCTCTATTATTTCAAGGTCATTTTGTAATAAGGCGGGGAATATTCCGTCCATTCCGGCCGATTTAAAAGGTTTGAAGCTCTTAATGGCACATTTGATCTTTTGGGTGGTGAAGATTTTCCCCGCTAGGCTCCTGATGGTTCCGTTGGGGTTATAATAATAATAATAATATTTATTCTTTCCTCGTTTAAAAGTACAAAATAAAAAGAGAGATGTATATAAGTACAATGACAAGGAAAACGTCAGAGGGTTAGTACAATTAAGACAATTAAAAACATTTTTTATCAGTTAAAATTCATCTAGTGAGTAGCAATTTTTTTCCAATAAGGCTTTCTTTAATCTTGCCTTGAAAATATCTAAATTTGAAAAAAAAATTATCCCATCATCTAACTTGTTGAAAAGTTTAGGTCCAAGATGAAGAACGCTTTTTTGATATAGAGTAGTTCGATGTATATTTGGCATTAATTGATTTTTGAAACGGGTTGCGTACTGATGTTGCTGAGATAGAAATTTTGATTTGTTTCTGTATACATAGATACATGATTCATAAATATAAAGACCAGTGATATTCTAAGATTGTTGAATGCATCTCTACAAGATTCTCTCCATCCGATACCGGAGATAATTCTTACTGCACTCTTTTGCAGAATAAAGACTCTTTCAGCAGCTGACCCTGTCCCCCAATTCAGGATTCCGTAGCGCATATGACATTTTATAGTCGTATAATACAAATTAATAGTATCCTCTTACTGCAGAAATTGGCCATAAATCTCAGAGCATAAGAATTCCTTCTTAATTTATTACAAAGTGTTTCAATGTGAGGGGTCCACATAAGCTTGTAGTCCAACGTTAGACCTAACATTTTAGCAGTTTCACTAGATTTAACTTGCAATGCCTCATTTTCGTAGGTACCAAAGCTTTCTGAGAAATTTCCAATTGTGAACTTTAACAAGGATGTTTTAGTTATGTTAAGTGTCAGCTGATTTTTTTGGTGACAACCCCTTCCAGCTGAGCACTTCGACAACCATAGAGCCAGGAAAGTGTGTCTGGATGAGAACACTTATGCTTTACTTCTGGTTTTCTGCATATCCACAGTTCGGCTTTTTGATCAGACCGATGTCGTTGGTATGTTCTTTAGAAAGAACTTTCTGGAGGCGTTGGGCTGGGGCTAATCCCCTCACACATTTGCCTACATGTTCTTCTTTTGGATTTTCTGTATGAGTTCCTTGCTGTACTCAGAAAGAGCTGATTTGTAGTTTTCCCAATGTCCTAGACTTTTAGCTCTATTGAAGAGTTTCCTAACTTTTTTCCTTATTCTTTATTCCACCAAAGCACGTCTCTATTGACTACCTTTTGTTTTTCTGGGCAGCTGATTTTATATGCTTTCATTATAGCATTTTGAAGCTGTATCTAGTTTCTCAGCTAATCGATGGATATATGTTAGTCCTCCAACTGCCTCTCGAGATGCTCTTTATAAGCATACCAGTTGGTCTGTTTGGGTATCCTGATCAATTTTCAGTTCTGAAAAATCCGAATTTGCCTCACTTCTCGTGGAAACACCCCTGTATCTTCCGTAATTATTGGAGTAAAATTCTTAAATTCTCACAATCGGTAGATATACCAAAGATGAGCTTAAATATATTCCAGGGTAGACCTGCGTGATACACACTGCGCGTCAGGGCGATGGAAATACCGATAGTTGCGAAATTAATAGTAGGAGGTAAGATAAGCTCAACATTTTTACGGATTTGTGATAAGGTCATCAAATTTGATACCAATAATCATTATTTGCTGGAAACATTGAAGGTATTGCAGGCGTAGACAAATCACGAAAATATGTTTGGTGGTGGTCTTTAAGTAAAATAATATATTATGCAACTATCCTGCAATTATAGCTATTAATACATGAGCACGAGGTAAGTTACGACGCTAGAAGTTACACGTGCAAGTTTAAATTAGTTTCTATGTCTAGTTTCGGAGATATTAATTTTTGAATATCATAAAAATGGCTGTTTTACTAAAACATAGTAAGGTTCACTTATCTTTTAGATTATTAGTAACTAAATAATTGCATTGCTGGTTTGAAGGAAGTCAAATGACATGACAGTCAGTCGGTCGTTAAGACAAAAGAAGCCGCCTATTATACAGGGCGGGTCAAAAATAGCGACAATTTAGCATATTTCGCCAATATTTATCATTGGTCCCAATAGTGGGACTGAGCACATTTCATTAAAAATATCTTTATTAGGAGACCTTTCTTAAGACAAGAATATTTTCTTTAAAAGTTTCAACTTTCTTCCAAAAAACTAATTGTTTTAAAAAATGCTTGTTTTTTATACGTCATATTTTTAACATTAGTCACTTAAAACATCCTTTTTGACAATAAATCCGCTTTGAAGCCAAAACTACTTGAGGAAGTCTTATAGTAATTGCTTAGTATGATTAGCTACAAAAAGCTACATTTACATTTTATAAGGGGAGTGTTTACAAATATAAGTTGAAATAGGTTTTGCACCTAATATATATGTTTCTTAATTATTCTTGAATGGACCTGTCAATTTGGATAATATTTTTCAGTTATACTTCAAAGTAAATGACCTTACTCACGTGTAAGTTTCATTGATTTCATATGTCTGGTTTTTTAAATATAAATATTGAAAATTGATTTTCTATTGAAAATATTATCCAATCTCATTTCTTGATGAAATAAATATGTCAATAGCCAAGCAGTTGATCGTGACACGGTTTATGGTCATGCATTATTTTGCGCCGCAAGATCATATTTATTTCATCAAGAACTAAGATTGGATAATGTTCCATAAAATATCAATTTTCAATTTTTATATTTGAAAAACCAGACAAAGAAAATAAATGAAACTCCCCCGAGTGGGATAATTTATTTTTAAGTATAACTGAAAAATATGATTCAAATTGACAGGGCCATTCAAGAATAATTAACAAACATATATCAGGTGCAAAACCTATTTTAACTTATATTTGTAAAATGTGATCGTAGCTTTTTGAAGCTAATCATATTAAGCAATTAGTATAAGACTTCCCCAAGTAGTTTTGGCTTCAAAGCGGATTTATTGTCTCAAAAAGGCTGTTCTAAGTGACTAATGTTAAAAACATAAAGTATAAAAAACAAACATTTTTTAAAACAGTTAGTGTTTTGGAAGAAAGTTAAAACTTTTAAGGAAAATATTCTTGTCATAAGAAAAGACTCCCAATAAAGATATTTTTAATGAAAAATGCTCAGTCGCACTGATGGGACCAATGATAAAGATTGGCGAAATATGCTAAATTGTCGATATTTTTTACCCACCCTGTATAATAGGCGGCTTCTTTTGTCTCAGCGACCGACTGACTGACATGTCATTTGACTTCCTTTAAACCAGCGATGCTATTATTTAGTTACTAATCATCTAAAAAGTAATACTTGATAAGTGAACCTTACTATGTTTTAGTAATACAGCCATTTTTATGATTTTCAAAAATTCATATCTCCGAAACTAGACATAGAAACTAATTTAAACTTGCACGTGTAACTTCTAGTGACTTGTACCACAATATCCTATTTTTTTTTTAATTGGCTGAGAGCCATTTTCCCATGTATTTGGTGCGGGGTTCTTTGATTTCCTAGTCCAGAATTATATTTTTCAATAGGATGATAGCTTGCTTTTTGCACTCGCTTTAATTGTAGATTGTAGGGGGTAAATATGCCTTTTCAGCCTTTTCGCTTGTCTTTGTCCTGGAACCGTATTCCAGTGGTTTCGATTTGGTCGACTTCCCAATGACGAAACTCTTCCTTAATAGGGGCTTTGGAAAGATCGCAGAAGGCTTCTGGGCCAGGAAATTGAGTGTTTGCTCTTTCCTTGGCAAAGCTGTGTACTTCCTCATTGCCTTTGTGACCTGGCACCCACATCAGAGTGACCTGATAGCCAGTTATAGCTAAACTTGAAAGTCTGTTTGGACGAATTAATTCATTAATGGTTTGATTCGCCTCAAAATCTATATATGATACCCCAGTCATCTTAGTCAAAATTAGGTAAGAATCTCGGAATTTGAGATACCCAGCTGAATATTTGTATAAACTTGTATTTTGGCATTCTAAAAGTTGTCTCAAAACCTACATATGGTAGGGTGTACGCGCCTATTCAAATTTGAGGTCAAAGGTCACAAAAATCGATTTTTTGCATATTTTTTGCAAATATCTCATTTCCTATGGGTTTTTCGCTATTTGTATTTATTATCAATATTGTAGAGAATTAAATTCCCTACAACTTTTGTTTCAAATTTTTTTTTATACGTTCAATTGTTTTCGAGATAGAGGGCGGAGAGCGCGCGGTTAGAACATTATGTAAAGTCAACCGGTATAGTCCCGGTCATAACACGCTATATAAAGTTTATTAATTATTGATAAATAAATAATTAATAATAATTTTCATTTGTTATCAACTATTACATTATATTTAATCATTTTTTTCATCAATTGAATCTATCTATTCAATAATACTTACAACCGATTCCTAAAATTAAAAAATAATTAAGGGACAAACTTTAATTACATTTTAATTATATTCTCATTTCCACTAATTATAATTTAAGTAGACAATAATGGAGTACATATTCTTTAAACATCGTTAACTCTTAAATTCTTTCATAACGTTAAAAATTATATTCGGGAATTATACCTGGACATTAGGACCCTTCTTAGTACGAACCTTTCTATTTATAGCCAGTAGGGACAGATGTTCAATCTACTGTATAGTTATGCTCGATGCTCATCTTTTTCAGGGAACCATTTTCTAATAACATTGGTTATTCATTAGTCTTGAATCGTATCTTGGTAACTGCAAGAGTGGTTGTGGTTCGCGTTGTGGATGCAGGAAATCGGGGTTGCAGTGCTCTTTAGCTTGTGGCCAGTGTAATGGGCAAGCTTGTTTCAATTCTTCACCATGCCAGAGCGATGTAAATGAAGACAGAACCTTTGACCCCGAAATCATGGAAGACCTGGAGATAAATGTCGCCGAAGATGATATAGAAGAAGACTTCGAAACACCACAGCGGTTGGGAGACGACGATGAAGAAGAAGAAGATAATTAAAATTATAATAAGTTGCAGTTCATGTAATTTTTATTCTATTCAGAAAAAAATTGTATTTTCAATAAAATCATTAATTAAGAATTTCTTTCTTTTTTTTCAATTATTTAAGGAGTTATTAATATAAATTACATTAGAATTAAAATATAATTTAAGTATTCTCCTTAACAATTCTATAACGACACGGGCAGGTAAGTGTTATTAAATTAATTAATACCTAATTAAAAATAGATACGAAAGTAAAAAAATGATTAAATATAATGTAATATTTGATAACAAATGAAAATTATAATTAATTATTTAATTATCAATAATTAATAAACTTTATATAGCGTGTTTTGACCGGGACTATACCGGTTGACCTTACATTATGCTCTAACCGCGCGCTCCCCGCCCTCTATCTCGAAAACGATTCAACGTATAAAAAAAATTTGAAACAAAAGTTGTGGGGAATTTAATTCTCTACAATATTGATAATAAATACAAATAGCGAAAAACCCATAGGAAATGAGATATTTGCAAAAAATCGATATTTGTGACCTTTGACCTCAAATTTCAATAGACGCGTACACCCTACCATATGTAGGTTTTGAGACAACTTTTAGAATGCCAAAATACAAGTTTATACAAATATTCAGCTGGGTATCTCAAATTCCGAGGTGAACTTACTAAGATGACTGGACTATGATGGCTAATGGGCAATATGACGAAATAATTTCATCATCTATCCACTTTGACTCTGCCAAGTTCGGCACTGTTTTAGATTTCAATCCTTTGTGGCGAACTCAACTGGCTATGTGAACTTTTTTCACCTTCAGGTTTTGGATGTTTCATCGTCGTTAACACTTCCTTTTGCTCTTAAATATTGAATATAACACAAAATCAATTTGGTCCATCCCTGATTGACACTGAATTTTGATCAGTTGTTTTCAATTTTCATTTTCGCATTTTTCCTAATAGAAAAAGAACACAGCAGATTAACATATAAATCTGAATTATTTACGCAATCAATTTGATAGATATAGTAATCCTTGCCTCTATTGATGGCTAGACTGTCATGACGATTTGTGCTAAGCATCTGCATGGAATGAAAGGTAGGTTTTAGTTTTGTACATCATAATTTCTTTTTTTTCTTTTTGAGAAAAAAAGACTTTTCTAATGACTTGTCGGAAGATCCGAACATGTAGGTACGTTTTATCGAATTAATCAAAATCTAATCAATAGTCTGATTGAATAAATTGAATATTATTTCTCAGTCTTCGAGGTTATATACAGTGCCCGTCATAAAGTTGGCTACATATGCGAAAAAAATTTGTTATTGAAATTTCTGAAAAACTCTAATGACGGTTCGTTTCTGCATGTCTGACAACTAAAAAATCCGTTGCGACTTATATCACGTGACCTCAGATTTGGCGGGAATTTAAAAAAAAGTTGTCTGTGGTGCCGAAAAATGTTTCAAATTTATAAGATATCGAAAAAAAATATTGAAAAAATGCGTTTGGAATCCAACGAGGACCCCATGTACCAATTTTGAAACAGATTGAATAAAAAAACAAAAATACCATTTTATTCCTCTACCCTTACTAAGAAACATTATTTTTATCTGAAACCAGCTTCAATAACCTAAATTGCATAAGTTTTGGTCAAAACTAA
The DNA here is from genome assembly GCA_018342105.1 of Gonioctena quinquepunctata. Lineage (NCBI taxonomy): Eukaryota > Metazoa > Arthropoda > Insecta > Coleoptera > Chrysomelidae > Gonioctena > Gonioctena quinquepunctata. Next base: position 371,261 of record JAFIRS010000484.1, on the reverse strand, counting down.
TCAAATATTTGTGGAATATACATTTTGCGCAAGATTAATTATGAAAACACGATTTAGTCTTGTCAGTAGGTGTAGTCATGCCCTGTATATTGATGCACATGAGCTTATTCAATATTCTCAACCCGTAAATAAAATATTTAAACCAACTAATATTTGTAATTAAAACTTAATAATAAATTAGCAGGACATATAGAAATTTCAACGAAATGTATCCGAATCTACCTCCAATGAACCTTAGGAAATTTATATAATACGAATTCAGAACAATTTCAATGCGTTTGGATCAACTTTAAAAGCGCCAAGAAACTTGCCTCGACCTGTAACTTCTGAAGACAACTAGATTGTTGTTTTGGCTTTGGCATTTATTCACGCATTTCCCGAGTCATCGATAAGAAGTGCTGATTTAGTTATAAAATATTCTTCAGTACAAAGAATCTTGCAAAGACATAACATGCATGATTGTTTACCACCAGCTATAAGAATTATTTCAGAATTACCTTTGTTCAAACTGAGAATAAAAAAATATTTGTTGGAGGGAAGTTTCTATTCTATAAACGAGTATCTGGAATACTCTAGTAGAAAGTAGAAAATAGTTATGACAAAGCTTTATATGTTTATTTTAATATTTTACACTGATGATTCCTGTATATTTATTTATATAATGTCTTGAACTGACTATGTCCCATTGATTATTTGATGTATTCGAGGAATAATTTTAGTACTATTATATCACATCTTCAAGACCTCTTTACGGTCCTTTGTATTGTGTATGAGCTTATTTAAATGTGTTTATATGTTGGCTTGTATATGAGTGTATATATGTGTGTGTTTATACAATTTATATTATCGGTCTTTTTTTTTGACATGTCCAATACCACGTAATATGGTCTTACTGGAATAAAGTATATTTGTATTGTAGTTGTATAAATTCACCAAAGTTCAAGCAATAAAGCCTCAAAACCCTCAACAGAGAGTTGAATTTTTATCTGTGTGGCATGATTAAAGAAAATTATATAAAACACCCGTAAATTCGAGGGACGAGTTGTTACAAAGCATTACCGAAGAATTTGATGATTTGGATCCGAATGAAATCAGATCTGCCACGACAAATGCAGTCAACACCCACATTTTGAAGTGCTTGGAAGTAAACGGCCGGCGTTTCGAACATGTTTTGAAATATTCCACATAATTGTTTTAGTGTTTTTTTTACAGTGTCCAAATATAATAAGCGAAGTCATAAGAACTTCGTTTGAATAATTTTGTTCCATAGTTTTCGCCATTTTCAACTTCTGAATGGAAGAAAATGTCGATATTACTATGAGAATGACACAGGTTGATGTTACATAAAAATAATGGCCTATATACTAAAACGGAATGGAGATCATTTTCAAAGGACATTTTCACAAATAAATGCTCATAAATCAGAAACTCGACCAGTTAGGTATAGGTATGATAAAATACATAAACTGCAAATTTCTGCAGCTTTCAGGATTAGTTATAATATACAGGGTGTTCCATTTGAAATACTCCATTTTAGTCACTTTTTCAAGCAAACTAAATAACTATATTTTTGAACCATCCCGTATTAAAGTAACTGGGATTTAGCTAACGCGTGGGAAGCCTCCAAGTATCACCTTACTCTGAACCAACATCATTTTATCACTGAGCTCGAAGATATCAGCATCTTCAAAAATAATGTTTTCCGAAGAAAAAAATTGAGATTAATTTTTATTTCGAAAACGGTTACAGATAGGTATAGGGAAATATTGAGAGAAGAAAATTCTTAATTGCATGTAAAAAAATGCGCCCTCTTGAAACTCACCAAACTTCATTTGCATATCTCGACCGGTTTCAGAGCAATAAATAAATAAATAGTCAGTTTTTAAGAAAAACTTTAACACCCTGTATCTCGGAAAACGAAGCATTTGCGGACAAAAGCTATATAGCAAACTGTCATTATTTTTTCATGCAGAATCACCCCCTGAAGTTTGTTCCACTCATTCACTTACTTTACTACTTTAAACGAGCAATTGTTGTATATATATAAATATATTTCGGCTATCTTGGAAACGGCTCTAACGATTTGGAGGAAATTTTGTATTAGATAGGGTTTTGATTTTTAAGTTTATCTATATAGTCGTCGTTCCTGGAAAAACGCGATTTTGCACAAACATTTTTATATTACGAATCTCGTAAATTGTTTCTATTGGATGTTGGCCTACTGGTACCTCTAAACTTTGTGAGATGGCGCTATATGACATTATCCGAATTCAATCTTCAATGTTAAATACGTTTTTCTTTGGTTAGTCCAAGAAACTCATACGGTTTATTTAAAATGTGTATTTAGCCAACCTGTGCATGCAATTGTATGTAATAATTATGTGATTCGTATCCCCGAAAAAACACGATTTGACAGAAAAAAACAACGAGCGAAGCCCAGGTACTATTTAAATATCGCTGATGATCTTTTCAATATCAAACAGTTTGAATCAAACTATGTTATGCCAAATGAAAATTCGTCAAATACCAATTGGACGTTTTTTCGCCCAATGATCAACGCTGACGAATTCCATGCCTCTTGCCGAACCCGAACCGTAAGATTATTTCAAGGTCATTCATCACCATTCAAGTCCAAATTTTATCGGGAAGTCCGTCTCTAGGTTTTATTTTGTTGTCAAGAATGGATTATTCCTTTCTGCTGAAGTTTTTATCACGATTTTTTTTGGGTTACACGAAGAATTCAAAATACCTACATCGTTGTTAAATCAGAATCATTTCCACGATAAAATAATCCTGAATGATAAAGTATGTACACAATCATGTTTTATCCAACAAACCGATTATGCCTGCCAATCCAAGAGAGTTAATAACATAGGGCAGTTCAAAGATTGTAATTTCAATCAGGTTTCATTTTACAAACTTCTCAGGGATTGTCTAATGTCTAATGTTTTGGTATAGTTATTCTAATCCCAATTGGAACGGCAATAAAAATAAGAGAACTACGAGGAGTGTTCATATGCACTGCCCGGCAAATGGGAAATTTATACAGGGTGTCCCTGGACTTCCTCTTTTTCTCGCGGGAATGTATAGATGGGTTCAAAATATCACCAGTACTTCAGATAACTTTTGTTCCTAAAAGCCTTCGTTACCAAGTTACGGGCCCTCAAAGTTACAAAATGAAAAATGTTTTTCTTTGATAACTTTCAAAGTGAATATTCAAAATCATCTAAATGTTGGTGATTGACTAAACAAATGAATTCCTTCTTTGAGCTTTCATGCAGGAGTCAGTTGTTTTGCTACAAAGTCAGGAACGGACTACCCCCGATGGTCCACACCCCAAAACTTTGAAATGACAGATAATTTTTCAATAGTTTTCAACAAAATAAGGTTACGTAGACAATTTTCTGAATAAAAGTACTCGTGTGGAAAGTCGATCGGAGCAACGATTCTTAATAAAAATGCAGTTTTACTCGACGACATCAAACCCGATCGTCCACCATTATTTGAAATGAAAAATTTTCACAGTAGAAATACTAATGCTAAAGTTAATTCAACAACATTTATAACAGGGATAATACAAAATATGCTAAAATAAAGTCGTAAACAAAAAGTACAGTACACCTAGTTGAAAGTTTCATTCACAATGTAGATATTTTTTCAAATGAAATATCAAGTTATGTAGATTCGTGGTGTTTTTGAACTAACAAGCTACTCCACTATGAAATATTGAATTCAGTCCATATTTTGTATGTACGCGTGGAATAAGCACGTTTCGTGTTGTGTTATCTGAATCTCATGAAACTAACATTTGGATGTTGCAAATTCGTATTCACATCTTAAATGTTGAGGAGTTTCACTGATAAGTATAATCCGGGCTGTGCGTACCGTTGTATTGGAGGAAAATATTTTGGAAGCTGTCGCTGATGATCCTTCAATGAGCATCAGAAACCTATCAGAACAGTTCCATACATCCAAGTCCACTATTCATAGAATAATTAGGGAACAACTGCTCCACCCATATCACATCCAGAAGGTACATGCCATGACACTTGAAGATTTTCCAGCACGACTGGAATATGCCAATTGGTTCCTGGATAAGCAAAGAGAGGATGTGACTTTTATTACTGGAGTTTTATTCACTGATGAAGCATGTTTCAGTAGATATGGAGTAATCAACTCTCATAATCTCCACATATGGACCGAAGAAAATCCCCATGGGATATTGCAAACCAAACACCAACGGAAATTCAACGTGAATGTTTGGGCTGGTATCATAGGAAACCATCTTATAGGACCATTCGTTCTACATGACCGATTGAATGGAGCACGTTATTTGGAGTTCATTCAGAACGATTTGAATGGACTTTTGGAACATGTTCCATTGCAAACCCGAAGAGATATGTGGTTTATTCATGATGGCGCTCCTCCTCATTTTAGTTTGATTGTGCGGGACCATCTGAACCAGATTTTCCCCAATAGATGGATTGGTAGAGGTGGGCCATATTCATGGCCACCGTGGTCTCCGGATTTAAATCCATTGGATTTCTTCCTGTGGGGGCATCTGAAAAGCATCGTTTACGCTACACCTATTCACACCAGAGATGCCTTGTTGAATAGAATTACATTACATTGTGAAGCCATACGAAACGACCCTGGCATGCTATTTCAAGTGCAGAGAGGGTATTTGCGCCGACTAAGAAAATGTATCGAGCAGTTTTTGTAGCGGATTTTGCATTTCTGTTTGCTCTTGAGGCTTGCGATTGATTATTTATACCATGAGTTTTGTAAGGTAAACGTGTTTGCATGATAAATTTTTTTTATGAACATTGTACCTATCATTTCTATTTTCATTACAAATTAATCTTTTCGAATAATGGTAGACATCTCAGGTTGGATGTGGTCGAACAAAAATGCATTTTTATCAAAAATCGTTGCTCCGATCGATTTTCCACACGAGTTCTTTTATTCAGAAAATTGTCCAGGTAACCTTGTTTTGTTAAAACATATTGACAAATCCCAGTCATTTCAAAGTTTTGGGGTGTGGACTATCGGGGGTAGTCCGTTCCTGACTTTGTAGCAAAACAACTGACTCCTGCATGAAAGCTCATCGAAGGAATTAATTTGTTTAGTCAATCACCAAAATTTAGATGATTTTAAATATTCACTTTGAAAGTTATCAAAGAAAAACATTTTTCATTTTGTAACTTTGAGGGCCCGTAACTTGGTAACGAAGGCTTTTAGGAACAAAAATTGTATGAAGTACTGGTGGCACCCTATATACTAACAGTGTTTTTACTTTCAAAGCGTTCCTGGTACAATCATAAAAAAGTTCTGGCGCGTGTCTCTAGTTGCCCAGATCATTAGTAAAGGCGCTATCAAATATATTTGAGGAATATAAGCTCGGCTAGCTGGATTGGACATCTGTTATCTGAATCCGCATGATTTACGCAGTTCACAATATTTCTTAATCAGTGCCGGGTGTTGGTGAGGTTAGGAATTATCCATTGAAAATAATTTTAACAATATGGCTTTCTGGAGACCTTTCGAAACAAATAATAAAATTCAGTTGAGATAACATGTGTCTACTTTTACATGGGGTGATCAAATGCTATGATTGTAAGAATAAGTAACTGAAAAAATACCACTGGAAAATAATAATACCGACGCCAATGTCAAGGCGGCAATTGGAAAGAGAAATCATTCACGAAACTTTTTATGTCGGTCCAATTGGGATTAGAAATACTATAGTACTGCTTGTTTTTTTTTTATAGAAAGCGAAAAAATGCACGGCGTCAAACGGGTGCTGCTTTTCTGTTTTATGACAGCCATCCTTCCAGCCATGCTCATCATAATTCCCTTGTACCTCCGCCACTATGTCTTCGCCGACGTCACCGTTCCTGTGGCCGAATCTGACGTCCTGGCCATTCGCGAGGGATATTCTTCGATCTTCTGCGACGCCTTGAAATTGAAGATGAATTCGTCGTTCAATGCATTTCAACTGGTGGGAACTCCGATAGTCAGCCACAAGAGGAGACATATTCGCCTGAAGAAATCGATGTCTTTGCCTGACGATACGTTGGAGTATTGGGGTTTCTATCTATTGAAAGAGGCCACTGTTAGGCTGAAGGTAGGACCGTGTTAGTTTATACAACGTTCCTTTTAATATTTTGAATTTGTAATCCTGCTAAATGCCGCTAGGTAGGTAATCGAAAAAGTTATAATCGGACAGAAATATTTCTTCTGATTGAGTAGATTAGTATTTATTTATGTCGACATCATCAGAAGAGGAGAATAATGCAAAAAGGGCTTTGGAATCAATTTATCATAGTTTTACGAATGTAGGGTCTGTGACTAATAAAATACTGAACTAATTAATGTCAGTTTATTAACACTTCAAAAACAACATAATAATGCACTTCGGTAATTACGTAAATCAATCACAGTTCACTATTAAAGTATTGCCACTTTTCTTCCCGATAAACCAACTATACTGATAAACAAACTAACCTCACCGCATCTGCCGTCGCTTATACCGGGTGGTCCACTTATGACTATCCACCCTCAATAACTTCCAGAAAAATTATTTTACAAAAAATCGCCGAGACACATCGATTTTTGTTTGTAGGGGGGCACCATTTGACGAGAAGAAGATATCTTATATTTCAACCCCCTACTCCCCAGAGCAACCCCTTCTATAATTTTAATAGGGAATGAGGGTCGTGTCATACAGCATTGTGAAGGTAATTCTGATACTAGCAGTGCAAAATTTTCTGAATTTGAATGAGGCGTTCTCGAAATATTCGAGTTAAAATGTTCAAAATGATCTCCATTATTGACTCCCAGACAGTAGTACAGTTCAGTCGTAATTATCCACCGATTGTCTTATTTTATTTGCTCACCGAGTACACGTTTCAGTTTTTTGTTGTCAACATGATTGTCAAAGAAGAAATACTAATCTCTGAGAACCATTTTTTTGTGAAATGGTGGTAGTGTAGAATCGAAAAGTGACCACGTATTTCAACAATTCTACTTGTATCGCGATTGTTTACACAAAAGACGAGACAGTTGAAATGATTTTTATTTTTGCTTCTCAAAATGAGTGTGCACGAGCAACAGCTCGGATCTTCAATGAGAGACACGAAAACAGAAACGTAACTCACAAGTGAGAATTAGGAAAAATGGTTAAAAAAAAAGGTTTTGGTATTTTTTTATCATTGTAGATACATCTTGGATCTTGTGGTGAAATTCCGTGAGACTGGATCAATCGCCAATAAAAAAAAAAGAATAGGATGGCGTCTGTTACAAACGAGATCAATCAAATGGAAGTTTTAGGACAAGTTGCAGTTGACCCAACTTTGTCTACACGGCAATTCAGTAGCATAACAGGCATATCGGGAACTTCCATAATGAAGGTGCTAAAATTGCACAAATTTTATCCGTATAAGTTGCATCTTCACCATGAACTGAATGAGGATGACTACGACAGACTATCTGAATTTTGCGAAAATGTAACAAGAATGATACAGAGGAACCACGGATTCATTAAGCATATTTGCTTCAGTGATGAGTGTTTTTTTTTGAACGGGTTAGTGAACAGACATAACTCTCGCTATTGGAGTCAGAACAACCCCCACTTACTTAGAGAAGAGCACACACAATGGCCTCAAAAGTTGAATGTGTGGGCAGGAATCCTGGGTGATAAAATCATTGGCCCAATATTTATCCAAGGTGATTTAAATGGTACGGTTTATTTGGATATGCTGCACAATCTGATTGAACCACTTATTTTGGATGCTGTTAGCACGGACCTTGATGATGATGGTAATCCAAATCTATTGGCAGATAACATTTATTTCCAGCAAGATGGGCACCACCTCATTTCCTATTACAGGTGAGAGAATGGCTATCCCAAACTTTTCCAAACAAATGGATAGGTCGTCGAGGTCCAATAGAATGGCCAGCACGCTCGCCGGACTTGGCACCCAATGTTTTTTTCCTTTGGGGTCATTTGAAATCCGTTATTTATAAAACTCAACCTACTGACCTGAACGATTTTTAAAGAAGAATTAAACTGAATGCCAGGCAATTACCAGAGAAACACTTTCAATGGTGCAGAAGGCATTTGAAAATAGACTCTACTACTGTCTGGGAGTTAATGGCAGTCATTTTGAACATATTTTGTGAATAATTGTTTGATCATCTATTTCGTATAATTTATTTACTCACAATTCACCAATGTACCATTTGAACTCGAATATCTCGAGCACGCCTTTTTCAAATTCAGAAAATTCTGCCCTGCTAGTATCAGAATTGAATTACCTTCACAATGATGTATGACACGACCCTCATTCCCTATTAAAATTATAGAGGGGGTTGCTCTGGGGAGTAGGGGGTTGAAGTATAACATATCTTCTTCTCGTCAAATGGTATCTCCCTCCAAACAAAAATCGATGTGTCTCGACGATTTTTTGTTAAATAATTTTTCTGGGGGTTATTGAGGATGGATAGTCGTAAGTGGACCACCCGGTATAAGGTCATTAATGCCAGAAAATTATCGATCACAGAAAATAGTTCAGCGACATCAATATCAAATAATCCGTTCGAACCTGGACCTTTAGTTGCTCTGCACTTTGGATCTCTTCTGTACCAACTTTCTACATCGCCTCTACGCTGAACCCAGTAGAACCTCTGCTTGATCTTGACTTGACTCCCAGATGTCCTCCTGATTTTCCCTCATGAATTTCCTTCTATACTTCACATACCCGTTTGAGTAGTCCATTTTCCACATCCAGGGAATCTCAAGCTGTGCTCACATTGCCTGAAGATAGGATCTCTGTCCGAAATATCACTCTAGTAGGGAACAACAGAAAACCAAGTACCAAATCATAGGCCTGAAGGAAGAGTTGATAAAATTGGGGCCGAAATGAACGCAGTCTGGAAAAGGAATGGACAGGAAAAAAAAAGAGAAGAAACAAAGAAAGTGTGGGCGGTGCGAGAAGAACTAGAAAAAAAAATCTTCACTGAAGATGCAAGACCACCGTGACAGGGTTGTCATATCGAACAATCCCGTGAAACCTGTGACTTTTGATGAACAGTCACCATGCTCTCTATATCGAAAACAGTTTGAAGCTGAGATGGGAAGCTGAAGAAAGGGCTACTGCACTTATAATGGCTTTGAGGGAACCTGCTTTGGCAATGTTACAGACCATCCCAGAAGACCAGCATCACCTGATTGCGGCTCTGAAAGTGAGGTACTGCGACCAACATCGATAACAGCTATACAGGGCACAGTTGAAAACACGAGTGCCCAAATCGGGTGAAACTCTGCAGTAGTTTGAAGCAGACGTGCAGAGATTTATCCAGCTTGCCTACCCAGATGCCCCAGGGGATTCCCAAGAACAGTTGGCGGTATTTATTGATGGATTGAGATAAATGAATACAAAGGACCCTGACTATTTCATTAAATGGGTGGAAGCCTATGTCATTATAGACCAGGAAGCATCTATAATAGCTCGGTCATTGGCGGACAATATGTTGCCAAGATTCGGGGTACCGATGCAGCTGCATTCCGACTAAGGAAGGAATTTCAAGAAAGTTTGTGAGCTGATGGGTATCAAAAAGACCAGAACCACGACGCTTCACCCCTAGTCAGATGACATAGTTGAAATCCGAACTATGCAAATAAACTGAGAGACAGCTCGGAAGAAGCAAGTGACAGGATGATTCGAGAGCTAATTCAGGAGGATTCAAAGAAGGTGACCAGGTTTGGCTATACAACCCATGGCGGAAGAAAGGTGTATCCCCCAAAATAATACTGTTTTGGGAAGGAGCGTATGAGGTGAAGAAGAGGATCAACGACGTGGTTTATGGAATCCAGCTCAGCCCTAGGACTAAGATGAAAGGTGTATCCCCCAAAATAACACCGTTTTGGGAAGGAGTGTATGAGGTGAAGAAGAGGATCTACAAGGTGGTTTACGGAATCTAGCGCTGCCCTAGGACTAAGATGGAGGTTGTTCACTTCGAAAGTCTGAAGCCCTATGATGGTGGATCAAAATTAGATGTGGCAGTGTTGCGAAAATAAGTACAGTATGCGTTGTTTATCTTTCTCGCAAGCCAGACAAGGTAAAAGTCGAGGTTTTCCGAGACGAAATTCCAGGAATGTGATGAGTGAGTGGTCGACGTTGCGTTGGGCTTTTTCATTGAATGATCTCGATGTTCCACGCACCGACAAGAAGGTACCGGAAGATTCTGGAAGCCAAGAACATTCTAGTAATAAACTGTGATTGAGTATTTTATTGTAAGTGTTATAAATGGACATTAAATTCATCCAAGTATTTCAATAAACAAACCCCAGTTTCGTAACAATGTATCTTTGGTAAGGCAATGGAATGCAAGAGGTACCATTTGAAAAATGGCTTGTCATGGTAATAATTACGATTGTGATTTTTTCGGTGATACGAAGAACATATTCATCAATGCTGAAGAAAAATACTTTTTCTGAAATCGCTCAAGAATGCCTACTTTCTCGGAGCAACTTCAGACCCCAAAATATCTAGTATTTTAGTCCGTTGCTAGCAACGACATTTTTGCCGGCCTAGGCCGTCCAAATGGGTCCCTAGCGGTTTTTTATATACATTTCAGACAGTAAGTAGATATTTCCAAATAACCAACTCACATTAAGAACATTTATTGAATATATTATTACACATATGGAACGTTTATTATAACAATTTTTGTATATTTATAGTTATGTTGCAGTTTGTAGAATTATTAAACATAGACTGAACTCTACCTGAAAAGTCATTCGCTTTGTCATTTACCCCTCTAAATATATCTGTTATGTTACCTGAATAGTCAGCGACGTTATTGCTGTTTTCTTCTTCGGCAATAATACCTGCTAATAGTATTAGCAGATTTCTCTTTGTCACTTTCCCCTCTAAATATTTTATCAGCTATGTCTACTTTAGTTGTAAAAGATTTCTTCGACAACGGTTGAGGATTTCCTTCCCCCATGCCTCTTTAAAGCAATTAAATTTGCCCCAGCATTAACCAAAATTGTCGCAGAGGACCGACGGAAACAATGTCATGTGTATTCAACTGCATATGGCAAATTTAAAAATGTTGCGGCAATTTGAGGCATTTTGCCAAATTGATGTATTCCCACTACTTGCCTGCAACCTTTCCCATTTGAATATTTAAAGAAAAAGCTGCAACTTTCAAAATTTTCTGGACGACATGCAACATATTTTCATTACACAAATGATCTTGGTTTATCACAAATGATCTTGGTTTATTCGTTTTATTATCGGGTATTCTAATAAAAAGCTTAGATCCAAAATCTACTGTCATTCAAATTTAATTGTAACATTTAACATGCATCGGCAACACCAAATATTAAGGCAATCTAAAAAGTAAACACTACATAAATATCCAGGTAATTTTTAAATTCTTACATTCTAAACGTACCTTTTTTAAAACTTTAATAAACGATTCAATTTGTTCATCTGACAAAACTTTTGACTTCTTTGGTTTATAGTTGTCACTTTGACGTTTCGGGAAAGCACGTAATTTCGAATATTTTGTAATATAAATATCTTCTTTTGTACTAAGTGTAGCTCTCAGCATGGAGTAATTTGACAATAACGTAGATGCCTTTAACTTTGTAGATAAATCGGAAAAGTATGCAATCATGACATTTTCAGATCGGGAGGTCGTCTTTTTTTCTTAGAAATACTCCATGAAACGTTTGTAAGCGTATTCATATTTTGCCTTGGACTTATTTGTCAATAAATTTAAGATGACATTTTCAGCAGCATTTACTAACTCTGGTGGTGTCCCGCACACCTGGACATCATCATCACTGTCCATTTTAAATATTTTTTAGCGATAAGTAGGTATTAAACCGAAATAAGTAGTGAATCTCTGACTTTTGTACAACAATAAACAAACAGTGATTGTCAAGGAAACGATTTCATAGGCAATAAGATGGTAATCAAAAATTGTTATGCATTTATAAAAATTCCTTGATTTGTGATAATGTTGATTGCGATTTCAGAAAAAATAGTATGTGTACCTCGTAATAAAAGCACATTCCCAGACTTGTTGGTCTCGGCTTAACGCCTCGGCCAACAATTTACATTGTCGTCCGGTAATATATTGCTTTTACTACTAGATACACAATGTACTATTTCTTTTAAATTTTTTATTATACAAGTCGTTGAAATCACGGCATTGACAACTTTTGAGTCGATCGATAGAACGGTACATAGTGGATGGAGACGGTATGATTAAAAAATGATATGATTCACAGGGTGTTCCAAACTCTGCTGTATTCCGACTTACAATACAGGGTGTCCCAAAACTATGGTGCCAAATTGAAACAAAAGATTCTCTTCGAAAAATAAACAGGACTTTTCTAATATCTTTCTTCTCAAAAGTCGTGCGTTTCAGATATGGTGAATGAACTGATTCGATATTGTTGAGATTTTCGAGGGGACACCACCTGTTACTTCAACAGAGCTTCTCTCTGTGGTAGATGGCGCCGTCCAAAAATGTTTGTTTATATTTTCGCTTGATGTCAGATCTTAATTCATGACATCTGCAGCATATGAAATTATTTTCAGTGTTTTGTCGGTATCTATGCGTTTTCCATCTCTTTGATTTGAAATCTTGCTTAGCTTATTCCTGAGTTTGTTCTTTCTCGGTCATCAGTTCATTAGTGCGTGAGGAATTGTTTATTTTCAGGTAGTGTTGTGTGTAAGGATACTCTTTGTAGAATGGGCCACATTGGTATTTTGTGTGGACAGTATATAAAGCCGCAGATTCGTATATTCACCTGTATTCAGTAACAAAATCAGGTACAAATCTTGATGAATTGACTAATAATGATATTTTCATAGTTCATCATATTTTCTTCAATTTAATGACAATTTTATTTCCAATTCTCCGTCTGTCAAAATGCAGTTAACCTCAAATTCAAATGGTACAAAATACGAAAAACAACACGACAGTGCGTTCTTTGTGCAATGTTCGGGGGCTTCTAATTCTAGCTTTGCTATTGGTGAAGTTTGACAGATGTCTCTTTTCAAGCAATAGCAAAGCTAGAATTAGAACCCGCGAACAATTCGGCTCAAAAAGAAAGCTAAGGAAATAAATATAACCTTTTACTGAATTGAAACTAAAACGAAATTGGCGCCCTCTGACACGTTAGTAATCTCAATTATTAAGTAGGCCGCCAAGTCGATCCCAAACTTCTACATGTATAAGTGCAAGCACCAGGGTTTTTAGACATCTTAGTTGTCGCTTATGCGGATATAATTCTTGATATTTTCTCAAGGAAGCCCTTACATTTCCTAGACACATACCATAAACAAAATGCATATCTGCAAGCTCATTAAAAGAAAAATTTTGCATTCTGGAACAATCCTTCTGAAGAACTGTATTTATGACTATGTCCAAAAAACCACTAAAATGACAAGTATAAAATAGCACTGCAATGACAGATGTCAGCTTGATTACCGTAATCTCAAAATTGAATTGAAATAAATAATGATGTGAACTAGTTCAATTTCCTACTTCACTTGGATAGCATTTTGGAATATTTTTCTGTATATCAAATAATTTTGTTGTGCTTTTATCTTTTCAATCGGGTCCTTTCAATAAGCACTTACAGAATAAGTTCGAAGGAATCTTTTTATTACACATTTCCATAGGAGAAATGTTTACATTATTCCAATATTTGGGTGGGAATTCAATGCAAAATCTGTTTTATAAACAATAATACAATACAATAAAAAAACCGTGTTGTATTTATAATCAAAATTTATTTTTGAAAGGGTTATACACTTTTTACTAGAAATGTATCAGTTTCGTGAGATGTGAGGTGGAAAAAGAAACTATGGTACTCTTCTGCACGTCACTGTGACAACTGATTTCTTTTCAAAAAGAGCACCCATTGAAAGAGAGCATACCTTTTTCAAAACTAGAGTTACGAGAAAAATGCTTTTTAATTTTCCAGTTTCAACACCCTGTACCTCTACAAGAAAGTAGCTTTGTGAAAAAATGCAGTGAAAGTGTCATTCATTTTTTTGGTAGAATATCCAGTTGTAATTTGAACCAGTAATAGGATTGTAAAATTCACTTCAGCCGAACAATTTTTTCATTACTAGTATGTTTGTATTCATAAAAGCGCAATTATCTTGAAAACGGTTGTTTTTTCGGATTCAAACAAGTATTTTTTACTCAAAATTGAATGAGGAATGCGAAAAATTAATAATTTTTCTGATTTCACCAGTGGCGTAAAAATAAGGGAGAAAAGGGACCATGATACCCTTGCCACTGCAATAACCCTTATTTTTTTCGAACGGAATCTTCCGTTTCAATTTGGCACCATAGTTTCGGGATACCCTGTATAATGTCGAATTATAAACTAGTATAATATCTATGATATGGCGTATGCATATTTTGCTTTTAATGGACAGAACTCGGGAGTTTGGCACAGCCTAAACATCTCACATTTTCGATGAACTGTCAGTCGATTTTCAGGTGTGTTCTCGATATGAAGGAGCTCGAATATTAGTCGTTCGAGGAGGAAAAAATCTGAACACTTGTGGGCTTATGGATCACAACTATGAGGCTTATGGTGCAAAAATGGATTCAGAATACAGAGAAGTGAAAGTATTCGATGAAGAACCTGCTGATTTTCTTGGTAAGCAATAACCAGATGAATTTCTCTTTTTAACCGACGAAACCAAAAATGAGGAGGTTCTCTAGTCGACGCTTATATTTTTATTTTTTTTATTCTGATAATTCAGTGAATAGGGTGTACTTCGAAGTCGGTCCCATTTGAATTAAAAATATGAAATCCGCCCCTAAGGGTAGCAAAATGAAGGATATTGATCACTCACCCTCTGAATTCTGGTCCGTTAACCGATTCTATTAGGCATAACTTTGTACTGGGTTCTTCGATTTGGATGATTCTTTTTTTATTAGATAGGGTATATCTCATAGTTGATCATATTTGGATTTCGAATGGAATTATCTACCCTTATGGGTAGAAAAATAGGGGATTATTGATTTTTCCCTTGCGAACATTGGCACACATATGTAGTTGACAATGACAGATCGCTATTGTCATTATTTTTGTTCTCCTACATCCGTCACAATCATTATATTCTATGAGAGGATGGAATGATATACAAAGTAATGAAATAAACTAACCAGAACAACAAAAATAATTTATATTACAACAAATAGTAAAAGTAGATAATCATATTATTTAACTGTTAATAGTTGAAGTAAGGTGGGTAAGTAAGAATTTTGGAAGTAATAAAAAAACAAGTAGGTAGTAATTAGTAGATTTCAGCCACAAAAAATTGAAAAATAAAAACTTTTTAACAAAAAATTAAACCGACGAAATACGGAACTGAAAAGTAAAAAATAAAATAAACCTTCTTAGTCTCAATAACTAGAAGCTCCTAAACTAATGTAAGTAACTAATTTTGAGTCGGCGCTAAACGAACAATCAACGAAGATCATTAAATTACTTCAAAAAAATTATCAGAATATCACCGCGCAACTCGATGCCATCATTTTACGCCTTACCTAATTCATTTGCTTGTTTGTTTGGCGCCGACTCAAAATTAGTTACCTACATTAATTTAGAAGCTTAGTTATTGAGACTAAGATTCATTTTATTTTATACTTTTCAGTTCCGTATTTCGTCGGTTTAATTTTTTGTTGAAAAGTTTTTAACCGACGAAACCAAAAAGGAGGAGGTTCTCTAGTCGACGCGTATATTTTTTTTTATGTATGACCGCGCATAACTTTTTACTGAGACGTCCGATTCCGATAATTCTTTTTTTAATAGAGAGGGTGTACTTCGAAGTTGGTCCCATTTGAATTTAAAAGATGAAACCACCCCTAAGGATAGCAAAATGAAGGATATTGACCACTCACCCTCTGAATTCTGGTCCGTTAACCGATTCTATCAGGCATAACTTTGTACTGGGTTCATCAATTTTGATGATTATTTTTTTATTAGATAGGGTATACCTCATAGTTGATCATATTTGGATTTCGAATGGAACTATCTACCTTTACAGGTAGAAAAATAGGGGATAATTGATTTTTCACTTGTGAACATTGGCACACTTATGTAGTTGACAATGACAGATCGCCATTGTCATGATTTTTGTTCTCCTACATCCGTCACAATTATTATATTCTATGAGAGGATGGAATGAAATACAAAGTAATGAAATAAACTAACCAGAACAACAAAAATAATTTATATAACAACAAATAGTAAAAGTAGATAATTATAATATTTAACTGGTAATAGTTGAAGTAAGGTGGGTAAGTAAGTATTTTGGAAGTGATCAAGAAACAAGTAGGTGGTAATTAGTAAATTTCAGCTACAAAAAATTGAAAAATAAAAAAAAACCGCAAATACGGAACTGAAAAGTAAAAAATAAAATAAACTTCTAGTCTCAATAACTAAGCTCCTAAACTAATGTAAATAACTAATTTTGAGTCGGCGCCAAACGAACAATCAACGAAGATCATTAAATTACTTCAAAAAAATTATCAGAATGTTACCGCGCAACTCGATGCCATCATTTTACGCCTTACCTAATTCATTTGCTTGTTTGTTTGGCGCCGACTCAAAATTAGTTACTTACATTCGTTTAGGAGCTTAGTTATTGAGACTAAGAAGATTTATTTAATTTTTTACTTTTCAGTTCCGTATTTCGTCGGTTTAATTTTTTGTTATTATTCCTTTGAAACATTGAAAGGTTGGCGCGGAAGCTTTGATACATCTCTCCTGCTGTTCGAAAGCAATTTCTAATAATTGGATTTTTGCAGGCGAATTGGATATGAACGTGGATTGGGATAATGCCGTAGAAGACACAAATGATGATGATGTAGACAGTTTAGGATTAGAACTGCGAGGAGGGAAGGAAAAAATTCTGCAGAGAATGAACGGAACCCATAATGAGCAGAAAAGGAACCAAACAGAGGGAAGACATCATAAAAGGCATTCAAAAAGATGGCAAAGGAAAGTTCGAGAACTCAAACAATCGTTAGATGGTATGTATGGTCATATAATTCCTATTTATTTTTTAAATAAAAATCGATACAATAAGATATGTTCCGTCTATTTGTAGGAACAAGAAATTGGCCAAAAAGAATCATTTCTCCTCTGGACTCGCATATCAAACATGGTGGCAACGCAATGAACTTCACAGATATCAATGTAGAAAGCGAGAGTGTTTCGAGCTTCGAAACTGATCTCCTCAGATGTTACGACAGCAGAATTCTACTTTCGCGAGGATTCGTCCCAAGTCGATTTTGCAACACTACCGATTACCTAGATAAAAGCAATCACATGGTGACCGAACATACGGCAATTTCGGATGGTTACTACTATTATATTTTTTACTCTGATAATGACTTTGTTAAAAATGATATACATGCAGTTTTCAACATTTACAAGCCCACTTACAGATTCGCTAATACTAGTAGTGGAAATGAGTGTATAAATCAGACAGAATGCGAATTTCCCATTCATCTAATGTCGGATGAAACAGTGATAGTTGAAGTGCCTACGAGAGATGGGATCGAACATGAGGAGGATGACATAACCTTGCTCACCAGTACTTGTAAGCCCAGGATGGGGGTATACATGATTTTTCCCATTTTAGTTCTGCTTTCGATATTGATTTGCGCGTTTTTATAATTATTTGGATGTGTAAGGAAATCGCTAGGCAAGAGGTAGGTACCAATGAGAATGAGAGGCATAACAATGCAATATTTCCCTACCCTGTATTGTATGGAGAGAAATGGAATAGTCCTTTGGACTACTTGTCACTTAGCTCGTTTTAGTAGTATATACCTTATCTAAAGCTTTACGCACTGTGAGTACTGAAAATAGGATATTTTGCAATAATCAGTATTTGTGAAGAACCGTCAGATTAACTGAAACAATTCAATTTTTCATAGCAGCAGATATTTTTGAGTAGGAGATAACTGATCTTGAATGAGTTTTTAGACTTATCTGGAGTTATTCAACATTACCATCGGTAGTTCAATGCCAAAGTTACAATCTAAATAATTCTGCAGGAAGAGAGATTCTTTTTGATCTCGTAATAATAAACTATAGAATAGAAGTTGATTTTAGGGTGAGATGTTCACGAACTGTAATAACTCACGTACACATCTTGTAGGGGAAGGAGGGGTTCATTTGGCCCCTAAGAGGTTTTTTTGAGAGGGGATGTTTATTAATAAGCCAATATTGTTTTGCCGTATGAAATTGCCAAAAATAATGGTTTTTCTCAATATTTGACACTTCTATTTAAAAAAAGGCACATAAATGTAAAAATAAATATTTAATTTTTTGTCATTTTTGGCCGAATGTTCCCACACGTAGGGTAGGTACATTCGACCGCCAGAGGGGGATGATTCGTCCACACACAAAAACATATCAATGGTCAATTAAACTCCCAAAGTTATAATAAAACGTAAAATACGACGAGGTTCTTGCAATACCAGGATTTTTTGGAGGGACTAGCTTGGCTATTACGTCGTCAATTGCAACATGTGATATATCATCAACTGTAGGAAAATAAAAAGTATTGACAGGTCCCTTCTCAAGAATTTAATTTTTTAAATAGTGTCACTACCTCCCAAAATCTGACCAATGTAATGAATTATGGAATTTTTGACTTTAAAGCGCACTAGCACAAAATCATTTTCATTTACTTCAGATGTTTCCTTAATTTCAGATATTTCTTCAAATTCGTCGCTCAGGTCTTCTCCTGAGTCATCATGGAACTAAAATCAGAAGTTCGTGAATTGTCGAACGACATTCGGCCTACTTCGTAAAGCTCGGCAATATCAGGTGACGTTCGGCTAACTTAGGGGTGAATCGAGTCCTCTCGTGGTTTCACTTAGCTGACTTAAACGGTCGCGATTTTGTATTGAAGTTGTAAAGCGAGGTTATGTTGTATTTTTACCCGAAAAATACACGAAATTTTGTATCCTCTAATGGAATTATCGTGTTTTACTTCTTTCAAAGCCTATATTTGCTCTTTCTCACCCTAGGTGTAAAAAAAACAAACAAGATTTCAGTGTACAGCGGAAATATTAACATTTTTATTAATGTCTAAATCATTTTCGTTTCGTTTTTCGTGGTTTCACTCAGCTGACTTAAACGGACGCGATTTTGTTTTGAAGTTGTAAAGCGAGGTTATGTTGTATTTTTACCCGAAAAATACACGAAATTTTGTATCCCCTAATGGAATTATCGTGTTTTACTTCTTTTAAAGCCTATTTTGCTCTTTCTCTCCCTAGGTGTAAAAAAAACAAACAAGATTTCAGTGTACAGCGGAAATATTAATATTTTTTATTAATGTCTAAATCATTTTGCAAATCCCCCTCAAATTTATTGAACACATATAGTTCCTAAATAATGGATTGCAGATACTAAATTTGTAATTACTGTAGCACCTCAAAATGATATTTGTTCTCAGTTTCAGCGAGGTTATGTTGTATTTTTACACGAAAAATACACGAAATTTTGTATCCTCTAATGGAATTATCGTGTTTTACTTCTTTTAAAGCCTATATTCGATCTTTCTCTCCCTAGGTGTAAAAAAACAAACAATATTTCAGTGTACAGTGGAAATATTAATATTTTTTATCAATGTCTAAATCATTTTCGTTTCGTTTTTCGTGGTTTCACTCAGCTGACTTAAACGGACGCGATTTTGTTTTGAAGTTGTGAAGCGAGGTTATGTTGTATTTTTACACGAAAAATCCAATTATCGTGTTTCACTTCTTTTAAAGCCTATATTTGCAGTTTCTCTCCGTATGTGTAAAAAAAACAAGCAAGATTTCAGTGTGCAGCGGAAATCTGAGGCCACTTGAGATACTGGTTTTTTTCCTAAAGTAGAAACAATTTTCACTGGCTTCATCACAGTAGTAACTTCTGTTTCATCTAAATTAAATATACATTCTAGGGGAAATATTTAACGATCTAGGATTGACTTATAGTTGTCGAAGAAAATTCCAAAAGTATGCTTGTTGAAGGCAGTGCTTCTACTCAAACTTGTGCTTTCTGGCTTACGAAGACTTGAAGTTTTATGCCTGTGCATAAAACCTCTGCGCCAGCCTGATTTAGCCTGTTGTTTCTGATGCCATTGGGGAGGAATGTTACAATTTGGCATGCCAGCTTTTGTATGCTTTGATAGGTCAGCCCATAATTTATATTACTGCTTTTTTATGTATTTTTCCAACTCATTTTCTTCTTTTTTCAATATTTTTTTTTATTCGGCTTTGTAGTGTTGTTCGCTTAATACCAAAAGCGATAGCAGCTCTTTTGGTCGAGTAGGTTCCATTAAAAACATTTACAATAGTGATTATTCCTTCATTAATATTTACTCTATCAGTTTTGAGAACACATTTTCTTGGCATCTAAGAAAAGAATAAAAAAATATATCCTCTGTTTTCATGAGGAGATTATTCGGCCAGGTGGCCGAATGAACCCCAGGATGTGATGGCCGATTGTTCCCCCTCGTAGAGCTCGTCCAGTATTGAAACGACCGTTTGGTAGGTAGAGAGGGGGGAAAACACGAGTAGACACGATTTGACGTGGCTGCTTATGCTACGGCGAATCTTCACCAGTGGCTTGTCATGCAGCGTTTGAAAGGTTAGGTTTGTTTGATTAATAAATAGGTAGTGCAGTTATTTATTCAACTTTGACAAAAAATTCATAATCTCCGACCCCAAAAACCCCCGCATACCAATTTTGAATAAAAATCGGACCATAATCACAAAACTCGTCCGCCAAAAACTATGTCTCGTGTTTCGCCTATACCAAATAATTTGGTACGCCTATGGAATTTCTATTAATAGCCACAGTTAGACAATGGCTCGGGCATCTTCGAGAAAAATTGGTTATTAGGTAGGGGAAGGCCAAAGTGGTCGTTTCAATACTGGACGAGCTACCTATACACTATCAACAAAAGCTTCAAAAAACTCAAAGACTAAACATTTTAGGTTAGAACAAAAACGTACGCTAATACTCCCAATAAACATACTTACGATAAAAAACTTCAGATTTCCTTTTTTGAGATATATACACAAAATACCGGATCACAAAATTATGCAAAAAAACTTATGAAAAACGGCGATTTTATAATATAGGTATGTTTTTTAAATATTCCCAACAACGAGCACGTGTGGACAGATGCGGAAAGCTCAAACATAATTCCATGATTTGCGCGCGAATTTCAAATGGACCCAAAAATATTTGCACTGGGTAAATGTTCCCCACGGCCGAATGATCCCCTCCTTCCCCTACACGGTACAAATATTCCAACAATATATACAAATTATATCATTCCCATAGCAAGTATTGGCCATTTCATTGCATTTGAGTTCTAGTCATATTACCGCTGCTCAAAGGTAGGTATATAAATAACCACAGGGTCTTGTTGCATGTTGATATATTAGTACCCCCTAGACCAAGACATAATTATCTGTATTTTTGTATCAGAACAATATTTTATTTTTCACTATGAATGCTTCATATACCAATATATGAGTTGATTCCATCTATATCGGTATGTTGTTAATTATGCATGTTAATATTTACCAGGCTGATTGAATAGGTAACTAGTCTCAAATTGAACTGGAATAATAAATATTGATGAGATTTCGTAAGGTTGTGTGACAATATTTATCAATTATTCGTGGTAAGAATTTTCACTCTAAGCAATATTCCGTATTATAATTTGACGAAATTATCAAGCATTACAATAATTTGAAACATAAATATGTAAGCATAGTGGGATGATCAGTTCTTGTATAAGTGTAAGTTGATTGCCCTTGATTGAATTTGAAAGGATGGGCAAAACAGATGGTGCAATAAATAGTTCTGTAAATCATATAATTATCTAAATGAGATGTTGATGTATTTTTATATATTTTATGTTACCGTTATATGTTGTGTACGACAAATTAGTTGTAACATATACTTCAAATCTGTGATCCTTAGGCATTTTATTCTTAGTGTTATAAATATGGACATAATTGTAAAGGACTACATGAATAAAACTTACTTGATGTTTGTTGGCTATGTTTATATGGTTACATATACTTTCATGGAGGTTGGCAGATATACACGATGTTCTGAAATTCGTCGGACAAACTAATTTTTTATATCATTCCACTATCAGAACTCGAAAATGGCGAATGGTACAAAGTTGGTTAAATTTGTCAAAAGTTGCGTATGTACAGGGTGATTCAAAAGTACTTTGACAAACTTCAGGAGGTGATTCCTCACAATATTCTTATATGAATTGTCCAAATAAATATATGTCCGGAAACGCTTTGTTTCCAAGATACAGGGTGTTGAAGTTTCATTTTTATTTTCGTTTTTTTTAAATAACTTTCGAAATACTGATCTTAATTAAACGAAAATTGGTATTGAGAGGTCGCTATAAGCAACCGT
Organism: Gonioctena quinquepunctata; assembly: GCA_018342105.1. Taxonomy (NCBI): domain Eukaryota; kingdom Metazoa; phylum Arthropoda; class Insecta; order Coleoptera; family Chrysomelidae; genus Gonioctena; species Gonioctena quinquepunctata. The sequence goes on along the minus strand of JAFIRS010000484.1, from coordinate 348,745 downwards.
TCTCTAGATATTTGGACTTGAAAATTTCAAGTCGAATGTTTGATAATCGATGCGTGTTGAAGTTATTACCATTATTTTGCATTTTTCACAAGAATGCATAGGAAATGAATTTGACGTTTGAGTAAGTAGTTTTGGTAATTACATATGTGACAGTTAAACGTTTTGTTGAAATTTCTGTAAGTTTTAAAACACTAATTTTGAAAAAATGGATTATTTAAACAGTAATGCTCATTTAGCCGATATGCATTTCGTTTATGGCCTTGCGGATGGCAATGCCCGCCAAGCAAGACGTATTTACCAGGAGCGATTTCCTAATCGAGTACTGCCTTCAGCTCCAACATTTACCAGTCTCCACCGTCGTTTGGCAGAAACAGGGAGCTAAGAGGGCAGCTGATATTATTGGAAGACCACGAGCAGTCCGAACCCCAGAATTGGAAGAAGCTGTTTTGAACGCTCTCGAGGAGAATCCAAGAATAATTGCTGAAGCTCTCAATTCTACTAAGTCCACAGTTTGGAGAATTATCCACGGTCAACAATTTTATCCACACCATATTCCAAGGGTACAAGCTCTTTTGCCACGAGACTTTCCCCAACGCATTACCATGTGTCCCGAAATGCTATCACAAACTTTCATAACAACCATGTTTGGGCTCTGGAAAATCCGCACGCAGTTAGTGAATGACAGTATCAGTATCAATTTTCTGCAATAATTGATAATTACTTGATAGGTCCTTTCTTTCTTCCGTTCCGACTGAATGGCGCAACTTACAGAGACTTTTTAGAAAATGAATTGCCGGGACTACTTCAGAATGTACCATTAGAAATTCGTATCCGCATGTGGTTTATGCATGATGGGGCTCCGGCCCATTTTAGCGTTGTAGCCACTGTCTATCCAAATCGATGGATCGGTATGGGTGTAGAAGAACCTAACCAGGCGTGGGCACCAAGATCCCCATATATAAACCAGCTAGATTTTAATTTTTGGGGAAATTTGAAGTCACTAGTTTATAAAACTCCAGTAGCGAACGAGGAAGATCTAAGAAACAGTATAGTAGACGCCTGTGAAACAATAAGAAACACACCAATTATTTTTGAGCGGGTACGAGATTCAATGACTAGAAGACTGAATGCCTGTATCTTCGCTGAAGGTGGACACTTTGAACAATTTATTTGAATACAATTTTATTTTATTCTACATATTCAAAATTTCTTGAAATAAAATGTTGATATTTCTTGCAAATTTTATTAAAACAAATACAGATTTTGCACCCTTGATACAAAAATAACTATTTTAAACGAGTAAAAATAAATAGAATAGGTGGCGCCCCTACAAAAAACCAAAACTACTTACTTAAAAGTCAAATTCATTTCCTAAGCATTCTTGTGAAAAATGCAAAATAATGGTAATAACTTCAACATACGCATCGATTATCAAATAATCAACTTGAAATTTTCAAGTCCAAATATCTAGAAAACGGTTGCTTATAGCGACTTGTAACAAGGGTAGCTTTTTTACGTAGATACGATAGAGGAATTTATTTTTTTTCTGAAAAATGTGCTAGAAGTACGCTCAAAAAAATGATGAATCTTCAAAAAAGAAAAAGTCGTGTAGGTGGCGCCCCCTACAATAATATCAGGTTCGAATTCGACACCTCAAAAAACCTCTCAATACCAATTTTCGTTTAATTAAGGTCAGTATATCGAAAGTTGAAAAAAAAAAAAACTTCAACACCCTGTATCTTGGAAACGAAGCGTTTCCGGTCATATATTTATTTGGACAATTCATATTAGAATATTGTGAGGAATCACCTCCTGAAGTTTGTCAAAGTACTTTTGAATCACCCTGTATAACAGGGTAAAATGAATTGATGTCTCCAAATCGAAAGTTTCCGGGGTATACGGGGTGATCAGAAACGCTTGTTTTTTTTGCGCCAGCACCTCCATAATTTAGGAATATGAGAATATGTTTGAGAAGTTTTTCTTCTGTTTCATGTTTGTTTTCATTTGGAGTGTTTTTTTTATACGACGTTTGAGGGCAACCTTCGACTTATTTTTTTAAAGAGCGGTCCTGAATTTTTAAAATGATTTGCCTTTGATTATAATTATGGGTCACATCTCGTATTTTTTCCATAATTAAGGTTTCACAAATGGAAATTCCCGAAATGAAATTCCTGACAACTTTTTTCAGCAGTCTCGGAAAAATATGAACAAGGTGTCATTCGATGCGGAATAGCATGTAGATGATTTTTGAAAAAAGTAAAGTTCCGCTCGCAAAAATTGCAAAAGTTATAAACAATTTACTGAAAGAAAGAGGGTTTGGTTTTTTGCAAATATCTCAAAAACTAATTGAGATTCTTTGAATCTAAAAAAAGACACTGAGATACGGCAATATTTATAATTTTAATTTAGTGGCGAAAAAAGGCAGATAACGCGCGGCTTAGCTCCCGTGAGCGCCGATTGAATCTGACACCTGAACAAAAAAAAAAAATAACTTAGTAAATAGTATTATTAAGGAATCAAAATTTGTAGGTATTATCTAGACATATCAATAAACAATAATCCGTCGGCAAAAAACTTTTACCTCTATTTTTCAATCAATTATGCCTTTGTTAATTAGAAAATTTTACTTGTTGAAAGTTATTATAAAAACCCTGATAATTGTTGAACTGAAACCTGGATTTTTTTTTACTCCTTGGAGGTGTTTCTTTGGCTTTAAAAAAGATCCCCGATGAAATTTTTTTATTTTTTTTATTTTTCACTTTTTTATTAACAAAGGCATAAAAAACGCAAATAAAACAATTAAAGAATTTGTTTTTGCAATTATCCCTATTAATTTGTTTTCTTTTTGTAAAAAACAATATAATTTTTTTTTCATTTTAACGCATATTGTTTAAAAATTGTTATATACAAATGCATTGTATTTTGGTTAGGTAAAACTCAAAGTCATCTCCACAAGTATAAAATTGTTTATTTTAATTCAAACATGTTTCTGGAATAACTATTCCCTTCTTCAGTGAATTGTACAATACTAAAATGATAAAAAGGGAAGGACATTATAAATTCTGTGATGTGAAACAACATGAAGGACTTACCAACAAAATGTTTTTGGATCAGAAAAGATTATTTAAATTAAGAAAAAGGTGAAACACATATTTACACCTTATTAGTGTAGGTGGTTTTTAAGTTTGGGAATGGAGCCCCAAAAATTAAAGAACGCCCACATTGTGTGGGAAAATGAGTTTGTTAAAAAAGTATTGAGCAACAAATGCAATGGCGATTTGACAAGGAAGAGAAAAAAGAGGGAAACCGAGCGCTATCTATAGGTGAGTGGTGGAAGATCGCAAATATAGGTGAGAAGTTATCTTTCTTTTTGAGCAAGAAAAGAAAGCAATATTATTGACCGAGTGAATTAGTTCAGAGTGTGAACGGCAGGTGTCCGGTATAGTTTAAAAGGATCATATATAGATGGGGGTGGAGCTCAAATATGAAAATCATTTTTAAAAACACCTTTCGATGTATAAAACAAACTGAGCAAGTAAAGGAAAAATAAGAAATAAAGTGCACAAAGTCATTTTCACAAAAGACTCAATATAAATTGAAACAAAATTGGTAGACCACAGGCGAAAAACAACTACTTTCCTAGCAACTATACCGGACACCTGCCGTACACACTCTGAACTAATTCACTCAGTCAATAGTATTGCCATTGTATATAGACTAATAGTCTATATACAATGGTATTGCCTTTTTTCCTTACTCAAAAAGAAAGATAACTTCTCAACTATATTTGCAATCTTCCACCACTCACCTATAGATGGCGCTCGGTTTCCCTCTTGCTCAATTCTTTTTTAACAAATTCATTTTCACACACAATGTGGAAGTTGTTTAATTTTTGGGGCTCGATTCCCTAACTTAAAACCACCTACATTAATAAGGTGTTCCACCTTTTTCTTCATTTAAATAATCTTTTCTGATCCAAAAACTTTTTGTTGATAAGTCCTTCATGTTGTTTCACATCACTGAATTTATAATGTCCTTCCCTTTTTATCATTTTAGTATTGTACAATTCACTGAAGATGGAATAGATATTCCAGAAACATATTTGAATTAAAATAAACTTTATACTTGTGGAGATGACTTGAGTTTTACCTAACCAAAATATTCTACTAGGTACTCCACTTTGAAGATGGACTACCTACTTCTTTCAAATGCATTGTTAATAAGATAGTCAAAAAAAAAATTCTTGGTAATTTAATCCATAAAAAAAAATTGTTTCTCAAAAAAAAAATATTGGTAAAAATTGCCTTTGTTTATTAACAATTTTTTTTGTTGTTAAATATTAAGGAACAGGGAAACATTCTCAATTGAATATTAATAGAAAGATTTTTCTGTGAATTGAAAAATCCACGATTAAAATGAAGTTATTTTTTGTGAATGTCTACCCCACAAGAGGTTATCTTGACGACGGAAGATAGTGACTAAAGTTTATCTTTCAGTCGCAGATGATTCCACATCTGATTTTATGAACATCCTGTTTATATTTTCAACAAATCAATTAAGGAACAGGTTTTTTTAACTTTTTATTTGTTTATTAAATAAACAATTTGTTATAAACAAATTAATTTTTCGGTTATATTGTTTTTTAAATACTTTCAAAAATACTGAAATCAACGATGTATCGTTTGTTTTCTATTTTTTATACTTTCGTGCGTTTTGACTTGTATTCTTTCAGTTTTTCGTCATTGTTATTAAAATAACTTATAAACTATTGACGATACGGCTAGAACACTTCAAGTCTTTTTTATTCTCCGTTCAGCATTAACAAATAGAGCTTCTAACCGAAGCTCTAACTCTATTATTTAATAATGTTTTCCAATTATTTATAAACTTTTCTCCAAAAAAAATTTTGTACGACTTTTTAACTTAAATATCTTATTAACTATTAAAAATACGACTAAAACCTTTCAAGTCTTCTTTATTCTCCGTTAATCAATGAACAAATTGAGCTCAAAACAGAAGCTTAACTCTATTATTTGTTTACTTTTCTTCGATTATTTATAAACTTATTTCCAAACGACAGTTTTTTGGCTTGAATTTCATACATTTTATAATAATCTGATTTTTTTTTAAATTTAGTTACTCATTTCAGGTATAATTTATAGTGAAATTTTAATTATTTTTCAATACACAATATTTTATATACGTTTATTACATGAGGGATGAGTACTCTGACCATTAAATCTCATTTTCTTATTTGCATGAATGTCTACGAGAATTACTGTAACTTATAATTCCGATTTCTACCTACCTAGGTATTGAAATATTCTTTTGTTGCGTTCTAGGAATATCTGCCTGGGCTAGAGTCTAGTCCCCACATCTTGTATACCTGACCTGTGTCCTGTGTTTGAGGGATGAGTACTCTGACCATTACAAACTCATTTTCTTATTTGCATGAATGTCTAGGAGAATAATGCATGAACATTAACTGATAATACTAATTTGATTTAAATGAGCCTATTTCTCTAATGCTTGTCCATCTTTTAATACTTAACAACATTTTTATTACTGTACCTTATAATTCCGATTTCTACCTACCTATTGAAATATTATTTTATTGTGTTCTAGGAATATCTGCCCCGGCTAGGGTCCAGTCCCATCTGGTATAGCTCCATAAATAGCCATAAATAGCTCCAAAGGGTCTTATATTCCAACTTTTAAAATATGTTGCATTTACTTTTAGTTTATAAGAATCTTATGCTAAGAACTAAGAACCCCCCAGAAAAAAAATTTGCCCACATATTTTAATTCATTATTCATCAAATAATAGAGTTAAAGCTTCTGTTTTGAGCTCAATGTGTTCATTGATTAACGGAGAATAAAAAAGACTAGAAACGATTTAGTCGTATTTTCAATAGTTAATAAGATATTTTTACATATTCAAGTTCAACAGGTCAAAACAAGTCCAAACCTTATCTCAAATGTAAATTTTTTTGAAATAATTAAAATTGTTTTATTTTACTTCGTCGATAAATGAGATTTGGTCGAGGCTATTCACAATGAGTCGCACATAACAGAGAAACATAATTTTTTCTGAAAAATTATTTTTTGTGTCATTTATTGATGAATTAAATCAGTCACATGTCATTTTGATCAAAAATTATTTTTTTACAAATGAAACCCCTATGGGCCACCTACCTGTGTCTCTCTAGAACATTCATTGAGGAAAAAAATGACATCATTTTTGTATTTCGGTGCAGTAACAAATTGTATACATTAAAAAATCTACAACTAGTTCATGAGTTTCCTTGCAGTTTGAATAATTTTTCAACTCAGTAAGCTGTGGAAAACAACATTTTTGAATATATATAAATCCTTTATTTAGTTCATTTTACTAATTTACATTGTCAAGTCATTGCAATGATTACAATGAGAACGATATATAGCATGCTTTCAGATTAAAATAGACTAAGTTCAAAAAATAAAAATGTATATACAACACATATACACATACATATACACAAATACTACACCTATTTGCACACCATACATCTATACGCTCCTACAAATTCTAAAAAATATTTAATAAATACACAAAATACTTTAAACATACTAAAACATTTGTATATCTGTCGTTACTGAATATTAAATCGAAACAAACAAAATGAGGAGTGGCTACTAGGTTTTATTGATTAAGAAAATATGATCTTAACTTTGTCTTGAAGGATGTTAAAATGTTAAGCGTTTGATCTCTTCTGGCATATTATTATAGCTATCAAGTCCCTTGAAAAAACAGAATTTTGGGTATGTGTTAATGTGACTTGTTGAATATGGAAGTCAGTTCTGAATCTTGTATTGTATCCGTGGATTTGGTCATTGTACATAACTTTTTTCTTGTAAATATGTTGGGAAATTTTGTTTCTTATTTTGAAAATAAGGATTAATGTTTGGTAGAGGAGAAATAAATCAATTGGTAACCATTCTAGTTGCTTTAACATATCTCTTATTGGTGTTAGTCTTTTGCAATTTAGAATTATGCGCATGGCCCTATTTTGGAGTTTCTGTAAACGAGCTAAATCATTTTGTTTCAGTAGATACAGAATTGTAGAACAATATGTAAAATGAGGAAGCACTAATGAATTGTACAGTAAAATTTTTGTCCACCTTGACAAATATGGGGCACAACGAGATAAATAATGTATTTTAAATGCTATCGTCTTTATAATGAAGTTGGCATGTTCTTTAAAATGTAACCCCCTATCCACATGAACCCCAAGATATTTAAATTGGTTGACCCGTTCCACCTTATCAGGACCTAACATTATCTCAAAATGTTTGTTACAGAAGTTTCTGAATTTTTTTTCTTTACTTATTACCATGTACTTGGTCTTCTCAACATTGATCTTCAAATAATTTGCACAACACCAACTGTAAATCGATTTTAAAGTTTTGTTGATGGTTTCCGTGAGTTTGGTGTGATCATTACATGAGAAATAAATCAGTGTATCATCTGCAAATAAATGAACTGAGCTCTCTCCTACTATCTCCGGCAAATCATTAACATACAACAGAAACAACAGGGGGCCCAGAACACTTCCCTGTGGTACTCCTTGATTACATTCTATTTCATCTGATACTTTATTATTTATCCTAAGCTTTTGTTTTCTGTTCTCCAGAAAGCTTTCCAACCATTTCAAGACTATTCCATCTATTCCTACTGCTACTAATTTTTCTAATCCTGTCAACTAATTGTGTTTCGCTGTCATCTTTCATCTCAACTCTCGAAAATTAGTTAACTTCCGGGAATTAGTTTAGTAGAAATGTAAAATCAAAATTATAGGTTCACAAGAAGTGAACAGGTTGATATGTTATTAATTTACGGAGAATGTCTTGAAAACATTGTCGCCGCTTTTCAGTTATACGATGAACGATACCCACAAAGAACCCTTTTTCAAAACTGTGGAGAGAAGATTCCCAAAAGAACCCAACAATGGAGAAGATGATCGTACGTGAGGAGGCAGAAATGAATGTTTTGCTTATGTTGATTTTGATTCAACCGCTTCGACGCAGGAATTGGAATACCAATGCAATGTCATCGATAAAACGCTAGAATTAAAAAAACACCATTATCGTGCTTATAAGTATAACTTACAGTTGACAAGATTCAGAAATGTTGTTTTCCACAGCTTACTAAGTTGAAAAATTATTCGAACTGCCAGAAAACTCATGAACTAGTTGTAGATTTTGGAATTTATACAATTTGTTACTGCACCGAAATACAAAAATGATGTCATTTTTGTCCTTAATGAATGTTCTAGAGAGACAGGTGATGTGACTTAATTGATTAACCAGTGACACAAAAATTAAATTTTCATAAAAAATTAAGTTTTTCTGTTATTCGACTCATTGTGAATAGCTTCGACCAAATCTCATTTATCCACAGGTAAAATAAAAAAACTATTTTAATTTCAATTGTTTAAAAAAAAGACATTTGATATAAGGTTTGGACTTGTTTTGACCTGTTGAACTTGAATATGCCAAAATATACAGGGTGTTCTCTTTGAAAAAACAAAGTTACTGTCATTTCCAGAAAAACCGCAAGTCCGCCATATTGGATTGTAATGTGATCAAATCCGAAATGGTTGCTTATATAACTGTACCAAATTCCAGAAAAATCAGTTCACGAATGCAGAAGATACAGGGGTGGCCCGATATCCTGTGTCACCCGGTATATTTTGACTAGTCCACTTTACGCCGAAAAAATTATACAACCTGATTCCTCGCGACTTGGACTATCAATTTTGCAAATTACTAGACGTCCTTCACGACAGGTGATTTCGACCTGTATCCAATGGCCATAAATTGAAAAGGTGTTCAGATAAATTACAGGTACCAGGGGGTTTGGGGGGCTCAGGAAACAATGTTTATTATAATGCAACATTTCCTGCAATACAGGTCGTTTTTTGTTATTACAGCTCTCTAACTATATAATTTTCTACTACCATATTCGATATTGTAATTTGATTTGAAATAATCATCAGCTATCCTCAATGAGATGAGATGGTTTCTTTTTCGCAAAAATTAATTGAGTTTTATGTGGAATACCCTTGGAATATTACTTTATTGCTGATATATATACTCCAAGGATGAATTCAAAAGTACATGTCACAAACCTATAACTGAAGAATAATATTGATCGATCGATAGCTTATTAGGTATATCTGGAAAATGAAACAAGATTTGATATTTCAATTCAACTGATATGATAAAGAAATATTGAAACTATAACTAACGATTTCAAAACTTGTTTTGAATGATTAAAGTTCCGCCACGAGACAGTTGAATTAGGAAATTATTTTCGACGGAATCGAAAAATTTCAAAGGACTTTTCGATTTGAAACGTAAAAAAAAATTTTTTTTTGGAGGGGGGCACTTGCCCCCCCAATCGACTCCAGAAAATTTCTTTGTTATAGAAAGGCGGCGACTCAAAAAATGTATGTCTCCGAAAGCGCAGCAAAAAAAATAATTTCAGACCCGCCCCCCCCACTAGAAATCATACGTCATGGGAAAAAATTATCGTTTTTCGATAAAACTTCAATGAACTTTTCTGTAGTACTCTTTTTGAACTTTTTTTTCTTTGGGGGAAGGGGGGTATCGTTAAAATCGATGGGGTCAACTAGTTTTTTTTTCGCGTTCAGACCCTCAAATGGTCCCCCGTCCTTTAAAAAGTCCCCTGGCACAATCCGCATTTCTCTACGACCCCCACTTTAGACTGTGCGCTTCCCCGTGGACTATTTTGAATAACGAGAGTAGTTTTGATTATATCTGTCAAACTAGATGGTCAATCACTTTGATTTTTTTTTCACAATATCTGTGATATAATGCTCTAGCTAAATTTCTTAATTTTAGTACTAAAGATAGAATTAATAATGTGCTGTTTGCCTATGCATGGTCCATATGTTACGTGTTAATTGAGTCAACTTCAATTATATATATCTCGGGTTCTGGATGGTGAAACTTGTTAAAATTTTATAGAGGTGTTGTTCACATGTTAAACAATTGTATGCCAAATTTCAATAATTTCCAATTCAACTGTCTCGTGGTGGAACTACCTTAAATAGTCTCCTAATGAGGTTCTAATTCGATATACAGTAATGATGAATGAAACAAGCAGTGATCCTGAACAACTCTGAAAATAAAATATTATTCTGTTACTGAGCATATAAAGACCATCAACTGAAAATAATGGCAAGAGTGATAGTGTATAGCATTCCTTACCGTTTATTATGGACTCTTCATTGTTGTTTAAATAAAATTACAAATGTGAATGGAAGCAGAGTAGAAAAAATAATCCTAAATTATGGTGTCCTGCTTACATTTCAGATCACAAGTTCGAACAATACCCTATAGTGGACTTGTAAGAGACAATTGATACCTTACCTTGAGTGAAATCCAAAGTTACCAGTTGGCGGCTGTCCACAGAGATACACAGAACACTAAGAAATATTTTTTGTTTTGGTCCAGTTATACCAACTTTCGGTTATTAGGCTCAAGCCCATGTTTATTGGAAAAAAAGTTGGTATAGTTTTATATAAATAAGCTTTTATCATCAATCTTCATTGTTACCCCCTCACATGACATTTTTGGATGTCGTCAAATTTGCTATATCTGGATCCCACTTCCGAATTTGGAGTATTTCGGTTTTTTGCCTGCTTTCGTATAATGTATAATCAAATCTTTGCGCTCTCAAATACTTTCAGAGTCAATGTGTATGTCTTCTATTTTTACATCGAAATTTATTAACAAAGTGGAGGCCACATTTTCCAACCGAATGTAACGAAATTCGGCACAAAAATACTTTCCATCAATGCCTCGGATAAATTCGAGGATGGGCCAAATCGGTCCAGTAGTTTAACAATGGCGGCTGTTGGAAGATTTTAAGAAAATCTCAATCTTTCATTTTCTTACCAATATCTGCTAACTGTAGGTCTCTTCATAGAGCTTCATTAGCTCGACAATTTTTATTCAAAAACTTTTCTCTAAGATGTACAACACAAATAAAAAATCGCTGTAAATTACCATTCATGAGAATGAATAATTTTTGTTTACCCTGAATGCTCCTTTCATTCGCTTGTGTCAATCAAATACTATTTGAGTTTTCCTTCCGCCGACAAACAGAACATCATAGTATTTCAACATTTCTTGATTTCAAAAAGTAAAGTTTGCACAAAAATAGAAATGCTATTTTTGGTCCCAATGAAAATTTTAAAGTTTTTCTGGCACATGATTCGTTAGCTTAATTGGAAATGGAAATTTCAGAATCAATAAAAATTCTGAATTTTACCTTTCCGATTGGCAGTGCTAATGTTTACCTTCTTGTGTAATCTACTCTCATATTTTGGACTGACGAAAACAGCGTTTTGTGATATACAGGGCGTTCACAAAGTGTAAAAATAGTCATTTTCGGAGGTAAAGCTCGGACAGGTCAATTTTGTATTTTAGTTTTCCACCTTCAGTATACTGTAACTTGTGGTATGGTTGAAAGCTATCAATTTTTAATATAAAACTATACCTTTTCAATTTAAAAAAAATATTTATGACGTCATATCTTGTAGGGCAAAAAATCAATTTTTTGAAAAAAAGGTGGAAAACTAAAATACAAAATCGACCTCTCTGAGCTTTACCTCCGAAAATGATCAACTCGTAAGATAATGGAGAGTTTCCACACTTTATGAACGCACTGTATAAGATCATATTTATGCTAGCTAATCAAGTTTGTTGGCCATTCAAAATATATTAGAATAGTAGAAGGCAAAAATTATATAAATAATGACAAAATGTAATAAGAATTTCTGTTACTTCTAGAAAAAAGGATAAATTAATAAAAAAAAACTTTTTAAAAACAAGCTTTTATTCGAATACTAAAAGTACAAAATAATTGCTTTGGATGTGTGACGTAGGTTATTCCGTGAGTTATAGATTCAAGAGCTTGCCGTGCAAAGTTTTCATTTCGAATACAGATGCGACAAGCTTTTGAATCTATAACTCACGGAATAACCTAGTCACACATCCAAAGCAATTATTTTGTACTTTTTAGGGTATTTGAATAAAAGCTTGTTTTTAAAAAGGTTTTTTTTATATATTATTTTATTTTGTGCTTTTTAGTAAGTACCCCTAACACCCACATACCACTTTTGAATCGAATCGGACCATAATTACAAAACTCGTTCGCCATCTTGAATTTGTGAAGTTTGACAAAAAATTCATAATTCCGACCCAAAACCCCTCATACCAATTTTAATAAATCACAACACCTCGGACATCTTGAAGCCGCCATTTTGATTTTAAGAATTTTGTCAGAAAATTCATAATCTTCGACCCTGAAAATCCCCACATACCAATTTTGAATCGAATCGGACCATAAACACAAATCTCGTCCGCCATCATGGAGCCGCCATTTTATTTTGTTTTTTTCCCTCTAACAAATGCATAATGCATTGTCACGGGAACTAAGAACACCTGCAAAATTTCACGTTAATCGAACAACTAGAAGTGGGTCAAATTTAACTTGCAAAATTTGATGACAAACATCGGTACGGGTGAAACTAAATAAAAGCTTGTAAAAAGATCCTTATCTTTTGAAGAGCCATTACTCATCCGCAAAGTACCCCAAAAATCATCGAGTGAAAAGCAGATATAGCAAATTTACCTTGAAAGTTGAAAAAGAGGAGTAACTAGAGCACGTAAACTCTGGCCAATATTCAATTATTCTATAGAAACAATTCATTATCAATCACACACAAGTAAAATTTTCAAAGCTCTAAAATCATCTTTAAGTAATTAAAAAACCATTTCTTATTGATAACGTCAAATCAACAAGACAAGACAAGTTATACTTGTTAATATAAAAATTTACTACCAGTGAATTGGTCTCGAAAAAAAAAGGATCAGTAATATAATTTTCTAATGAAGTTTCAGTTTATATTAGTTGAAAGTCAATTTTTGTGGAGGTTAAGTTCCTTGACATTTTTCATCTTACATATTTAGAAAACCAATTAAAAATATTTAATGCAATAATCGTGGCACCTTTGCCGTTTTAAGGTTTATAGATATTTTTCATCATTTTTTGTTTCGGTTGTTAAACCCTTCATAAAAAAATCTGATCAGAACCTACAATGTAACAAAAATTAAAGCCTATGATAAATAAAAATAAATTTATTGGTGATTACTTTTGTGAAATAAATTAAAACGCCTTCTTTTTAAAGGAAAATGGAAAAGTAAGGTTTTGGAAGAAACAAAACCACTGATTTGTAATTAAAATGGAATTTAGATCTTTATTTCCAAATCATGGTGCCCATAGGTATTGAAGTTGCCTGCAAAAACGAGAAACAGTGTCAACTAAAAGAAAAATATTTCAATACATTTGAATAATTTATTGGGGAATGAGTTTGAAAAATTGAGATATCATGACAGAAAACATTTTGAGTAACTCCAAATGTGTCCAATTTATGAAATTAAAATAATCTAAATGAAGATTAACAAAAAGGATATAAGGGCTGCCTATACAAGGTGCCATTTTTTTTGTTAAACAAAGTAGATATTACCATCTGCTTCTATAAATTATGTAAATCCACATGGAAATATTTATTAAGGTTGGGGAAATATGTTTACCAAACCAACTTTAGCTAAGATATTGATTTAAGATTTTATTCTTTATAAATTGACTAAATAGATTTACAGTTATATCTAAAGAATGATATTCCGAAAGGGATTGGAAAAGTTATCAATCAGTCCAATTCACCACAAATTAATTCTACATTCTCCTTGTATGCAGTTTTATAACCAAAATCAAATGTTTTATTTGACTTTCCATATGCTTATAAAAAATAATTTTTAATTGATGTAGAAATTTCGTTATTTTTACAATTGCAATATTTATCATGAACCTCACAAAAAAATGCAATGCATTTGGATAACTGCAATGGCCACTTTTTCCAAAAATTCTGCAAACTATCAAATAGATTATCAAGGTTATGTCATTCATCTAAAATTCTTTGTTTATGTACTCAATTCCCAAATAACAAATTTCTTTCATAAAAAAAGTGATTCAACTGATAATCAAGCCCTTTTAATTATCTCAGCAAGGTTTTGGTTCTTGGATAGGCGTGTTGAAAACTGTATCTAAAGAAATGCGATGTTAAATGAATACCAGAGTGAAAAAATAATCCAATAATTTCTAATAAAAACTAAATCAAATGTACACAAACCCCACTAAAATGTTGGAAGTTTGTACTGGGCATCATATACCAAAATTATACAGAGTGAGTTAGAAGTACTTTGACAAACTTCAGGAGGTGATTTCTCACAATACTCTAATATGAATTGTCCAAATAAATATATGTCTGGAAACGCTTCGTTCCCAAGATACAGGGTGTTGAAGTTTTATTTTTATTTTCGTTTTTTTTAAATAACTTTCAAAATCTTCTTTTTGTAGTTTTTTTGGATTTCTGACTCCTTACGGTGCCACTTTCTCCAGATCAGGTATTCACTTCACTTAACTTCACAAACATTAAATAGTATTCATCAAATATATAAATATTTAAAATCATATACAATGCTAGACAAAAAACTTGGAATATCTTCCAGATCAGGTATTCTCTCTTTCCAACAAATCCGTTGTCATCGGCCTGGTTACCAGCGTAGAGAAAGAGATACTTGTAGAACTTCACACATGTAATTTGCTTTACTGACCTTAAACGAAAATTGGTATTGTTCTTTGTTATTGCTCTTACTCGTAGGGGGCGCCACCTACATGTCTTTTTCTTTTTTGAAGATTCATAACTTTTTTTAGCGTACTTCTAGCACATTTTTCAGTGGAAAAATCATTTTTTTTATTTTGTCTAAGTATGAAAGCTACCCCTGTTACAAGTCGCTATAAGCAACCGTTTTCTAGATAATTAGACTTGAAAATTTCAAGTCGATTATTCGATAATCGATGCGTGTTGAAGTTATTACCATTAATTTGCATTTTTCACAAGAATGCTTAGGAAATGAATTTGACTCAAGTAGTTTTGGTTTTGTGGGGGGCGCCACCTATTCTATTTATTTTTACTCGTTTGAAACAGTTATTTTTGTATCAAGGGTGCAAAATCTGTATTTGTTTTAATAAAATTTGCAAGAAATATCAACATTTTATTTCAAGAAATTTTGAATATGTAGAATAAAATAAAGGAAACTAAATTGTGTTCAAATATATTGTTAAAGCGAAGATACAGGCATTCAGTCTTCTAGTCATTGAATCTCGTACCCGCTCAAAAATTAATTGGTGAGTTTCTTACTGTTTTCACAGGCGTCTACTATTCGGTTTCTTAGCTCTTTCCGTTCGCTACTGGAGTTTTATAAACTAGTGACTTCAAATGTTCCCAAAAATAAAAATCTAGCAGGTTTAGATCTGAGGACCTTGGTGCCCACACCTGGTTAGGTTCTTCTACACCCCTACCGATCCATCGATTTGGATAGACAGTAATAAGGAATTCCCTGGCTACAACGCTACAATGGGCCGGAGCCCCATCATGCATAAACCCATGGATCATTTCCAAGGGCATTGTAAGTATCGCCATTCAAATCTGAAGATCGGAAGAAGAAAGAAAGGACCTATCAAGTAATTATCAATTATTGCCCATACATTTACAGAAAATTGATACTGATAATGTCTTTCACACGGATTTTCCAGAGCCCAAACATGGTTGTTATGAAAGTTTGTGATAGCATTTCGGGAGAAGTTTGCCTCGTCCGTGAAGAGTACATATCTTAAAAATTGAGGATTTCCAGCCAATTTTCTCAAAAACCACAGACACATAGTAATGCGTTGGGGAAAGTCTCGTGGCAAAAGAGCTTGTTCCCTTTGAATATGGTATGGATAAAACTGTTGATCGTGGATAATTCTCCAAACTGTGGACTGAGTAGAATTGAGAGCTTCAGAATAATTTCTTGTACTTGTTTCTGGATTCTCCCCAAGAGCGTTCAAAACAGCTGCTTTCAATTGTGGGGTTCGGACTGCTCGTAGTCTTCCAATAATATCAGCTGCCCTCTTAAAGCTACCTGTTTCTGCTAAGCGACGGTGGAGACTGGTATATGTTGGAGATGAAGGCAGTACTCGATTAGGAAATCGCTCCGGTAAATACGTCTTGCTTCGCGCGCATTGCCATCCGCAAGGCCATAAACAAAATGTATATCGGCTAAATGAGCATTATTGTTAAAATAATCCATTTTTTCAAAATTAGTGTTTTAAAACTTACAGAAACTTCAACAAAACGTTCAACTGTCACATAATATGTAATTACCAAAACTACTTACGTAAACGTCAAATTCATTTCCTAAGCATTCTTGTGAAAAATGCAAAATAATGCAGATACTCGACCTATATCTCAAATTACAATAATCTAGTTAACGATACTTGCACATACAAGTGTTATACACTTAGGTGCAAAATAAAAAATTAAATGCAACTTATTATTTCCATAGTTTTTATACATATGTTAAAACTGTATATTATGTGAGCAATAAATAAAGAAATAAAGAAGAAAAAAATTGAAAAAAAAAATAAAAATTGTAATAACTTCAACACGCATCGATTATCAAATAATCGACTTGAAATTTTCAACTCCAAATATCTAGAATACGGTTGCTTATAGCGACTTGTAACAAGGGTAGCTTTTTTACGTAGATATGATAGAGGAATTGATTTTTTTACTGAAAAATGTGCTAGAAGTACGCTCAAAAAAGTTATGAATCTTCAAAAAAAAGAAGTATAGGTGGCGCTCCCTACGAGTAAGAGTAATAATCAGGTTCGAATTCGACACCTCAAAAAACCTCTCACTACCAATTTTCGTTTAAGGTCAGTATTTTGAAAGTTATGAAAAAATACGAGAATAAAACTTCAACACCCTGTATCTTGGAAATGAAGCGTTTCCAGACATATTTATTCGGACAATTCATATTAGAATATTGTGAAGAATCACCTCCTGAAGTTTGTCAAAGTACTTCTGACTCACCCTGTATATTATGGTAATTTCTTAAAGGTAAACATTCATCTTTTGTTAACAATAAATCTGAATCACTAACAATATCATTACTTGTAAATGTCTGCTAGAACACCAACTCATTTTTATCATTTTTGAAGAATACAAAAATCATTTCTAAATAGAAATATGCAATTTCATTTTCAGATTTCATAAAATTAACTATTTTGAGCTTCATTGATTGATTCACCTTGAAATATCCAACAAATATTGATTTCATTTTTAAATCTTTTACTTTGAAAAAAATACCTTCCTATTGATTTTCTGAAATAAATTATTGTTTCAATAGAAAACTCATTAGATATATTATGAACTAACAAAAACCCACATCAAACATACTCACCATTATCAGAAGTACAGAAACAGCAATGAATAGTAACATGAAACAGTGAATATCAACAAATCTTTAGACACAGCACTAGAAAAGAAAAAGACCAAGAATTTTGTCATCACTTTTATTAAATCTTAATATACAAAAATTCCAAACTCGAGGGTATTCCAGAAATTTCCTTCTACATCTCTTATGATTATAATAACCTTTCCAGATACCAACTAAACCCTTGCGGAGACGAAAAAATTGTGTGGAGCGAATCACTGGAAGGAATTGAGGGCCTTCGGGATGCCCCGAACAAATCGGGGCTCCCTCGCCTTCCATACAGCCACACGCCTCCCGAATTATAAACGCTAACTATCTTAAATGCCTACTAAATATAACACTAGAGGAATAACCGAAATAAGAAACAGTTAATTATATATAAAATTACCACTCTTGAGAGTTCTTAGGATATAGGAGGCAGCGTGCACGGCGCTGTCCTAAAGAGACAAAATGGCGCACAATATTCGCATATATATGTCGCAGATTTAGCATAGAAAGCTAATACTCACACCATAAGACCTCCAGGAAAAACGTCGTAGAAACACACTGACACACTGGGCTTTTTCTAGATGAGATCTGCTACATTCATAGGCATTTCGTCAATCTTTGTATTGTAAAACTGCTCAATGTCCTTAAGAGTGCGTTTGTCTTCCTCCGTCACGAAATTTATTGCTACCCCCTTACGACCGAAACGTCCACCTCGACCAATCCTGTAATGAATAAAAAAATATTTTATTAAAACCATCAATTCAATACTGAATTAGTCTTAGGAGTGATTTACAACATCAGACAAATGAAAGTTAACATCAGCACTCTCAGCGATCTTGGTGGAAAAATGTCATCATGTAAAGAATATTGGATTATGCAAAGTATTCAAACCCATGATCATGCAATTCAAATAAATAAATTAGTATGGCTTTGAAATTGTGTTTGGGATTTTATCTACATAGAAGGTATGTCAGAGATTTCATTTATTATTACAAGTTTTTATTTAGTTTCACTTGTTAGTTCGTTATACAGTAAATCGGTAGAAACGGGGGAGACTTAACCTGATGGGTCCAGGTGATTGTATTCCCTGCCTGACTCGGCGGGAAGCGGCGCATTAACCCGCTCGGGCACTGACATCCCAGAGCCAGTAGCCTGTTCTATCAGGCAGCCCTACAGTGGCTGTAATGATTCGGTAGCTAGGATTACTTAGCGGCTGATCCGGATCTGCCTGCGGCCCTATCCCTTTCGGATAGTGATTAGGCGAAATATTCAGGGACACCATTCGGAGAGTGAGCCGTTTTGGTGAGAGGTGCTCGGAGTGTGCATCCGTTAGGATGAGCCTCCGAAGTGAAGCCGTCCGGGCCATCGATGTTAGTTCATTAGGGTCAAATCTTGCAAGTGAATTTTGACAAACTTCTAGTTGTCCGATTGATTTTTAATTTGGCAGATTTTCATAATTCCGGTGACAATGCATTATAGAGTTTTTGTTAGAGAAAAAACAAAATGGCGGCTCCAAGATGGCGGAGATTTGTAATTATGGACTGATTTGATTAAAAATTGGTATGTGGTGGTTTTTTTTTATCGTTGAGATTTGATTTGGATCATGCTTTTTTGCGTCACCATGTCGCAAAAAAAGGAGAAACGTATTTAATATTGAAGAAAAATACCACTTCATATGACGATATATTAGTATATTAAAGTATAAGTGGATAAAAAGGGCTTTAAAACACGCGCGATTTTTCGAGCACGACGGCGCAGCCGGAGTGCTCGAAATAGAGCAAGTGTTTTTAAGACCAGTTATCCACGAATACTTTACGTTATTTTTTTTTATTGGTGCACTTTGAAATCATATATACTGGTATTATTACTACAAAAAAATAGAAATAAGAACTAATAATGCAAGAAGGTTGAATTGTGATGTGACATCAGTATACCTTTCGTTGTCATGGAAATGAGCAAAACTTCATTTGCAATTTGATTTACCAAAGATCAATATTTGTTGTCACCAGAGCTCAAAATGAATGATTCTAATATCGATTTTTTAATAGTGAGAGCAGAATGCTCGTTAATACCAGGCGAAATCCAGTGATATATATAAAAAGAATATGAAAAGTTCATCAAATGGATGGAGGAGCACATATAAATGACAATGCATGAGTAATATTTTATCTGACGTACAAGATACTCCTGTCAGATCAATAACCAAAATTTGTCATTTAGACTTCACGTTTCTCGATTTGTTGATGTTGTCATGGTTACCTTTAAAAAACGCGCGTTTTTTAAAGTTCGATTTAAACACGCTGAGGCGTGCTTTAAATGGGTAAAAAGGGGCACCAATAAAAAAAAAAAAAAATTTTCATTGAAATAAAAATATTGTATATTATATACATATATATCATATCAGTGTGTCTACACAGTCATGTACTGCTCTAGGAAAAATCATGTTAAATGTGGTTAGAAGTGCAAAATACATTTGGATTTTCACATTAAAATATTCCTGAGAATAAACTGCAAACTGTGAGTAATGTTTAAACAATAGATATATAAAATTAGAACTTTGACCCAAGTACACTTCTGGTGAGAACCATCAAATAACAATCATATATCCACAAAAGAAACTCATCCAATTTCTTTGTGAAACAGTAGGCAATAAGATAAGATAAGAATAAATAGCCCAGATAAATTAGGAGAAAATATGATGACCTACCTACAATCAATATTGAAGGAGACTTTACATTATTTGCAGATGATACCACATTATCATGGTACCGGAAAAGACACTAATATCCTGAAGCAAATAGTTTGCTCAGATCTAGCAAAGGTTAAGGAATAGTGTGATTCAAACTTCCTCTGTTTCAATGTGGACAAAACCAAAATTGTTAATTTCAAATTTAGTAGTGACAATTTGTTAATAGATGGAAATACGGTCGAAGAAACACAATGCACTAGATTCCTTGGTTTGCACATTGATAATAAATTAAAATTCCATGAACATATCACATATTTATGTAAGAAGCTGGCTTCAGGTTCATTTGCTGTGAGAATTGTTTCGAATGAACTTAACATATTCTCAGCAAAACTAACTTACTTTGTACTAGTAGAGTCCCATATACGATATGGCATTGCTTTTTGGGGATTCTGTAGCCAACACCTCATGAATCAAGTCTTTGTGCTACAGAAAAGATCCCTGAGATATATTTGCAGGGCTAGTTACAGAGATAGCTAGCTGTAGGCCTCTTTTTATCCAACACAAAATCCTAACTATGGTCAGCATATTTATTCCTGAGGTGGTATTGCCTAATCCATAAAAGACATGTTACCAACTCACCAGAACAGAAACCTCATATTACCAGGCAGAACAAAGATATTCGTTTACCTATACCAAAATCAACCTTGACAAAACATTCTAATATGTATGAAGGAAAAGAATATACAACCATTTACCAAAGGTTCATAGAGATACCTTGGATTTAAAAAAAAACAGAAACTCTGTTATAGAATATCATGACACATTGTGAATTCCACTGGCGTTATTAAAAATGTTATTTTTTTTTTTTTACTATTTCAAGTCTAAAGGTTCAAAAAAAATGTATGAGTATATTTTTATTTTCTGTTTTTGATTTTAGTTTTCTGTGACAAATGTGCTTGTGCACATTAATTTTAAAATTAAAAAATAGTTTGATTTGTTGAAAATATAAACAGGACGTTCATAAAATTAGATGTGGAATCATATGCGACTCAAAGATAAACTTTAGTCACTATCTTCCATTGTCAAGATAACCTCTTGTGGAGTATTCATGTTGAAAGGGAAACATTCTCAATTGAATATTGATAGAAAGATTTTTCTGAATTGAAATCCACGATTAAATGAAGTTATTTTTGTGAATGTCTAACAGAAAAACTATTCCGTAAAGCAGCTGGACATTGAACTACATCTGATAGATATTCGAAAGGCCCTAACTCAAAGAAAATCGAAATTGAAAATTTGCATTTTTATTCAGATAGTTATTTGATTTTCTATTCCAGTCTTATTAAGAACTCATAAAGATGAATGAGGCAAAAAAGAATGTTTTCCAAAGAGAGTACTCACAGAAATCATTCGTAACATTGACAGGAGAGACTCGCATTCACTAGGTCTTCAATACATTTTGTCGATCGAAAATCTATTTCAGCTTCATCATCAGGAAGACCGGAAGAAATGGGAAACACATTTTCAAGAAGCAATCTCACTTTGCAAAGATGGAAAAAGTTAGAATCATTTCTTTTGGAGAGACACTTTGAAATTAGTGTTTTCTGACATTAAAACCTGTCATGGGGTATTGAAAATATAAACAGGATGTTCATAAAATCAGATGTGGATAAGTTAGGGCCTTTTCAGAATATCTATCAGATGTAGTTCAATGTCCAGCGTGGCTTTATCCGGGGAAGTAGTTGTTTTCTGTTAGACATTCACAAAAAATAACAACATTTTAATCGTGGATTTTTCAATTCACAGAAAAAACTTTCTATCAATATTCAATTGAGAATGTTTCCCTTTCAACATGAGATGATTCCACATCTGATTTTATTAACATCCTGTTTATATTTTCAACAAATCAATCTATCATACCCCATGACAGGTTTTAATGTCAGAAAACACTAATTTCAAAGTGTCTCTCCAAAAGAAATGATTCTAACTTTTTCCATCTTTGCAAAGTGAGATTGCTTCTTGAAAATGTGTTTCCTATTTCTTCCGGTCTTCCTGATGATCGTGGAAGCGTGAAATAGATTTTCGTAGACAAAAATGTATTGAAGACCAAGTGAATGCGATGTCTCTCCCAGGCCAATGTTACTTAATGATTTTTGGTGAGTACTCTCTTTTGGAAAACATTCTTCTTTGCCTCATTCATCTTTATGAGTTCTTAATTAAGACTGGAATAGAAAATCAAATAACTATCTGAATGAAAATGCAAATTTTCAATTTCAGATTTTTTTTATTGAGTTAGGGCCTTTTCAGAATATCTATCAGATGTAGTTCAATGCCCAGCGTGGCTTTAGCCGGGGAAGTAGTTGTTTTCTGTTAGACATTCACAAAAAATAACTTTATTTTAATCGTGGATTTTTCAATTCACAGAAAAATCTTTCTATCAATATTCAATTGAGAATGTTTGACTTTTCAACAAAAAAAATTGTCATATTATTTGTAATCTTAATAATTTAATAATTTTATTTACTAGATATATGTGTTTACAATGTGTGCATGTATTTTATATTTACCTTGTAATTGTATATGCAGTGTTTTAACTTTTTACTATTGTTTTATTACTGATTTATGTTTGACGAATATTTATTTATATATATGTACAACTGCTTATTTGATTTTTCACTTTGTCAATGAGAATTTATTCTTGGACAATAAAGTATACATATATCTATATATCTATTTCAAATAGTTTTATTTAATTCTTTTTGGTCAATTATGAAATTCATCATCTTATTGAATTCTGACAAAAATTGATAATCTCCGACCTCAAAAAAAACCCACATACCAATTTTGAATGGAATCAGGCCATAATAACAAAACACGTCGCCATCTTGAATTCATGAATTTGAAGTCAAAAACATCATGATGTCCGACCCCAAAAACATCCACACACCAATTTTGAATGGAATCGGGCCGTAACCACAAAACTCGTCACCATATTGAATTTATGAATTTTGACAAAAAATTCGTGATCTGTTCCCAAAAAACCCCCATTCCAATTTTGAATAGAATCGAACCATAATCACAGAACTCGTCCGTCATACTGGAGCCACCATTTTGTTTTTTTCTCTAGCATAAATTAAATTCCATAATGCATTGCCACAGGAACTATGAACATCTGCCAAATTTCATATTAATCAGACAACTAGAAGTGAGCCAAAATTCACTTGCAAGATTTGAACTAAACACATACAAATGTGAAGTAAATAAATAATAGTTTAAAAAAACTAAAAAACACGCTTTTATAGAAAACCAGACTAAAAAAATAGAAAATAAGAAAATAAATTATTTTATTTAAAAAAAAAAGCGTGGGGTGAATGGTATTGCCTCCGCCAACAATTACCTGTGATCTGAGACATTTCTTACTTTACTGCCCTAGGTGTGTAATGTACTATATAATTATTGACGCTTTTTTTAAAATAAAATAAATGTTTTACTAATTTTCTATTTTTTTAGTCTGGTTTTCTAAAAAAGCGTGTTTTTTAGTTTTTTAAACTATTATTTATTTTCAACTTTTTAGTTTAGTTTTCTATTAACGCGTGTTTTTAGTTTTTCAAACTATTATTATTTTTTTTAACTATTATTCTCTATTCTCCAATATTGAATAGAATCGGACTAATCACAAAACTCGCGGCCATTTTGGAGCCGCCATCATGAATCCTTCAATATTGACAAAATAATCATAATCTCCGACCCCAAAAACCCCCACATACCAATATTGAATAGAATCAGACCATAATCACAAAACTCGTCCACCATTTTGGAGCCGCCATCTTGAATTTTTCAATTTTGACAAAAGAATCATAACCTCCGACCACGAAAACCCTCAGATACCAATTTTGAAGCGAATCGGACCATAATCACAAAACTCGTACGCCATATTGGAGCCGCCATTTTGTTTTTTTTTTCACACAAAAATTTCTTAATGCATTGTCACCGGAATTATGTACACCTGCCAAATTTCAAATCATTCGGACGTCTGGAAGTGGGTTAAAATCGCGCTCAAAGGAGTCGATTACAAACAAACATACAAGTGAATCTAATATAAAGAGTGTAATAAAAGCTTGTAAAATGAAATTTACTACAGATTGTCTGTCAAATGTGACAAGTTTTGTTGTTTGTAACTGTTGAAAGAAGATCTTTTTAGATAGAACCGGCTATATTTTATGCGATAGTTGCCAAAAATGGGGGATTTGGTGTTCGTAGTTCAATCACCTAAAGAAAGGAAAAAAGGTATCTAACTGAAAAACGGTATGAGATAGTCTCTTTTTTCTTCCGGATTCTTGTTCAGGAGGCAAAACACATAAGAAAAGTCCAAACAGCTATTTTCGGAGAGTAGGAGTGCTCTTACCGTTATTTACCTGCATGTCTCAAACTCGCGCTAGTCCAGCAAATAGATAATTAACCTCTATACCTTATCTTTATATTAGTTGATCTTTGAAATATCACTCCTAACATTTTTTATATCTTTCAAGACATGGAAAAAGATTGAGAATATTTTCAGTATAGTGTTGAAAACAAAACTATCGATCTATAGAGTGAATTGCAGTGAATGAATACATTGCATAAATTTTAGGGAACAAAGGAAAATATTTTGACATAAGTTAACTCACCTGTGAATGTAGTTTTCTCTATTAGAAGGCAAATCATAATTAATAACTAGTGAAACTTGTTGGACATCAATACCACGGGCCAACAGATCAGTGGTAATAAGGACTCTCGAAGAACCAGTCCTAAACTGCCTCATAATAACATCTCTTTCTCTTTGTTCCATATCCCCATGCATAGCAGAAACGGTAAAATCCCTCTTGTGCATATTTTCAGTGAGCCAATCCACCTTGCGACGAGTATTACAAAATATTACGGCCTGCGTAATAGAAAGAGTATCATACAAGTCACACAGCGTATCCAACTTCCAATCTTCTCGTTCGACGTATACAAAGAACTGCTTGATACCTTCCAAGGTCAGCTCTTCCTTCTTGACCAATATTCTGACGGGACTCCTCATGAAGGATTTCGTCACGTCTAACACATCATTAGGCATCGTCGCCGAAAGCAAGATGACCTGTACGTCAGAGTTCAGCATTTTGAAAACGTCGTGAATTTGATCTTTGAATCCTCTGGACAACATTTCATCAGCCTCGTCTAACACGAACATTTTGATATGACTCGTTCTCAAAGCTCGACGAGTAATCATATCGTATACCCTACCAGGCGTACCGACTACCACATGCACACCTGTTTCCAGTTTTCTCATATCCTCCCTGACGTTTGTGCCCCCTATGCATGCGTGACACTGAGCAGACATGAAATCTCCTAAGGCAATGACTACTTTCTGAATTTGCTGGGCCAATTCTCGGGTCGGAGCCAAAATCAGAGCTTGACATTCTCTGACCGTTGTATCGATTTGTTGTAAAATGGAGATTGAAAACGTGGCAGTCTTACCGGTACCTGATTGTGCCTGGGCTATAACGTCGTGTCCTTTCACACAAGGAATGATAGCCCGCTGTTGGATGGCCGAAGGTTTCTCAAAACCATACGCATAAATACCTCTAAGAAGTTCTTCTTTGAGGTTCATGTCATCAAAGTTATCGGTAACTTCTTCCCAGTTCGATTCGATGATACCATCAGGATCCATTCCTGGAGGTCCATCATAGCCTTGGGGCTCTTTCTCCTCACTGGCAGGGCCATTCTTCTCCCACTCTTCATTACTATAAAATAAACAGACCGGTTAAGAATAGAAAGTGTATTGTGGTCCGAGCGCTTTGATCTGCGGTCTTTTTGTATTGTGATATGAGCGGTCGGACCCCTGGCATTTTTGTATTGAGGTCCGAACGGTCGGGTCGGACTCGCGGCTTATTGGTATTTTGATCCGAGCACTTCTGCAGATCCTAGTCCAAATGAAAGATTTCTTTAAATAAAGTTCAGGTATAGCACTGTTTTAAATCATTTAAATATTCTCATGAATGCCTTCTCTCGAGTAAATTAGGTGATGCAAGCACACTGTGACATAGCCTGTGAGGAAATAATGCATAAGTTCACATGCTCGAACCAAAATGCCGCGGGTCCGACCGCTCGGACCCCCATACACTCCCTTAAAAATATACTGATAACCTTCACGAGAAATGAGTCATTCCTAAACATATGCTAAAGTGGAGAAACTGTTTCATCTAGTAAAGTTGATAAAAAGTAATTCCAAAGATTTGAAAAGACTGAAAATTCCAGTTACATAAGAGAGAAATTTCCACATGTATATCCCAAATAACGTCAAAAAGACTTCTGAAAACCATTAGTACCACCTGGCGCAGATCTATCATTAAAACACAAGCACATTTTATTCTTGCAGCAAGAGCTTTTAGGAATGATAATCCATTGAATTACACGTTCTTGGAACGGGCTCGAAATCTGTATGCGCCATGTTGGCAAAAAAGGTCGTGGACATACATTCACGCCGAAAAATCATCCAAAATAAAATACAAGTACAAAGGCCGCACCCATTTTATTAAGAGAACTTTATCCATAGCGTATAATGAAACATTTCTACTTACGATTCAACAATAAACACATTATTTCCATGATAAAAAACAAAACTTACCGTCTATCTTGCAAAGACATGTCTACACTCCGCGTTTCGCTGAACGGAAAAGACTGCTAAGGTTGGGAGCGAGCCTTTATGTAACTACGCCAGGTAATCGTTGGGTATCTGATTGTAATTAGGGTACGGTGACCGTACGGTCGATGGCTTGTTTACCAAGACCCTTTCAATGTTTATGATGCAGATATAAGGATATTTCTCAGTAGTAAGTAATTTCTTGAATATTAATAGTTATTATATGGAACTATATTCTCAGGCGCCAAAACATGGCCGTTCTTCTGCTGTATTTCCGGTAGTTCTTGGCTGTCAGAACAGCCGCCAAAATTTAAAGTTCATATTTGTGGGAAATATACCACTTGTTAATTTTGACAAATAAATATTTTTTTTTCTTTGATTCATCACCACTTGATAATCGAAAAAAAACATTCCACATTGGACTTTTTCAAAAGTGAAATATCCTAAATTGGGGATAATAAACTATGTCAGCGCTGGATTTTCGATATACCGTTAAATGCTTTCTGATTTTGTAGAAACAAGGTCCATAAATTGAATAAATTTCCAAAGAGAAGGAACTCCTTGTTTACATTCAACTTGGTTCGTATGAAGAATTTTCGAATCCATTCAATGTGAGAAAATGTATGTGCTCATTTTATTTAAGGAGTTGAACTTAATTTCAAACCAGTTTGGTTAAAAAATGAAAGCATATGTTTGACAGCGAAAACCCAAATGCAAGAAGTTAGATATAGGGAAGAACAATAACGCTCAAAAGCAATGGGAACACGCATTATTTTTAATTTTTCTTTGCCTCAGTTCGGTCCTCATAAATAACATTTTGTGACATTAATTTATCAAATATCAAAATTTTGTAGACATTTTCAAGTTTAAAAGGGCTCCTCAGTTCAGACTCGAATTGACCTTCACTTGAATAATTTTCCCAAAACACTAGCGCCAGTTGTGGTTGTTTCAGGAATATAGATAGTCGATACTATTTCTTACAACCCAAACATAAACTCAAGCTCACTAATGTGATGTTTCAGTAACAATTGAGAATACTACGATGATAAAAATATTAGTACAACATATAAACGAAGGCAGATTAAATTATAATTGACAATTCGAAGCAACTAGCGGTAAAACATTGAACTGTGTGGAGTAACGATGCATACGTCCATCAGAGTCGCTAGGAATACGTTTTTGTATGTGATGAAAATAGGCGTTATCAATTTCAAATTATAAAAGACATGGAATATTTTTTCAATTTGTCGCTGAGCTTTCTAGGTGGTAATCTTTAGGTGTAAATCAAAATATTCCAAAAAAGGTACATATGCGTCTATACTATATACCATACTAAACTCTTGAGGTAGGCACAGTTGCCAGGTGTCAAAATCATGTACTTGAGTATAGTTCCTAAACTACAATCAGAGGGTGTGTCTCTTATTTTGGCTTAGGACCACTTTTATAGGTTCCAGTTAACCTCTGGTCGAGTTAACTAGTGGTTAGAATAGTGTAACGTAAATAAACTTAACTTGGTTTTAATAATTTATTTCACACTTAAATCTACAACTTAATTTATATTACGCCACTGTATAGCTCGATCGTATGGGCTCGTTCAGACTGTCCGACTCCACTTGAGGGTTGCCTATTTATCTCCGATAAAGCATTCTCGATGTTTCGAATTCTGGCAGTTGGCGACCGGCGTGTTCCAATTGTTTCCAATATTGACCGTTGTTTTCCGCGGCAGAGCGACTGGATGGTTCTCGAATATCTCCGGGGATGATCTCATCGTTGTCGATGGCAACGCGTGAGGCGACAGGTCCGGCCTAGGTTCGTTACATTGCCCCCTTCTTAAAGACATTTCGTCCCGAAATTTCATCCTTGGAGTGTGACGATATCTGCATGACTCCCCATATCTGCACCGTGAAGTTCGATGGAAGTAACACTCCACGGTCTTCATGATCGGTCGTGGAAGAGGGTTACAGCAAACCAAAATCTTGACGCCGCTGGATCTGAATATCGCCTCCAGCATACTTCTTATGACTCTCCAGTCCAACCCACAGGACAATTTTGGAATTGCTAGATCCACCAGATTCTGGTCCACCATAGTATCTCTTAGTTTGGTGAGACTCTTCCAGACATCTTCATAGGACGGTTTATCTTGGGAATGCCTCTTGGTAACTAGGTAGTAGATGTTTCTCTGGCCTTTCTTCAACTGTAGCACCCCACCAACTTCTGGATTCTGCTCCCGCAGTGTTTGGAGTTGACCAAATTTCTTGGAGAACACTGCGGCGATGCCCCTGGACATTTGAAGATCTTCTGCCACACAGTGCGCTAGTGCGTAGTCAGCAGGCACCTCGAAAAGGTCTCGTGACTCCTCTCTAGTAACCCCATGTAGAACTTTCTGCCCGTTTGAATACAAGGACATAAACTTCTCGAACGTCATATCATCCTCCGGTGGCTTGAGGGTGCGAACTTGGTCATGGTTTCCAGCGTAAGGGGCCAACCTGTTGAAATGGACGACCCTTGGTTTCCCTCGGGTGGCTTATGGATTCGGTACACAAGGTCGTTTATCCTTTTCACGATTTTATACGGGCCTTCCCACGAGTTCCGCAACTTTGGTGATAATCCACGACGACGTTTGGGGTTGTACAGCCAAACCAGGTCATCAACTTTAAATCCTCCAGCGTCGGCCTTGATGTCATAGGTCTTCTTCATTTTATCGCTGGCACTCTGGATGTTCAACCGGACTCGTTCGTGGATGTCGTCCATTCTCTGCCGAAGTTTGCTGACGTAGTCCTCTCCCGTAGTGTCTTGTCCTGACGGTATCCCAAACTTCAGGTCACAAGGCAGTCGCAGTTCTCGGCCCATTATAATACTAGCAGGAGTTTGACCGGTTGACTCGTGTACTGCGGATCGATAGGCCATCAGGAACAAATGAAGATACTGGTCCCAGTCTCTTTGATGGTCAGAGACAACCTTGGACAAGTGGCGGTTGATCGTCCTGTTCATCCGTTCCACCATTCCATCGGACTGCGGATGTAGGGCCGTGGTTCTTGTCTTGCGGATGTTCAGCAGTAGACATATTTCTTGGAAAAGGTTGGATTCGAAATTTCTGCCTTGATCCGAGTGCAGCTCCATTGGAATACCGAATCGACATATCCATTCTTTCACCAAGACGTCGGCGACGGTGATGGCTTCCTGGTTGGGCAGGGCATAGGCTTCCGCCCACTTACTGAAGTAGTCCATTGCCACAAGGATGTATTTATTCCCGTGGTCGGATACGGGAAACGGGCCGGCGATGTCAATGGCGATTCTATCGAACGGCTGCCTACGTTGTACTGACGCATCGGGGCCTTGGGTCGTATTCGAGGTCCATTGCTAGCAGCGCATACAGCGCACTTTCTGCACCAGTCCTGGACGTCAGCTTGACAATTGGCCCAGTAAAACCGTTGCCTCACTTTCTGCAGGGTCTTCGTCACTCCCAGATGTCCTCCGGCGACTCCATCATGGATTTCCCGCAGCACTTCCTCTCTTCTGTTCCTGGGAACAATTATTTGGCGTCTGTCTTCCCCACCAATATCGGCCTCCAACACCCGTTTCAGGATCCCATTGTCCAGAATAAGAGAGTTCCATTGTGCCCAATAGGACTTAACAGCCGGCGAGTAACCTGCGACTTCCTGCCATGATGGTCTTCGATTGCCCTTCTTCCAGCTGACGACTAAGCCAAGGTCAGGGTCTCTCTTGGTCTTTCTGGATCTTGCTGTCATTCCAGTTGTCATCCATTGCCGCGGTTCTACAAAGTGTTGCTTCTTTCTCTTCTGCTCGTCGGCAATGTGAGCAATCATCTGGACATGGTCTTCGCGACAAGGCATCTGCATTCTTATGGCTAGTTCCGGCTCGATGTTCGATCTCGAAATCGAATTCTTGGAGTCTCTCGATCCAACGTGCTACTTGACCCTCAGGATTTTTGAACTGTAAGAGCCATTTGAGAGCTGCATGGTCAGTTCTCAACAGAATCTTCTTCCATACACGTACTTGTAGAAGTGTTCCACTCCCTTTACAACAGCTAACAGCTCTCGCCCGGTGACACAGTAATTGCGCTCTGGTTTGCTAAGCGTCTTGCTGAAATAACCAATGACCTTCTCCTGTCCCTCCTGGATCTGAGATAGGACAGCTCCAAGTCCCACGTTGCTGGCGTCCGTATCCAAAATGAATTTCCCTTTGGGTAGGGATAGCTCAGTATAGGTGCGTTGATCAAAGCTCCTTTCAGCTTCCTGAATGAGTCTTGACATTCTTCGGACCACTGGAACTTTGTTTGGCCTTCCGTGAGCTTGGTCAGTGGTTTAGCGATGTTGGCGAATCCAGCACATATCGGCGATAGTATGTGCATAAACCAAGGAAACTTCGAAGTTGGTGAATGTCTTTGGGATGGGCCAATCCTTAACAGCTTTGATCTTCTGGTCATCCACTGCTACTCCTTCCCCAGAGACAACGTGGCCGAGGTATCGTACTTCTTTTGGAACAGATGGCATTTCTTAGGGCTCAGCTTCAATCCGGAGTTCCTCAGTCGCAGGAATACTTCCTCCAAGTTTTTCACGTGGTCCTCAAACGATCTGCCGACCACAATTATGTCGTCGAGATACACTAGACACGTGTTCCATGAGAGTCCCTTCAGTACTGTTTCCATCAATCCTTCGAATGTGGTGGGAGCATTACAGAGCCCGAATGGCATTACGGTGAACTGCCACAATCCTGAGCCGATGGTAAAAGCAGTCTTTTCTCGATCTTCCTGAGCCAGTTCTACTTGCCAGTATCCACTCTTCAGATCAAGGGTCGAGAAAATCGTGGAACCAGCCAACGTGTCTAGGGTGTCATCTATTCTCGGGAGAGGGTAACTGTCCTTCGTGACATTATTAAGTTGGCGATAGTCTACACAAAAGCGTGTCGATCCATCCTTTTTCTTTCTTTAAAAAAACATGACGTTAAGAGAGACATGACATATTTGTCAATGTATGCAAGAAGCGAATAAATATTTTGCAAGTTAAACCAATTTATTTGTTTCTTATCCACAAAGAAAAGTTCAAGTACATAAAGTACAAAACATATTTGGTCCTTCGAACGAGATATTACCAGTGAAAAGGGCGAAAACATCGAAATTAGGAAGAAAAATTACCATATATTCGAAGCAAAAAGGGATAGACGATAGCCATAACAGCGGCGCAGTGGATCATTGCAACTGGAGCAGGGGCAAGCAACAGTGTTTATGTACAAGAAAGACTAGTGAGTTCCTTCCATATTACCTTCCCAGATTCCAACCACTGTTTTATTTTGAATTGCGTTTATTTAGTTGTTAACAAGGGTATTGCAAGTAGCTCTCGTTCCGTGATTCGAAATAAATTGAGTGTGATATTTATTTGATAATCTAATCTCTATTATTTACAAAGATGGCTGAAGAAATCAAAAAGTTAACATTCAAAAGATCTTCACTAAAACAACGACAAGCAATGTTCAAAACCTATCTAGAGTCATTTACCATTTTGGTAAGTGATAAACCTCTTTATGAAATTCAGTATGAAAACGTTTTAGAATTACAGTTACGTTTAGAAAAACAAGAAGTTTTGTTAACTGAATTCGAAGATGTACAATTTGCAATTGAAGCTTCTGAAAGCGATCCAAACGAACAATTGATTGAGAGGGAAGAGTTTCAAAAAACGTTTTTTTTTGTAACCTCTTTGGCTAGAAGTTATATTTCAAAATATTATACTGCAAGAGACGCAAACAAGTTAGCTAGCCAAAATATGCAGTCAGAACCTAACCTCCTTTCACCAATTGAAAATATTAAATTACCACAAATACATCTACCAAGGTTTTCCGGAGCATACGAAAATTGGCTAGAGTTTCGAGATACGTTTGACTCGTTAATTAATTTGAATCCTGCAATTAGTCAAATACAAAAAATTCCACTATTTACGGGCAGCATTGGAAGATGGTGCAGCGCAGGTTATTCGGTCTTTAGAATTTTCTGCTACAAATTATACAGTAGCTTGGGAAGCTTTGCTCAATCGTTATAATAATGATAGTTTGTTAGTGAATAATCATGTCAAGTCGATTTTTTCTATTGCAACGATAAATCAAGAATCAGCTCATGATCTACGGAAACTTCTTGACACTGTTTCCAAACATTTGAAATCATTGGAAACTCTTGGACAACCAGTTGAACACTGGATACCCTACTTATTTATATATTGAGCAATAAATTGATAAAATAACCGACGAGAGTGGAAGAATTCAAGGCTAACAATAATAGGGCAAACAAGCAACAACTTCCACATTTGATGATTTCAAATCGTTTATAAAAAATAAAGCTGACCTACTAGAAACCTTGAAATCAACCAATGATGTGAAAATATCGAAAGGCAAATCTTCTCGTTACCTATCAAACAAATACTCAGCATAGAAATAAACCAATGTGTGTTCTGTAAAGATCATCATCACTACATTCAAGCATGTTCTAAGTTTCTGAAGTTACCTGTTCAGGAGCGTATTGAGCAAATTAAGCAATAAAACTCTGCATAAATTGTTTACGTGGAAACCATCTCAACAAATATTGTTTTTCGGGTCATTGCAGAAAATGCAACGGTAAACACAACACTCTTCTTCATATTGAAACCCAAAATACTCAAAAACATGAAAATGTTGAACAAACTACCAAGGCAAATTGTGCCAGTACATCTGAGAGTGAAATAGCCAACTATTCAAGTGTTGATCAGTCAAAAACAAATTCAAACATTCTACTATCAACCGCATTGGTGCAAGTGAGAGATAAGGCAGGAGGTTTACATACTTGTAGGGTCCTGCTGCCAGTACATCTGAGAGTGAAATATCCAACAACGTCATTTCATAACCAACGAATTGTGCCAAAAATTAAATTTACCAAAGACTAAAATTCACATATCGGTAGTAGGGATTAATCAAGTGACGACTGATATAAATCAACAATGTACAGTAAACATAGAATCACTTCATAATGCATTCAGCAACAATGTTACCTGTTTAATTTTACCAAAAATCAATGAAAGTTTACCAAATCACCCTGTAGATATATCGATGTTGAACATTCCTCAGCATCTCAAATTGGCTGATCCAGGTTTTAATGAATGTGGCAAGATTTTCTATGACTTGCTGTGCATAGGTCAAATTTCTTTGGGTAGAAATTTACCAAAATTACAAAAAACCGTATTTGGGTGGATTGTTTCCGGAGCGATTAGTCCAGTTCAATCATCTTCAAGGGTTCATTGTAACTTAAGTACCAATGACATAAATTCCCAAATACAAATTCAGTTGTCAAGGTTTTGGGAAATCGAGGAACCCTTTCATGAAAATCCTATTTTTCCAAAGATGAAAATTTATGTGAGGAAATATTTCGAAAACCACAAGGCAGGGATGAACAAGGTCGATTTATAGTACACATACCTATAAAGGGCTCCCTCAACTCTCCAGGTGACTCAAGAAAAACGCGTTCAATCGATTTCGATCATAGAATCTAAACTTAAGAGAAACCCTGACATATGTCAATTATATGTTGATTTCATGGAAGAATACATACTACTAGGTCACATGTCCAAAATTCAGGGCCCCATAAATGATATAAATTATTTTTTTCCTCATCATGGAGTGTTAAATGAGAAGAACCAGACAACACGTTTGAGAGTAGTCTTCGATGGTTCTTGTCCTTCAGAATCGGGAGTTTCATTTAATGATTTGCAATATGCAGGTCCAACCATACAGGATGACCTTGTGTCCATCCTATTACGTTTTCGTGAATATAATATAGTGATTTGCGCAGACATCGTCAAGATGTATCGTCAAATATTTGTTCAACCTGAACAACGATGCTTACAACAAATATTCTGGAGGAGTAATCCATCAGAAAATTTGCAGATTTACCAATTAAATACTGTTTCCTATGGGACCAAATCGGCTCCATGGCTCGCAGTTCGTTGTTTACAACAACTTGCTAAAGAAAACGTTGAAAGGTTTCACAAGCCTCAACTGTCATGTTGCAGGATTTCTACATGGACGATCTTTTAACTGGTTGTAAAACGGTAGAGGAGGCTGTGAGGTTGTGTGACGAAATCTCCAGTATTTTGAATTCTGGGGGTTTCACTTACAAAATGGGCTTCAAACCACAAAGGGTTCTTGATCATGTGCAAGCCATAGATCCTTTAGCTATTTTAAAATTGGGGAAAATGAAAGAACAAAACCTTGGGACTTTACTGGTTTAGCTCAGCAGATGCCCTAATGTATAGTATTGAAAATTCAATACAACAAAACCTATTACCAAACGGTCAATTTTGTCCGGATAGCGCAGATATTTGATCCACTAGATTATTAAGCCCTTGTATAATC
Organism: Gonioctena quinquepunctata; assembly: GCA_018342105.1. Taxonomy (NCBI): domain Eukaryota; kingdom Metazoa; phylum Arthropoda; class Insecta; order Coleoptera; family Chrysomelidae; genus Gonioctena; species Gonioctena quinquepunctata. The sequence continues at coordinate 313,559 of JAFIRS010000484.1, read as the reverse complement.
TTAGGTAAAATGATACTTCAAAAATTGTGGATGCTTAAACTAACGTGGGATGAAGCAATACCGGAAAATGTTTATTCTAATTGGTTTAAATTAAGAAATCAATTACCAGAATTGAATACATTACAAATTACCAGAAGAGTTTTGAGTAATGAGGTTACTAGAACAGAGCTACACGCTTTCTAGATGCATCTCTAGAGGCTTACGGGGCAGCTTTATACGTACGTATAATCACCAAATCAGGCGAAATTCAAATTCGACTTTTATGCTCAAAGGCAAGGGTTGCTCCATTGAAATCTCTTACCATACCCTCAATTAGAGTTATGTGGTGCTTTGTTGCTAGCTCAGCTAGTTAATAAGGTAAAAACGTCTATGAGAATTCAATATGATGCTTCATATTATTGAGTGATTCTAGTGTTTGCCTGTGTTGGATAAAACACAGCCTAATATTCTTAAAACATTTGTGCAAAATAGAGTTGCTCAAATTAGTCTCTCACCAATCCTTCTGATTGGAATTTTATTAGAACCAAGGAAAACCCTAGTGATCTTCTAACCAGAGGAATGTATCCTAAAGATCTGCAAAATTCCACGTTGTGGTGGCTAGGCCTCCTTGGCTAGCATCATCCAAGGATGTCTGGCCTAGTCAATTAGTCCATTTATCCATGAAATCCCGGAGAGGAAAAACAAGGAACTATCTGTCATACCGTCAATCGAGTCGTTAATGAATCTGACTTATTTCCGATGAACCGATATTCAAAATTAAAACGATTACAAAGAGTAATGGCATACTGCCAACGATTCATTTTCAACTGCAGAAATAATGAGTCTAATCGAAAGTTTGGTACACTTGATGTTCTCGAATTAAACCAAGCATTGAATTGTTTAGTTAGATTATCGCAAATTGAAAGCTTTCCGAAAGAATTGTCCTTACTAAAAATGACAAACCATTACAAAGGGATCCAAAATACTCTGTTTGAATCCATTTATGGATCAAAATGAAATTTTGAGAGTGGGTGTAGACTACAGTTATCTAACTATAATTTTGATAAAAACATCCTGCTTTACTTCCAACAAACATCACTTAACCAAATTGATTTTCCAGCAAGAACACAAATAGACTATTTCATTGCGGTTCTCAACATTTGCTATTCTCTATTCGCGAAGTTTTGGCCATTGTCTGGACGAAATTTAGCGAGACAAACGGTTCATTCTTGTTTGAGATGTTTTCGTGCTAAACCTCGTCAAAATAACCCAATAATGGGCAATTTACCAAAAACAAGAATTTGCCCTGCACCAGCCTTTAATCTGACCGGAGGGATTATGCGGACCAATCAAAATCAAAGATAGAAAGGGCCGAGGAGCAAAGGTGCTGAAGGCATACCTATGTTTATTTGTTTGTTTAACAACAAAATCCGTTCATCTAGAACTAGTTAGTGATTTAACCAAAGACGCGTTTATAGCAGCGTTTCGACGGTTTAGTTCTCGTAGGGGTAAAACCAGCAGAAGTTTATTCCGATAATGGAACCACTTTTGTGGGTGCTAAGTCAGAACTAATAGATTTAGCTAGTTTCCTATCAAATAATCATAACCAAATCCAGGAAGACATCACCAATTTAGGTGTCACTTGGCATTTTATACCTGCCTATTCTCCCCATTTCGGAGGGATCTGGGAGGCAGGAGTTAAGTCGGCAAAATTGCATCTGAAAAGGGTCATAGGAGATACTTGCTTAATTTTCGAAGAATTATTAACCTTGTTAACCGAAATAGAGGCAATTCTAAATTCTCGTCCTATTTCCCCAATTCCTCAGATCCCAATGATTTTTCCGCACTTACCCCATCTCACTTTCTCATTGGTCGACCATTAACAACACTGCCTTATCCTGATGTCACACATATCCAGACCACAAGACTGTCAAGATATCAGTTACTGCAGCAAATGCAGCAGCATTTCTGGACTCGCTGGTCAACGGCGTTCATCTCAGAAATGCAAATAAGAACCAAGTGGAAGATCAATCAGCTTTCTTGAGGTTGGCGACTTGGTGGTCATAAAGGATGATCACACCTCACCACTTCATTGGCAGCTTGGACGAATAATCTCCTTATACCCTGGGCCAGACGGAATTACAAGGGTTGCAAGTATCCGAACTACATCTGGTACAGTGAAGCGATCATTTTCAAGAATTTGTCAACTCCCAGTTGAAAATGAACAGCAGTAGATACTGATAGTGTACGTAACGACAAGTGTAACGTGCAAAACCAGGAACTCTATTATATAAAACAAATGAACTGCAATTTATAATTTTCCTTTTAATTTATTTAAGTTGTTGTTGTTTATATCTTTGAAAGTTCAACCCTTTCAAGGCGGGCGGTATGTTTACGCCTATACTATAATTGTCTAATGACAGGTGAGAAACATGACGTTAAGAGAGACATGACATGTTTGTCAATGTATGCAAGAAGCGAATAAATATTTTGCAAGTTAAACCAATTTATTTGTTTCTTATCCACAAAGAAAAGTTCAAGTACATAAAGTACAAAACAGTGGGCAAGTTGTTGGGTTGGCTAATCGTACCTCGTACGCCCCGGATCACAGATGAAACTGACGAGCAGTGCCCTAAAATTGTTCCTTTCTTTAAGGTCACTGGAAAGTAATTGACATTCATGACCCTTACCGGTACAAATTTTTCAGCACGTAACAGGGTTTTCCCTAGGGCAATCCCTCGTCCAATTTTCTCATCATGAAGTTTGGGCTCGAACATCATCACGTCTCCACTGCTCGCACTCCCGTCCAGGCGAGCCTCCAGGATGGTTTCAGCCCTCTCAGGTACGCTTACATCTTCAGCCAACAGCACACGGATCAACTCTTCACTTCTCCCATGAAGTACCAGCTCTTCTCCGTTGACACGTAGGACGCCGTCTTTGAAATCCAATTCAAACCCTCTGGAATTCATGATGTCCATTCCGATGATTGCATCGTCTTCGATGTCCGCTACAAGTGCCTGATGTTTCACTTTAGTGCTGCCCAAAATTATTTCAATCGGTAGCTCGCCATATACAGTAGCTGGCTCCCCTGTTGCTGTGCGTAGTCTCCAAGTTGTCGGTTCAATTCGTTCCGGTGTTCTGGCAAAGGAAGGTCCGAGAATTGTCCTAGTCGCACCTGTATCTAGCAGCATGGTGCAAGGCTCGTTATTGATGAGACCGTCTACGAAAACACCTCTGTTCTGTCGTTTCAGGATAGCGACATATGCGTTGTTAACCGGGGCTTGTGGACACAGGCCGACGATTGCCCCTTCTCGTCGACCTTCTTTAGTTTTCCTGCATCGAGTCGTGTTTGAATGTTGGACATTTGCTACGCACATGTCCAATTTTGCCACAATTCCAGCATCTTATCTGTCTTTTCTCAGGCAAAACTTCCTTCATCACTTTTCTTATGGCAGCTTCCAAGTCAGCATGCTCCTGTGAGTCTTCTTCAATACTTCGAACTTTACTTTGGTTTTTGCAGGATTGCTTTGCTGCCTCAAATTCCAAAGCGCGTGCCAGTGCGTCTACGAGATGTGTTGGACGAGCTAGTGTCAACGCTTGTCTGGTTTCTTGGTCACGGAGTCCATCCAAGAATGCCTGAACCGCTAATCGCTCCATTACATTTTCCGGTGTGGCTGGATATGCGAGACGAACCAAGCGTGCAATGTCAGCTTCGAATTCTTGTAAGGATTCGCCCGATTTCTGGCAGCGATTTTTCAGTTGGGAGTGGTATACGTGTTCCAAATGGGCCTGGCCATATCGTAATTCTAGATGTTTAATCAGCTGATCATAGTCCTCCTGTTCTTGGGCGGTAAGAGTTTGTAGAATATTCTCGCTTCTCCACGTAATGCAAGTGTTAGTGCTACAGCTCTTTCCCCTGCATTCCATCCATTTGCTTTGGCCGCTGCTTCAAACTGTCGGCGGTAATTTTCCCATGGAGTTTTTCCGTCGAATTGAGGCGGCTTCATGGAAAGCTTCCCTATTTCAGAAATGACCTTGACATCTTTTATACCCTCTTGAACTTTATCCGAGTTCAAACTCAAGTCCAGCATTGCATTTTCGTTAACCATCTCTGTGGAGGGCGCACTATTAATTCGTTTTTCCAGCTTACTGATCGTTTCCTTTATTTTATCTACCTCCGTGTTCATTTGCTCCCTAATTTTATCTATCTCTGTCTCAACGGTTCCCATTCTTTCTTCTAGAAACTTAGCCACACCACACAATTCTTTTTTGATCGTTTCCTTTATTTTATTTCTTTCCGTTTTTTTTTGCCAGGAACTCTCTTCCAGGCTTCTTGCATTTCTTCCAGGCTTTTGGATTTTCTAGAAGCTTCTTTCCAGATTTCTAGAATTTCTTGAAGCTTCTCTTCCAGATTTCTAGCATTCTCTTCCAGGCTTCTTGAATTTTCTCGAAGCTTCTCTTCCAGATTTCTAGAAAGCTTCTCTTCCAGATTTATAGAATTTTCTTGAAGCTTCTCTTCCAGATTTCTCGAATTTTGTTGCAGTTCTTCTTTCACGGATTTAGTAGTTTCTTCGAGTTTATTCATTACCAAACTTAAATCGCCTCCGGGAACTTCGAATAAAAATGTTTCGGGGTCCTCACCTTCTTGTATAAGTCCTTCTGCAAGTCTTTCCTGGAGTACTTGCTTTTTACCTGTTGTTTCCAGTTCCCTTTCCTCCAATTCCTGTTTCAATTCCGCTACCTTCAAATCCGCAAGGCGCACTTTTCTTGAACACATTTTGTCTTTGACGAGGTATCAGTCTGTTTTACACGAAAAGTTTATCAGTTTGTTAAAAATTCACTTCGCGAATTCTTTTCCACGGGCCACCAGTCTATTGTCTGTTTCACGCGAACAGTGTAGCAGTTTATATTCCCACGCACAATTGTCCACTTCGCGAAAACCGGCCCACTGTCTATTTTTGGCGTACAAAAAGGTCTATCAATTTATTTTTCTGACTATCCACTCCACGATCACTTGTTTATTTTCAAAATCTCGCTTCCGACACCAATTGTAAGGTAAATAAACTTAACTTGATTTTAATAATTTATTTCACACTTAAATCTACAACTGCATTTATATTACGCCACTGTATAGCTCGATCGTATGGGCTCGTTCAGACTGTCCGACTCCACTTGAGGGTTGCCTATTTATCTCCGATACAGCATTCTCGATGTTTCGAATTCTGGCAGTTGGCGACCGGCGTGTTCCAATTGTTTCCAATATTGACCGTTGTTTTCCGCGGCAGAGCGACTGGATGGTTCTCGAATATCTCCGGGGATGATCTCATCGTTGTCGATGGCAACGCGTGAGGCGACAGGTCCGGCCTAGGTTCGTTACAATAGATATTATGCTCGTTTTATGATCGGGTAAAGGCACATTCTAACCACTAGAAAACTCAACCAGAGGTTAATTGGGCCTTAGAAGGATGGCATAAACGCGGAATGTGCGGTGTTGCCATGATTACAGCAGCGCCCTCACCTATAGTGGACCTATCCATGCATGAGGTGTGATCATAGAAATATAATAAACACATATTTCTATGGGTGTGATTCGGTGTGGACAATAGTTTACAAGCTCTGTCAAAATTTCGAGATCGGAAGCATCATATAAGCATTGTACTGTACGCTGCGGTCGAAACTTTTACCTCAACAGATCCTCCATAATTAACGTAAATATATCACATAATGCCAATATAAACCAAAGATTCAGGCTGGTTATGTGGTGAAGACTGATCTAAATTATGTGGTTCCATGGTTTGTCCGAATCCGCAAAAAGTTAAAATTTTCGAACTTTATTGCGACATGTCGGATGAGTATGTTTTCGCCTCAAGTTGGATTATATTGCAGCATAGGAATGGGAAACACGCATGTACCCCTTTTCTAGGATATTTTGATTTGCACATAAAGATTACCACCTAGAAACTTCAGCAACAAATTCAGAATATTGAAAAACTGGTCAATGTTCTCAATAATTTGAAATTGAAAACGCCAGTTTTCTCATCATATCGAAAAACGTACTCCTAGCGCCTCTGATGGACGTATGCATCATTACTTCACACAGTTCAAACTTTTACCGCTAATTGCTTCGAACTATAATTTCATCTGTCTTCGTTTATATGTTGTACTAATATTTTTATCATTATGGTATTTTCAATTGGTACTGAAACATCACATTAAAAGTAAGTTGAATTCATGTTTGGGTTGCAAGAAATGATATCGTCTATGGATATTCCTTAAACAACCACAATTGGCGGTAGTGTTTGGATGAAGTTACCCAAGTGAAGGTCAAATCAAGTTTGAATTGAGGAGCACCTCTAAATTTGAAAATTCCGAAAAAAAAATGGGATTTGAGAAATTTGTTTTCACAAAATATAGTATATGAGGACCAAACTGAGGCAAAGAAGATTAAAATAAAATCATGCCATATGAATACAGCGAATGTCCTTGGTCGCAGACCTTATGAAGAAAAAGACAGATAAATGTCAATACAATGAAAATGACCCCGCTTCCATGAACTGCCATTATCGTTAATTTCAAGTTGCGATAACTGTTTGTAGAACGTATGCGATCTTCGAGAAACGTGTTCATAAACCCATTGGTAGAATAAGAGGGATGGATATGAACGTGATTAAACAAATATTAGTCAAAGGATGAGTGTTTTGGTAAGGAACAATGACAACATTATATATATTTTTCCCAATATCAATTGCAGAAGCATAAAAAAGTCTTGCGGCGAAATCCTGTGAGCAGCAGTGGCGGAGATAACTAATTTTATTTAGATATTTTAAGATTTTAAAAATACTTCATAAATAATGAAAAATGAAAAAAAAAAATAAAGACAAGCTTTTATTTATACAAATACATTAAGGAAGAAAAATAATTTCTTTCATTGTTTGATGTAGGTTATTATTATATCCTAAAACGTATTTCGATCGGCACACACCAAGACCATAGACGCTACTGGTTTTTAATCTTTCAGAGCAATTAAAACACAAATATAACGCGTGATTCATGACCTCCCATCGTAGACACATCTGCCAGCATCGATGTCCAACTCGATTGGCCCAGACGAATCGGGTGTACAATAGACAGCCGGTACTCGAGTCCACGTTGTCTTTTGATCTACCGTTTGCCGACGGAGAATGTTTACGAGTAGTACATATTATTTTTCGTTCTGTTTCTTCGCATATACGCTCGTGTTAGCGAAGTGAGTTTTCATTTGCTCCCTATAGAAACAGCTTCTGCAATTGATATTGGATGGACTATACATATTTGTGTGAATTCATAGAGAAGCTAGGTTTTGTACCAAATGAATAAATACTCAACCTACTTTTATTTCATTTTCACCTTTTTCTGGATATAACTGTACCAAAGACTAGAGGGGATTTAATATCCCCAGACATATCCTGACAGTAATCCTAAATTTAAAGTTTCTGAAAAATTGAAACATGTTTTTACTTTATATTTGTGCTATAAACTTTAAATATTAAATGATTTAATGACTCATTTTGGTATCATTGAAAAAATTGTTTCTAATATAACAAACTTACACTTGAATTATTTGTGCTTTAGTATCTGTAACTTTTTCAATTTCTTGGTCCTTTTATTACTAGTTTCTTCACTTTTGAAATTTCGGTTGGCATACTTACACAATATAAAATATTCTCATTTGAATTTCAATAAATAAATCTATATTCTAGTCTGAAGGAAGTGAGCGATGCAGTGTTCTGTGATATATCTAAAGCTTTTGACTGTTACGTAAGCTTCATCTCTACCGCTTCAGTCGACGAAGCTTCTAAGTGAAATAACCCAAATTGTGAAAACTGATAGTGTCTCAGCTTTTGGGCAAATTAAGAGATGTTCACTATTTTGGCAGAACACACGACTATCTTTGTGCCAGAACTCAAATGATCTTCGTAGTAAAATGACTCGTATATGTATGAATTAATTTGTATCTTCTCTGAACTACCTTCCATTTGCCCATGAGATGACGATCTTCTGACTATAAGTATATTTTATTTGGAGATGGAAAATTCTAAATATAGTGGATATTTTTTTCTAAAGAGCCATGGATCCCTTTGTGATGGTCCGGAATTCACTAGCCAAAATCAAGATATCTTCATAGAATGAAAAGTCCACGCTTACCTGTGAAATTCATGTGTTTATTAAAAAGTGATATGTATACTAATAATAGTTCATTAACCTTATCGATCTTGACAGTGGGCCTTGTTCTTCGACCAACTGGTTGGTTTAGATCCCCCTCCTCCGATTATCTCATGCGGGGTTTCACTGAAAAATAAAAGGAAAACTGATTTAGATTGTTTTCTCTACTCGCCTTTGTTAGTAGGGCTCACCTTTTCCGGATAAGTCATTCTAAGATAGCTGGAAGCAGCCTAGACTGTCGCAGACCAGGATTAATCGATTTCTCAACTTCATCCACATATTTTATGATATCTACAACTAACTCACTGATTTTGTTCAGGTCAGAAGGTTGTTAGAGAGGTAATGTTCCGGCAGAGATGGACACTGAATGGCTTGGTAATAGTTTGTATCGGAAAGTTTAATGAAACAATGTCATCGGGGACATTTTCCAACGCCCCATCACTTTCCTACCTTTCCTCCTTCCTTCGTGGAAGTTTCCATGATCCCAAAAAGTCCGTTTATGAAGAAATCACTTTGGAAAAATCACCAGATCCTCAAGAAAAATCGGGCAGTCATCTGATTTTTGACAGATGTAGACATTGTAGTAAATTTCAAGGATTTCATCTCATTTTCGCGCCAACTGTTCTGTGAGGGATCTTGTTCGTAGAACAATAATCTTTGGTACTACCCTCAACTAAGCAGTCTGAGGTACGTTCCATTATTATCTCCATGGAGTATAATTCACTAAATAGCGTTCGAAAATCGTAAAGTTGTGTATATTTTACTATACGACTGTTGTTCGAAAATACCCAAGTATTCGCTACCGAGTTAACTCTCGTAACTCTATAAAATAGCTGGGTTTATTTAACTCCACAAAATTGACACAACTCACGGAACGGAAAATCTCTTTTTGCTGTGTCTACCACTCTCACACCCAACCCAAGATTGAGGTTGTTCATGTGTATGTGTTCAATACTTTCCACTGATTTTTCCCACTATGACTAGATATGTATGAAAAATAAACAAATCCATCATTGGCACAAAAGTTCTGTGAGGTGGTTGACGACTTTACTACTATAATCTACCCTCGAATCTACCATTGTCACTCCCTACTATAAATATTACCATTTAATTTTCAATTGGCGAACAAGATTCTAGAAAAGTTATCTGCTATTGTCAACAATATGTTTTCTCGGTTTTCATCAATTCTCATTGTTCTTGCTATTTTTCGTTTTTTAACAATAACAACCTGTCACTCGGACTTTGTAAACAACTCCAAATAAATTCCGCACCGTTCGAATATTACATGAATAGTTCTCAACTTCAGAGTAAATTCAATAAACTTTTAAATACTTTACTCTACGCTAGGAATCTATAATCGAACTTACCTCTGAGTAATTTTTCCTTATTTTCTTCGAGAATGTTGATTACTTTTCGAGCAAATAATATGGCATTGGTTCCTTGATCAAAATCTAAGAGAGACCAACAGTTGAAACAATAAATTGTCATAATAATTGTCATAGGTACCCCTATAAAAAATGAGAGTTTATTTAGGGTCTCCGAATGGCACCAATTGTGACTCATTACAGTAAATTTATGAATGACCCATATATCGGACACGGATTTATGATGACTCATTATCCTCACTCTAAGTTTATGAACACGCTTTTTGCTTCTCTCACTGTCTCAGTTGCTGCACAGAGTAGTTACACAGAGGAGAAGGCTAGACAAGACAAACAAAATTAGAGAGAGATGGAGTCCTTTCTCATGTTAAATGCCCCGGGAGAACTGTCGGTATTATGATGCCCTTCTTTACCTACATAAAGGTAAATATCAACTGAAGCAATATCTCCATTTTGAATGATGACGTTTGTTATGACACAGAATTGCCAACTTCACAAAATCTCAAAATTAATCAGGAAATTAAAGGAATAAATAATTTTATTCTACATAAAACTCAAGCAGTCACCACTATATTCGATTTCGAAAGCGAGTTATCAATTAATTATTAATTTTTCATACATTTTTTCGACCTTATCACTTTTGTTGGCAGTATTGTCCTAATTCCAAATAAAACATAATTTAGAACTGGCAACTGTACCCATCTCGAATTAAAGGTCCGAGGCCAATGGAGCGGCGAATCAGACGAAATACCGATCCCAGACAGCAACTCAACATTTGGACCTCCATATGAAGACCATTAAGGATGTAAACATACAATGGACGTCCAATGGACGATATAAAGTTCACACTTTTGGATATCAATAGGACGTCCATCCAGAGCCGGATTAAGAGGGGGGCAAACGGGGCTGAAGCCCCGGGGCCTCCACAAGAGAGGGGCCTCCACAATATAAATTTTTAGGTAAAATTTCCTAACAAATACCGAAGGATATGCAAAATTATATATAAAAAATCTGACAAAGAAAGAGCAGTTCTCCCACTTTTTCCTCTCATTTTTGAACATTCAAAAACATGTTTCGTATTCTTGTCAAAATCCATGGTTAATATTAATCTTCGATCTGATGAATCATGTGTATTTGCGAGAAACAATCACCAAGTAAAACATCATACTATTATACAAAATATTATATCGTATCGAAATTAGCTGTAAAAACAAGAACAATTGAATTAAAAAAAATATATACATTTTTTTAAATTAAATGAAGGATTTTCTGTCGATGTTCATCTTCGAATTACACAAGCAATCTAGATACACAATGAAATTCAATAATCATAAGCAAAAGAAAATAATATTTCAATTTATGAATATGATTGCATCAAATTATTGATAAGAGCCCATAATAGAACAAAAGTTCAAATTCTGTTGACTATTTTTCTGCCGATTCTACAAACACTTTGCCCGTCTATACCTGTTTTTCCTATTTATTGGCGTTGACAAGTGTCCGCTGAGTGGCGCCCTTGTAACAGAGAAATCCCCGAAATCTGAAAGTGTGAGTCTAAGAGAAGGATGACATTCCGCAACAAATGTAAATCCTTCTGAAAAAGGACTATCTATCTATCTATCTAAGATGTTCTACTATCAAATTCGTGAAAACCAAAATTTCAGAGCTACATTCTCAAACATTGAAATTACAGTGATTATTTTTTGACATTGCTAGAAACCAATGGAAACGTTCAATTCAAATAATTCATATACGTTTTGGCCAATCAATAGTGGGAATATTCTACCTAGAAATTTGTCGCGGGAATAATTTGAGGTATTTTGTTTTTTTTGTCTGACAACCTATATTTTTAATTTGACGTCTGTCATCAATTCGCTAGAAAAGTGTGAAATGAATCAAAACCGGTTTAGTACATTATATAATTTTGCAAGGAAATGTGTTTATGATCGTAACATAAAAAAATAATCTAAAGAATACCACACGAGAGTTCGATATAGTAGACAATAATTATCTAGATTTCTTTCTCAAACTTGTTGGCAATAGCCACTCGAGCCAGTTGGTCTCTCTTGTCTATTGCCTGGTAACAAGTTTTCGAAAATCTGTCGAATTATTTTCACTCTCTTGTGATATTACAACTGAGAATGTGATGATGTCAAATTGCACTGAAAAGCGCTCATTTTCCAAAATGAAAAAAATAGGCGAATTACGATGAGACAAAGCCGCCTATCAAAGTTATCGCTTCATAGCATTGAGAATGATTTTCTCCGAATGCTGGATTTGACCGAAATCATCAATGATTTTTCGTCGAAAAAAGCTTGCAAGAATCCATTCGTTTACGCTGTTATTTAATTTATTTCTTGTATTTTATTATACCTACATATGCTCGTATCGAAATAATTTGATTTGTTCCGCAATAAATAAACAAAAAATGGTTTGAAAAATAATTAGGGGCCTCCACTCCTTTGTTGCCCCAGGGCCTCCACACCTTTTAATCCGGCCCTGCGTCCATCTGTGGACCTTATTTAACAAACTGCATATCCAATGGACTTCCAATGGACTCCCAATGGACGTCCAACAAATATCTCAATTACGTCCATTTTTATACGTCCAGAGGATGTTGTTCGTCGTTTTGTTTTATGATCCTCTGGACCACTTTTGTATTTTGAATATTTTCTGTTCTAATTTATTTTGATTTGTTAATTGTTAAGTTATAATAAAAATAAGCCGATAAAAATTGGCAAAACCATCGGCACCACATTAAAAAAACATGATATTATTGCTTTTGAGATTTGAGATTTAGTGCATACATTATAGATACATTTAAAATAAAGTTTTGTATATGCATTTTATCATTACATTGCTAAAAAGATTTTTTGCGAGATTTTAAAGTTGTGTTAATTCAACAACATGAAGTTTGTATTCCCTAAAAAGTATTGCTCTGAAACCTGTCGAGATATGCAAATGAAATTGGTGAGTTTTAAGAGGTAGTTATTTCGCATTTTTTGACATGCAATTAAGAATTTTATGTTCATATTGGCGCACATACGGGTAATGATCTCAATTTTTTTAAAGAAAAAATGGTGCGCCACTGAGATATTTCAAATTAAAAATCATTTTTTAATTTCTCGTTCAATTTGTGACAAAAAATCTCTCTTGCCTTTTTTCATATGGGACGCCGTTTTTATGCAAAAAAATAAAACATCTTAACGCGTATTTGTCATTACTTTAATACATTATCTAGTAGCGATGCTAGTAGGCTACTGTCAACATTCTGTTAAATACGAATATTTCAACAAAATGTCAAATTAGCGTTCCTTCATTTTTAAGCTTTTAGTTTGGTATAACATTAATGTTAATAAGTAATTAATTTTTCTTTTATCGAAAAGTATGGAAAATTATACAAATGCGGAATTTTCAGACATGCATTTTGTCTATGGTAGAAGTAATGGAAATGGTAGGCAAGCTCGACGATTGTATGCTGAGTTGTATCCACGACGTAGGGTACCCCATCACACAATATTTGCTCGTCTTCACCAAGATTTGCCAACATACTGAATGTAAGCAACTTCACTGTATTTAAAAGTCTCAAAGAACAACAATTGTATCCGTTTCATATTCAATTTGTGCAAGCTCTACTACCTAGAGACTTTTTTCCGCGCCTAGTTTTTTGCCATTGGATTCTTCATCAAATCGCTCAAATTCCTAATTTTCTAAATGGCGTTTTGTTTACTGACGGGGCTAATTTTGGACGACAGTGTAGACGAAATTTCCATAACAATCACCTCTGGGCTGAGGAAAATCCACATGGAATCTTTGAAGCTCATTTTCAGCATCAGTTTTCAGTGAATGTATGGCTTGGGCACAGTTTATAGCTAAAGAAGCAGTTAGCTCACTTGGCCCAAATGCATGTTCCAAGGTAACATCCACTCCAGGGAAAGAATTGAGGATGCGCAGAAGACTGTACGCGATTATCGCTCTTCGAAGTATATGAAAAATGTCAGTATTAGAGCTCATCCAGTATTGAAACGACCTTTTGGTAGGTAGAGAGGGGGAAAACACGAGTGGACACGATTTGCTGTGCTACGGCGAATCTTCACCAGTGTCTTGGCATGAAGCGTTTGGAAGGTTAGGTTTGTTTAATTAATAAATAGCTAGTGCAGTTATTTATTCAACTTTGCAATAGTTTACTCGTTACCTTGCCAAAATGCCCAGTGTTAAGTTCTATTTAGTAGCGGAAGTGTTAGGAAAGTTATAGGAGTGTAAGTTCTCTACGTCTCGTGAATCGCCTATACCAAATAATTTGGTACGCCAATGGAATTTCTATTAATAGCCATAGTTAGACAATGGTTCGGGTATCTTCGATAAAAATTGGTTGTTAGGTGGGGGAAGGCCAAAGTGGTCGTTTCAATACTGGATGAGCTCTAGTAACACAGTAACACGCGGTATGCGCGAAGGATACAAATCAGAGTTGCGCAGTGTACAAACGGGAACATAAAGATCAAAGTGCCGACGCCAAGTGAGCGAACTGATTCTTTAGCTATAAACTGTGGCTTGGGGTACTTGATGACCTGTTCTTCTTGAAGAAATTCCTCTCTACAGCTGAGACAATACTTCTGGTTCAAGCATGATGGTGCACCAGTCCATTCTAGCCTTATATTACATTATCATTTAGATACAGTATATCCAAATCGTTGGATAGGTAGAGGAGGTACGGAACATTGGCCTGCTCGATCTCTGGATGTAAATCTAGATTTTTGCATTTGGGGTTTTCTTAAGTCATTAAGTTAAGTTTATTCCACTCCCGTCGAAAATGTTGAGGACTTGAGGAATCGAATTATAGCGGGCTGTGAGACAATAAGAAATACACCAGGAATATTTGCGCGAATACGACAATCAATGAGGCGAAGAGTTGAATCTTGTATCACGTCCGATTGAGATCATTTTGAACAATTGTTGTAGCTTTGCGCCTATTTATTTTAGTGTTATTTTCTGTTATTGTTCTGGTTTAACATTATTGTATTAGATAGTTCTAGATAATGTATTGAAGAAATGAAAAATACGCGTTAAGATGTTTTATTTTTTGCATAAAAACAGCGCCCCATACGGAAAAAAGGCAGGAGAGATTTTTTGTCACAAATTGAACGAGAAATTCAGAAATGATTTTTTATTTGGAATATCTCAGTGGCGTACCATTTTTTTCTTTAAAAAAATTGAGATCATTACCCGTATGCACGCCAATGATGCACATAAAATTCTTAATTCCTTGTCAAAATAACTACCTCTTAAAACTGACCAAATTTCATTCGCATACCTCGACCGGTTTCAGAGCAATAAATAAATAGTCAGTTTTTAAGAAAAACTTTAACATCCCGTATCTGGGAAACCGAAGCATTTGCGGACAAAAATTGTGAAGCAAACTGTAATTTTTTCATGCAGAATCAGCCCCTGAAGTTTGTCGCACTTATTCACTAACACCCTGTTATAAAAAAATATTTTTGGAAAATTAATGCTTAAAACATTTTTTTTCTTGGGAAGCCATGTTTTGGTATGTAGGCATAACTTTTAATTCTAAACAACTTTTTTCCAAAACATCTTGCTGAATTTTTTGAAACTAGGGTACCTATACCTACTTTACTCCTGTACAATTTTTATATTTTTTGACCTATTCTGTATATTGCACCTAATATGATTATCGCACATTCCCAACTTTCGGCCATATTTGTATTTTGGTTGTGGAATTAATTTTAAATATTCTCATATGTTGCACATTTAAATGACCACACTATATATAGGTACACAACCTAGGTACGTTTGAAATAAAGGATCCGAACACTACTCACACTTGAAATGAAGGATCCAGGCACTTCCTCTTTTTCGAAATACCGGATCCATGCACTTTTCAATAATTACTACACTGTCAACTTTGTTCATTATACTTGCACATTTTTGTGTCACTATTTTCACACAGTGCAACAGCACATAAACATATCACAATTGTCGACAGTAAGTGTCAACATGTTACCATGGAAACTACCATAGAAATATAATAAACACTATATTTCTATGGAAACTACCCATCTACATCAAAATTCATATCTGACTTTCAGTTTTCCGGTTCGTTCAATATTTTTAAGATTACATCGACTAGATCTCAAAGCAGACAAAGAACCTATAAAGTTCTTTTAGTTTTTCAAGTTTCATCTTTATTGAAACGTTTTAAACATCCCGCCAACAAACTCATCGAAAGTTGGCTGTGGGGTAGAATAGTGTGGAGCGCCTTTCAAAGCGCAGCCGCAGCTGTCAAGTTGAGCTTCCGCTTGACACTACAATCCTGCCCTGCCAGACAAAAGTATTCGGCTTCAGTTGGTCGTGCGGCAAGTGCTCCATCCGTTCCAATTTTTTTAGTGGGTAGCTGTTCGTGTGTGCAGTGATTTTTAACCAAATTTAATCAATATGAGCTGGCAGGATTATGTAGACAAACAACTCTTGGCCTCGAGATGCGTTTCGAAAGCCGCAATCGCTGGACATGATGGAAATGTGTGGGCCAAATCAGAAAATTTCGATGTGAGTACACTAATGTTGAGACTTCCTCGAAATTTTGACGAAAACATTGAACTGATTTTTTCGACAAAGTTTTGAGTCATGCATGTTTTGGCAAACAAAAGAATGTCAGGGCTTGGTCACATTTTTGCACTGCCGGTTTTTTTTTCAAAAATACTTTGTTTTTTTATTATCTCGGGGTTTGAATTAGGCGAATAAGGTATTTACTTGATATATTGAGTCAATTCATGGCGAGTTTCATGGTTTGTAAGCAGGAATTTCCCGAATCGAGCCGGTTCGAATTCAAGATGGCCGCCGACTCGCGAATGTGACGTGTAGGATATAACTTGGGATCGCGAGAAAATTGTCGCTACCGGCATTTCATTTGGCCTACCATCGAAATCGTGCCTTAGAATATGTTCACACAGTCAGCAGGTCATTTATAAACATTTCACCACGGAAAATAACCTTACCAATATTCTTTAATTCTTTATCATATATTATAATGCAAATTAGTCTAGGTAGGTATCTAGTTATCTGAATTGGAAAACAAGTGACTAATGCACGTCGACCAATTGGTTTTCAGCCAGATTTTACTTCGATCGTGGATATTTTTAAAAGAGATGTGTGAACAGTATGTAGGTTGGTTGAGTAACGGAATGCTAGAACCAGTTTTGAATTTTTGAAACTCGAATATAGCGATCTCGCAAATACCTGTTCAAGCGACACAGTGGATTCAAAGTTGTCTTGACCAAATTCGTTCGTAGACTCATTCATTTGGATTCATCGAGCAGGCAAGTATTGGTTTACCCTTGACCGAAGTGACATTAATAAACGCATGAAATTTGTCCATCTGGCTGGCCAAAATGATTGATTTTGCATTATTTATCATGTGTGACAGCGACTGTAGATAACTTCAGGTTGAAAATTCACCCCAGCATTTGACAAAGGCACCCCTTCCCTATCCGACGGTAGCCTGCAAGTGCATCAGTCCTTTCAGAACAATGAGTAAGTATCTATACCTACATTGTGTTATTGATTCGGACGGGTGGTCAATGAGCTGTCCTCCGTAGCCTTAACCTTTGGTTATCAATCGATATTTTTATTATTCACATATTTAGTCAAAATAATGATCGGGTTGCTTGTTGTTCCAATGATATTCGGCATAATAATCACTGATTTGCTAGACAATGAATTATATTTGATGCGAAGAAGGTACTTCTTCAGACAATAAAGTGTACTTTGAATTTTAATGATAGCACAGGTCAGCTTGAATCTGAAGTTTGGATTCTTTATCACGTATAGTTGTCAAAAACTCGACTCCTTAAAATTTTATTAAACATGAAACATTTCATACAACTTGAAGTGAGTTTATACAGCACGTAAAATAAAATAAGAAATAAAGTAAAATAAGAAATAATAATTTTCAGAGTGTTTATAGAGCTGAGTAAATTAATGTAAGAACTAAGAAGCTGTCAATCGAAATTAGGGATTTTATGTTGAGGTTACCTCAATTTCAATGATGTATACTTGAAAAATTTGGTATTGTTTATTGAATAAAAAATAAGCCACTGTTGACAACACTAACAATATAAAATCTTCGTCATCTAAAGACATTATTGGCCAAAAACGAAATTTTTAAAAATGGAACTGAACACACCATTTTTCAGTTATGAAAACAAAAACATGCACTAGGACGAAATAGCTATTATATCATGTCATCTATCTTCAACTTTCGTCAATTTGACCAGTGTGAAAACAGAAACCGTCGCGCCAGAAACGAAATATTAGTATATGCGCAAGGGTGTCATATGTTATTCCTTCAAAATCTTCCGAAATGAAATAGCAATTGGAATTTTCTACAGTACTATGATGGTGATGATGAATGAAAGTTTACACACAATTATGATAAAAATATGATAATGGTGTTTCTAATAAATCATAAGATCATATTTATCAGTGGCTGTGACAATAACATACAAGATGGGATAAAAAGGGCGTATCTGGAAATTTCTTTTTACAGTATATTCAGAACGAGCTGAGAAAGCATACCTACCCCATTTCGGATTTTGTATCTCAATACTCACCCTGGAAATTACCCCGTATTCAAAAAAATCTCCAGAACAGAGTTAATTAATCGTTTCTGGAAATTTCTTTTTCACTCTATATTCAAAACGAGCTGAGAAAGCATGCCTACCCCATTTCAGATTTTGTATCTCAATACTCACCCTGGAAACTACCCCCGTATTCAAAAAAATCTCCAGAACAGAGTTAATTCATCGTTTCTGGAAATTTCTTTTTCACTCTATATTCAAAACGAGCTGAGAAAACATACCTACCCCATTTCGGATTTTGTATTTCAATACTCACCCTGGAAACTACTATTCAAAAAAAAAATCTCCAAAACAGACTTAATTCATCGTTTCTGGAAATTTCTTTTTCACTCTATATTCAAAACGAGCTGAGAAAGCATACCTACCCCATTTCGGATTTTGTATCTCAATACTCACCATAAAAACTCATTATGAAATGGGGTAGGCATGCTTTCTCAGCTCGTTTTGGATATATAGTGAAAAATAAATTTCCAGAAAGATGAATCAACTCTGTTCTGGAGATTTTGAATACAGGTTAGTTTCCAGGGTGAGTATTGAGATACAAAATCGAAATGAGGACTCTCAGCTCGTTTGAATATATAGTAAAAATAAATTTCCAGAAACGATAATTAATCTGTTCTGAGATTTGAATACGGGGTAGTTTCAGAGTGATATTGAGATACAAAATCCGAAATGAGATGCTTCTCACTGTTTTAATATAGAGGAGAAATAAATTTCGAGAACGATGAATAACTCTGTTTTGAAGATTTGAATACGGGGAGTTTCCAGGTATTTAGATACAAAATCTGAAATGGCGTAGGCATGCTTTCTCAGCTCGTTTTGAATATAGAGTGGAAAATAAATTTCCAGAAACGATGAATTAACTCTGGTTTGGATATTTTTTTTGAATACGGGGGTAGTTTCCAGGGTGTGTATTTAGATACAAAATCTGAAATGGGGTAGGCATGTTTTCTTAGCTCGTTTTGAATATAGAGTGGAAAACAATGAAGTATCCAAATTGATCCAGCCGCTGATTTTATAAAATAAAAAAACAATGTTACCCCGACCGGGATTCATTAAGAAAAAATCCAAATTGGTCCAGGTTCTCACGTTTCTGAGCTTAGAAAGAATCCAGATTTATTTTTGTTATATAGAAGATTATATATTCCTGAAAACTTCCAATAACTTTTCTAAAAAACGTGGGGCGCATGGAACTATCCATGCTTCAATTATGAATTGCATGTGCCCCACGTTTTTCGTTTCAAAGCTGACAACTATTTTCATAGCTATTGAAAATTCACAATAAAAAAAGTTCAGGACAATCTCTATGGGGTTAGGAATCTGTATGGTGATATAAATCTGTATGGGTTTATAAATCTGTATGAAGCTAGGATGTTACCTTCACATATTTTTAGATTTTCTAACCTCACTTTCTCTCTTGCGCGATGCCTGTAAGGTCGAGAATCGCAATAGTGTTCATTATCGCGGAGCACACTCTGATTATCTCGCAAAACAACGTCCGCTCGTCACCGGTATGGATAGATTGTGTGATCCTAACCTCATTTTTTGTGGACCATAAAAAAACAAACAGATAAAGAAAAAACCGAGTTAACATTGTATTGTCATCCAGTTCTGAGCCATTTCCGAAGTTTCAAGTCTCTAGCTCATCGGGAAGTTTGCAAGATTTGTACCGAACAGACACATAAGCAAGCTAATAAAAACGTATTAAAAATAATAGTTGTTTATGTAACAAGTTCGCAAAGTGAGGCTTTAGCGGACGAATCGGAATATAAGATGATAAAATTGTCCTGAATATTCTTCTCCTTCACAATTACTCGTTATCATAAAATTTTAGGCAATACAACTCGTGCTATGCATTCGTATTTCCAAATTTTATGATAACTCGTCAAGTGAAGTCGAAGAATAATCGGCAATTTTATCGGCACTTGCTATATTAATTTTTTATTTGTTTAGCTGACAACAGCAACGCGTTCGGTACAATTTATGGGACTTTACACTTTTATCGAACAACCTGTATACTGCAGAATATTTCCAATGAGATGGATGGATATTTAATCATGAATTGTTCAGCAGCCATTTGAGGTGTGAATACAATCAAATTTAAGTTTTATTCATTAAAATGAACCATATTTTTGAATCTTCAGTTTTGGACACCCACTATAAATTTTATCGTATATTCCGAAGCTGGATATATCGGTACCGGTTAGTAACAGCCGGTAATTCGTCACTTATCAGCACTTGGAAACGGACTGAAAACAATGAATGTGAGCGTTGACTTGTTTTTCGTTCGGATATCATAAGATGTCGATGTCTCGCTGTGAGTCAACACTTTATTAATAGATGTTCGTAACGAAATTAAGCTCACGTTTTGCGACACCGTGTATAAATGTCGCCAGTATTTCTTGGAATTTCGATTTATTACATTTTCAATACGTGTGGCGCGCAACGGCAGTACCCGGCCATTGAAATTTGTAAAAAATACGTAGTTCGTTTGCCCGTGTTTTATAGCGCCGCCAAATTGAAAAATTAGGAATATTTTCGTTTGCCATCGCCCAAAAAAGTAACACATGTTTTTCCATATTTGGAGGAAACATCTGTCTCCAATATTTTTTACCACATCAATAAAAAAAAAACGGAAATATAAAATTATATGTTCGTGAATATTAATTCACATTTTTCATTTGCACTTGAAATGCTTTGAGAATGAGACAGAACTACTTCAATTACAGGACATACTTTATTTCACCACCTTTTCGCTAGTAATTGAAATTATTTTTGTTTACAACTGTAAAAAAAAGAACCTATATGAAGTTAGCGAGACAACTCCGAAAAAGTTGATAACATATTATTCCATAATTTGCCGCCTTTTTGTCGCTAATTAGTTGCGAAAAAAAAAATTTTTTTTTTTTTTTAATT
This sequence comes from Gonioctena quinquepunctata, assembly GCA_018342105.1. Lineage (NCBI taxonomy): Eukaryota > Metazoa > Arthropoda > Insecta > Coleoptera > Chrysomelidae > Gonioctena > Gonioctena quinquepunctata. The sequence goes on along the minus strand of JAFIRS010000484.1, from coordinate 292,426 downwards.
AAAAATTCCAATTTTTTTTTCTCAGTTCTGAAGTATCCAGAATCTGCCGGTTTTTTGTCGCTAATTAGTTGCGGAGAGAAAAAACTATTTTCTTAAAAATTATACGATGTTTCAACAACTCCCGTTATTTTTATCTTTTCTCACATTTTGTCTTGTTTATTTGTGTGGGTTGAATCTAGTAATTGAAATTGTATTCCTTTCCTGTTGAGCTATTAATCTGAAATTTGGTACACACCTTTAGTTCTGATGACAATACAATTATGTATATTCAGTATCATTGTAAATCAAGATGGCCGTCGCACAAAATGGCGGATGACATATTTTGTTCAACTCCCTCAATATGGGTATCAAAAAATGAACCAGTACAAAGATAGTACTCCGTGAAAAAATTTCAAATCGAAGATGGTCGCCACCACAAAATGGCAGATTTCTTTGTTTTTCAATCCCCTCAATATGGGTATCAAATGAAAAAAAAAATGTCTCGAAACCATACTGAAACAGGGAGAAGAATTATTGTGTGGGGTATATGAAGTATTCGAAATGGGAAAAGTGGTTCCTAGAAATTTATTATGTAGCAATTTTTTTTAAAATGTATTCAATAATTTATGTTTTGTCGAGTTTTTACCCATTATAGATATGAGCATAACTTTTTCATACTTTTCAGTCACGATAGATATAAATATAAACATAGCATTGATGCCCGTTTTTGATTTCTCACAGTGTCGACAATTGGTCCTCATATATGTCGGCGATTGGTTATTCATATATTTCTGGTGTCGAAAATTGGGGCATCTGATATGCGTTTTCATTTATTTAATTTGAATTATTTCACCATGTTATGATAAGTTTTTCTTGTCTGTTGAAATAAAAGTTACAAAGATTCAGAAACTGAATATCGCAACCACGTAAAATTCCCCTTGAGTTCGAAAAGTATTCGTCATTTTCACGAATACCCTATTGTATGGATATTTATGACCAACCTGATAATTAGTGGGAAATTTGAAACTTTTATTATGTTGAGTTTTGTTCATATTGTGGGAATTTTGGGGAAAAAGTTATAGTTTCAAAATGTTATTGTAAATATTTCTCAAATTATCCAGGTCTGTATTTTTGTTTATACTGTTGGTATCATTCTTGATGGAAAACATTTCTTTAAATAACCATTTATGTAAGTTATTCTCTGTGCAAAGTACTTCAAAATGGTTGTAATCCAAAATGTGCTCACTGGAGATGACATTCTGAGCCAGTGCCAAAGTTAATTTCTTTGTATTGCTATCACTTTTATGGGACGTTAGGCGTCCAGACAAAGTTCTTGATGTTTGTCCAATATATGCTTTGTCACAAGTCTGACAGGGAATTTGGTAAACGACATTTGATTTTTCCACCCTTTCCAAGGTTTCAATTGGTAAGTTTCAGAGGGGAGACTATTAGTAGTAGTGACGATGCGTTGGGCAATTTTGATATTCTCATTTTTGAAGACATTTATAAGCTTTAACGATTGAAAATATGGTAACAAACAGAAAAAATAAGTGATTGAAACACTTTTGGTTGGGAGGAAGAACTGAGAACAGATAGAAATTACGGAAGTTGTTTTGCTAACCTCATATGAAGTTAGCCAATCATCACATCTTTAAAAAAAAAAGAGCGACAAATTTTTTTTTCTTCGCAACTAATTAGCGACAAAAAGGCGGCAAATTATGGAATAATCTGTTATCAACTTTTTCGGAGTTGTCTCGCTAACTTCATATAGGTAAAAAAATAAGACATTTTTGCATCTCTATTGATGCGTAAACGTTTTTTTCATCGTAAAAAACTTTTTTCACCGCGAAAAAAAGGTTTTTTTTTTACTGCAAAAATGATTAACGGAAAAAGCATAAAATATAACTTTTTGGAGAACTTATTTTCAACAAAGTTAATAGTTATTTAATCAACTAGTGTATTAATAGTGGCGATTAATGATCGAGATATTTTAACGCGAGAGCGAAGCGAGCGCGTTAATGTTCGAGATCATTAATCGCCATTTTAATAAACGAGGTTAATAAAAAAAATCCGTCGACCTCGTTCCTGGGGACAACGTGAAAATACATAAATTTGACAGCGCAAAGGTAATATGATTTGGAATTTGAATAATATTCGAATTCGTGTATGTTTATTTGCCTATATGATGAATCCCTAAAAAGTATGAGAAAGTCTTTGTCAAATTCGAAACTTGTAGCCGATATAACTAAAGAACCAAGGGATTATATAACATATAGAACTTTGAAGAAAAATTATATTACCCAGCTTAAAAATTCTAAGAAATTAGCTTATGACAATTATATTCATTCGGCGGGAAATAAGGCGAAAGCATTTTGGCAAATAATAAATTTTGAGAGAAACAAAAACAATAATAATAGAACTCATACTGATATATCTCCTGAACATTTCAATGACTTTTTTGTTAACATTGCTGAAAATATCATTCAATCTCTTCCAACGGTATGCAAAGCGGATTTACTGAATTTCAGAAATTTTCCAGCACCCTGCAGCTCTTTTTTTCTGGGCCCAGTGACTGAAAAAGACGTTCAAAATGCAATCAAGTCACTCAAAAATTCCAAATGCTTAGACGCCTATGAACTAAATAGTGATCTCATTAAAGAGACCTCCGAGATATTGTTGCAGCCTCTTTCTGAATTGATAAATTTAATATTCACAAGTGGAATTTTTCCTGATGCATTTAAGCTATCAAAAGTTATTCCCTTATTTAAAAACGGTGACAATTCTCTTGTTAACAATTATCGTCCCATTTCAATAATATACATTTTTAGCAAAATAATTGAGATTATTATTAAACAACGTCTTTACGCATATTTTGAAAAATATAAATTATTCAACGAATCCCAGTTTGGTTTTCGTAAGGACCGCTCTACGACACAGGCAGTTCTCAATGTGGTGAGTGAAGTTGTCGACAATCTCGAGCAAGGTAATCACACAGCTATTACGCTCTGCGACCTCTCCAAGGCGTTTGACTGCGTCTCTCACGACATATTATTGGAGAAACTATATTATCATGGCATCAGGGGAGTATCTCTATCTCTCATAAAATCATATTTGTCGAATAGATATCAAGCAGTCAGTAGCAATAATTGCATTTCGAATTTTAAACTTGTTGAACATGGTGTTCCCCAAGGATCAGTATTGGGACCACTTCTGTTCTTAATTTACGTGAATGACATCAGTAACTTCATGCATCCATATAAATCTGTTTTGTTTGCCGATGAAACTACATTTATTTACTCTGGCAAAAATGCGATTGAACTATCTAGAGTATCAAATGAAGTCGATGAGAAGGCAGAAAGTTGGTTCGTGACAAATCGACTCAAACTAAATACAGATAAAACGCAACAGTTACAGTTTTCAACAAGCTCTGCCGCTACATCAAGTGCAGATAGCGTTAAATTACTTGGGATTGTTGTCGATAGTACTCTCACTTGGACCTGTCATAATAACCAATTGAGCAAAAAACTATCAAGAACACTTTTTTATTGCGTCAGCTGAAAAATGTAACTAGTTTCGATACATTGACAGTAACATATTTCTTCCTCTTCCATTCTTACATTAGCTATGGTGTTATACTCTGGGGCAACTCAACTGGGGCTTTAAAAATTTTTAAATTGCAGAAAAAAGCTATCAGAATAATAAAAAAATCTGGTTATACCTCTTTTTTTGAAATTGAGAATAATGCCGTTACCCACATTATTTTTGTACAACGTTCTCATAGAAATTCATAAAAAATCAACTTCATTAATTAAGCAATCAGACCTTCATGACTATGATACCAGACATTGTAACAAAATTCGAACAAACCGCTATCGTTTGAGTAAATCACAAAAGAATACTCTGGATGTCCAAATTCAAAAAAACAATAAAAAATTATCTTTTGAGTTTTTGCTTCTATTCTGTCAAAGAATACGTGAATCATTTTAAATGTTCATAATGTCATCTATGTTTTTATATTTTTGTACTTGTGTTTCTTGCTTGTTTTTATATTATATTTTCATTGTTAATCTGATCATTTTATACTATTTTAATTGTTCAATCTGATCATTACTTTTATACTATTTTATTACTTTTATGCTATTTTATTACTTTTATGCTATTTTTTGACTTGCTACAAACATTTTATTATGTAACGTGGTGAAATAAACTATCTATCTATCTATCTATACCACAATGATGCATTAATGGAGAAATCGACCATTTACAGGTTATTAATGGTCGATTTCGGTGTATGTTTGGCTGCATATATCACAAACATGCATTATAAGAGAAATTGAAGGTTAATAGGGATCATAAACGATCGATTTCGTGTAGATTAAACAGACTCGTTAATGCGAGGTCTCCGGAAAATAATTATTAATTATTTATTATAAAACAATTTCATTTATTAGAATAATAATTGATGGTGAAGTTTGAACATTCACTTCTAATATAAATTCACGAATATGTTTCACCTTGCTGCTGCTCAGAAACGCTAGACATTTCTTGAAAAGTTGATTCCGCAATGTTATCAGATATTTTAATTTGTTTGGAAGCAGGTGGACAATACAAAATTTCATTAGAAATCTCAATTTTGTTATTAAACTGTCTCTATATAAGCTGGGAATTTCTCCATTTTATTATCCCCATATGTTGGTTGGTTAACACATTTTCCTCTCGAATATTTAAAAAATAACCTATTAATTTTTGTATGGGGCAGCAGTGTTCTGACTTGCGGTATATCTCAATATAATCAGAATTTGAAATAGTGAACATTCTTGTGTAATAGATATTTGTATCCGGTATTTTAGCAATAAATATAGACTCTCTTCCTTATTTGTTTTGCATCACATTTTATAAAACTATGAAAAAAATATGGGACTTACCAAAACCACAAAGGCATGATAAGTTTTCTTATGGAAATTGGCAACAAGTTGGATTCAATGAAATGTGAGTACTTCAATTCTTACTGCAGCTCAAAGTTTCAGCTTAAAAAAATATTTTGTGATGTTCTCTTTACTCTGGTGATAGTTTTGTAAATAATCCAGTCTGACGCCTTCAAAAGCGATCACATGATCTGCTTGATTTGTCTGTCTAATCAATTAACATGTATATTGAGAGTATCGAGAAAATTTCCCTTTCTCATTTTGCTCGACATATCCGCCCAGCAGAGCGAAAACCCGAGCTGTAGTACCTACATGCGGTCGACTGTCGTCCCTGAAGATTTCTTATCTTTTTCTCCAGCAGCAGCGACAAATGGTTATTGTCATCGTCGATGTGAGAGGACGCGCCCTAGTCAGACAGACCAACGGTATCGGGTTTTGTTGTCGGTCGGCATAACGAGGGTGTGGATGCATCCCAGGTAGCGGCGGATTATACGATCGAGTAGGCGAGCCGAGACCAGGGTTTGTTTTCGATGCCTGTGTTGGTTGCCGTAGGATTCAGAAATATTTATTTAATATGCTGTTAGGGCCAGTTTTCATAACTTTCTCAAGATGAACGTTGATTATTCATTTATACAGGGCAGTCCTACTTCCAGTAATATATATATATATATATATATATATATGTATATATATATGTATATATATATGTATATATATTTATATATATTATATATATATATATATAATTTGGAAATTTTCAGTAACTGAAGATTATCCTTGGGGTTGCAGTCATATAATATATTGGCCTGATAAAGTAAAACTCCTGTTTAACTTGTCGAGCTTTCGAAAATTATTTTCTTTTTCAAGACATCTGAAAACATTAATGGTGTTACAATAACACTAAAAATATGATAAAATCGACTTACTAATGTGAGGTTTGTGTCAAAAAATAGCTGATGCATGTCCTTAAACATGATAGGAGAGAAAAAAAAACAAGAGTTGTTTTTTTTTGGCACTGGAATGTTGGATACATTGAAAAACATTGGAGAAAAAACAAAAACAACACACACAATATTGATTATAAAAAACTGGACTATTTGAAGCGCGAATTTGTTCATGTGCTCAGGTTATACATATTTTACTTAGTTTAAAAAATTTGCTTGTTGAACAGTCACACATGGTTCAGTGTGAGCACATAACTGAAGGGAGGTCGGAAACTAGAAATTGTCGATGTCAACTTCATCAGTTGTCATGTCAATTTCTTGTGTGCACTGATCCATGTGTTTTTTTCACAGAACGACAACTTAAATTTCTATGAAGGGTGATTCGATGATGAATTCGACGCGGAAATACCGTTTGGTTCTAGTTTAAGGATATAATTGTAGATAATATTTAAATTTGTTATATCGGACTCTTATTCATGCTGTTATGTTCCTTATTAATGTAAACCATTTCCAAGAAATTTCTTTTGAGATAGTTGTTTCCACTGCTAAAACTGTTGTGTTATTATAATTAGTGAAATGATTTTCGTTAATGCTGTGTTCAACAAGGGCACAACTGTGTTTTTTTAATATTGCAGTCACTCTTATGTGTTATAATGCGTCCTGAAAGGTTTCGGCTAGTCTGGCCAATGTAGACCTTATCATAAATCAAACATGGTAATTTGTAAATTACATTGGTTTGTTCTAATTGAAAAAGAGGTGTTTTCGTATAAAGACTGGCTACTAGTTTTACGTTCTTTTTTGCTATACGCAAAGTATCTGATTTGAAAATGTTAGTGAGCTTTGGTGTTAATTCTTTTATATATGAAAGGGTTAAATTATAATCAAATACTTTGTTTCCAAAATGAAAGTTGTAACTTCATTGTTAACCAATCTTTTTTTATGAAATTTTGATGATTTTCATTTACGACTACGAATCCAATGGTGTAGTCAGATTTGAAAACAAAAATTGCCTAATAAACTTTTGCCGTTTTTGACAAAGAAAAAAAACCATAGAGTGCCTTGGAAATGAAACTAAAGTTATGAAAATTTGTGTCATGATACAGTTTTTAATGCTTAATATTGAAAAAATTTTTTTTTTTGAGATTGAAAAATGCGTATTCTACAGGGGTGGTTCCATTTTAAATGGGTCACACTATATATATATATATATATATGTATATATATATATATATATATATATGTATATATATATATGTATATATATATATATATATATATATATATAAAACGTAATGTGATAATGGGATAAAATGAAAATGGGATAACGGGATAATGGGATAAACGGAATGACGGGATAAGAGGATAACGAAATAACGGTAAAACGAGACGAGGGTTTTCAAGAATTTTTTTTAGGAAATTTGGACAGGACGTCTGTCGGGTCAGCTAGTTACATAATAAAAAACATACTTTGATGTCATCTCTAAATATTTTTCCCAAGAAGTCTATATAACCTGACTAGAATAAAATTAAAATTGAATACCTACACATTTCTTGTAAATGAATACTTTCCGTAAAAACATCGTGTAAATATATAATGAATATTAGGTGACCATAAAAATTAGGAACTTCAATTCAATCAATCTTCTACGACTATTTTCAAACCTTAACGTAAAAACTGTGAGTGTTGTGTGTTTTAGGCGGACGGTAAGTTTCGTCTTCAAATGGCTTCAGCCAAATCATTATCGAGAATAGATCCATACATAACTGAAAAAATAATTTCAGTCGGATGAACTATAGGTGACTTTCAGAGTGTTGAAAAAATAACATTTTATTGAAAATTTAGTCACAGCACAAAATAATGCTCATATTCGGAAAATGAATTATTGTTTTTCGAATTTTCTATGACCCATTTCAAAGTACGTGAATAGGCCTTTCGAACAGTGAAATAATTTTTCGAATAGCTCTATTATACTAGGAGTTATAGCGCTTTCATTTTGAATTTTGGAATATTCCAATTTTTTTTTATTTTTTCCATGTAACTTTTGTCACGACCACGCTGGCATGTCGTAGTTTTCCATTCCATGTGTGGAATAACATAAGAAATCGACCTATTTTGATATACCAAAAAAATGGGTCATTGAAAGATAATATCCATCGCTCCCACCGGACTTTTTGGTGAGTGCGCTGGTTTGATCTCAGCACTTTCACCAAATTTTAGTAAAAACTTCAATCCCATGTGGATGAATCAATCGAATAGTTTTTCTTCCGTAGTCGGAAAGTTTTAAAACACGCCTTTGTAGGAATATTAACTAAAAAGTTAAAAATATATGAAATTATAGTTTTAAATAAAAATACTAAAAAAACCGCTTTTGTAGCAATAAGGTAAAGTTTAAAAAACTAAAAAAAACACCCCTTTATAGCAATTTGGCTAATAAGTTGAAATCAAGACGAATACAGTCATTGACCAATAAATTTCCTCCTATGGAAAAAAAGCGCGGGGGTGCTCTTTACTTACTTTTCAATCTACTTACCTTTACGAATAACTAGCGATACAATATCAAGCACCCCACGCTTTTTTACATAAGAGGAAATTTCTTGGTCAATGACATTATTCTTATTATTTTTAACGTTTTAGTCTATATTGCTTTGTATGCGTATTTTTTTAGTTTTTCTAAACTATGATTTTATATCATGACATTTCAGCCGGAACGAAGGAATTTCTGTCTGATTGCTCCCCAGTTCTCCGACAATGAAAGCATATCGACCAGTGAAACGCTAGTTGCTGCAAGAGTAGCTTGCGAGTTTAATTAAAAAGTGAAATTTTGTTCGCGGAAGGTCGTTCGTCTCACTCCTTTCATTTGAATAAATATTAATAAGCGTATTTCATTACGCCCAATAATATCGTGTCTGAATTGGAATGTTTCTGTGTAATTATAGCAGTTTTTACCGGTGTTGCGTTCGAGTGGGCAATCTCGTGTAATAATTGATTATACCACCTTTTAATTCATATTTAGTATTATACAGACGTGTCGGATGGAAAAGTAACATGTTCATGGTGGGCTGGCACGTTATGTAAACGGGACAAGAGTTTTTTTAAGATTATTATTAAAATTCAAAATAATCTGAACTCATGAATCAAAAAAGTAAAACCCAATTCAAGATTGGAAATGGTCATTTAGAAGACAAAAAAATATGACATTTTTATGAACGAGTCTGCATTAGGCGATATCTTAAAAGGAAGATTTTGTTCGAGGTTCATATTAAATGTTTCCATCGACCGTCAGTTAGTATAAAATAAAACTGGATATCCAATTAAAACATCTGCTAAATCATAAATGAAAAAAGTTACTGGAAGTTTCACGAAGTTTACTGGAAAACTACAGCGGTGATAGTGGATTTTATAGTTGAGAAATTCAGAGTGAGGTAGATCGTGGTACGGAACATTTGAGGTGAGGGTTTTTTTATAGAATCATAGACTCACCTGTAGGAATAGTTGTTGGAAAGAAAGAAAGTGTGACGTTATCAAAACATTGGCTGACAATTAAAAAAAAAAGGTGATTGAAAGAGTAGTACTGTTATTTTCATCTGTCGAAATACAAACATGGCGCAGTTGGTAGGATACGAAGCCAAAAACCCGAAACCGTTATGCGGACTGTTAGGCGGACCTGGCATAAATTAAACATAATCAAGTTTATCAGAAAAAAACATTTTCAATGGAAGTTGGCATATATTTTCAGGTGAATATCATTCAACATTCTGCGTGGTATTTGCCAGGAAATTAGTTGTTTTTCGCTTGTGGTCTACCACTTGTTTCAATTTATATTGAATTCGTTGTGAAGAAGACTTCAAAGTCTCTTGTTTTCTATTACTTTGATTTGTTTATTGAAAGCACAAATTTATGGAATCTTGATACTTGGCATTTTATCTACAAACCTATTTATTTTATTGTTTTCCTGGATATTCAGTTCTCCAATCACTGTATATTTTTGTTGGCTTGAAAAAATATCAGAAATCCATATTCTTTGGAAGAAATAATACGCATTGAAAATAGGATGATACGCGACTGTTCCAAATGTTCGGATATTTCCGAAGATTTAGTCGTCTGCTATCATAGTTCGCTGTTTTACCACCGGTCTATATATTTTGTCTTGATCCACAAAGCTCTATGTTTCAACTGAAAAGTTTGATTTCTTTTAAACTAATTTTAGAAACATGAACATAAACTGGCAAATATTTGTTGATGAAATCACAACTCATTCATCACAGGTTTCAACAAACCCTTTGAGGATCTAGCTCATTTGAGTAAAATTGTAGTGTTCTGATTGCCATTGATCAGTTGAAATTCTGAAGTTGTGAAGCAGTTGAATGACCTTGTTGTGGATATTTTTACGGATCTAGGATTCGTGACTATTAAAATACTGTCTATTTATTTACACTTCAAAACACAAAACAATAATTAATCCTCACAACTAATCGAAATTCACGACTATAAAGTACCGTGCACGTCACTGCATTAAATCAATTCGTTTTCTTAATGACCTTCGCCTTGAAAAACTGTCTGACCCTGGCGCTCGCTGTCTTTTATAAAGGTCATTAGCACCAATAAAATTTTCGATGGTGGCCTTTTCGATTCTTGGAATACTCTCGATCCTTCGGTTAGTATTTTTGGGACGCTCGCCGCGACGTCAGCCAGTCCCAGGTAGATTTACTGCAGTCATTAAGTCGGAACCAGTTATCGTGGAAAATGCTTTTTACTTGTACATGTTTTTTTTCCTCTACTACTAATGTTGGGTCGACACACCTCGTCTTTTTCCCCCAATGGTTTTGTTTGGTGACCTATTTTTGTTTCTGGGAAAATGGAAACTTTTGTTATTATTATAAACTTGAACGAAATACAAAATGTGATTGCTAAGGGGTAATTGTTATTATTATAAACTTGAATGAAGTACAAAATGTGATTGATAAGGGGTAAGCCTGTAGGTGTATATTCTAATGAAATTATAATTGATATGTATCATTCATTAGAACACGTTGCATTCGCAGATGACATTAATACGGTATGAAATTGAAAAATATAACCGTCATACCTTATAAGACGATAATTTATGTTGTAGAACAAGAACGTGACATTAATCAGGTTCTCATAGTGCTTATTATCGATGTTATAAATTATACCTAGAATAACAACGGCGATGTTCAGAGGGTTTCAGAGTTTAATCACGTCTTTTCTTTTAAAGAAGACTATTTGACTTGACCTTCGTGGATCACGTTGAAGATCTGATTTTTAATGGAGATCGAAATATGAATTAATTTTTTTTGGCGATTGCGAATATTATAAGAATTACAGTTTTTAACTCTAAAAATGGTAGTTGTTATTTTGCACTTTTTTGCTAGTTGTTAATTAAGTGTTAATGTGTAGCTTCATAATTCTTTCCCAACTGAAATAAACCATAGTTTTCATCGCTATGCGAAAGCATTTCAACAAACAAGATACTTTTTTAATGCCTAGTATTGTTTTCGTTATCTTCACAGTTTATCTTCAAATTTGTTTACGATATTAATATCGTGGATATGAGCCATTAGCATAAGCGAGTGATAATTAGTCCTAAGTATATACATTTGGGCTCGGAATATTCCATATATGAATTAATAAATGCGGTAACCTCACGTGATTGACATTGATTATAGTTTGTTGTAACTTGTTTATTATTTAATGTTGGCTTATTTCAGCTACCAGAGCTTAACACCTACACTTATCTCGAGCGGAAATTTTATCGAATCCTCGACCGCCCTCACAAAGAAGTCTCTTACGAAGGACGCTGTAGTTGATCGGGCTTTTTAACGCGAGTGTTACCTGGCAGGCGGTTGGCCATCCAACCAACCAGAGAGGGCCGTGTCTTTGATTATAGTTGAACGCTCATTTATTCACATATAACGGACGTTTCCGACGGAGAAAGGAACTCATTTAGGAGAGAAGATAGATTAAAACTTGGCTAGGAGTTTTTATTTATTCCTATTTTTACAGACTTGACCATATATTTGAATTGAATTTAAGACATTTATTGATCTCAAAAAAATGTTTTTCGTGGGTTATAGGATAGGTACGAGACAACAAGGCAAATTTTATGCCGACTTTTGTCCATATATTTAGAGTTCTTCAGGGCTACAAAGAAAAAGCTTACTAAGAAAAAGCTTACTAAGTTAAGGTTACACATTTTACATAATTTCAACAAGCACTTTCGGAAAAAATAGGGAGTCTCATTTTTATGCATACTGGAAATTTTAAGTGTTTTGAAAGCCATCATTACAAAAAAATGTGACAAAAACATTTCTTTATTGAGTATTAATTTTTTTACGAGTTTCTAGGTGCGCATGGACTATTTTGATTAAAAAATGGAAAGTTTGAAGAATGTATTAATACATTTTTGAAATACATTGTTACTCAAAAATGTAACTGTAACAGTTTTTTTGAGTTTAAAATTTATCAAACTTCCCTCAATCACTAGTTTCTAGGTGCGCATGGACTGTTTTATTTGCAAAAATTGAAAATTTGAAGAGTAGGATGTGTTAATAAATTGTTTAAAGGTATTACAAAAATATGCGACATTAACCGTTTTTTATTGAGTTTTAAATGTATTACAGCAGCCCACAACCTTCTATCACATGCTTCTAGATGCGGTTTTACCATAAACATTCGGAATTTGATGAGAGGATGTATTAATAAATTTTTCAAAGGCATTATTATTACACAAAATTGTGACATTAATATATTTTTTTTAGTTTAAAATTTATTACAGTATCCCACAAGCTTTTATCAATAGTTTGTAGGTGCGCATGGACTATTTTGATGGCAAAAATTGAAAATTTGAAGACTGGGATGTGTTCATAAATTTTTGAAAGGTATTATGACAGGAATGCGACATTAACAGTTTTTTATTGAGTGGAATGTGTTAGTAAAGTCTTGAAACGTATTATGACAGAAAAATGCGACATTTACAGTTTTTTTGGAGTTTTACATTTATTACAGTATCCCTTATCCGAATTTCTAGGTACGCATGGACTATTTTGATTACACAAATTAAAAGTTTGGAGAGTGGGACGTGCTAATAAATTTTTGAAATGCAATAGTACTCAAATATGTAACATAAACATTTGAGATATTTGAGGGTGTTTAATACCTTGGGAACCATCATTATGCAATTCCCATAAGCTCGATTTTTGTAATAATGTGTAAGAAGTTTTGTGAAAATTTCTGTTACCGTCACGTTTTGATGTATATTTAATAGGGATTATTCAATATTTAGGCTTATTTAACCACTTGGGATCAACATTTTGGAATTTTATACACGTGAATAATCTGTAATAAATGTGTAAGAAATTCTGGCACCCTTTGATCACTATATATTGCATATTTTCAAAAATACAGAGTGTGTGATGCAGCTTGAATAAAAAGCTAGTCCACGCCCTTTTCCTGGAGAACGGGAACTGTAAAAAATGTTTGGTTTGGGACGCAAATTTGTAATGAATGTGTACAAAATTCTGAACTAGTTTTTTTGAGTGTGCATAAAGCTGGTGTAGCTTTAAGGACATTTATTTAAGTGCATTAATCTTGTAATAAGTAAAATTCTAATTAGGCCATTTTCGGTATGTTCAGTGCGTTTTATTTCGCAGTTTATTGTCGTCGCCAGTCGTTTAGATTCCCATTCATGTAATGGGTTTTTCAATAAAAGTTTCAGAGTTAACATCGCAGGGAACTTCTGAATCGATTTTTATGATTCTTGTTGCTAGTAATTAAGTTAACGTCATTGGACCAAGTTTTTGTATTGTGTCAAGCAATAGGCTAATGTTGTAATGTTTGGTCATTAAAAAATCAAGTAATGTAATGTAATCCTCGCATTCATTAAGAATAATTGTTTCATTCCGCGTTTTCTTCCTTCAGATAAAAGGAATGTTGTGACAATTTTTTCTTGTGATAGCCATTGATGGAAATTTTCTGGATACTTTATAATATTATAATCAATTTAACCAAAAAAGACCGAGTTCGAATGTTTGATGTGTGTGGTTTCCTTAAATAGAAATGAATAGTTCAGCGATGTCGGATGAGTCACGAGTTAATATTGAAATTCTCGCATATTTTTCGGAATTGAAACAGCTTTAGCGTTAATCAGAATCACTGGTGAATTGGATACTTTTTGGAACTATAATAATGAGCATCACGAGAGCATAACGAAGCGGGATGAATCACATAATTGTAATTTTATACACGAAATGGATGAATTACTATGAAACATGATTAAACGTAATTTATTCGAGAGACGACTAATTAGGTGATATACTTCGCGTTCCATTCGCATTAGTAAATCTTTTATCGAAAACTTGAATATGAATCATGGCGAATTGAATGAATAAGACAATTCGGTTCAAGAATGTATGTTGTGGATTTTCCGAATAATCTCTGAGTTGGACGCATTTCCATTAAGGAAGTATGAGAGGATGACTGGATGCGGAATATGACGAATATAATAGAGAATTGGACTATGTAGGTTTGTACATTTTTTAACGATTTACCGCGCATACCGGATGAATGGATTCAATTGTTATTTTCTTTTTCGATTCTTTTCCATTGACAATTCAACTCATGTATAAAAAATCGCATATGCCACAGTGCAATTGTCAGTTTGAGAGCGGCAAAAGTTAGCTGCAACTTTTACAGCGACAAATTAACTAGTGGTTTTTTCACTTATTCATTTGTTTATCAATTATCGCGGTGTTGGTTGCCAAAATAAATAGTTTGACATGTTTGTCAACAACTTATTGAATTTCTAATTACTAACAATGAGTCGATTCGGTGAGTCTACGAACGTCGAAATTAGTCAAATTTTGTGTACCTACTAATACAGTTGCGACGCAATCATCAATCTAACGACAATTTTCTACGTTTTGCGATGCAAAAAGATATAAATTTGAGCTAGATACTTCCATCGAGAAATTGAATGTAATATTGCAAGATTGGGCATTTAATATGCGAAAAGGCAACGGAGAAGACTACAAAGAAGCGGTAGTTAAAACAATTTGGAACGCCACCGCTAAAATGCCACTAAGTAAATATTATAATGAATTCAATATTGTATTTAACTCTTTCACCGACTTTCAGTTTAATTCATCACGAGCTGCACGTAATGCTAAACGTAAAATCCTACAAGCGCAACCTGAAAAGAGAAAATCTAGTACATCAGCTCTTAATAAATCTGAAGTATTTGCAATGGCAGGATTATATGACGAAAATGAACCGGAAGGACTTCAAAATAAATTATATCACATTTTGGCGTTTGAATTGGCTTGGCGCGGAGGAGAAGCAGCTTACTGCAAAACCACTTATTTCGTATCTTAAATTGAAAATAATGGAAAAGAAACTGGACGTATCGAGTATAATCCTCTATTTTGGAAAACGAGACAAGGCGGCAACAATAAATTATTTGACAGCAAATGGATTACGCCTAATATTTTAGAGGAATATAGTTGCCCAATACGTTTATTTAAAAAGTTAATGGAAAAACGAGACACTTTTATAACATTGGACAGAGTATTTCTTACACCAAATCCCTATTTGGAAGAAGAAAAATTCTAAAGGTTGGTATAAGAATGTGCCGATTGGAATTAATGAAATTTCCAAATGGACTAAATGCTCAGCACAACGTATTGGTATAGATGTCAAACGTGTCAAAATTAAACGCTCTCGTCTAATTGCTAGGCAACAGTTTCTCATTAAACAACCCAAATTTACCCGATAAAATACAAACCTCTCGTGCAATTATAAGTGAAAAAAAAACCAAAAAGTGATTCGGTTACAAAAATGCAAACACTAGTGTAAGTGTGCCCGAATTTTAATGGCGCAACCACGTGGAGCTTTAACGCATGTCTAAAATATCGCGAATTTGAATCTATAGAGGATATTTCCCATTGTGTTAGAGTTTTGTATACTTCTACCAGACATCTAAGAGACTCATTATAAATGGTAACCCGATACCGTTATCATGGCCCAGGTGTGAAATATCATAGAAAATGGGCTGGAGATTCCAGGTACGGATTTGAAAATACGTAAATTATCTCCTATATTACATTTTAATGCGCGAATTGAAATTTGTCCCGTAATTTGATAGTTATGACTAATTTGATTGATTTTAACATTATTATGTTAGGTTTGGATTATGTTATAAACTAATTCGCTTAAAATAATCAGGACAGGCTTTCAATTAAACATATCATCTTGTGGAAAATTTCATTGTATCGAGTACGTCCCTGCTTGTGGTCGATCGACCGCTTATCCTTATCGGTAATGAATAATAATGAATCTGTGAGATGTATTGCAGTACTCTAAGGTGTTTATCAATTGCGATTCCTGAATACTTGGTGGATTCACTTTCATTTATTTCCAGTTTCTTGTCGGTTTTGAGAACCTTATAAGTGTGTTCGGTATTTTCATGACATGAGAAGGGCAGATAGAAGGTCTTGGAGTTTATAGTGAGAATTGAATAATCAAACCTTTTTTTATTAGCTTCATATCTTTCAGAACTACCCCTTTCAGTTATTCACATCAATACGAATAGAAAATTATAGCGGTATCGTTTGCAAAACTGGTTATATTCCCAGAAATGTTCAAGTTCAGGAGATCATTAATATATAGGACGAATAATAATGGGCCTAAAATGGTACCTTGGGGTACACCATACTGCACAGTTCGCACCGTGCTCGTAGAACTATTTACTTTTGCTTATTTTGTTTCCTGCCTGTTGAGTAAGTTTCCATTAACTTTCTAACAACGTATGTATATATAGATTTGTTGAAAATATGAACAGGATGTTCATAAAATCAGATGTGGAATCATCTGCGACTGAAAGATAAACTTTAGTCACTATCTTCCATCGTCAAGATAACCTCTTGTGATATAGTTGAAAGAAAACACTCAATTGATATTGATAAAGAATTTTCTGTGAATTGAAAATCACTAATAAAAATGAAGTAATATTGAATGTCTAACAGACAACAATTACTTCGGCTAAAAGCCACGCTGACTGAACTACATCGTATAGATATTCTGATAGACCTAACTCAACCATATATATATTATATATATATATATATATATATATATATATATATCTGGGATAATGAATCAGATGGTGGTTATAAGTTGCGGCATCTTCAATGATGCAATATGCTTAGAATAAACCGCAAATGTATCAATAATTAATGGAATACATTAATTATGATAAAATAATTGATAGTGAAAACCATAAATATATCGGAAAACAACACACTAGAACAACGTTTTAAGTAATGGCTGATTTTCAACCTGTTCATATTCCAATCCCCGGCAATATCTTAGATTTCGCCTGCAAAATAAATACCTAAATAAATTGGCCAATCAATAGAGATTTTCTGCTCTATTGATTCTGTGACAAAAATACTACCAGGAAACCGACTGTGCCATCATAAGGTTCGTAGTTATATCCTGTTATGTTTCCCTCCCAACTGTCATTGCTTAATTTGTTATAAACATTTAAAAGTAATGTTTTTGATTTTTTATCGTTTTTGACTTGTAACTTAAACACCAATGAAGCAATCTCGATACTCTCAAAAGGACGAATGGTAGAGAATAAAAATGCAAAAACAATTGCATTAACGCGACTGATCGGATTATTAATAACGGAAAAAAACTTAAATATAGAAAATAATAAACTTTAAAAAACTCATTTTCATTATTTTTCTCTATTCGCCCAAAAATATTTGTTGTCTAAGATTTACAGTTGAAAATCTCCTCGGGACATACAAAAAAATTGTGCTGACATGAACATTTTCGGCAGCGTGCCGCGGCTTTCCAAACAATTGTTATCTGCTACAGCTTCTTCAGCATCTGTCGAAAGAGTGTTTTCGACATTTGGTTTGGTACATCCCAAACTTCGAAATCGCTTGGGAACCTGAAAAAGCCGCTAAATTAGTTTTCCGGTATGAGTATTACAATTGTCTTCCTAAACACATATTTTGTTTGTTTTTTGTAGTTAGCCTGAGTAACTTTTTTTACATATTATAATACCATTTATGTATTCGTTAATATTTTTTATTTGTTATTATTTAATCATGTAGGTAATATTATAAACTATAAACTGTTTTTGTTGTAAACTGTTTGTGTTTTCTTAAGTTTAATTTACGAATATTTACGTTGGACTGATGACGATTAGTTATGTTTTACACTTACATAATGTTTTAAGTAAACTATCTTCCGTTTTTGAATTTCCTGATGAGTTATCTGCTTCAACGACTTGTTTTTACAGCAATTTATAACTTGATTTTAATCACGATTAAAATTGAAAAAATCAGTTGATTTAAATAGTTTGATTTAAATCGTCGCAACCCTGGTTGTAGTGCAGGCTTTTCACGATATAGTAGCGATTAATATGCAATTTGTGTGCACTGTCGCATTATTAGTTTTGGCATAATTGCAATCTGAATTTTTAATGCACTTTATTGTAGCAGACCTGGGTGCGTCATAGGTGGTCTGATGCCAATTTTTCAAAAATGACCGAAAATGGGCGAGTGCGTGAAAGCGGCTGAGTAGGGGGGGGGTAAAGCAGCAGACGCGGGGAAGCGTATGTATATTAATACAAGGGCGCTGCGCCCGTTATGAATCTGCTGCTCTACCCCCACTCCTGAGCCGCTTTCATGCACTCACCGGTTTTCGGTCATGTTTTCAAGTATTTCTCACGTATTTTGCAGCATTTTAACGCAAAATGAGAATAGTCATTTTGTTGTACATCAACTCTCAAAATCTTTTAGAACTATTAAAATCGGACCACCTATGACGCATCCAGGTCTGGTGCAATAAAGTGCATTAAAAAAATAATATTGCATTTATGCCAAACTAGTAATCTAACAGTGTTTGAGTTTTTCACACATCAAACAAACACTACTATGTCGTGGAGAGCCTGCATCAAAACTTGAAAAATTTCGGTGTTATGAATTAAAAAATAACGCAGATTTTTTCCGGTTTTTCTCCGTTACTAATAATCCGATCGAGTCGTGCCTAGACTCATTTTCTTTGCATTTTGGATTCTCTACAATAGGCGAGATCACTAATTTCTGGGAAAAAATACGACAATGTCCAAAACCAATGAGAAATTTTTTTT
The DNA here is from genome assembly GCA_018342105.1 of Gonioctena quinquepunctata. NCBI lineage: Eukaryota > Metazoa > Arthropoda > Insecta > Coleoptera > Chrysomelidae > Gonioctena > Gonioctena quinquepunctata. Next base: position 273,394 of record JAFIRS010000484.1, on the reverse strand, counting down.
CGATGAAGTTTTTCAAAAAAAAAACCAAAGAAATGCTCCTGTTTGATCACTGCGAAAACTGCGCCAGGATATGACATAACAAGTTCAGATCTATCGCCGATTGCCGGGAGCCCAAGATAATTACAGAGTTGCCAAGTGTTATTCATAATATTCCTTTACAATGTGACAGGCCGAAAAAATAATGACATAGCACTCGTTATACATATATATCATTCAAGAATAACTAAATCAAGAGCAGCTATAAATAGAGTTCTTCATTTCAACACATACTGACACAAGTTCTGTTTCATTCATAGGATGAAAAAATTTCCTCAGAAGTTCCGCAAAATAGTGACACTGTGAGTGCCAAGAATTACATCGTTGCCAAGCGTTATTCATAATATTTCTATACAATAAGAGCAGACCCAAAAAATAATGACAGCACACGGTATACATACAAATTATTCAAGAATAACTAAATCAAGGACAGCTATCTAATACGAAGTCTTCATTTCAATATAACAAATGCTTCTGATAAATTCATAGGATGAAAGAGAATAACGTTTCCTCAGAAGTTCCGCAAAATAGTGACACTGGCAATTCTGGAAAATGCCAAATCAATGGACTTATGACGTCAAAAGAAGCGGCAATAACGCTGTGTTTGAATGTATCACTGCATTTGAGGGTTTTAGGGCAGTGTTTATTCGAATATTACACAATATCTTCTAGGAAAAACTATGCATATACAGTGCTTCTCAAAAGTCCCCTCCCCCCTCTTATTTTTGGAACGATTATACATAAACAACCCTACGGCAAGCGACACCTCTTTTAAAAGGTATCGAAAAAACCTATTCAATGATACTAATTTTGTTTGTGTTTATGGTAGTTTTGGCAACTCGCTTTTAAAAAACGCAAAGCTGTGATGAATTAAATCAGTTAATACTAAAATTCCAATTCAAGCTCCGCCTCTGGATATTTGTCAAATAAGCTGACGTTTTTGTTACTAATTCGACGTTTTTGTAATTGTCCAAGTTTTTGTACATTTAATAATTTGTGTATTGTTGATCGAACGTTTAACTGTTTTAGCAGCTTTTGGTACTTTTAATATTTTTGTACATTTTAATAATTTGTTAAACTGTTGTGAGCCGAACGTTTAAGTGCTTCAAGAAGCGAAATGGTACGTGCTTTAGGTGATAAAGTAGCAGCGATCATAATTCTTGGTGAAACAGGACAAAATATTCATGCAGCAGAACGCATTTTTAATGAGAGGTTTCCCGATCGCCCCGTTTCGAGGACGTATTTAAGGGAGCTTCTTCGTAAGTTTGAAACAACGGGTAGTATTAATGATGCGAAACGATCTGGCAGACCACAAATTTCTGATTAGATAAAAATTGATATACTGGCAGAAGTAATAGTTAATCCTACTTCCTCAACAACTCACGTTGCATCTACCTGTGAAGTCAGTCGAAGTACAGTACACAGTGTGTTGAAAAAAACAAATTTCATCCATACAAATTAAAAATGGTTCATCAACTCTCAGACGACGACCCAGACCGAAGACTAGAATGAAAATATGGAAACTAAAATTAACCAACAGCCAGACTATGTCAAAACAATTTTTTTTAGTGACGAAAGTACTTTCTATCTAAATGGAAATGTAAATATGTACACAGAATGTGAGGTATTGGAGTGACGCAAATCCTCACCTGTTTCGTGAAACACATACCCAATTTCTCCAGAAGGTGAATGTTTGGGCAGGTATCCTGGGAAACCACATCGCTGGGCCTCTTTTTTTGAATACTAGGTAATTTAACTGGTGAGGTTTATCTGGAGCTGTTGTAAAACGCAATAGAACCGTTAATCCTTGAAATTTTGGAAGATAATCCAGATGAATTCGGCAATTTGGAAATAACATTCCAACAGGATGGTGCTCCTCCACACTATTACGGTGCAGTAAGACGGTATTGGGATGAGGAGTATCGTGGTAGATGGATTGGACGACGAGGTTCAACGGAATGGCCAGCTCGATCACCGGACCTCACACCTTTGGATTTTTTTCTGTGGGGTACCTTAAATCGAAGGCTTACGCCACTGAACCTGACAATATTGACGTTTTAAAACAACGTATTGTTGCAGAATGTGAGGCTGTTTCCGTATACACATTTGCAAAAGTACGAGAAGAGTTTAAAAATAGGATATTTCACTGTCAGGAAGTAAATGGAGGTCACTTCGAGCAATTTCTTTAAGTAGATACTGATTCTTAAATCTGTAATTAATATCATACTGAATGGAATTTAAATTTTAATGTTTACTAATGATCCATTAAAACACAAACAAAATTAGTATCATTGAATATGTTTTTTCGATACCTTTTAAAAGAGGTGTCGCTTGCCGAAGGGTTCCATTTAAAATTATTGGTCACAATAGCCTTGTGACGTCATCTTTGACGATTTCGTCATCTATCATCACTAGTAGGGAAGTTTACAACCTTTAATATTCAGTTCACAAATTTCACTTGTTTATGTATAATCGTTCCAAAAATAAGAGGGGGGGGACTTTTGAGAAGCAATGTATAATATTTTATCACTATATTTCAACACTTCAAGCACATATGAAGCAAATTTGTGAGCTAGTGATCTCGCCTATTCGTCCATGGAGAGTATCTAGATTGCTTCATTCGTTTTTAAGTTACAAGTCAAAAACGATAAAAAATAAAAAAAGATGCTTTTAAATGTTTATAACAAATTAAGCAATGACAGTTGGGAGTAGGAAACATAACTGGATATAACTACACACCGTCTTCCGTATGATGGCACAGTCGGTTTCCTGGTATTATTTTTGTCACGAAAAAATATCTATTGATTGGTCTAAAAAATATGTGCATACCTTCAGCTGCTGTATGTCCATAAATGTAACAACGTTCACATTCCTGAAATATTTAATTTAATAATTTAATTATTAGAATGAATGAATATTCGACATTGTAAAGAACAATTAAGAACAAGAAATCATTTCGAGAGTTTTCCTCCTACTATCTTCTGCGAAACATTGAAGTATTTTCTGTGTATGGCTTACAAATAGACAAGGATTTTATACAATAATATTGTTACAGGTGTTCTTGTAGGTTTACTGTATCGAAATATGATTGTCATTCAAAATACCGGAAAAACATCGTTCCATTAGAAGCATATTTTTATAGAGGGTAACTTTTTGGTCCACTCTCTGTGAATTAGTATCCATGATAGAATATGAATTGTCTGGCCTCGTTCAAGTTTTCAATAAATTAGAATGTCAATGCTGTTGAATTCGAGGTGAACGATTTACCTTGGTTAATTAAATATTGATAAATGGTGATGCATACGTTATAAATAGTTGAAATAATGAACATACATGAATTTTGATTTCATTGTTACTGCAAAAATGCATTGACTTGCTCTAATTCATTTCGATTAATCATTATCAATGGGCAATGAACTGTCATACGAATAATTCGTTTTCTCTCTCTCTGGAGTAGTTATTACCATTTAATTTCATCTACAATCATGAAGTTGTTCTACTGTATAGTATTTTATTCAACGAGCATGTAATGATTGCTGTTTGCGAGTAAATCTTTTAGAGTGATATATTGCCGTTATGATTGATTCACGTTATGCTTAGATACATTTTCATTTACGATGACATTGTTGATTAATGACGTACGTTGTGACCATTCGAATTATACTGCTGAACATTATGATGTATTTTCCTTTGCAAAAATAAACTTTTTGTATTTTTTGGGTTTTTTATTTTATTTCTCCAATAATTTGTGATTTAGTGACATGATTTATATATTTTTGAAATCTATTAAGGGGCCCACATAATGGCTATTTACGTAACAACAAATAATACAATTCTTACGAGTGAAGAAAAAACACTACTGACATATATATATATATATATATATATATATATATATATATAGATATATAGATATATATATATTTATTTATTGTCTCCTTTGTGTCTCTCCCAACTGTATATATACCATCCCAACTGCGGTCTACCTCTATATTTCTTATGTAAAATGACTTGATCGACCCCAGGGCAAGAAGCATGTAACCATGTCAAACTTGGGCAAAAAAAATATGTAGATTGTTAAGCCGGTAGGATACCAATTACCATATATAAAAATAACATTACAACATAGTATTGTGCAAGGACAAATAACAGAAAGAGACTGGCCGAATGGGCATTTCACGCAAAAAAAAAAGAATCCACATTTGATCTTATGAACATCCTGCTCATATTTTCAAAAAAATCAAAGAATCTATATAATAAAAATGAATGCCAATATTAGGCAATTTTTTTTTAATGTTCATAATAGTCCGAAGAAGGTTTCTAGGGAAAGAAAAATTGGAAAAGTTGCCCCGAAAATTGGAAAATTCTGGAAATTCCTTGTTTATGGGATTTTTGTATGAACTCAAGACCATAACTCACGATTCGAACGATATATATGCGTATTTTTTTTGTTTTGTTCGTTATGGTTCTGGAAAAGTTTTCAGGAAAAAATCGGGGCAATTACAAGGGAAAGTTGGAAAATCGGAAAATAATAATTTTTGTATGCACTCGATCATATTTGTTTGTTTTTTTTTGAAAATTGGCACATTCAAGTGTTTTTGTATGGAGAAGGTTTTTATGCTATCCATTTTACTTTAACTCGCCACTAGACGGCGCTGCAGCGCATCAACTTCTATACCGTTCAACCGATCGCCATGGAAATTGGTGTACACAGATATTTGAACACGGAAAATGGTATAACGGAATAACTGGGAAACCACGAGTTAACGGAATAAAGGGAAACGGGATAACGGGAAAATGGTTAACGAATAACAGATAATAAGATAACCCGGGATAATGGGAAACGGGTTAAAGGGATAACGGGAATAACCTAGATGGAACAACACAAAGAAAAACAGGAAAAAAAATTCTACGCGGCGCAAGTTTTCGGAATATGAAATTTGAACAGGACAACGTCTGTCGGGTCAGCTAGTATGAATAAAAATTACAATAGCGAATAGAAGAGGCTTTGGAAATTCTTTGAGCAAAAAAACATCCAGGGAATATTTGAATTCGCTGCACTGGTACGGAACACTCATTGTACCAGACTTGTACTCGACTTCTTTTTTGGAATTGGAATGTATATTTGTCCCCATTTGGCTACATCAAGCATTCCATCTGGGGAGCGCGGTGACTCATATAAACGAAAAGATCAACAAGCTTTTGCGTCATCGTCGTCATGTACAATCCGTTCCCTTGGCTCACTAACTCATTTATGCTAGCACTAACTGCGTGTGTATGCCATATTTGTATTAGTTTTTTTCTTTATGGTTTCGACAACATCTGGCGCACAGATAATGGTGCATGACATGACGTTCGGGTGGTTGGTTTCATACGACTTTGTACAATGCCCAGAGGAAATAGGCTAGGTTATTTTAACTCTATTGTTAAAAGTGTATGACAAAATGGCCAAAACGTTTACTAGGAGAATAGGTATGGAGTTGATTACTTTCGAGATTATTCGTGTTTACCGTTTAATCAAAATTATGGATATATGTTCCAAAATGTATCTTATTTTTCTTGAAAAAAAAAAAAAATATATGTTCTGTTCTAACTGAACTATATATTGGCCTTCAATATGGATTGCATGGAAATTTATTCGCATGGTTCAAGAGCACCTCCTCCATTTAAGTTTTTATCGTTCTGCAGATCTAAAATATGTCTGCACCTACTGCACATGTGGAAATATCTCTATATTCTCAATTGATTAAATTTACCACCATAAAAAATGGGAGCAACTACGAAGTTATTTTTTGTGAATATCTAACAGAAAACAACTACTTTCCCGACTAAATTGCTGCTTTTTTTCGATAATTAGTTGTGGAAAGAAAATATTCGTCTATCCTTTCTTTCAAAAATTTGCAATGTTTTGATAAACTTATATGAAGTTAGCGGGACAACTTCCGACTTTTTTAATATTTTAAACGGTCTTATTCAGCTTACAGTTTTGTTTATTTGTGTGGGTTGAATCTAGTAATTGAAATTGTATTCCTTTCCTGTTGAGCTATTAATCTGAAATTTGGTACACACCTTTAGTTCTGATGACAATACAATTATGTATATTCACTTATAATACCACAAGAGCTTCAAAATTATCGGGTATTTCCCGATAGGTTCGTTGCAAACAAATTAAGGAGTCAAGTTTTTCAGGTTAAAAAATCACGAGCGCGAAGCGCGAGTGATTTTTCCTGAAAAACTTGACGACTTTATTTGTTTGCAGGGAATCTTGAGGGAAATGCCAGATAATTTTGAAGCTCGTGGTATTGGGGATTATTTTTCCGTCCCAAAAGTAGTAAATTGGTTCCAAACTGTTTTTTGCCTCTCCGTATTAATGGGAACATTTCCTTTGACTTTTTTATCGATGGTGGACAGAGAACAAACTCCAAATCGACTCATTTTCATGCAAAATCTCCAATTGTCACAATTGAATTCAACCTGTCAGTTTGAAGTGTGGTTAATTTGACTGGATCATGTTTTGTTTTTTATATATAGCAACTACCAGAGAAAATTTTCAAAAAATTATCAGTATAATACCATGTAGGTTGTACCACGTGACGTCGAATGGTGCAATTCTATTGGTCGATATTTGGTCGGAAAAATAATCACTTATAATACCACAAGAGCTTCAAAATTATCGGTATTTCCCGATAGTTCGTTAGCAAACAAATGAGAGTCAAGTTTTTCAGGTTAAAATCACGAGCGCGAAGCGCGAGTGATTTCCTGAAAAACTTGACGACTTATTGTTTGCAGGAACCTTGAGGAAATGCCAGATAATTTGAAGCTCGTGGTATCGGGATTATTTTCCAAACAGTGGTCATTGCATCCCAATCTTTTTCCTCCAACGCTGCTGCACTTGCCCTCCGTTTTCCGGAATCGATTGTAAAGCCTTACGCTTGGCATCACGAGCTCCTCGAGCGGTCTTGAATGCAGCATCCGAAAATGGGTTGATTTTGATGTCGAAATCGTTCAAATACTTTTCTTGAAGTAATTTGGCAGTCTGATTCCACATTGTTTTTATTGTACCTTCTTTATAGTCTTCTCCATCCATTTTCTTCATATTGTAAGCGTAATCTTTCATAATGTTTGCCAATTGCGCTTCACTCGTTTCAGCACTCAATGTGTATTCCCTCTCAGTACAAAAAGTAGTAAATTGGTTCCAAACTGTTTTTTTTGCCTTCTCCGTATTAATGGGAACATTTCCTTTGACTTTTTTATCGATGGTGGACAGAGAACAAACTCCAAATCGACTCATTTTCATGCAAAATCTCCAATTGTCACAATTGAATTCAACCTGTCAGTTTGAAGTGTGGTTAATTTGACTGGATCATGTTTTGTTTTTTATATATAGCAACTACCAGAGAAAATTTTCAAAAAATTATCAGTATAATACCATGTAGGTTGTACCACGTGACGTCGAATGGTGCAATTCTATTGGTCGATATTTGGGTCGGAAAAATAATCAGTATTATTGTAAATCCAAGATCGCCGTCGCCACAAAATGGCGGATGACATATTTTGTTTAACTCCCTCAATATGGGTATCAAATGAAAGGACTGAACCAGTACAAAGATAGTACTCCGTGAAAAAATTTCAAATCGAAGATGGTCGCCACCACAAAATAGCAGATTTCTTCGTTTTTCAATCCCCTCAATATGGGTATCAAATGAAAAAAAAAATGTCTCGAAACCATACTTAAACAGGGGGAAGAATTATTGTGTGGGGTATATGAAGTATTCGAAATGGGAAAAGTGGTTCCTAGAAATTGATTATGTAGCAATTTTTTTTTTTAATTTATTCAATAATTTATGTTTTGTCGAGGTTTACCCATTATAGATATGAGCATAACTTTTTCATACTTTTCAGTCACGATAGATATAAATATAAACATAGCATTGATGCCCGTTTTTGATTTCTCACAGTGTCGACAATTGGTCCTCATATATGTCGGCGATTGGTTATTCATATTTTTCAGGTGTCGAAAATTGGGGCATCTGATATGCGTTTTCATTTATTTCATTTGAATTATTTCACCATGTTATGATAAGTTTTTCTTGTCTGTTTATTGACATGGAAGTTACAAAGATTCATAAACTGAATATCGCAACCACGTAAAAATTCCCCTTGAGTTCGAAAAGTATTCGTCATTTTCACGAATACCCTATTGTATGGATATTTATGACCAACCTGATAATTTGTGGGGAATTTGAAACTTTGATTATGTTGAGTTTTGTTCATATTGTGGGAATTTTGGGAAAAAAGTTTTAGTTTCAAAATGTTATTGTGAATATTGCTCAAATTATCCAGGTCTGTATTTTTGTTTATACTGTTGGTATTATTCTTGATGGAAAACATTTCTTTATATAACCTTTTATGTAAGTTATTCTCTGTGCAAAGTACTTCAAAATGGTTGTAATCCAACATGTGCTCACTGGAGATGACATTCTCAGCCAGTGCCCAAGTTAATTTCTTCACTTTTTTGGGACGTTAGGCGTCCAAACAAAGTTTTTGATGTTTGTCGAATATATGCTTTGTCACAAGTCTGGCAGGGAATTTTGTAAACGACATTTGATTTTTCCATCCTTTTCCAAGGTTTCAATTGGTAAGTTTCAGAGGGGAGACTATTAGTAGTAGTGACTATGCGTTGGGCAATTTTGATATTCTCATTTTTGAAGATATTTATAAGCTTTAACGATTGAAAATATGGTAACAAACAGTTCGTGATTGAAACACTTTTGATTGGGAGGAAGAAAAGTAAAATAAAATCACAAAGGGGCAAATTATGGATACTCCAGAACTGAGAACAGATAGAAATTACGGAAGTTGTTTTGCAAACCTCACAAATTTTTTTTCCGCAACTAATTAGCGACAAAAAGCGGCAAATTAGGATACTTCGGAACTGAAAAAAAAAATTACTGTGAAAAAACAGAAATTACGGAGTTGTTTCGCTAACTTCATATGAAGTTAGCAAAACATGACACATTTAAAAAAAAAGAGCGACAAATTTTTTTTCTTCGCAATTAATTAGCGACAAAAAGGCGGCAAATTATGGAATAATCTGTTATCAACTTTTTCGGAGTTGTCTCGCTAACTTCATATAGGTAAATATAACGTAATCTGTATCAAAGAAATATATTCCAAGATTGAATCACATACTTAATTTTGAAACCTTAATGCGCACCTATTATCTCTATAACATGAGAGAATCGTCCATGTTTAAAAATAAAACTCTTAACTAGCCGTCAAGAATATTTTCCACATAGATGCGTTAATATAATCGCTTGATCCTTTGCCAAAGCTAATATTTTTTCCAATGCTTTAGAAGATAATATTTCAAATTTAGCATTTAGCTTAAAAATGAGCTGGGGTGGCTCGCATATTTGACGGACTTCATAACAGGTCGTTCGTCATTCTTCATGCCTGCACAAATGGTTAGATATATGTACAGGGTGATTTACCACAATATGCGGAAAATTTGCCAGTATGTTGTTCCCAAAAGAAGTAAGAAAATAAAAATATAAAATATGACAATAAAATTCCATTTTTTATAAATGATCGTTTGGGCTTGAAAGACTCAACCAAATCACTTTCCCTTTATCGGAGTGAAAAAAAAAACAACAGAACTTGGCTTGGTAGCGAGTGACTTTTTGGTTTTAGTCCCCATATAACTTAAAAAAAACACACTACTTGACATTCATGGACCGCCTATCACAGTATTTCCATTCATATCCCAGTATTCCTGGGACATTAACACTAATATATTGATTGGCATCTATCATTCAAATTAATTTAATAATTCGCAAGCTAGGGTTGAAACGATTTAAATCAATTGATGTAAATACATGATTTAAATCACATAATTTTTTCAATTTATATCATGATTAAAATCAAAATTTCTCAGTTATAATTGAGAGAAAATAAAAACTTAAAAGTTTTAATTGATGCTTTATTACATCAAAAAAAATATACCACTGGATCGAAATAATGTTTATTTTAGTTAATTGTAGTGCTTGTACAAAAGACAAGACCTTGCATTTCAGGTCTACATTTTTTGCATATAGCTCTATTCCCAGATTTTCTTCAGTTTTATTGGATTTTTCTATAAAATATATGCAGATAGGGTCTTTTTCCCTTCCACTTCTATGAAGAGTTGACATTGTTACACTATTTGCAGAATTATAGGTAACCTTTAGAAATTTAAAGCAGAAATCACGCGTTGCGCTGCTTATAAGACGGCCAATTATCATATGATCATATCATGCAGAAAAAGTCAATAAATCAAGTATGATTGACCTAACATTTTGTAGAGGCACATGGAAAACGAGTACACCTATTTTTTTCCGCACATTGTGTTAAATCACCGAGTATATGCACTGACGAATGCACAAATCAGAAAAGGAATCCCGTCAAGCCTCTGCAGATGGATAAGGGCTAGTCCAGATAAATTGATTATATATTCTCTAGGAGAGAACATACTGCCCTCGAGGCGGTGTTTCGTTTCCCTTGCTGCGGGCAACCCTAATGGACGACCAAAGACTATCCAAAGAAGGCTTCTATTGCTTCGGATGTGCAGATGATGTCAGAGTCCGGAACACAAAGGGTCTTGAGGATAATGTACCTAAGGGGTAGTTTTTGATGAAAGACTCGCATGTAAAGCCCACATAAAAAAACTACAAACAATAATCGGAAGAATGTATGCCAAGAATTGGGGATCTAATCTCAACAAGACTATGGCTATATACAAGGGTTATGAGAACTATGTTCATGCGTGGGCCAGTAGAGTGGTGACCAAGGGCTCAACGGCCCGAAGCAATATAGAGGAAGGCATGCCTTAGGGTTACGGGGTCCATGAAAACGACTCCAGCGGCTGCGAATCTACTACACTACAGACTGATCATCGCGAAATCACAAGGAGTAGAATACCATAGGCTTGAAGAAGAATTAAGGCAGACCCGTTTACGGGAATGCCCAGAGATGCCAAGGTATCCAGCTATAACATAACATAAACTACGACATTATAATAGAGGGCGAATACTGGTAAGGGGTACCAGCAGAATCAACCTGATATACAGACGGCTCGAAGAGTGAAGGGTTGCAATTTACCAAAAAATAAAAACAAGGATAACGATCCCGGTGAACTCATCAAAAAAGCACAACGGCATTTCAAGTAGAGGCCGCTGCAATATACCTCTGCGTTGAAGGAATAAAAAGACCGTAGGTCTATTGTTATTTTCTTTGACAGTCAACTTTAAACTCGTGTGCATCAACAGTTGCATTCAACGACCCTTAGGCCCGGTATTTTCACCTCCGGTTATACTAGGAATAAATTAACCAATGGTTAGATATGCTTTTGTTTAACGTTTATTGATATGCAAAAGCACATTCTAACCATTGGTTAATTTATTCCTAATTTAACCAGAGGTGAAAAACCGAGCCTTAGCGATATAGCAAAAGCTGCAGTCAAGAAACCCGGTAAAAATTGGGTAGAAACACAGGCTCAAAGCTGGTGGGATCAAACAAAAAGGTTCTTCAAAACACCAACACCTAAACTGACGGTGGACCTACTGAGCAAGGACAGTCCGCGGTAGTATATAGGACTGCTAATTGTATGCTCAATAAACATATGCAAACGTCGCTGTAGTAATAGTTAATATATATTATCAACTGTTGTAACTTGATGATAATGAGTTAAGGTAACGGGAGCCTTACCAATTATAGTGGGATCCGAAACGACTCTTGGAGCCTTGGAACATTTTTCGCCGACAATTTAACCCACGTCGAGTGGAAAGTGATTAAGAGACGGTCACCAGTGAACTACCGGCTTATCGTATTGCACAGTGCATTAGACTTAGAAAATCCGGAGATTTTGTCTGGTAAATTATTTTACATTGTGAAGGCTACTACCTACGAAGAGGGTGATACTCCGTCCTATAAACGTGTCCTTGTGGACGCAGACCGGTTCATGAAACCCATACCGCCCGCTATCTGAGATCTCGGATTTCTCGCGATAATTTTTCCCCAGCCGATTCCAATTGTTATTTTCAAAGGTCAATCGAATCAAGTGACCTTTGCTGTCGTCGCCGCTTATTTTCGAACTGGCAGCGCCCCTCGATAGCGGCCGACTGCATGGGGAAACCCCTTTTCCTTCACTTACTATTAATTAGTTCGATAACTCGGGCGTGTGAAAAGTCGGGAGCACAAATAACACTAGCCACATGGCACATGTGTTTGTCTACCGAGTGATGCGGTCAACCGTCGAATATAGTTTTGTGCATATCCGTCGCACACAGTTGTATTTCGGGGAAAGGTTGGCCAATTTTTTATGCACTAATTGATCGACAGTTATATAGCAACATAGGAAAAAAGAATACACATTTCCAAAAACCGACACCTTGAGCTTTTTTCCATTTTTTTAAAATACAATCTATTCGGTGGAAAGGCCTTTAATATCATCATTAGACGTGGTGTGAGAACCAGAATCAGATACTCGTACTTTCCACTCATTTAAAACAAAATATGTCAACTGGAACTTTACATGGTGTAGGCCATGTAAAGTTCCAGTTGACATATTTTGTTTTAAATTGTACCCAATTCATTGTACCAGCTTACATTCCTGGTCCATCAAGGCAGGATTCAAATGACCTTCAAACTACTATCCCTGTAAATAGTGCTAGTTTAGTCAGTAGTAGTAGTAGTAGTAAACGGGCGGTAACCTACAGAACGTTTCAGTTATAGATGAACACAGTATATGTTCATTAAAATAATAAAAAAATAGTGAAGATCCGCATTCAAAACTTCGTATTAATTAACAACATAATCTGCCCAGAACAATTTGGCTTCCAGCTTAACAAAGGTACCAATGATGCTCTATTTTTTTTAATGTCGGAAGTATACAGAAATATCAATGCAGGCGACTACGCAGCGGCGATATTCTGCGACTTCTCAAAAGCGTTCGATTGCGTAAGTCACGATACTTTGCTACAGAAACTCGAAATTTACGGATTTGGAAATTCGGGCCTTGAATGGATAAAATCCTATCTGAGCAATCGTAGTCACATAGAGCGCTGTTGCACTGACTCCAATAGGGCTGGTATTGAATTGGGAGTACCTCAGGGCTCAGTACTCGGACCCATCCTCTTTTTGCTCTACATTAATGATATAAACCTCCTGAACATCTCTGTCAAGATCACTCTATTTGCGGATGACACAACTTTCCTATGGCATGATAATTCACTGCAACTACTGCTAGATAACATCGAAAGGGAATTGATTACAATAAAACAAGGTGAAACTCCAATTCTTTAGTGATTAACATGAAAAAAACTAATATAATCACATTTCGCTGCAACCTACCAGATATACCACTGGAGGATGAAAATATCCTTAATAAAACAGAGATAAGTTTTCTTGGATTAAGTATAGACTCTAGACTGAAATTCGATTATATCATTAACAATCTCTGTAATAAGTTGTCCTCGGGATGCTACGTAATTCGAGTAATCTCGAACGATTTGGGTATAAACGCAGCCAGATCTGCGTACTTTGCTCTAATTGAATCTCATCTAAGGTATGGGATTGCATTTTGGGGCGCTTGCTGTTCTTACCAGCTCAATAATGTTTTTGTAATCCAAAAAAGAGCCTTGAGGTATATTGGCAAAAAAAGACCCAGAACTCATGTAGAACGCTATTCATTGATCTCAGTATGCTTACGGTAACATCTATATAATTCTAGAATCTGTCACCCTTACACATAAAAATAAAAATCTCCTTGTAACAAATTATAATTCATATAACACTCGACAGAACAATAATATCAGACTACCTAGACCATCTAATAATATGGTTAGAGATTCTATAAAATACAATGGCATCAAAATGTATAATCATCTCCCCATAACCACTAGAGAGACTACATGTCTCAGGCGATTCAGAAGAGAGGTAAAAAAAATCTTGATTCAACAATCACTCTACGAGCTAGATGAATACTTTAACTTGAACTTGTATGACTATAACAAATTTTCTCAATGGCTCCATAATATGTAACATTGTCTTCATTTATTTATTTATTTTCACACATACTGAATTATGTCCTTTATTCAACCTTGCCTATTTACCACACTTTGTATCTTTTGGTCTGCACGTCTTAAATGTATATGTATATGGCGTATCTTAGACAATATATATCTATTTTTAATTTTTATATATATATTTTTATATTGTTACCCACTTATTTAGTTATAACCTAACTGTATGTGCATAACCTCAGATTATTTTTATAATTTGTTTATGTTCAACTCTGTACCTAAGCTTTCAGAATTTCATTCTTTGACAGTAAAGCATATCTTGATTGGTTGATTAATTGATAGATGGTCGGTTCATGCGCCATTTTTATGAGGAATATAAAAACAACAGCTTTTTTACTTTGGAGAAATCGAGATATACATGACTAAAGTCGTATTTTCACTCATTATTCATTTATATTGATTATTCATTCAAAATTTATAAATCAATGGGGAAAAATGATTCATCGTCTCTTCGTCTGTCGATTCTTTATTGAATTGGTTCATTCAACATTGCAATAACTAAATTCTGGAAATGTTTTAATTCTCCTTCTGGAAAGCTTCCGAATGTTTTTTTATTTAGTGCACACGATCAGGATTGAATTATCTATCATTAAGAATAATAATGTTAATTTCGTATAAAATTGGGTTAACTCTGCTAGTGATTGCTGCGATAATTATCTGTGATGAAGATTCATCGTTGATATTACATTGTAGAGTTTCAGTGCAATCTTCATATCATCAATTCAAGTTTATTCTGAAAATCTGGGATATCATCACGTTTACATTACCTGTTGTTAAATATAAACCCTGCCCTCACGTGTTTACCCATATCGGATCGCTCACCTCGACAGGAAGCCCCTCTCGCGCCGACACTCGCGCTCCTGTTTAAGTAATAGTTCGAATCGATTCGATAGTTGAGCCGACGTCATATTTAAATATTATACCCTATGTCACTCCCACAATTAAGACGAATCTAACGACACCTCATATGTTAAAATCCATCAATCCGTTTAGGCTACAGAGTGTGCCAAATAAATTGACACACACTCGAAAAACATTGCCCTGCTTATGGGACAGTCGGGTAAAAATAGGTATGAATTAAGCAAACTGACTGAAATATATATAGAAGATTAATAGGTTTTATAATAGTATTGTGGAAATATTTGCCATTAAAACCCGAAAATTTAATAATAGCATTCAATAAAGCTTCTTGAAGGGAGTGTTAGAGGTTTGATGATTTTTATTCAGGGCTGGCATGTTTTAAAACATTGTTTTAAAACATGTTTTAAGCACGACCCTCTGTTTAAAACATGTTTGTTTAAAAATAATTGTTTTAAATCAGTTTTAAATAAAAAAACAATAGATAATTCAAAAATCAACAAAAATGTATAACAGAAAAACAAATACAACACAAAAACTATTCTCCATTGAGTAGAAAAATATGACATACTTGAAAAATAAATAATGGAATTCAAAACTTGGAAATAAACATAAAATAATAAAATAAAATCATTCTAATTTGGTGTCATCACTGTCATCAGATGTTGTATTGATTTGCTGGAAAGCAGACTTTCCTATCCCAAGGCGATTCCTCAGTTTGAATTGAACTAGCCCGAACGCTGATAAAATTCTGTCAACACCGGCAGATGAAGAAACTGCTGTATGCAACTGTATAGCTAAATCTATCATTTTACTATTACTACTATTTTGAAAGCCACCATGCCAATGGTTTGAAATCTGATGTAGATTTCGTGGAAGAAAGGTAATTTTTGAATGGTAAAGAGAGTTCAGCTTGATATGCCAGTTTTTGCACTTCACCCTTTTTGTTTATCTGTCGGAAGAATGAGTAAGTTTGAATTTGTTCCAAATAGTCTCCCAAACATTATATTAAACACAAACCGGCATCTGTAAACAAAGCTGTAATCGGTGTTGCCAGATTTTACCGAAACTATCATAGCAATGTTGTCAAATCAAAACTTGGTACCCAAACATGTTTTTAATGTTTTAAATCATGTTTTTTTAACGAATAGAAAGCATATAAAAATAAAACAGTTTTATTTAAAAAAAAAATCACCAACCCTGTTTTTATTAGAGTAACACTAAATCTATTATTTCTTAAATCCGCACGTTCTGGAAATAGACGTGTCGATTCGATCCTCTGAAATACCTTTGATGAACAGTTACTAAATGGGGCCTTCTGTTTTGTTTCAGGTATCAAAAGAAGAGCTAGCGAAATTAGTTCAAGGTTTCGAAAAACAAGACATTCTCACATCGTCAGGAGTCACCTTAGCCGGCAACCGATACATATACCTTTCAGGCACAGATCGCGTCATTAGGGCAAAATTGGGCAAAGTCGGCGTACATTGCATGAAAACGACACAAGGTAAGTTACTGTAGTAAGCATACATTTACACCAACATGTGGAAAATTTGTCAGTGTTTTGTCCCCACCAAAAGATTGAAAAAATATGATAATAACCAAAAAGGAACCTTTTTTTTTGTAGAAATGCGCTACTCATTGAATTAATCTCATATAACGCGAAAGACTCTGCGGAGCAGCCATATCATTTTATCACCACTCCTTCATCAGAGTGGGGGCTGGAATCAAAGCTGGCGTGGTTAGAAGTAATTGTTTTATTTTAGCTGCAGTAAAAATATGCAAAACCATTTGGTACATCGATGGTTGGTGTAAAAATCTTCTTACATATATTTGTCAGTATATTTTAACAACGACTCTTCAGAAAATAGTAAATGAACTAAACAAGAATTATTTCTATTAGGAATATTCATAAAATCTATATATTATTGGGAATCTGTTGTGGCAGTTTTGTTCATATAAGTACCAAATTGAAGTTTGCATCAACTGTTACAATCTGCGTATGCGTATATTTCCGGGATTATTAAAATCGCAGCGAAATGCCAATTAAAATGTAATTAGCGTAATATGCACATGAGTTAATCCCGAGGTTAATTCAATATGTTAATTAACGCAGACTTTTATTTGATCTGTTTATTAATAAGTTCACAAACTGTTCAAGATTATCTAACATATTTACACATACAAGAAATAACTAAATTATTGTAAACGATTGCAACAATTACTGTCTGTTTATTCACACCTTCACGACACTAAACAATAATGAACTCTCACAATTAAATAACAATCGAAATTCACTGTCCAAAATATACCGCGTACTGCACTGCACTTAATATTTTGATCGCGTTTCTGAATAAAACTTCACCTTGAATGAACTGACTGCCCTCACCGCGTACGCTGTCTCTGATTTAAAGGTCATATCCACAGAAACTTTTCGGCACCAGATTAGCGATTCTTGGAAACTTCTCGATGTTTGTTTCGTGAAGCCTGCCTGCGATTAACATACAGTGGCGTAGTGCATTCGTTTTCGTTACAATATTGCTGATCACAGATCAATATTCAATGCGTTTTGTCAATAGAAATAGTACTCCGTGCACATTCGATTTTTCGTGTGAATCCATTAAAATTTCAATTAGCCTCTGTGATATCAGACCCTGGAAGGTTTTTCTCCTTTGATTCTCCCGCCAATTTTCATCTCTTGAAATACTGCATTTAGACTACCATGAATTCGTTGGTCCTCTATGATGGAACGATTCTATTCAAGGAAGAAGTCAAATATCTAGGGGTAATTCTAGTTAAGAAACTCATGTGGAATGCTCATCTAAAAAAAGTGTCCAACAGAGCAAGGCAAGCCCTACGGACTTCAGAAGAATCAGTGGGAAACAAAAGTACTGGCTTTACCTCACAGGGGCACAGAAGAGTGCACAGAAAGGCACAACAAACTCAAGAGGCAAGCGTGTCTGATCATAACAGGGGCAATGCCACTACCCCGACAGCAGCAATGGAAGACCTCCGCAACATCCCTCCGTTGCAGAAGAGGCAAGAGTGATTGATACAGAAACTTGTCGAGGTCAACGAGTAATAGGGGAGGGAGTTGTAGCAACATCGAGAACGAGATAAAATCCCATCCGATTCTAGCAATGCCATCAGATACAATGATCTCCATATACAACTTTGATATAACTTATGAGATTCTCCTCCCAAGAGATGAATGGGAGTCGAAATGGGGCCCGAGTATATGGAGTACAGCCATAAATTAACCTTAGTGTAAATCTGGGACAGTACGCCAAAATATTCCATGCAGTCGAACTCTGCCTGCAAGAAATTCTCAACAGCAAACATCAATCGATCAAAATCATGTCGGAGATCCAAGCAGCATTGAAAGCTCTGTCTGTCATCAAGTCGAATCCAGATTAGTTAGCGAGAAGGCCCTTCAAAGCTTAGGCAGGGATAACAGAATAACTCTGGACACAAAGGCTTTGAAGGAAGTGAGAAAAACAACCTGGCCAAAGAAGGCACTATGTAGGATCAGAGCTCGGACCACAGCCCTTCTTCGGAATATCAAAGAGCATAACCAATAAAGTGTTTTCAGACTGGACCGAGTGGAAAAACGCGAGTACTGGTATGAAACAGTCCACTCGAAGACATTTATACCAAACCTTTCGAAAAGAAGAACATCAGCCCCGTTAGAACTGAATAGGAAAAACCTAAGGATTATAACAGCACTGCTGACGGGTCACTGTAGACTGCGAAAGCATCTAAAAAAATCGGACTTGCAGAGAGCGCAGGTCGCTTTTGCGAAGACGAGGAAGAAACAGCAGAGTACATCTTGTGCAGATGCAAGGATCTGGAACGATCAAGACTCTACCGTATGGATTACGGGCAGCTAGAGCCCAAAGACCTGGAAAAGGTATCAACGCGCGCCATCATCGACATCGTCAGAAGCGCGGGACTTGAAGGTGGATTCTAATTTAATGAGGATGGAGCCACAGTAGATTAGAGAAGGTCGCAGTGGAAGGGGCGGTTATCGCGCCACTCGAAAAGAACTTAACCTAACCGTAAATTCGGAATGGCCATAATGATCTTCAACTGATGCTAAAATTATGTATAAAATGATTTTTCCAATAAACTCTTGTTTGCTTTACTGTGCGAAATTCAGCTTACCCGAAACGTATGTGGAAGCAAAGTGGACGAATAAACTCTGTCCGCACTAGCACAAGGGTAAGTGGGGTAAGTGTAATCAGAAAAACGATGGTTACACTTTAAATTATAATATCAAGGTACCCAAAAGAGATACGTTCCTGATTTGTTACAGTAATACTACATATCTAATTGTTAAAAAACGGAAGTACTTCATTTTGTTCTACTAGGCATAGTGTATTTTTTATAAACAAATATAATAAGTTATGCTCGCTGATTACATTTACCCCAGCATTCGGGGCAAAAGTAATCATGGTTTGTAATTTCTATATGCATCGTATACTAGAGTATTTGGGGCAAGTGTAATAAAGTATGAATAATGGAGTTTCACCAAAAAAAATTTTAGCCCAATAGCTCAATTCATAAGGACGTTATAAGCTTTTTTATGGAATGAATACAATTCGCATGTTTGTCTTAGACACGTTTATTGAAATATGTGAACATAAACTGTATAATGTAGTTTTTTTCCTTTTATTTTACATTATATGTAGCGATGGATACTGGAAAAATTAATTCTCCTCTTGACTTGATGTCTGATGCAGACACTGAGTCATGCTCAATTTGTTCAGGCCAATGTTCAGGTCAATTGTTGCGAGTTTTGGTCGGATTTTTTCAGAAACAATCAAAGGTTGTGATTCTTCATCAAACGCTATTAGTTGACCAACATAAAAAATTATATTTTTCTTTCCTTTGAATGAGACCAGAAGCCAATTTCTAACATTAGGTTGTTTCGAGTCAGTGAGTAACAATTCGTCTTGTTTCCGGGCTTCCTCTTCTCCATCTAACCTTTGTGAATAGGTTGCAAAATCTTCCTCTCCTGACTCTCTGTGGCTCAGAAATTGGGCTTCGTCCTATTCATAAGAATTTCATAAAATAATATTTTTGGGCTTCTTTTTTCTTGATTCAAACTTTTCTTTTTTTGCTTAGATCTTTTGCTTTCCTTGATTAATTTTTGCTTTTTTTTTTATCTTTCTCTGCCTTTTATCTTTTTTCGTTTTTCCAGTGCTGTGATAATTTAAGTTCCCGAAGCTACTCTTTTTTTTTCTTTTTCTCATGAGGTCGGGGGGATTGTCTTACGGTGTCTAGCACAAATCCTCAAATGGACACATTCTTTTTACTTGGTCTTGCGATTGGCTTTGCTTCTGGAAGTGGTTGCTGCTCCAAAGATGATGCTTCTGCATGTCTCTTGCTGTTTGCTTGTGCTTGGCTCATCATAATTTTCTTGTGAGGCAGATTGTGCCGTTTTTAAATGTTCTTTGAATGAAGTGAAGTGGAAAAAATTAAATTCTAGGCTGGGGCAAATGTAATAACTGATTATATTTACCCCAATCTCCGTGATTACACTTACCCCATATATATTTTTTGGCATCCAAATCGAAATCTGGCAGCAGAATCCGATTCATTGTTGGAAACAATCTAAGGAAGCAAAATACCACAACCTTATTGAATTATTTGTATAAGCAATATGAAATGAAAAATTACAATCGATACTCGCACAAAAAGTTAAAATACAGGGAGATCTATAAATAACTAACATTTTCAACTAGGACCTTGAAAAGGATTAAAAACATAAAATTAGTTGCACTTTTAAATTTTCTATAGAAAAAAATTAAAAACGATAATAAAAAAGTTAGGAAGTGCCTGGTTACACTTGCCCCATGATTACGCTTACCCCACTTCACCCTATCCGTATTCTTTTCAATCGCAATAAAAATGATTTAAAAAAAAATTAAGACAAGCTTGTATACAAATGCACTAAAAAGGAAAAAATAATTTCTTTATTTGTTTGACCTAGGTTATTCTGAGAGTAGCAGTTTCAAAATCTTGCCGCGCAAGAATATTTATTTTATATTCTCGCAAGCTTTTGAATCTGCTACTCTCAGAATAACCTAGGTCAAACAATTAAATAAACTATTTTTTACTTTTCAGTGTAAAAAAGCTTATCTTAATTTTTTTTTTACTATTTTCATGCAATTATTTTTAGGCATTTATAAATAAAATCTATAGTCTTATTGAATTCTGGCAAACATTGATAATCTCCGACACCAAAAAAAACCCACATACTAATTTTGAATGGAATCGGGCCATAATAACAAAACACGTGTGCCATCTTGAATTCATGAATTTTGACAAAAACATCACGATCTCTGTCCCCGAAAATCCCCACATACCAATTTTGAATAGAATCGATCCATAATAATTCTTGAAGTATATTAGTTTCAAGTCTGATGAATTCTATCCAAACCGAGGTATTCCGCATGAAGTGCTACTTTCGAGATTCACACCTACAAGCATTATCATTGGCTTGCGGTCCGTCCGTTTGATTGGCTGCTGTAGAACTAACAGTATAGTTCATCCATTATCAATTGCAGAAGCATAAAAAGCAAGTTTCCCAGTCTTAAGGCGGAATCCTTTGAGCAGCAGAGGCGGATAAAACTAAATTTATTTAGATATTTAAATATTTTAAAAACGCGTTAAAATAAAACAATATGCCATAAACGAGGAAGTATGTATTAATAGGCAATCGGATCATTATAATTTCATTTTCCCATTGTCGAAAAAAGCCATATTTTCCAACAAAACACATCACAACTATAGAATGTTTTAAAACCTATTTCGATCCTAGACCAGAGACACTACTGGGTTTTGTATTCAGACCCTGAAACACGTATATAACGATTTATACGTATAGACACACCTACAAGCATTATCATTGGCTTGCGGTCCGATTTAATTGAAATTTCGAGGAATTACACATGCTCTACTTCTATGGATTTTGCTGGCTTCTATATTGAATAATCAATTTTGAGGTAATTGCAAAAATTTCAAATTTTTTGTAAGATCTAATCATATATTTTTGATTAAGGAAGTAAGCAACAGATCTGTAATTGTTTAATTTTTTCAGCAGCATCTCTCAAACCAAGAATGGTTTTATAATTGTTTCGACATGCGGTTAAAAACTGGCAAATGGATCCTGGTCGGTCAAGTCAAGCCTATTTTGGTATTTTGTCGGGCCAAGGTAGTAGCGATTGCATCTAAATATTCCTAGAGAACTGATATGTTGTTGACCCACGGCGTGCATTAAAAATAAACGCGCCACTTTACATTCCATCGGTCACGCACGCTTTTTCGTTAAACGTACGATTTAGAAGTTGGCGTAGCGCACGGCTCACCAATTTTGGACAAGGAATTCGCGTCAATTCGCCCAATAATAGTGTAGCGGTAATAGAAGTTTATGATCTGTTCAACATTGACAAGTATTGGGAATGTAGTTTAAAGTATACGAAAATCGTCAAAACACTTTGCGAATCTAATAGCGCTGCGTTTTTTTCTACAATTTTCAATATTTAAAACTTTTTATATTAGCAGGATTACGTAATGTTTTTAATGGAGAAATCTCAACAAAAACGCAGCAAAACAATAGTGAAAGAATTTGCTACGTTTTTGAATCTCTAGCAAATATTCAGTGTACAATAAAAAGGATTTGATGTTATCTTACGTAAACTTGTTATGGTGAAAAAATATAACTTGTGAATTTTTCATTTGAGGAATTTGAGATAGCAGACGATTTCGCAATTTATAGTTATATTCCTATTAGATATTGTTAATTCCATGTTCAAATCAAATAACTGAAATTTTTGTCACAACCTAAGAATTTAAGATGGCGATTCAAG
The DNA here is from genome assembly GCA_018342105.1 of Gonioctena quinquepunctata. Classification (NCBI taxonomy): domain Eukaryota; kingdom Metazoa; phylum Arthropoda; class Insecta; order Coleoptera; family Chrysomelidae; genus Gonioctena; species Gonioctena quinquepunctata. Next base: position 250,509 of record JAFIRS010000484.1, on the reverse strand, counting down.
ATGGCTGGTATGAATATAAGTATAAATTTAAAAAACGTCGACCCTCAAGACCGGTATCCATTTGTTGCAAATTCGCGTATCGTATCAGTGGATACGGAAGTCGTTGCAAAGTGACGAATCAAAATATGATACAAAGAAACGCAACGGACGTGATCGCCCAGTTGTCGGTTTTTCGCCGATACATCAAAGAAATGATACAATACGAAAGGACGGGATGTTTATAAAGCCATTGCATATTTGCGTCATCTACCTATGGTTGGTAGAATTTGATTTTTCTTGTATACTTTTCCCAATATCAATTGCAGAAGCATAAAAAAGTCTTGCGGCGAAATCCTGTGAGCAGCAGTGGCGGAGATGTGATTTATGACCTCCCATCGTATGGACACACCTGCAAGCATTGATGTCCGACTTGATTGGCCCAGACGAATCGGTTGTAGAACAGACAGCAGTCACTCAAGTCCACGTTGACCAGCGGGCTCTTTGTGCCGACGGAGACTGTATACAAGTAGTACAGATTATTTTTCGTTCCGTTTCTTCGCATATACGCTCGTGTTAGCGAAGTGAGTTTTTATTTGCTCCCTATAGAAACAGCTTCTGCAATTGATATTGGATGGACTATAGATAACATAGTTTGTGCATAATTATTATTATGGAGTGGAATAAGAACAATAAACTTTATTGAAATTTATCGAAAATATGATTTGATTTGGGACCCGCGGGGTTTTCGTTTTTTTTTTCAGCAGAGAATAATGAATAAAAATGTAAGCGGCTGCTGCTTGCTGAGGTTTAATTGCGATGTTGAATAGATTCGGATACTATTTAATTGCATGCTGAAAAGAACTGAAACTACGTTGCAGCGTATTGTATCAAAATGAAACGATGCGGTGATACGCGTACATACGCAACAAATGGATACCTACATTAAGGGAGCGAAATATCCCTACGACTCGCTCCTTTTCATCGGTTCAAATTTTCCTAGAGCACATTTTCAAGGTCACATTGAATCTGGAGTTATAATTTTTTTAGAAATCAATTCTAGGACTCCTGTCTCTGTCTCTAAATAATTCTAATTGGGTAAGCTTTTCATTATAGAAGTTGAAATGGAATTTTGGTAATTTATTTATTAGAAGTTAATCCAATGAATAAAATATCCAAAATGAAGTGTAATATAAATGCCATTTTGCAAGATATAATCGATCATGTACATACGTGACAGAAATATTAATAACAATAGTATATTATGATCAAAATCCTGTTGAAGAATCATAGAAAAAAAATTGACCATTCAAAAAAAGAGTATTTCAGCAACAAATTTCTTGTAGCTGATAACAAATCTAAAGTTGCCTGGAATATAATCAAACAGAATACGTCATCCAATAATGTGAGAAATTGTTTACAGAATTATTTTGAAATTATGATGGAACTCGGGTTCACGATGGCCCTGTAATTCCTTAAGTCTTTAATGATTTTTTTGTTGACTCTGTAAAATCTCTTATCAATGATACTGAGCTGGTGAAGATCATCACGATATAAAAACAAACTCTTTTTTTCTTCATCCTTTTGACGAAACTGAACTTCTTGATATTATCAAGTCTATATCGTCTAAGAACTCTAGCGGCATAGATGAATTGCCTGGTAGAGTCTTGTCGACTGTTGCTGAACTAATCATCGAACCACTTACATACTTTCTTAATATGTCATTCCTTGAGGGTTCATTTCACTCGTGTCTCAAACACGCTATTGTGGTTCCTGTTCACAAGAAAAATGATAAGCACTTAATCTCCAACTACAGAGGTATTGCATTGCTGTCTTCATTTTCAAAAAATTTCGAAAATGAAAACAGACTTGTATACTTCTGTAAAAAGTATAACCTACTCTCTAAGAGCCAATATGGATTCCAAGCTGGTTTATCAACCCAAGATGCTACTCTTTCTCTGGCAAATGAGGTTTTATCCAAATTTGAAAATGGCGAAAAAACGATCAGTATTCTTTTTGACTTGTCACGTGCATTTGACACCATCAGTCATCAACTTCTCCTCGATAAACTTTATGACATTGGAGTTCGCGGCCAAAGTTTCAAATGGATTGAGACTTATCTGACTGGCAGGTCACAATCTGTTAAGGTTAGGCTCAAATCGGGAATATATCATTCTGATAATCGTAACATCTTAACAGGTGTTCCCCAAGGTAGTGTTCTGGGTCCTACTCTCTTTCTCTTATTCGTTAACGACATCTCCAATATTAATCAACAACATTGTACTGTTCAGTCTGCTGATGACACGTCCTTCATATTGAGTTCTGCTTTATGTGAAGGTTTATCTGACCAGGCAGGTACTGCAGTTGCAAATATGCTTAATTACTGCTCCAGAAACGGCCTCGCACTAAATAGCAACAAAACAAATACCATTGTTTTCTCGCTTAGAGAAATGGATTGTAGTATATTGGTTAGAGCAAATACTAAATCTATTGTACAGAAACAATCAGTCAAATTCTTAGGGTTGAACATTGACTCCCAATTATCCTGGAATGATCATATTGACTCTATTTCTAATAAATTATCCAAACATTGTTTCGTTATTTGGAATCTTAAAATTTTGTCCCCATTAATATTTTATTAACTACTACTATGCCTATGTCCCCTAAGTCTAAATTATTCCTTAGTCTTCAAATTGACTCTATTTATATTGAATGATCATTGATTTCGCAAAAAAAGATATTAAGAACCATGTGTTTTAAAAAATATGGTGATTCTTGTAAGCAGTTATTCACTGAATTACAAATTTTAACTATGATATCCATGTATATTTTGAATTGTGTCACTTACATTAAGAATCATTACCACAAGTTTCAGCAAAGGGATACTACCCGCTTAGCCGCTGGTTATACTCTTAGACAAAATTATAATCTGATAATTCCTGTTTCACAAATTAACATCTGTATCAAATGGACCTCATATTATGTCTATAGAAATATTTAATAAACTTCCAATATTAAGAAAATGTCTAGTCCCATCAATTTCAAAAATAGCGTTAAAAGTATTCTCTTCAAAAATGCCTTTTATTCACTAGATGAATATTTTCAAACTGATCTGGCTGCTTGACATCATGTATATTCCATAATTTATCACTTGCTTTTTTAACTCCTATTTTTACTTGTGTATTTGACGTTTTCCATGCTTGTAAAAAAGTATCAGGAAAATAAAGTATTGATTGATTGATTGATTGATGATACAAGTGTATAAGTGAGCATTTAAAGCACGCGCAACGAGTGTGAGGGCACGACGTGGAGCGGAGTGCCCTCAATGTTGCAAGTGCTTTAATAGTATATTCTTCAACGAGCGTATAATAATAGCTATCATTATACGCAAGTAGAAGACTATACTTTCTTACGACTATACGATAGTCAGTGTTTTAATGCAATCTAAATATTATTTATGAAAATAATAGATACTTCATTCTATCATTCAATCATTTATTCATTTTGAATTTCACCTTTCTCTACGACTATCGTATTCTACATTGATTACATATTGGTTATTAATTGATGAACGAAAATGATTCCAAGACACCATGGATCCTAACTCATTATTCAACGGCACTCGATCAATCACAGATTCAGAATTTTCAGGATCCACGGGAACTCTGAGAGGTTTAGACTAATGAGAAAACAGCAAATCTACCCAACAAATTTCTCTTTGCTTCATTCGACGTGTCACGGCTTGGCTTCCGCGAATGTCAGATTAACTGTTTTCTTAGTTTTAACTTTGGTGTGTCACGATCAAAATATAAAATGAATAATTGTGATTGGGGAAGCAGTTATAGTGAGAATAATGAGATCTGTACACCACCGGATTTATTGTAAACGGCGAAAACAGCAACTCTGAACTCATTGCCGGAAAAATAAAAAAAGCAATATTTGAAGGCATACGCAGAGTTCATGGATTGGCGAAACTTGAACTAGGCACATTCATTCTCGGAAAATGTCCTCGCTTATTTTACAAAACTCTCTGAGAAATATAAGTCATCATCGTTGTGGAAGATATATCATTCCAAATAGAAAATAAGAAAAACGTGTATTTTATTTAAAAAAAAAGCATGGGGTGCATGGTATCAATAATTTATATAGTACATTACCTAGGGTAGTAAAGTGTGAAATGTGAATTGTTGGCCGAGGTGATACCATGCACCCCACGCTTTTTTAAAAATAAAATACATGTTTTTCTTATTTTCTATTTTTTTAGTCTGGTTTTCTATAAAAGCGTGTTGTTTAGTTTTTTTAAACTATTACTTTTCAGTTCCGTATTTCGTCGGTTTAATTTTTTGTTAAAAAGTTTTTATATTTCAACTTTTTGTGCCTGAAATCTACTAATTACTACCTACTTGTTTTTTGATTACTTCCCAAATACTTACCCACCTCACTTCAACTATTACCAGTTAAATATGATTATCTACTTTTACTATTTGTTGTAATATAAATTATTTTTGTTGTTCTGGTTAGTTTATTTCATTACTTTGTATATTATTCCATCCTCTCATAGAATATAATGATTGTGACGGATGTAGGAGAACAAAAATAATGACAATAGCGATCTGTCATTGTCAACTACATATGTGTGCCAATGTTCATAAGTGAAAAATCAATTATCCCCTATGTTTCTACCCGTAAGGGTGGATAATTCCATTCAAAATCCAAATATGATCAACTATGAGATATACCCTATCTAATAAAAAAAGAATCATCCAAATCGAACAACCCAGTAGAAAGTTATGCCTGATAGAATCGGTTAACGGACCAGAATTCAGAGGGTGAGTGATAGTAAATCCATATTTGCAATAAGAACGATAAGAAAAGAGTTAGGACCAGGTCTATTATGCTTACTTTCACAGCTTAATCTCTTACAGAATCGAATTCTGGGGAGCATGTAGATCTGTTGAGAGTACTCTCATTCTCCAGAAGAAAGTAATCAGAGCAATCTCTAATCTCGATCCAAGTGAAACATGTAGACCCCACTTTGAGAGACTACAAATGGTCACAGTGATAAACCTGTATATCTACAAGATCTTATTGATAATATTCCGGAATCGCAACACAATAAAAAAAACGTCGGACATCCACGGTCATAACACCAGGCAGAACAAACAGTTAGTTTTGCCAAATATCAAATATGACACCAATCGAAAAAGACCTTTGTATACAGGTATAAAAGTCTTCAATCATATCCCCAGGACAATACAAGATATTGGCAATATTAAATTATTCAAAAAGGAACTAAAGAATCTGTTAAATTCACACGTTTTTTATCGAATGGATGAATTCTTTCAATGTCAATTTTGAAAAGTGCGCTGATGGCATCACCATGCAGATATTTTTTTTTATTTCTACTCCTATTCTCTATGTACTGTACAATTTTATATTTTCCTTACTTGTTATTCCTATATGTGAAATTCAATTATCTAATTCTATTTGTAAATGTTATGTGTTGATAATAGTTTTTTTTTGTTAAAGTTAAGTAAGATATGTTGATTTCATGTTATATTGATTTTTGTTCCCTACGCCCTACTAGGGTTTTTCCATTGTTTATATTTATATAAGTGATACTTTTGAGAACTATGTAATCGCAATAATGGATACTAGTAAATAAATTATATTCTATTCTATCCTTCATTTTGCTACCCTTAGGGGTGGATTTCATCTTTTAAATTCAAATGGGACCAACTTCGAAGTACACCCTATTATCGGAATCGGACGTCTCAGTAAAAAGTTATGCGTGGTCATACATAAAAAAAAATATACGCGTCGACTAGAGAACCTCCTCCTGTTTGGTTTCTTCGGTTAAAAATGATTGCGAATCAAGGAGAACTCTCATCCCAAATTTTAAAGTTAGCCGAGGATGCTGAATCAGAATTGATACCAGGAAAATCCAGAAATTCGTATTATAGAGAATATGAAAAGTTAATGCTATGGATCCGGAAGAAACAGACTCATTGTTTTATATTTTTGACATAATTTGACACATACATAAAAAGTTAGGCTTATTTTTGTTACCTAGCAACCTTCAAAACACGGCGTATTTAAATCTTGATATTTCGCACGCTTTTTCCTTTAAAACACGGCGTGTTTTAATCTTGAGATTTCGCAGGCTTTTTAGTTCATAAAACAAGGATTATGATGCAGGAATGATAAAAAACATTTTTTTATTGAAATTTCCACTGTGAAGACATCCCAGAGGGAATAAATAGTAGATTGTTCTATAAGTAAAGGAAAGTGGTAGTTTTCTGTTGAGTAGAAATTTCTTGATTCACGAAATATCTCAAAATTGGAAAAAACGCTTCATATTTTTTTATGTAGATACTCGATTACGATTATAACACGAGTAATCGGATAATTTCTGATTTCTCAAGATGATGAAATATGTCACTTTGTTGCTAAAATGTGCTTTTTTGTTCAGTTTTCTCATGTTCGAAGCCGCCTTCGTTGAAGAACATCCTAAATGATTTAGAAGCCGGTATATCGATAATATAGCTATATTTCATAATGGTCGGTATAAAATCAAAGATGGCCGACGGAGGAGTTGATTCCTATAAAAAAATTCAAAGATAAGTCAAGTTTAACCATTTTTAATTGCAGAAGCTGTTTCTATAGGGAACAAATCAAAAACTCACTTCGCTAACACGAGAGTATATGCGAAGAATCGGAACGAAAAATAATGTGTACTACTCGTAAACATTCTCCGTCGGCGAAGAGAAGATCAAAAAGAGATCGAAAGAGCCGATAGTCAACGTGGGTTTGAGTGACAGCTGTCTAGTTCTTCAGCAGCCAATTAAAAGGGACCGCAAGCCAATGATAATGCTTGTAGGTGTGTCTATACGTTGAGACTAATAAATCACCAGTTATATACGTGTTTCAGGGTCTGAATACATAGCGTCTCTGGTCTGGGATCTTAATAGGTCTTAAATTATTCTATAGTTGTGATGTGTTTTGTTGGAAAATATGGCTTTTTTTCGACCATGGGAAAATGAAATTATGATGATATGATTGCCAATTAATACATACTTCCTCGTTTATGGCATAATTTTTAAAATATTTAAATCTAAAATCTAAATAAAATTAGTTATCTCCGCCTCTGCTGCTCAAAGGATTCCGCCTCACGACTGGGAGATCTTAATTTTTTTGCTTCTGCAATTGATAATGGATGAACTATAACGCGAAATTCGACGTTGAGCTGAACTTTCCTCAAACATATCGAAATAGAGGAATCGAATTATTTGTATCAACGAAAGCATTTGAAATTCACTCTGAGCGAAAGGCAGTCAGTGAATTTATTGTAAATGCTCATTAACGACTGTAATAATGTGATAATAAAAGGAAAGAGCCTGTGCAAAAAATTGTTCGCCGTTGGCCATATGATTACTCCACCTTAAACTGTATAAGAAGTTGAAATGATTTCAACGTCGTCATAGTCTAAATAATTTTGAATTTTGTAATCGTTGCAACCCTGTGATATTTGAGAGGTTTCGATGTTCGATGCGAAATATCTTGAGGCACACAGGAAGATAAAATTAAGGAGACCCGTGCTGACATGGCCATTAGCGATCACTATAATGAACAGTTGTTCGTTATCTGATTGTTAACATCTATCCTCGGCTCCGTTTGCTCCTAAAACAATGTCATTTTTAAACGACTGATGAAAATAAAATATTTTAGAACGATAGAAGATTCATTTCTGTGAATCAGTGGAGCCAAAAGTATGTAGTTTTTTTATAATCTGGTTACAATTTTTTTTTATTTTGAAGTGTACTCCGTAATATAGGGCTTTGGCAAACGTTTATTTTGAGTACTAATCGGAGGACATTTATTTGTGGAGTGGTGGGAAAACTACAACCTGAATAATGATTTTACGCAGTATTCTTCGATTTTCATTTACTTTTAAATAGTAATTTTTTCTAGTTTCAGCTAACTATAACATGTGTTTTTTTTAGAAAACAGTACATGATAGGAATAACATTATTAACGGGATACTTTATTATTCTATTTCTACCACGTTATTTTTGAGATAAATTAAAATTTCAACATTATCTCGAATTACGACGTTGAGCTGAACTTTCCTCAAACATATCAACTACAGCATTTGAGCGAAAGACAATTTATTGTAAATGCACATTAAGTCTGCAATAATGTGATAATAAAAGAAGAAAGCGTTTGAAAAATGGTTCGCCGTTGTCCATATGATTATTTCACCTTTTGGGAATTGCTTATTTAGATGTTCATTCTTTTGTTACAGCCGTTGTAGTATCCCTTTACGAAGATCCAATTCAACCCCAACAAGCAGCGTCGGTGGTAGAAAAGCTAGGTGATTACTTAATTACCTGCGGATACTAGAGGTGAGTTTATTTAGTACAAACTTTTCAGCATACGGTTTCAAAAGTAGTGCAAACTGTCCGCCATACTCAATTGAACGCGTAATTTTTTTATGCTCTCTTTAAATATGAGCTCAAAGCAAATTTTTTCACCCAATGTAAGAAAAAATGTCTCATCCCCGATTATGACCATGCCATACTGTTTCGGTGTCCCTAAGTGCCCGCCATACTGATTCAAAAATGTCAAATATGTATCATAGGCGCAAGTGGAGTCTGGTGTGCCACAAGGCTCGGTGCTGGGACCCTGTCTTTTCTTAATGTATGTAAATAGCCTTGATTTATTTCTGAAAAATCAGTTTTTTACAATGTATGCAGATGACTTATCTCTAATCATCTCAAATCCATCATCAACAAACATTAGTACAGAAATTACAAATTTATTAGAACATACGTGTGAGTGGTTTGATGAACATAAATTATTTTTCAATACTGAAAAACTCAATAGCGACATTTCATAACCGACAAAAAGTATGTGAACCACTTTATATATGCATCAACAACTGTATGGTTCGGGACAATGTAGAGGCGATCAGTTTTTTGGGAATCAAGATTGATCCAACTCTTAGTTGGAAACCACACTGTGAAACATTGATTTCCAAACTGAATTCAATATATTACCTTTTCAAAAATGTTAAATGTGTTCTAACTAGAGGACATATGATGAATTTATATTATGCACAAGCAGACTCCCGCATTAGATCTCGCATTTGTTTTGGGGTAACTCCACCCTAGCAGGAGATGTGTTAATTTCTCAAAAACACCATCAGATGTATTGATGGTGTGAAATATAGTCATTCTTGCAGGAACATTTTATAGAGTTTAGGATACTAAGCTCACTTCATTATATATTTTGGAAATGTGTTTATACATTTTTAAAAACAAAAACAGCTTCAAACTGAACAAAGATATCCATTCAATGAATACCAGGAATAAATATAACTTTATTGTGCCATTTGCAAAAATGTGTATAACTTATAACTCGCCCGAATATATAGGGTTGCGTATTTTCAATAAGTTGCCAGAAATAATTAAAAATATTGAGAGCCTAACTGTGTTCAGGAAAACTCTCCAGGAATTTTTAATAGATAAGTGTTTTTACCATTTGTCTGAGTATTTTCATTAATCTGTTTGTCTTTTATATTACCCAGTGTCTACCTATTACTTATTACTTTTATTACTTATTACTTTTATGTGCGATTTTAATCCGTATATGTATATTTATATATCTGTTTGTTTATTCATATACCTGACTATTGCTATATTACAACAATGTAATCTTTGGCAAAATAAATGATATCTATCTATATCTATCTAAGTATAGCGGTCCGTTTTTATGATCCCGTGGTCCATTTTGATGAGTAGAAGCAATACCATACTGATGGGTGGTCTTTAAATGGCCGCCATACTGAAAAACTATTTTTTCAAAATATTCATAATATAATTGGTAAGTTTTGGAAAATAATTCTCTTGTCTGTACATTAATGAAGAAGTGATATGAAATTACATTTGCAACGTTTTATGATAAATTAGGACCTACACAGTGCGGCTCTTAACTTTGAACGGTTCGTCATAGAACGATGGGACAAAAACTGTTTTGAATGATATCACCGATACTACTTTTTAAAATTACAGACATTGTGATTGCTCGATAGATGGCGCAAATCAATAAAAAAAAATCAAATAGCATGGGGGGTCAAGTGGCACATCGTTGAACAGATAAGTCAATTATCTTTCAACCATCCTATTTTTTCCCAATTTTGTCAATTCTTTTCCCAATTTTGTCAATTCTTTTCCCAATTTTGTCAATTCTTTTTTCACAATATGCATTTTAAATTTTGTTATTCTTGACATTTAAAAAGCATATTGTGAAAAAACGTATTGACGAAATTAAAAAAAACTAGATATTTGAAAAGAGAATTGTACGAAGGCGTATAAGGGCCAACAACAAAATATTTTTTAAAATATTAGGAATTGTCACTTCAAAGTGACAATTGTCACTTCGAACTGACAATTGTCACTTCGAACTGACAATTGTCACTTTGAAGTGACAATTGTCACTTCGAACTGACAATTGTCACTTTGAAGTGACAATTGTCACTTCGAACTGACAATTGTCACTTTGAAGTGACAATTGTCACTTCGAACTGACAATTGTCACTTTGAAGTGACAATTGTCACTTCGAACTGACAATTGTCACTTCGAACTGACAATTGTCACTTTGAAGTGACAATTGTCACTTCGAACTGACAATTGTCACTTCGAAGTGACAATTGTCACTTCTAGTAACAATTTTCACTTCGGTATGAGGATTGCAATACTCTGGACAGGGTTGTTTTGATGGCGTTTTCTCAGAATCAGTTTCTGAAGTGTTATTTACATGTTTCTATTGATAAAATTGCGAAAAAAATTAAATAGTTCATCTATTGGTATTAAAATACTTACTCTATTTAACTTAAGTTATTTGAAAGAAAAATAGGATATTTATAAATTGATCAGAGAATATAGAAAAAAAAGGTGATTTTAGATATTTTCGAATAAATGCTTGGAACTACACCTAAGCCATAGTATTGGATTCTGTTTTCGAAATTCTGCCATCTTCATAGTTTTTTTTTAACTTGTTGCCTTACTGGCCATCATGTAAAATTTCAATTGATTTTGAGGTTATTCGACATGCACAATCTATAAAAGTTTTTTCAATACTTTCTCCTATACCTATGTTGAAAATTGACTAAATATTCAACCCGTTTCATTTTTGATGGCCTGCTATGAACATTTCATTTTGTATACAGGGTAGTTCCTTTCGAAAAATGAATGGAGTTTTTTCTCAAATGTCTCGGACGGACACAGTGCTCTTTTTTTTAAACAAAATAGGAGATTTTCCACGAGAATTCAATTGGTTTTTCTGAAATAGTTTTTTTATCGAAAAGGAAGTCATTTTCGATCAAGAATAAAATATATTTTTTTTATTATAACAAATTGATTTCACAAGAAGAATCTCCAGTTTCAATTTGGACCAATGATAGAATGCACAATTATTGCATATTTGTACTTTTGCTTCCATAAAATCTCAATTATTTTGTACACCTTTTTTGGGTAATAAATAGATACCTTTTTTGTATTAACTGAAAGAATTTGTTATTTTCAACTTGAATAAAGTTTTGAAGTGGTATAAGTGAAATGATAGAATGCACAATTATTGAATATTTGTACTTTTGTTTCCATAAAATCTCAATTATTGTACACCTTTTTTGGGTAATAAATAGATACCTTTTTTTGTATTATCTGAAGAGAATTTGTTATTTTTCAACTTGAATAAAGTTTTCAAGTGGTATAAGTGAAATGATAGAATGCACAATTATTGAATATTTGTACTTTTGTTTCCATGAAATCTCAATTATTTTGTACACCTTTTTTGGGTTATAAATAGATAACTTTTTTTGTATTAACTGAAGAGAATTTGTTATTTTTCAACATGAATAAAGCTTTCAAGTGGTTAAGTGAAATGTGAATGCCCATAAATTGACTGAAAAACAATATTTTTAAGCTGTTGGCATCAAATGTCCTTTTTAGTGACAATTGTCACTTCAAAGTGACAATTGTCAGTTCGAAGTGACAATTGTCATTTCAAAATGACAATTGTCAATCCAAAGTGACAATTGTCACTTTGAAGTGACAATTCCTAATATTTTAAAAAATATTTTGTTGTTGGCCCTTATACGCCTTCGTAGAATTGAGTTATCTTTTCAACGATGTGCCACTTGACCCACTATGCTATTTGAAATTTTTAAATTGATGTATTCCTCCGCGCCATCTATTGAGCAATCACAATGTCAATTTCAAAAAGTAGTATCGGTGATATCATTCGAAATGGTTTGGCCGTACTGTATAAATTATAAAAAAAAAATTTATTTATTCATTATTCCTCACCTTGGAGACATGAAATCGGTATGGCACATATTTATTAGTATTCCAGACATTAAATATGTCTCAAAAACATGAGTATGGCACTTGTGCCTGCTATACATCACACTTGTAAAAAATTTACAACTTTAAAGGTTAATTTCTCACGTTCGAGACATCCAGTCGATGGTATGGCACTTACAGACTCGTCTTCTAGACCTATGATACATGGACTAGTGAACAAAATTTACATTTTTTGAATCAGTATGGCGCGTACTTAGGGACACCGAAACAGTATGGCATGGTCATAATCGGTGGTGAGAATTTTTTTCTATCATTGGATGAAACAATTTGCTTTGAGCTCGTATTTCAAGAGAGCAACAAAAAAATGACAAGTTTAATTGAGTATGGCGGACAGTTTGAGCCGCTGCATCGGTATGGCATACAACTCCTTCATACCTTGACTATCTTATGTATAATATAAAACTAACAAGAATTAGCTTTGAGCTCATTTCCCAATGTCATAGTTTTTTTGACACATTCAAAAAATTGCGCAGCGCAACGCCGACACCTACGGGCCGTCATACTTGAGCTGTTCTGTTATTTATAAGACTGGCTTCTAACTCAAATTTTTTTTGCTTCGAGCTAATCATACGTGTTTTTTTAATGGCTCTTGGTCTATAAGATTCATATCGTCTCGTTCATATCAAGGGTTCAGGGTCACTGATATTTTTTCAGATGTCTTGAACAATAAGCGCGTTAATAAATGAATGAACGGTCATTGTCATCGGATTTTTATTTATATTTCTTTCATATTAATTCCCTCTGTTTGTAGAACTGCTTCTGACCTCGAATTCTTTGGAGGCTGTCAATTATATTATTTATCTCCGGGATTATATTCTGTTGCTATTTTCAGCGAAGAAGTCAAAGACGGTTACAAAGGAACAATTCGATACCCATATTTCAAGTCAAGTCAAATGTGACTTGTGAGTTAATTGAGTATTTGTAGCAAGTATATGTGTAGAATTGAGACTACTCGAAATCATTTTATGCCAGTGTTCCAAACGAAATAAATTTCATTTAAATTTTTCTGGTACCCCATACGGTGGTTGGAAGCTACCTTCCAAAAATAACCACTCTATATATTTTCACTCGATTGCATTCCTTTGGAAGAGTGTTTCTCAAAATATAGGGTTGTATGGGTTATACCAGGTGGTTTGAAAGTTATGTCACAAAATGGGTTCATTCAGCAGTAAATATCTAAAAATCAATAATTTGGAATAAGAAAATTTTTTCACCAAATATTCTCGAAAATGGTGTTTTCATTTCTTATTCATAATTTTACCGAATGGCGCTTTTACCATACAGCGGCAACCATAACTCGGGATCACTTTTTTCAAATGGAACACCCTGCAAATAAGACCATACCAGAATAGTCCACACTATGAGCTTGCAGAAAATGTAGGGTTTGCCTACTTGATTTCCATCTTAAGTATGAAAAAGTCATCATAAGAGCAATAACGATTTTTTTATTCAATGCTGGACAAAAGAGATAACAAAATAAACTCAAACAATTTTAAAAAGCGTAAATTTATAGGAGATGTTCAAACAATCTCCCATTTTGAGCTATGCACAAATAAGTCTATCTACAATTGCTCTTCGAACTTCAATGAAAGTTGATCTTGTAATATAGCGAAAAACTTATCAATTAATTCTATTCTTCTGGTGTCGTTGGTTTCTCGCCGTAGACCTGTCCTTTAACATATCCCCAGATATAGAAATCTAGGCGTGAGGTCTGGCGACCTTGCTGGCCACTGAATGGGCCAGTTTCTTCCTATCCATTTATTTCTGCGCCATCTGCTTAAAAATATTCTTACCCGATTTTGATTGTGGGGAGGTGCGCCATCTTGTTGGTAATATGTATAACCTGTGTCTGGTTTCAATCGGTACATCCGCCAACAAATTCGTTAAATTTCTCCATTCAGTGGCCCATTAAAGAAATATGGTCATATGACCTGATCCCCAATTATGCCCCCCACACATTTATCGACCATGTATTTTGGTTATAACTTATCTGACCAAATAGGGATTCTCTGTCGAGTATTGGTGGCAATTGTGTCTACTTACTATCCCATTACTTTTAAATGTGAACTGGTCACTATAAGAAGTTTATTTCAGAAAATTTGGTTTTTCGCGAACTCTAGAATCATAATCCCTATCATAGAGTACTTGATGTAATTTAATTCGGTATGGAAGTTTATTTTTTCTCGATATTAGGACTTACAGAGTTGGAGCACCTTTGTAAGTGGTGCAGCGGAATCAGGCGAATCACTCCATATAGCGCAATTTATCCGCATGTGCCCCCTTTGTGTTTTTAAAGTTTAGCAGTTTAAATTTGTTTGTTACAAACGTGAAAACTGCGGTTGCGTTGTGATTCGGTATGTATAACTTTTGAATTAAATTGAGTCCAGGTTTCGGAAATTGCCATAGTAATGAATAAAATGCAGATTGAGACGAGTAGCCTGCGAACCGCATTTGAACAGCTGAACACGTGCACCGCGAACACGTAATTCGCCTGTCATCGTAGTGTTTACATGTAATTTAATGTTTTTACCCATTACAAGCTACATTGTTTTCGAAAATCAGTCTGTGAAAAAAGGAGCAGCATTGGTGCGATCGGGTCATGTTTGCCAGGTGCGGGAAGTAAAAAGAATTGATCATTCCAACATACACGCGAAAGTGATTAGCCAAGCAGCAGCGACAACAAATCAGTCTCTGTCGAATTAAAGATGAATGAATACAATCACAAACAATTGATGAAATCTAATTAAAACTTATGTTTGATGTTGGAGTAAATTACACAAATAAAAAAATATTAAAGAAATATTATTAAATATGGAAGAAATTTAAAAAAATATACTGAACATATTGTTTTCGCTTCTACATACATACATACATACACTTTCATATATTTTCCATATTGTTCGTTTACTGTCAGAATTTAACTAAAAAAATTAATTTGAATGTGTATTACATGAATAATATGTTTCATCCATGTTTTTTAGATTACTGTAATTATCACTATGAAAAAAATCAATTGTTTATATCAATGTTAAAATTGAACTTGAAAAATTTGTCAATTGACCTTTTTTTCCTTTCGTGGATTGATTGTAACAGATAAATTACAAACATGTCCTATACTTGTTGAGCGAATGCTTGAGGCGACTGCATCTAAACCCGTGTTTGTGCATTTTTTGTACGGCCTTCTCGTCATTTACATTTGATTCGAGGTTATTTGCGGCCAACTCGTCCATTGTCATTCATTTATTATAGGTGACAGGGCCTCTCTTGATACGAAGCTTTTACCCGCCGAAAAATTTAAACTCCTCCCCATGCTCTAAGTCCATATCCAGCTCTCTTGCAATTTCCCTCGTACTAACTAATGAGGAGTCTCAACTATTGAAAGCATCACCGCTAATTAATTTTTTTTATTTGTTGCAATTGTGTATTTACTACTTGCCTTTTCTTGTGCTTGACAGGAACTGGGAATTTTACACTTTCAGCATGTGTGGCAAACTGTATAAATGGAATTAATTCCATTCTTCTCAGTATTCCTAGATTGTTAGATTTTGTTGAATTTGTGTTGACTGGCTATTTTACAAGCTTTTATTTAGTTTCACCTGTCCTTGTGTCTGTCTGTGTGTCGTGTCTGTCTGTAATCAAATATTGCAAGTTAAATTTGACCCACTTCTAATCGTCCGATTGATTTGAAATTTGGCAGGTGAACATAATTCCGGTGACAATGCATTATGAAATTTTTGTTAGGAAAAAACAAAATGGCGGCTCTAATATGGCGGACAATTTTTGTGATTATGGTCCGATTCTATTCAAAATTGGTATCTAGGGGTTTTCGGAGTCGGAGATTATGATGTCAAAATTCAAAAATAAATTACATAGATAGAAATAACTAAACTAGTTATTTAACATCAAAATATTAAAAAATAAATGAACATTTTTTTTTAAACATGCTTTTATTAGTTGTTAATAAAAACAGAATTAAACAGTTAAAAAAAATATTTTTAAAGACGAGCTTTTATACAAATGCACTAAAAAGGAAAAAATAATTCATTTCCTTGTTTGATCTATGTTATTCTGTAACAGATTCAAAAGCTTGCCGCGGATACAAAATATAGGTAATCTTGCGCTGCAAGATTTTGAATTTGTTACTCACAGAATAACCTTTGAACATGTTTTTTTTATAATTTTTATTTTTAATTCATTGAATAATAATAATAACTTTATTCACTCAATAAATACAAATACAAAAAATTGAATAGTTACTTGGTAAAAAAATTTAAAATTTTTC
Organism: Gonioctena quinquepunctata; assembly: GCA_018342105.1. Lineage (NCBI taxonomy): Eukaryota > Metazoa > Arthropoda > Insecta > Coleoptera > Chrysomelidae > Gonioctena > Gonioctena quinquepunctata. The sequence continues at coordinate 233,825 of JAFIRS010000484.1, read as the reverse complement.
GCGAAGAAAATAACAAATGTTTATAAATAAAAAAATATATATATAAAAAAAAAAATTTAACAAACAAAGCAAATCAGCGTCGGGTGATATAGAATGTGCCTAATAACAAATTGAACTATACTACTTACTATACTATTACATAATTATAAAATATAAAATATAAATGTAAAATTTAAAATGTAGGATATAAAATATAAAATGTAAGATATGAAATGTAGAGTTTGAAATGTACAATGTAAAATGTAAAATGCAACATGTAAAATATAAATTATGAAATGTATAATCTTAACAACATTAATAAATGGGCAATGGACAGTGAACAGTAAATAATGAACAATAAATAATAAACATTTAAGGAGGAAAAATAAGCATTATGAAAATGTTCCGACTACTATTCCAATTTGGATCAAATGAGGGATATTTAAATAAAGATATATGTACTATTTCATTTAACTCTATCCCACTGACGTTTCTATTGAATTGTGAACGACGATTCTAGGAGTGTCTAGTATATACGTTCTCAATTTTTTTTTGAATGAGTTTCTAAGCTGGTTTTTTACTTCATTCGGGAGAATATTAAAAAGTTTGGGGACCAAAAACTCATTTGATCTTTGACCGATTGATTTAGTCAGGAACGGGATGGGATGTAGATCTTTTTGACGTGTGTTGTATTCATGTATACGATTTTCAGTTTTATTGGTTGATCATACATTTATAGAAGAATTCCTGCCTCAAATCAAATACTCCAGATTCTTTATATGTGAGCTCTGTTGGGTAGTCTCTTTTTTATGCAGCAGTAGTTTTAAGAATCTTCGTTGTAAAATTCCTAGAGGGGTTATATGTTTTTTGCGTGCTGCTCCCCAAGCCAGTATCCCATATTTCAAATGACTGTCGACAAGTGCAAAATAAACAACTTTCAGCTCTTTCTTATACGTTGTCAAGAAGTTGAAATGATTTCAACGTCGTCATAGTTTACTTTCAATAATATAAAATTTTGTAATAGTTTGCAACCCTGTGATATTTGAGAGGTTTCGATGTTCGATGCGAAATATCTTGATGCACACAGGAAGATAAAATTAAGGAGACCCGTGCTGACATGGCCATTAGCGATCACTATAATGAACAGTTGTTCGTTATCTGATTGTTAACATCTATCCTCGGCTCCGTTTGCTCCTAAAACAATGTCATTTTATAACGACTGATAAAAATTTCAAGGTAGAAATAGTTTCGAATGATATAATCATTACTGTGAATCAGTGGAGCCAAAAGTATGTAGATTTTTTATAATCTGGTTACTTAATTTTTTTCCATTTTGAAGTGTACTCCGTTATAGGTAGGGCTTTGGCAAACATGTATTTCGAGTGGAGAGGTGGGAGAATATCAATTACCAGTATTACTATCAATTACTATTTCCGCAAGTAATGTTTTTCTAGTTTCAGATAACAAAAACATGTTTTTTGTGTAAATAGTACGAGATAGGAGATATTAATAACGGAATATTTTATTATTCTATTTCTACCATGTTATTTTTGAGCTAAATTAAAATTTCAACAGATCCAAACAGTTAGACCTTGTGAGGCCGTCATGATCCACTTAAACGGCATATAGAAATATCAGGTATATTTGTAACGGTCTCTTATTAAATTACAGTCTAGAGATTTTCACGAATATCGAAGATACTTACGTAACGAGCTAATTGTTGCTCTTAACCTACAGTTTTCCTTTCTGTTCAGATGATTATTTTTAGTTCACTTCAGTAAACTCGGACAGGATCGGAGCAGTATCTTTGACTCCATCGAACCGGAATTAAGAACATTTTCCGCCTATTTTGTGAGTCGGTATATTTACCATCACACATATATTATCCTGAAGATGCAGCGAGGAAAGAATACTAACTTAAATATCGCATATATACAGATAAGTAAATTAAAAAGGCAAAATGTAGCTATTACAGGCACAAGATAAATAAAAATAGATCAAAAAAATTATGGAGAGTTATATCGGAGATAGAGGGGAAAACTCTACAAAACATAGCATACAAAAAATAATCAGTCAAAAATAATAATCGAACATAAGAGAGAAATTATTTTTTCATAGATATAGGGAAATAACTTATTAGTGATTTATATATGACTTGTTTACATAAAAAATTCAGCGTAACCTAACCTATCATTAACAAATATTTTGTTACGAAGAGTACTGGGTTATATTTATCTATTTATGTATATTTTTTGAAAATGGGTAATTACAAAAATCTCCAAAACAATCTAAATAAATAATCATTCAGAAATAAGAAAATATTTTTTTTAATTTAGACAAAATAATTCAGAAATGAGCATTCACAAACTTTCAATTGCTATTTTGAATGGAATATTATCAAATAAAGAATAATAAAATAAAACTCTTCGTCCTGCAAGTTTTATGACTTTCTAGTAATGTCCTGAAATGGAAGGACGGTTACGAATAAGAGCAGTTTCACAAACTGACAGATAGTCCTGAGGATCGGCCGTGAACAAATGAAGTCGACATTATCATCTTTCACATGATGCGTTGATGTCGTTTTGTGCATGAAAAGATTGATCCAGCGAAAAAGAAAACGACACAACAGATGGATACATACATCCGTTTAGTAAAAGAAAAAAATGCCTTTGTTATTCTAGAATTTGAGGAGAAGATGAACTGCATGGCAAACTGGAAATTTACTCAACATTTTCGAAACTTTTCGAGCTCACTCAATTGAAAATATTTTTCTAAAATGCGCCTAGTCAACAACAGTTCACGTAAACGATTTTTTAACAAGACAAAATGTAGGTAACAAATATCTAAATCATTTAATGTAATAGGGTATTGATAAACAACTTGGATTTTGTGTTGATGGATACCATACAAAAGTAAGTACAAAAGTGAAAAAAATTCACACAAGTGCTAGAAGTAACCAATATGAATGTTACTGAATGTCGGTGCCTGTAAATTGAAATAAAGTAGTTTTTGAAATCGCGATTTTTTTGCGATGTATCACATAATATTGTCTTCTAATTTCGTTATTATAATAATAATAGTTTATTGTGTACAAAAGTAATACAGTGATTACAATATTATTCTCAAGTGAAGATCCCTGCCATTGCACAGAATAAACGAGCTTGCCCACGTAAGTTGCCTTGTCTGTGGGTTTTCATTTTTCCATGAACAATAAAAATACAATAACAGGCATTTGAAAGGCAACGAATAAGTCATAATATACAAAAATAATGATCAAATTGATAATTTGCTCCGCCAATCGCCATACAAGAAATGAATTCAATATCATTTGCTCTGCCAGCACTCTTAGGACCGCATTCAATAATTTGGAAAAAAATACCAATAAGAAATTAGCCCCGCTGAAAAGATATCAGTAAGATGTACTGTAGGAGTTCCACCAGCAGAAATTTTAGTCTGGTGACTAATACCTTCGAAAATTAAATCTACAATATTGCGAAAGACTTTTTTGCAACCGAAATCTATTTAGAAATTCCTTTTCCGTACATTCTACGTTGTCAAAAAACGGGTCTTTCTCCTAAGGAAATCATATCAATCAACTCGAAAACATACTCATCGTCTGTTATTTATATCTTTGATCGTCTTTGCAGTAAGTAATAAAAACAATAATATTCAACAGAGTAATTTTCAGAAACGTCACATTTATGGAAATTTCAATCAATTAATAGGTTAGAATTTGAACCTTTGTTATACCAGGCCTAAAAGTATGAGCCAGGTTTTGAACATTTCTGAAACTATTTTAGTATTTCAGCGAACTGATTGTAAAAGTTAAGTCATCATGTGATTTGTTTATTTATTATTTTTCAATGCCCCATTCCGTTTTTTTCAGGTTCCTATATTTTATTTTGACTCTACTTTCTTATACCTTGATATGAACGAGATTTCTTTGATGGATTCGACATTATAAAAAAATCAATGAATGTATTCTTGTTTCAACAATTTTACTTTACAGAAAGAGTGAAACTTTTTTTTGTTACAGATAGTGAGTGCCGCTGTAAGCAGCCATGCCGCGCGGCGAAGTAATATTATTATCGATAAGTTGTATTTTTTTCAAATAATAACAGCGAACCGGCAATGTGTATACCGAGGGCATCAATTCAATTTGCGAAAAGAAAGGTTATTATAGGAATATTGTTTCCTTCAACAACAACTAAACAACAAATTATCGGTCAAATCATTCATTTAATCGTCATTCCATCTACGATTTTTAGGTTATGTTATGAGACAGTGACGAATCAAAATTTAAAATTATAGTGTTTCCCATTTGATTATTGCCATGTTTTGTGTTTCAAGCTTATAACATAACCGTTCCTATTGCCAATCATAATTTTTGACTGTGGTCTCAATTTTCATTGTTTTTTGTTTAAGAAGTTTTAGGATACTTTTAGGTTTCTAAAGTTTTTCGGAAAGTTGTGTCGGCGAATTTTCGAGGAACTTTGTGATTTTTTTATTAATTATATATTTAAAGCATTTCGTGTTAAGCTTTCTCATACCTACCATTGCTATCTCTAAAGAAACATTTGATACTGAAGAACTATACAGTTTAGGGTTTTTTAATAAAAAAATCTCTAGTCCCGCTATATCTATTTTTATTTTCAATCCCGTTCCTTTCCCGATTTGCCGCTTTGTGATAGTGTGTTTCGAAGAAAAAGGTTGCCAAGTACTGAACATTGAAAAAAGCACAAATTTATAATTTTGACAGGAATTGCAAGAAGCTTTTTATTTTCAGTCTGCCATTTCAATAAACTCGCTTTGATTGGTGTTGACTAGTCCTTCGTCTCTCCAAATTTACAGCACTAGTTTTCTCAAACACTTTATTTTGGATTGAATTAAATCATTGTGATAATTTCTCGACTAGGCTTAGAATTCTCGCCAGTATTTATTCTTTCTAGACTATTACACCAATCAAAAAAAGGAAAGTATTACAAATGGTTCTCTTATCCAAAGTCGTTTTTAATTTTTTTTGATAACGCTGTAATGCTCAGATTTTTGTCTTTATGTGAGACAAGAGTATTTTTACTTCCCATGATTTTAAAATTAAAATCGAAAAGTAGCTTTGTAAAATTTCATTCGCGATAAATATTGTGTATCTAAAATTGACAACATAATAAATTTGTATTATAAAATTAGCCGTCGTTTCATTTCATTTCCAACCTACCCTGTTGAAATTGAGGCTCAAAATATCAAATCTGATGTTACGGTAAGTACCCTTTCATCACTTATATAGTATAATTATGTGGTGAAATTCACTAAAATGCTATTAGAGTTTTATCAGTCTCTAGATGCATAAAACCTTATAAAGCTCTCATAAGGCTATGAGCTCCCACTCTTGAGAAGATTCTTGGGCTGCGTCATTATCTAACTTTTTGGTCATTTGTTACACCATCAATGACGTCCTGAGTGACTTAATAATATGGCCCAAAACCGAACTGAATAAGAATGTTCATAAAGAAAAAACAATAAAAAATCTACACGGAACATTACTATTATTTAAAAAAATGGAAGGAAGTGACATCTAGGTATGCATCTTTCAAGGAGAGAAAATATTAGTTTTCATTATTCAATACACAATGAAACATCCACACAAAACCATACCACCATTCTGCAACAAATTAAAAATAAATTTTCCAGTCATTTTTGACATTTTATGTAGATAAAATTGGCCATATTATCGGAGTGTACACTTGCAGAGTTTGGTTGTTAGTGCGTTACAGTTTAGACCAACGCAGTATTAGTGAAAAATATATATTTTATTTCGTATAGTGTTGCCAATCGTTAGTGATTAATAAACACTAGGCATGATGAATATCGCTTATGGAAGCAATAACCTACGATTTTCAGAATAACATGAAACCCGATATTAATTTTATGGAAGCTTCATGGGTGTATCTGAATACTGCTATAGATAAAAAACAAATTCGTTCAGCTTGAAGGAATACAAATTTAATCTGCATTGATTATGCTTATAATATCATTCAACTTTGGACAACTCGATATAATGAATTGAGTCGCGGATTTGCAGATAGATGCTGAAAAACTTCCTTTGACAACATCTCCAATGGTGAATGGTCGTACCAATTGGCTCGGAGTTATTTTTTAACCTACTCTCAAATTAATCCGTTTTGTAATGCTATTTGGAAGAATATATGACCCAAATGAACAAACCTTATTAAACTAGATTACTAAAATAATAATATATAAAGTCTTTGGATTCAGTTTCTTGTTCCTATTTGTTAATAATGGAAAGCGTACTGTGATTGGGTACTGTCATAAAATTTTATTCTATAAAAGCATCAAATTGAATAATCTTGGGACAACAATAAAATTACTATATCTCATGAGACTCACTACTAGATGTAATCCCCATTGGGGAGTGGGACTAAATAGTAATATCAAGACTGGATCGTAGTAGCATCATGAATCTGCGTTTAATTTCCAATTTCCTCCAATTAGGGCTTACTGTCGTGCGTTTGATGAAACTATAAATATACCATTTGGAAATGTAAGTAACACTTCATTGGAGGTAATGAACTTTTCACAGTTTGTGTCTAGATTTTTATCTGAAGGCCGGATGCTTTTTTACTTAATAGTAATATCAAGACTGGATCGTAGTAGCATCATGAATCTGCGTTTAATTTCCAATTTCCTCCAATTAAGGCTTACTGTCGTGCGTTTGATGAAACTATAAATATACCATTTGGAAATGTAAGTAACACTTCATTGGAGGTAATGAACTTTTCACAGTTTGTGTCTAGATTTTTATCTGAAGGCCGGATGCTTTTTTGTGACCTAGAAATATCAGAGAAATACTGTCCGAGTCTGAAAAATGTATACAGACTCTGAGTGATTGATACTTTCTAAATTTTTGTTGAAATTTAATTTTTTGTACACCAAGATGTACCTGTTTGGTGGATTTAATGTTATCCTTGCATTATCCCATATCATTCGAGAATAGCTGATTCCTGCCCCTTCACTGTTACTATAAAAATGTTTCAATTGACAACTCTTATAATCAATTTTAGCATAAGTGTCAAAATACTATACTATTTGTATGACTATAAGATGTTCCACATTCGTTGACAATAACAATGTTACAAAGTCACCCATTTTTTCCAATAATTGAACATCAAAATGTATACCAAAATGTGAAAACTTGCAAACCAGTACTCAATTATACATTCATTGCCGCGCGCCAAGCACCAGTACAGTTGAAGAGTGTTTCGCATTCACGTTATAACTAAAATGAAATTTTTGTCGTAATAGTTTTGTTTTCCATTTGGGAATATCACGGTACCTACTTAGGGTTAAGCTCAATGCAGCAGGAAGACTATGGTAAATGTTATCCAGAGAGGCGACAGCCAAATGTCCAAAGCTTTGTGGCTGTGTCCAAAAGGCTGACAGAAACTGGTAGTTCTGGTACCGAAAAAGACGAATGGAAGAAAAGGTAGTGATCGTATAGTCGATGCAGAAGAAAACATTTTGAATTTTGTCGCAGATGATTCAACACTAAGTACACGGTCTGAGCATCTTTTACATTGCTCCATACGCTAGGAGCAATCATTTTTTCAAATAACTGTACTGAAGAAACCATTCCTTATAATAAACTCAATATCAAATATAATAACCAAATCCGACGAAATCTCACCCAGAAATTTATGAAAATAACTTTCAAAGTTTAAATTCTGAGATGTTATGCTAAACGTAAAACGTTTAGGTTGTGCTATCATAGAGACCCACCCCAAACAAGCACCCTGACGGTGTTGCCAGCTCTCTAAGGTTGAGTTACCATTGAAAAAAAGATTAAATCGTAGGTATTGATTTTTTCCATTGTATTCACATGTGTAGCTTAAGTACACATGCATTTGGTATAATCCGACTATTAATTGTAGAAAGTCGCTCAGTATAATATCGGGTATCTCATACAGATGATGTTCAATATGATGTATATTCCAAAGCTGTGCCGCTTCCATATTTCTAATCGAAACCAAACCTATTTATTCCATTCATAAGACTAATATGACTTGTATTGTTGCCAACCCTGATGTTTCGAATGAATATAACCGTTGAGGAGGGAGTAGTAATGCTTTGATTTTCGGGAATGTCGAGTTATTCATTTTCAATTGTGGCAGGTATGCTTTCTTTTCCATATTGTGAAATCTTTTTATTGTGGATTGTTTCTCGCCCATTGCCATGATCATTACAACTTTCTGGAGCTATAGGAGCGTCAAGTAGACCAGACACCAAGGCAAATATTATAGCTCGACAAACAAGATCACATACTATTTGGCGAAAATTGACATGCAAGTTTATACCGAATAATCAACAATATTAATTGTTCAACTTCTTAAGTTTTGTATGCTCTTTATCTGTATTAGATAAAAATTTTCAGTTTAATCATTGCTTTAGTGGTAATTTGAATATAGTAGAATATAATTTTTACTTTTGCATATTTGCGTGCCAAATTAAGAAATTGTATGTAATCCACACTTCATAAAAAAGCATTATCCGCTCCATCATAAGATTTTTATCATTAGCAAACGTCCTTTGTAATTGTATATCCATCATGAGTATGTCGAATACATGTTTATATATTCCGATATAATCACTTGAAAGGATTTTCCCGTGTGTTGCATGTTCATAATTAATAATCAACTTATATTCCAAAATAAATATGGACAAAAATTATAACAATGGAATATACTGATTGGATTGTCAATGAGTGAACACATTGAATGCATTATGAATGCAGTGATCACCATAAAAAATATAAATTAAATGTAAAGATTTTAATCAAAGGAATCTCGGAATATTTTTTTTACTGATTATGATAATATGGTCTCCTAATAGCTATATTTAATTCTATCAGAAAACATAATTAATTTATTTATTTGGCAAATACGAAAATACTCGAAGCGTCCTCATTTTAGATGAGTAAAGTCTGTTACATGACGTGCTATTCACAATTTTACTATTTCATTGATAAATAGAGCAAGTGATTTATCTTGTCCTCTACTCTTTGACTAAGGTAAGCCAAGTCTTTTCATTGCGAATATTTTTTTACCTTTAGGATACGGTTAGGTAATTTTCTGTTACTACAGCTCCATCGAGTTGTGAAGTCAAAATGCGACGCTTTCAAATACTTTCAAAACTAAGGTGCTTCAAGATAAAAAAAAAAACTTTTTAAAGACAAGTTTTTATTCAAATGCGCTATAAAGTAAAAAATAATTGTTCTGGATGTGCGACATAGGTTATTCCGTGAGTTATAGATTCAAGAGCTTGTCGCGCAAAGTTATCACTTCGAATACAAAAGCGACAAACATCCAAAGCAATTATTTTTTACTTTTTAGCGCATTTGGATAAAAGCTTGTCTTTGAAAAGGTTTTTTTTATTATTGTATTTTGTCCTTTTTAGTAAGTTCGCCTCAATCTATGAATTTTTGTCAATGCATCGTCATTATGAGACCTTTTTCCTGTAAGTTCTGAGTTAGTTCTTCAACAAGGCGACCATCTAAAGATTAACTCGTCCATCATCCTGGAGCTGCCATCTTTAATTTGTGAATTCTGACAAAAAAAATCAATAATCTTCGACCCCAAAAACACCGACATACCAATTTTGAATAGAAACGGTCCATTATCACAAAACTTGTCCACCATGACAATAATTTCAAAACCCCCCAAAACCCCACATACCAATTTTGAATAGAATCGGACCATATCACAGAGATCGTCCCATCTTGGAGCCGCCATTTTGATTATATTAATTTTGACGAAAAAATTATAATCTTTGACCCCGAAAATTCCCATATACCAATTTTTAATCGAATTGGACCATTATTACAAAACCCGTCCTCCATCTTAGAGCCGCCATCCTGAATTTGCGAATTTTGAATAAAATTCATAATCTCCGACCCCGAAAACCCCCTCATACCAATTTTGACTAGAATCGGACCATAACTCGGAGATCGTCCGCCATCTTGGAGCCGCCATTTTAATTTGTGAATTTTGACAAAAAATTCATAATCTTCGACCCCGAAAACCCTCATACCAATTTTAATAGAATCGAACCATAATTACAAAACTCGTCCGCTATATTAAATATTATAAAAAATTAATAATCTCCGACCCCGAAAACCTCCATATACCAATTTTGAATAGATTCGGACCATAATCACAGAGATTGTCCGCCATATTGGAACCGCCATTTTGGTTTTGTGAATTTTGACAAAAAATTCATAATCTTTGACCCCGAAAATTCCCATATACCAATTTTGAATCGAATCGGACCATTATTACAAAACCCGTCCGCTATCTTAGAGCCGCCATCTTGAATTTGGGAATTTCGAATAAAAATTCATAATCTCCGACCCCGAAAACCCCCTCATACCAATTTTGACTAGAATCGGACCATAATCTCGGAGATCGTGATTCTATAAATTTTGACAAAAAATTCCTAATCTTCAATACCGAAAACCCTAGCATACCAATTTTGAATAGAATCGGACCATAATCACAGAGATCGTCGTCCATCTTGGAGCCCACCATTTTGCTTTTTCTCCAACCAATACCAATTTTGAATAGAATCGGACCATAATCACAGAGATCGTCGTCCACCTTGGAGCCGCCATTTTGCTCTTCTCCAACAAAAATTCCATAGTGCATTGTCACGGGAACTATGAACACCTGCAGAATTTCACGTTAATCGGGCAACTCGAAGTGGGTCAAATTTAATTCAAGATTTGATTACAGACAGACACCGGGACAGGTGAAACTAAATAAAAGCTTGTGAAAACATTCAAAACACAAAGTTTATTAAGAACGGAAATTTGTGTCTGTGAGATACAATTAAGTCGGCACCATATGGGAAAACTTTTTTATTATTTGTTTTACGAAAAAAAGTTATTCTTGATAAAAAGTTCTGCATGACCTAAAACCCAAAATGAAATAAACAGATTTCAAATTTTTTCATTTGTATATGAGGTTTGTCGAAAAACGTAAATTTTGCTCAAGAAATTTAAAATTTTAATTGAAAATGAGGTCAATATCCAATATTATCCATCTACCATGAAAAAAACAGATTTTGTTATTTTTATTAACTCTTCTCTGTATTCGCATTGATAATTTTTGTCTACAAATCGACATTTAATCTAGGATGCACTAACAAATTCTGTTTAGTATCAATTTGTCTACACGTCGACTTTGTACTGTAAAAACAAATGTTTATCAATACCATAAATAAATGTTTTATGATTTGCATAATTAAATTATAATTTATTATTTATACACAGAAATTATTAAAGATCGTTTTTTCATGGTAGATGAATAATATTGGATATCTGAACGTATTTTTCAATTAGGATCAGGTTTCCTCAATAAATATTGTCGATATTATTAAAAAATTAAGGTACTTTACTCTTCAGCAAAATTGACATTTTTCGACAAACCTCGTATGCAAATGTAAAAAATTTATATCTAATTATTTCATTTTGGGTTTTAGGCCATGTGGAACTTTTTATCAATAATAACTTTTTTTCATAAAACAAATAATACAAAGTTTTCGATATGGTGCTAACTTAATTGGACACACTGTATAATGTAAAAGAAAGTTGGCGGCGTGCAGACAATTTTTAAATTCAAGAAAAAGAACCTACGTCTTCGGTAGCTCGGTTGGGCTTGGGCGCAGAGCACTTGAAGGTCGTGGGTTCGATCTCTGCCCGAGGACATCTTTTTCTAGAATTTAAAAATTCTTGTCTGCAGGCCGCCAACTCTCTTTCACATTATATATCACAGACAAAAACTTCCCGTCTTAATTTTCAAATTCGGCTTAATTGTTCAATGAATTGATCCACACCTGACCCCTGCTGAAAATCGCAAATGAAGAATATCACCAACTTTTGATTTTTGCCTTACAATACACTCTATTAAAAATGAAAAAATACCGTAAAAATATTTTTTTGATACGTCTTATACTTTCCGAGATATTTAATTGTTTAGCTAGGCGTGCGACGACGCGGAGTCAATGGCCGCTGTGACGTCACTTTACAACGGTAGGTTAGGGCGTGCTCTGCTTCCGAGCTGTGTGTATGAAGTTTGCGTCGAAAATTGATAAACATGTCGAATGGAGAAACTAGAAAATCGTGTAATGTGCCAAAGTGTTTAAATAAAACTACTAATGCACCCGAAAAGTTGTTTTTTATTGTTGCTTTCGAACCTAAAAGTCGAAAGAAATGGATGCAAATCATGATGCTCGGGGGTGATTGATTCTGCATTTCACTGTACAAATATTTCTTTTAACGTTTACATATCTAATAGCGTCGTCGCCGAAGCTGTTTCTAGCCGATCTAAAATAAACGTAAGTTGATCTAATATATAAAAAATAAAATAAATAAAAATGCACTTAGCCACGATCACATTAAAGAGGAAATTAATATGAGATGCTTTTCATCTTAGCTTAATAATATTTAATAGGTGTAGTCGCGTGCATCCTAATAATAACCTACTTTTGAAAAAAATATTTCATGGGTTCAAATTTTGAAAAGTTTCAAATGTTCAGGTTATGTTTACTATGTTAATTTTTTGTTACATTACATATTAAAAAAATACAAAATGTAAGTCATGATCCAAACTTTGTAGGTACAATAACACAGTATTGTTTTTAATAAGTCCCACCCTGTTACAAATACCTACGCATTCTTCCTTCTCAGGAACTTAATGTCAAGTAAGATGTTCATAGTAACAATATGACGTATGACGTATATAAAACACTAGTAATGAGAAATATGTACTTATAGGGATCAAAAGATTTATGATAAAAAGTAAAATGTTATTAAGTAATACTTACTTTTTCATTTTTACTCCTCGCATCTCGGCGGCCAAGAAATCGGAGTTATTTGAAAAATAGTGGGCAACCATTAACCGGTTATTTCAGGCAAGTTATCAGATTGTCCTTTTGCAAAACCGTCATCCATATCTAATATTATACTTATAACACATAAAAACTTAAGCTAAAAACATTATTGTGGTCGAACATCCGATAGCAAAGCAATGATTGAGTGTACGGTGAGAACGTTGCCTTGTAAAATGACGTCACGCGAGCATGGCGCGCTCGCCCAAAATATTTGAATAGAACGGAAACTAAAATTGTCGTAACTTCAACACTACTCGCTTGATTGAAATGAAACAAAAACAGGTGTATTTCTAAATATCAAGGCTACACGGTCATTAAATTTCAAGTCATTTAACAGACCCAGTGACATTCTTCATTGTCGACGACGCTAGGTGAAAGGTAAATTGGATCTTGATGATCATTTGATAGCTCATAAGTTTGCTAGAAAGCGATATCTCGATATAAGTTGCGAACCTACGTCTTCGGTAGCTCAGTTGCGAAAGCACTTGACTGGTAATCATGAGGTCGTGGGTTCGATCCCTGCCCGAGGATATCTTTATCAAGAATTAAAAAATTCTTGTCTGCACGCCGCCAACTCTCTTTCACACAAAGTTTATTTTAGCAAAAGATCAGCCATCATTAATACCATTGTATTCATAACCTAATTTTAGGGGCCAGTGCCCAGGGTTAGTCTTGTACCCATTGTTTCCCCCCGACGCGGATTCGACTCCCATAGTAAGCCGGTGAACATTTTTTAAGGTTCCAAGAGTGGTTTCAGATCCCACTATAAAAGGTAAGTTGTTAAAACAACTAAGAAAGCGGTTAGAAACAATTTTACAATTTAATTTTTAGGCCAACAACTTTAATAAACAAATGTCTGTATTTTGAAGTTGAATTTGGTCGTATTGGTTTCGTGCACATTTGACAGATAGTCGATCGACATTGGAGGTAAAACAATCTCACTTTTCCGATTTGTTTATGTTGGAGAATTGAACATTTTTACCGATTTCAAAAAGAATTCAGTAGTTGGATTACATATGTTATTGTTTAATTCGTAGATGATCATGTCTTCATATTGTGCTGTTGTGAAATGCAATTTTTGTTTCTTTTTATACCATTCCCGGTGAACATCATCTAATCTGTAATAATATTTTGTAAGGTCCATTGTCACAATATTTCACTCGAAATCCAATAAAAATCGTAAAAATTTCGAATAAACGTTTTTTATCAAGCGGAAATGTGAGATTGTTTTGCCTCCAATGTCGACCATCTGTGAAATGTGCACGAAACCAATTGAAAATTAGTAATTTTTCGCCAAAACAACGTTTGGTGTTGGTTCAAATTGTATGTGGAGAGTGGATAGTGGATAAGGCTCAATAGATTTCTTAAGTAAAATAAAAATATGTTTTGAATTTTTTTTATGGCTAAACGGGAAAAATAAACTTTTCTTGTTCTTTGAAGGGCTGTAGCTCCGAAAGTATTTGAGAGCGTTGCGTTTTGACTACGGATTCGTGTTTAGGAGGACTACAATAAGTAAGTAGCATTAAACGGCAAGCCACAACTAGAAAATAACCATATTTTTACCAAGACACGAACTGCACATCTCATAGCTATTTTCGGCTCAAGATTAGATAATTAAAAATTATCTAACTACTTATTTAGCTCGATAACTCGGGAAGCAAATAAGCGTTAAGTTTTCCATAGAAGCAGTTTTTTCTCAAAGTACTGGAAAATAAATTCTTTGAATTAACTTTTAAGTAATACTCATTTTTTACGAAGAATCTATTCTGAGTCTTCCTTTGATTCCAATCCATGGTTTACTCGAGTATCAAAATTGTATTCAAGTATGAGTACCTACTCTCAGCCAAAAAAGTACTACATTCAGTTCCAAGTAGTTACACCAAAAAAATACTACTCAAGCATGTACATTTTCTGCCAAGTAGAAATTATACATGTTTTACCGGTGTTTCAGTACTAACAAGTTTAATTCAATTAAAGGAGAAATGTTTCGGGAACAAAGAAATATACGTAAAGTATGGAAAATGTGTTATTTCTAGATATTTTTTATCGATATGAATGGGAAGGATATATCTTCCGCATGCGATTTGAAAGTCTGAAGGTAAGGCAAATGAGGTAGTAAGACGGATTCTAGGGTTCCGTAGGTACATCAAAAGGAATAAGTGAAATCCAAGCTTACTGACCCTCATTTCCTCCCAGCTAGAACTAAACATATGTGGAGTGGTAAAGTTTGGTATACATTTTTTTAATTTTTAGTATGGTATCACTTGAAAGGACTTAGATAATGATTTTTTTCATTTTATTTTGTGATTGCTAGTTCTGAAGATATTGGTGAAGATGTTTTTCCCTTCTATATCCGAAGTTCGGAAAATCCACTGATTTACTGTAGTTATTTTCAAAATATTGTGCTCAACTATTCTTGAAAGAATAGTTGTACTTACAAGAGAACTGGTTCTTGGAAAAGTATTTGTACTTGATATAAGGGCTTGGCCTTAAAATGTACTTTGAACCAACCCAAATGAAAAAGAAGTATAATCACAAATGGGTATTTTTCTACACAATCTTCTTATGATTTGAAAATAGCATAATTTTCGATTATTCTTGGCCCCTTTTTTCAGAATAATGTACATCTCCTCGCCATGTTTGGATATTTTTTCATTTTACCCCAACCTTTGGGTACGAGGAATAAAAATATATTATCTGTTTCTCAATTCAGTTACAATAATTATCTAGAAATTCTGGCCTAAGCTGGTTATTCTTTTAAATCATTGAATTGTTTTTCAATCGAAACAAGGAAGGAACCATTAAGGTGGCTTTGTGCGGAACTTTTTTGAATTTCAATTATTTATATAGTGTAGGTTTGCCTTTCGATAAATTGTTATTGGTTCGCATTGTTCTCTGAATAAACATCGCAATTATAAATACATAATAATCAATCACAAGCGAATGATCTCATGTTGAGGGTATCGAACGACAAACAACTATGATTATGAAGAAAGATATCCGGAAGGTTAGTCACATCCCGTCTGGGCAAGAAATAAACAAATTTTAGCGCCAAATTTGAACTGTTGAATATTCAATACGTCCCTCAAACAATAAGTTCTGAATTTGAATAAATGTGAAGCGATTTTGTAAAACATTGACGCATTTCACAGAAGCCCCTTATTTAGAAGGAGTAGGTATGTACGAGCCAAAAGTGTCAAACCAGATTATTCTTAAATGATAATAATGGAAACGACACTCGTGGTATATACAAATACTATCAGATACATTTTGAAGACAATTGTTGAAGCCATTTGTTCTGAATCACTTTTATTTGCAGGCAATACTGCCTGTGTTGGAATCAAGGCTTGGAAACTTTTTCAATATTTCATACTCTTCCATCACTTCAGGTATCACCGGAAACGACCCAACTTGGGAATTTCAAATGGAACACCCTGAATATTTTTACTTTTTTGGAAAATTGGTACATTTGATTTTTTAGAAGCATTTTTATTTTCCCTTCAACCAATCTGATGGACATGAATGATCAGTAAAAAATATATGACAGTTTTTTCCGCCTAGTTGAGTGCCTTGTGATTGTAGATTGTTAAAAAATTCTTATTTCAAATGACATCATTTGGACACACATTCCCTAGATTCTAATTTTTACGACGGATCCACTGATGGTTTCGAATCGGATGGATAATAATTCTAATACACAATTATTTGTCGAAAAATTATGAGGAAATTGGGGTATTGTTGGATAGAATTTAGCAACGTGATATTTGCAGTTTATTATACATATTTTATTAACACATTGTATTATATGTAGGTGTATAAATGTTGACAATTGTTAATGTCAGATTGATAAGATATATTCTAAAGTTCTGTAAGAAGTAATTTCTTGCTACCAAATAACTAAAATAACCAACAGGTTATGGGCCCAAGCCATTTCTAGTTGCGAAATAATATATTGTATTGTTATACTAATCACTTACAAGGGCATCAACATTCGCACACATCGAAAAATTTAAAGAAAATTTCGATACCTGGCGTATACAGATGGAAGCAATCAAAAATGATCATTGGTCGTATGTGAATGGTGAATTGAAAGAACCAGTGGACCAAGAAGAGAAACAAATTTGGAAGAAAATAGATCAAAAAGCGAAAGCTGACATTATTTTGGCAATGCAATCGTCAGAACTTTGTATTATCAAAAACTGTTCCACATCAAATGAAGTCTGGGAAAAATTGAAACAAACATACAAATCTCAGGGACCGGCCAGAAAAGCAACGTTTATAATAATAATAATAATTATTATTATTGTAATTATAAGAAACATCTGTAAAGAGAGGACGAGGTAGACCGAATATATTGAGAGATGGTACGAAAGGCAGGCCAAGGAAAATATATAATATAGTTAAAAGTATGGAAGAAGTTAAAAATGATATCCGAAGAAATAGAAAATCCTACTCTCGAAGAAGCTTTGAATGGGGAAAATTCCAGAGAATGGAAAAATGCGATGAATCAGGCCCTGGTAAAAAGTAGAACATGGACTTTAGTTGAAAAACCTGAAAATCGGAAAATTATAGGATGCAAATGGGTTTTAAGAACAAAATATAAAGCAGATGGAAGTATAGACCTCAGAAAAGCACGTCTAGTTGAAAAAGGGTACGCACAGCAGCCGGGGGTGGATTTTCATGAAACGAGTTCACCAGTCACACGACAGAGCTCTATAAGAATCCTTCTTTCTTTGTCAGTCGAGTTGAAACTTACCCTGTATCAAATGGATATTGTTATGGCAACTATCAATGGAGAGCTTGAAGAAGATATTTTCATGTATCAAGCTGAATTATTCATACAACCAGGTTCAGAGGAGAAGGTTTATCATTTAAACAAATCCCTTTATGGTTTAAAACAGTCGGGAAGACAATGGCACAAGAAACTAGACCACTATCTTCAAAGTGTCATAGGACTGAAACCTTTGGGAAGTGATAAATGCGAATATATTATTTTGAAACAACATGGCACTTTTCTGATAATTGCAGTATATGTTGACGATTTGATTGTTGCACCAAATGACATCAACAGTTATAGAAAATTAAAAGAAGATTTGGGTAGAGAATTTCAGATAAAGGATCTGGGATATCTTAATTATTGTCTTGGGGTTGAATTTAATCAGAGTAAAACTTTGAATTCAATCGTTATTTCACAGAAGAAATATACTACAAACATTTTGAAAAAATTCAACATGCAGTTTCTACTCTAATGGATGTCAACACTAAACTGACAAAAGATATGAACCCCAAAACCGATGAAGAAAGGATGGAAATGGTGCAAATACCATATCTCCAAGCTATTGGGTCTCTATTGTACCTAGCAACTAGCACAATACCTGACATATCTTTTTCAGTCAGCGCACTTAGCCAATTTAATAATGATCCAGGAACAGCACATTGGTGTGCGGTGAAAAGACTGTTACGATATCTGAAGGGAACTCAAGATTTTAATCTGACATTCCGAAAGTCTGAAAAATCATTGCATGGATATGTTGACGCTGATTGGGGAAGAGATCTGAATGACAGACGATCTTACAGCGGCTTTATTTTTAACCGACGAAACCAAAAAGGAGGAGGTTCTCTAGTCGACCGGTATATTTTTTTTTCCATCATTTTTTTATGTATGATCACGCATAACTTTTTACTGAGGCGTCCGATTCCGATAATTCTTTTTTCAGTGGATAGGGTGTACTTCGAAGGTGGTCCCATTTGAATTTAAAAGATGAAATCCACCCCTAAGGGTAGCAACATGAAGGATATTGATCACTCACCCTCTGAATTCTGGTCCGTTAACCGATTCTATTAGGCATAACTTTGTACTGGGTTCTTCGATTTGGATGATTCTTTTTTATTAGATAGGGTATATCTCATAGTTGATCATATTTGGATTTCGAATGGAATTATCCACCCTTACGGGTAGAAAAATAGGGGATAATTGATTTTTCACTTATGAACATTGGCACACACATACGTAGTTGACAATGACAGATCGCTACTGACATTATTCTTGTTCCACATCCGTCAAAATCAGTATATTTTATGAGAGGATGGAATGATATACAAAGTAATCAAAAACAAGTAGGTAGTAATTGGTAAATTTTAGCCACAAAAATTGAAAATAAAACTTTTCAACAAAATTAAACCGTCGAAATACGGAACTGAAAGTAAAAAATAAACTTTTAACAAAATTAAACCGACGAAAAAATCAACTGAAAAGCAAAACATAAAATAAATCTTCTTAGTCTAAATGATAATTGAGCTCCTAAACTAATGTAAGTAACTGATTTTGAGTCGGCGCCAAACAAACTAGCAATTGAATTAGGTGAAGCGTAAAATGATGGCAGCGAGATGCACGGCTGCATTTTGATGACTTCTTTCATAGATAATGATCTCCGATAATTGTTTGTTTGGCGCCGACTCAAAATCAGTTACTTATAGTTTAGAGCCAATTATCGTTTAGACTAAGAAGGTTTATTTTATTTTTTGCTTTTCAGTTGATTTTTTCGTCGGTTTAATTTTTTGTTAAAAAGTTTTTATTTTTTACTTTTCAGTTCCGTATTTCGTCGGTTTAATTTTTTGTTAAAAAGTTTTCATGAGATAAACAAACTGTGAGCAAGTCTAATATCTCTTGTTTAATAACTGGATTTACATTATTCCTAACCAGAAGATTATCTACCAAAGTGATAGTTTCTTCTGGCGGAATGCTCGGAAATAAATTTTGGACAAGGAGATAAGTTTCCTGGAAGTTGTATGTTCTTGATTTTATCAATTAGTTCGTAGCTATTTTTTATACTAAATTTTGGAACGAAATTACAGTATCTCCTGATCAAATCGATTAGTTTTCCGGAAAGTTTCACCGAAGGCGCTGTTATGAAAGATACGACAGGACAAATAGGGTGATTTTGTTTGTGGAGTTTAATCAATGAATAAAGTTTAGGCGCTTGTGGATTGATAATAGTGTCAAAATTTCTCTTTTTAATCCAAAATACTATGCATTGATTTCAGTGTTTCTTTTACTTCTTGTTGGTAAAACAATGTTGGATCATTGTTAAGTTTAACAAATATATCTGATCTGAATTCAAGAAATCTGAAGTTCTTTTTATGTAATCGTCTTTATTAAATGGAATCACCGTTTTTCCTTTGTCCGCACGTGTAGATATAATGTCATTTTCAATATACTTTTTCTTTATTCCTTTCGCGATTAATGTTGTAATATTGTATAGTGAAACACGTGTCGTGGTTTTGTAAACTCAGTTTAGTGAAAATCATTTAGGCCCGGTTGTTCAATCAAGGATGACCGAGTGATTGGGCTTAAACCAGGATTACCAATTTTGTTTCAGTTGTTCAATACGGGTTTATGAGCTAAACCTAGTTTAACAATGGTTTAAGTTAATCTCATGAATTGGGGGGTTTAAGGAGATAATTTGCCGATTCTAACCTATTTGATTGTTTGACATTTCAATAAACATTGACTATTCTGAAAATTATTATTGTGTTGAAGATGCAAAGATGTTCGAAAATATAACAGACATAAGATTTTTTTTGAAGTTTTTGATATTATTGCCCCAAGAAGAAGAAGAGACAACGTACCGTGATTTCGGGTGACTGGCTCATTTTGATAAATAGACATTATTAATTATAAAATTTAAATATTGTCTTTTTAAGCCTGTTTTTTTATCAGATTGATTTTTCGTTATTATTTCTATTGTATATGGGTATATTATATCTATATAATATGTATTATATACGTGCAACACTGCATTCCATTCAGGAGTAATTTGCAACCAAATTCAACTTGCATAAAATTTGTCTGTAACTAGCAATATGTTTTTTTACTCATTTATGATGATTAAAAATGAAATAATTTTTTATGGACAAATTCATTTTGCTTTTTTATCCGTTGGGTTACTTTGGCCTATGTACAAGCTATACAGAGAAAATCACGCAAAATATAAGCCATGGGTCAAAGCCAGCCCTCAATATGCGGGTGACTTTGCACGCCATGTTTTTTTATATATATCCACGTACAAAGTCTTAAAATCCCAATTTGACCTAGCTAATTTGAAAGAGTGGTCAGAGATCAATATTTTGGTATATAATAATACCAATGTATTTTTACAAATTCATCGTAGACATTCTTTGACTTTACATAAGCCAAAGTCACCCCAAATTACGGTACCTAGAAAGCATTTGGAAGAATGGACAGAAAAATAATTTTTGAATAGATTTCGCTTGCCGAAAGAAAGCGTCCGCACTAACAAAAATACAAAGAATCGCCCCTCAAATGACTACAAAGGCAAAATCGTAACAAAAAATAAACTTCCAAATAAAAATCAAAACTTGATATTTTATACCAAAAACGTTTGTCATAAATAACTAAAATTAAATCATCACAAATGCTAAATGAAAAACTACATGATCTGTTCTCAGGAATCTCAAGCAAATGTTGATTTATTGTTGGTTGATGAGTTATGTTTCGAAGATAATTATTGTTTATATATCTCAATCATATTGGTCTTCTCTAGATTCCACTCCTCCCTCTGTAGTTCCAAGAAAAGTTAGTGTTTTTCTTTCATGCGTATTAATATCAACTTGAGTTCTTCGAATGATCGTTTTTGTAAATCTACAAGATCTGCTTTGGACAGAGCCCAAGTAGAAATTTTGTCTTTTATTGTAAAGGTGCCATGCTATTTCATTTTTTGGGACCTCCGCAGATGGTATTCTATTCATTACTTATTATAGCCCACGCCTTAAATTTTTTCGTATTAGTAACTGCGTCCGTTTTTTACATTCTACAATATCTTGGTATTTTTTACCAGTGAAAAGAGAATGTTTTCCTCACCTTCAATGAAATTATGAGTCATTTTTTTCTTAAGAGACGCCTAACAATTAATAGAATACACTTGGCTTTTTCGATCAATTTTTCTGTATACTTTTGACAAAACTATGAATTCTTAGGTTAAGTTTGATTCATTGTTGATGTTTCGGAACGGTCCGAATGATGGTACAAGCGAAAAAATTATTGCCAACATATGAAAACAATGAATTAAGGAATCCAGGATTAGTTTTTCATTGAAAAATGCATATCGTTCTAATCCATAGTTAATTAATAATCCGAGTTTAGATAATCAACGGTTTAAACTCGCATTGAACAACCGGGCCTTAGTGTCTTTTGTTTTACTTTACTATTTTTTTTTAAATAACACCTTATCCTCCCACGTCTTCAATTAAGTTTTTTTTTCGATATACGGACGTTTCAATGCGGATTAAAAAGCACATTGACTACTTATCGATGTATCCAGGAATTACATCGACCACATGGAAGGCAAACAATTGACGCGCGATCAGGAAGGCCCCCGGAAACGCGATCGCGGTTAGTCGACACTCAGTCACATCCTGTCTCGACGGAAAGGAAACGTGATCGGCCTGTGGAATTGAAACGATTCATTTATCTCCGTTTTAGCTTATTTATATTCCGATATGTCGACGGTTTTCGCTTCCACTTCAATTATTCGTTGTTCGATGGCAGGGTGTGTACCGCCTGTTTTTCAAATAATCGATAAGGAAAGTTGTATTATTTATTTCCCGTTAATTTCCATCTACACTCCTGGACAAAATTAGAGCAGCAATCCAAAAAATAAATGTTTTTTCTTATGCCACTTTTGAAGTTTATCGAGTACCTACCTACCTATTTGAATAGTAGGCTATGAATATTTTGTTTCGTTGTTAATGACAGCAGTAATAATAATAATAAAATGCCTTTATTTTAATTATCCTCGGCGAAGCCCAGTTAGACTGCTCAAGTTAACCGAGTACCAGTTACAAATAAAATATTTCACACATAAAAGTGCCTACATATACAAAGTGTCCCTGGACTTCCTCTTTTCCTCTCGAGAATGTATAGATGGGGTCAAAATATCACCAGTACTTCATATAACTTTTGTTCCTAAAAGCCTTCGTTACCAAGTTACGGGCCCTCAAAGTTACAAAATGAAAAATGTTTTTCTTTGATAACTTTCAAAGTGAATATTCAAAATCATTTAAATTTTGGTGTTTGACTAAACAATTGAATTCCTTCGATGAGCTTTCATGCAGGAGTCAGTTGTTTCGCTACAAAGTCAGGAACGGACTACCCCCGATGGTCCACACCCTAAAACTATGAAATGACTGGGATTTGTCAATATGTTTTAACAAAACAAGGTTACCTGGACAATTTCTTGGATAAAAGTACTCGTGTGGAAAATCGATCGGAGCAACGATTCATAATAAAAATGCAGTTTTACTCGACGACATCAAACCCGATCATCCACCATTATTTGAAATGAAAAATGTTCACAGTACAAATACTAATACTAACGTTAATTCAACAACATTTATAACAGGGATAATACAAAATATGCTAAAATAAAGTCGCAAACAAAAGTACAGTACCTAGTTGAAAGTTTCATTCACAATGTAGATATTTTTTCAAATGAAATATCAAGTTATGATGTAGATTCGTGGTGTTTTTGAACTAACAAGCTACTCCACTATGAAATATCGAATTCAGTCCATATTTTGTATGTACGCGTGGAATAAGCACGTTTCGTGTTGTGTTATCTGAATCTCATGAAACTCAACATTTGGATGTTGCAAATTCGTATTCACAGCTTAAATGTTGAGGAGTTTCACTGATAAGTATAATTTCATGGGAGAAAATCTTCAACCCGAAGATAAATTTAGCTGAAAAAACGCACATCGGAAGACATAACTAATGAAAAGCAAACGAATAAACTACAAAAACGGCTGCACATGAATAGGTGAAAAATATCCGGTGAATAAATTGTAGAAAGAAATAAAATTAGTGTGGATAAAAAATGACAACTTGAATGGGATTTTGTTTTGTTGAGTGGTGCGTTGTCATTATATTGCCAATATTCTAATAGGACAGTTTGAAGTGTTTTGATATGGCCGAACAGTTTACATTCAACGAATATGCAGATATGCATGCATTGTATGGACGAGCATTTGGTGAGTCAGAATAAGACCGACACACTCCGACAACAGATTACTCACCTCATTTCGAGGTGAAAAGTTGCTATCAAGATATGTCCTAAAATGCATATCCTCTGAGATACATGGTGTCGAAAGTACGAAAAAAATTAAGATTTAATTTGTTTTCTCCAAAATTGCTGAAGGAAAAAATTTGAAACTTGGTACACTAATCAAGGTTTATCAACGTGCTAAACTGAAGTTATAATTTTTTATTTTCGTAAACCAGTGGCGCAGTTACGATGGTATGTGGTCATATGTTCCTTCATATTTTCTTGGGACAGAAGTCAACATTCCATGTGCCTAAAAGTGGGGGTTTCTGAGATAATTGAGAAAAACAAGATATGTCCTTAGTAGAGACATAATTTTCAACGTGCAATAATCGCATAATGCTAATTTATTACAACTTATCTGAATATGTGTAAACCTCCTGAACATTTTTCAATGTTGGGAGAATCGGAAACATAGTACGGGTGAGTCAGAATGAGACCGATAACTCCATTTTTTCATTCATCATATTATTTGATCGAATTCACTGATATGTTACCATACTTTCTTGCATATGATTGTTTTGACAGATCAACTGACAAACAAACCCAACCCCAAATTCATGATACTCCGCTTAGATAAGAGTTAAGGCCTGAAATAATTTTTGCGAAAAACATAAGCACTCTTAATTTGTTAAAGTTTATGTTGGAGTATCATTATCAAAGCCATTTCTGATTGAATTATCTAGGAATATATTATCCAACCAACATGTTTTTGATGAAGAAAAACAATTATTGTGTATTATTATTATTATTAGTGGGATTTAATTTCAAACAATGTTTATTGGAGTATCATTGATTTTTGTAATGACCATATCAGCATTATCTTTGTTGAAACTTGCATACACTTGAGTATCATCAGCAAAGTGATGTATACAGGGTGTCCCTGGACTTCCTCTTTTCCTCTCGTGAATGTATAGATGGGGTCAAAATATCACCAGTACTTCATATAACTTTTGTTCCTAAAAGCCTTCGCTACCAAGTTACGGGCCCTCAAAGTTACAAAATGAAATTTTTTTTTCTTTGATAACTTTCAAAGTGAATATTCAAAATCATCTAAATTTCGGTGATTGACTAAACAAATGAATTCCTTCGATGAGCTTTCATGCAGGAGTCAGTTGTTTTGCTACAAAGTCAGGAACGGACTACCCCCGATGGTCCACACCCCAAAACTTTGAAATGACTGGGATTTATCAATATGTTTTAACAAAACAAGGTTACCTGGACAATTTCCTGAATAAAAGTACTCGTGTGGAAAATCGATCGGAGCAACGATTTTTGATAAAAATGCATTTTTGTTCGACGACATCCAACCTGAGATGTCTACCATTATTTGAAAAGATTAATTTGTAATGAAAATAGAAATGATAGGTACAATGTTCATAACGAATTTTTATCATGCAAACACGTTTACCTTACAAAACTCATGGTGTACATAATCAATCGCAAGCCTCAAGAGCAAACAGAAATGCAAACTCCGCTACAAAAACTGCTCGATATGACCCCCGTCTCTCTCAATACATTTTCTCAGTCGGCGCAAACACCCTTTCTGCACTTGAAATAGCATGTAATTTTTTATCCACACTAATTTTATTTCTTTCTACAAGGTGTTTTTGTCAACATCTGTGGAAGAAATGGAACATAAATTTATTCACCGGATATTTTTCACCTATTCATGTGCAGCCGTTTTTGTAGTTTATTCGTTTGTTTTTTATTAGTTATGTCTTCCGATGTGCGTTTTTCAGCTAAATCTTCGAGTTAAAGATTTTCTCTCATGAAATTATACTTATCAGTGAAACTTCTCAACATTTAAGCTGTGAATACGAATTTGCAACATCCAAATGTTGAGTTTCATGAGATACAGATAACACAACACGAAACGTGCTTACAAAATATTGTGGAGTAACTTGTTAGTTCAAAAACACCACGAATCTACATAACTTGATATTTCATTTGAAAAAATATCTACATATTGAAAGAAACTTTCAACTAGGTACTGTACTTTTTGTTTACGACTTTATTTTAGCATATTTTGTATTATCCCTGCTATAAATGTTGTTGAATTAACGTTAGCATTAGTATTTCTACTGTGAAAATTTTTCATTTCAAATAATGGCGGACGATCGGGTTTGATGTCGTCGAGTAAAACTGCATTTTTATTAAGAATCGTTGCTCCGAGCGACTTTCCACACGAGTACTTCTATTCAGAAAATTGTCTACGTAACCTTATTTTGTTGAAAACCATTGAAAAATTATCTGTCATTTCGAAGTTTTGGGGTATGGACCATCTGGGGGAGGTCCGTTCCTGACTTTGTAGCAAAACAACTGACTCCTGCATGAAAGCTCATCGAAGGAATTCATTTGTTTAGTCAATCACCAAAATTTAGATGATTTTGAATATTCACTTTGAATGTTATCAAAGAAAAACATTTTTCATTTTGTAACATTGAGGGCCTGTAACTTGGTAACGAAGGCTTTTAGGACCAAAAGTTATATGAAGTACAGGTGATATTTTGACCCCATCTTTACATTCCCGAGAGGAAAAGAGGAAGTCCAGGGACACCCTGTATAACAGTCACCAGAGTTCTTTCAGATCCATAGTATGAAGTGAAAAGAGGAGTGGGCCTAGAATTGAGCCCTGGAGGTAATGGCATTGCACTTGAACTGGTGTATTCTAGGACAACATACTGACATCGGTTGGAGAGATAGTTTTCAATTAATCCTATGGTTTCCTTAGAAAAACAGTAATAATTGAGTTTTGCCAATAATAGATTATGACCCTGGGTATCAAAAGCTTTACTATAGTCTAATGTAACCAATAATGATGTATTGCTATCATCAGTTGCCTGAAATATATCATCTAATACTTTGGTTAATGCTGTAATTGTACTATGCCCAGACCGGAAACCAGATTGGCAATCAGAAAATAGTTCATTCTCTGTGAGAAAACGTAAAATTTCATTGAAAATCAGTCTTTCGAACATCTTGGATAGAACTGGAAGCCTACTGATAGCTCTCAGATCAGATAGACATTTAGGATTTGAGACTTTTGGTAACGGTAAAATGACTGCATTTCTCCAATTTATAGAAGGCAATAATTGAATTTGTGAGCGATATATGGCAATAAAAAGGACAGCACAATTTTATCATATGGAGAGTTATTCCATCAGAACCTTCTGTATTTGATTTGATACAGCCTCCAGAACGTCATGCTCCCGAAAGGGGGAAATTTGTTTAGATTTACAGTTTTAAAGAATTTTTTAGAAGGTAAACATTTTGTGCAATACTTACTGAAGATTTTCTTTGAAATAAGCGTATAACTCCTAATTTATTTCGAAAGTGATATGTTATTATGGTAGGTTGTGTTATTTGTGACTCTGAAAAATTGGAAAAATTAATCCAACAAGTAATTCAACTGGAGACGAGGTAGTGCGAGCATCAGTTTTATTGTCAGAGTTATGTTGCCGATTTGTTAGGCAAACATCGTTCCACATTAAGTCGTATGGTAAAACCGTAAAACGTTTGACCGTAGGATCTAGAAATCGATGCACTAACGACCGAGATGAACGTTTTCTTGCACAATATGCTGTAAGAAGGACTGCCACTAGTTCTATGATTAAAAACGAACTCGAATACCCGCAATGTCGAAATTTCTTCAAGAACAGTTAAAGACGGATTAGACCGTAGGAGACCAGCGACTGGGCCCTTGCTTACTAGAGAGCTCAGAGTTTCCAGGTTACATTTTGCTCGAAACCATCAAAATTGGTCTGTGGATGATTGGAAACAAGTTTTCATCACAGATGAAACGAGGGTTAGCCTAAAACAGCCAGATGGTCGTGAGCGAGTATGGCGAAGATCAGAAGAGAGGTTTGCTACTTGCAATATCTCGACTTTCACTGCATTTTTTTATTTCTTTCCATCTGATTCTATTTAGAAAACTAGCTGACTAGACAGATGTCCTGTCCAAATTTCTATATTCCCTAAATGTTTTTTCCTGAAAACTCTCGTCCGCGTAGAATTTCTTTTTTCCTATGTTTTTTTTGTGTTGTTCCATCTAAGTTATGCCTTTGACTCTGTCTGCTTCCCTTTATCCAGTTTTTTCGTTATTCCGTTACCGAATTAGTCCGTTATCCCATTTTCCAGTTATCCCGTTTTTCCGTTACCCCGTTTTTCCGTTACCTCGTTTTTCCGTTATCCCATTTTCCCGATTTCTCATAAAAATTGGTCCAGCCGTTCACAAGTTATGAGCTTACCAACACAAACAAACATTTGATTATATATTGCTGAAAACTTTTCCAGGACAAAGAAATTTCCAATAATTTTTCTACAAATCCTTTCTTTCCCTTATTCGGAATATTAAGAATATTCAAAAAAACAATTAGCCAAATCTGTCCAGCCGTTGTTTTTTCGAATTGAAAAATAAACCCTTACCGGGATTCGTTCCTGTGACCTTCTGCTTGGTAGGCGACAGTGTAACCGCTGGGCTATTTCCTCTTTGGTACTAAATGACTAGATAGTCTTTTTCTTGCCAAATTTCGTATATACACGAATTTTCCAATTTCCGGGCAACTTTTCTAGTTTCTTTCCGTATCAACCATCCTCGGGCTATCCACCCCTAAGGGTAGCGAAATGAAGGATATTGATCACTCACCCTCTGAATTCTGGTCCGTTAACCGATTCTATCAGGCATAACTTTGTACTGGGTTCTTCGATTTGGATGATTCTTTTTTCAATAGATAGGGTATACCTTATATTTGGATTTCGAAACGAATTAGCCACCCTTACGGGTAGAAAAATAGGGGATAATTGATTTTTCATTAGTGAACATTGGCACACACATACGTAGTTGACAATGACAGATCGCTACTGACATTATTCTTGTTCCGTCAAAATCAGAATATTTTATGAGAGGATGGAATGATATACAAAGTAATGAAATAAACTAACCAGAGCAACGAAAATGATATATATTACAACAAATAGTAAAAGTAGATAATCATATTATTTAACTGGTAATAGTTGAAGTAAGGTGGGTAAGTAAGTATTTTGGAAGTAATCAAAAAACAAGTAGGTAGTAATTGGTAGATTTTAGCCACAAAAAATTGAAAAATAAAAACTTTTTAACAAAAAATTAAACCGACGAAATACGGAACTGAAAAGTAAAAAATAAAAACTTTTAACGAAAAATTAAACCGACGAAAAAATCAACTGAAAAGCAAAAATAAAATAAACCTTCTTAGTCTAAATGATAATTGAGCTCCTAAACTAATGTAAGTAACTGATTTTGAGTCGGCGCCAAACAAACTAGCAATTGAATTAGGTGAAGCGTAAAATGATGGCAGCGAGATGCACGGCTGCGTTTTGATGACTTCTTTCGTAGATAATGATCTTCGATAATTGTTTGTTTGGCGCCGACTCAAAATCAGTTACTTACATTAGTTTAGGAGCTCAATTATCATTAAGACTAAGAAGATTTATTTTATTTTTTGCTTTTCAGTTGATTTTTTCGTCGGTTTAATTTTTTGTTAAAAAGATTTTATTATTATATAGATTAACTCCAGTTAAGATTCACTTCCCTATACTACCCTTACTTTTGAGACGTCATTTGAAATACAATTATTTCAGAGAAGTTGTGTTTTATGGAAAGTGTTTGGCTTTCTACTTCTCCATTTAGTATTAAAATTGAATTTAAAAATAAAAATAACTACGCATGAGTTTAATTTTATCAGTAGTTTCTAAATCAACATCATGTTTGGGCAGTAGAAAGTACTCATACTGTACGACGAACATATTTTCAGCGGAAATGATGCAATGAAACGCGTGTGAAAATTTTGTGCCTCCTCGATTTTGCAACTTTTATATAGGTAAATTTTTTGGAAAATCGCAATTTTTTCACGAGTTTTGTTAAAAAATGACTAAATTTCGAAAATACCCCATATGCACCGGAAAAGTAGGGAATATCTAAAAAATATAAGATTTGGGTGAAGGAAGTGAATTTGAACTGGTCTTACTTAAGGAATATAACTCAACAGTGAGAAAAAAATATAGGTTCGAGAGCATTCATCTGGCGTTGTTCCCAATGAAAGTCGAATTAAAAAGGAACATAATTCATGATAATTGTTGTCAATATCATCACTTGAACTGCTGTCTCCATTCTCATTATTTATAACACTAAGGCCCGGTATTTTCAGCTCCGGTTATACTAGGAATAAATTAACCAACGGTTAGAATATGCTTTTGTTAAACGTTTATTGATAAGCAAAAGCACATTCTAACCATTAGTTCATTTATTCCTAATATAACCGGAGGTGAAAATACCGGGCCTAAGAATTGTAACGCAAACCATTGCAATTTTGCGATATAAATATTACATTTTTCCACTCTGTTTGGATTATGCATTTAAATTCATTTTCAGACAATTGTTTGGCGCCGACTCAAAATTAGTTGTCCACATTAGTTTAGGAGCTTAGTTATTAAGACTGAAAAGGTTTATTTTATTTTTCGCTTTTCAGTTTTGTTGTCGGATTAAGTTTTTGTTAAACATTTTTCATTTTATCATTTTTTGTGGATAAATCTACTTAATTACTACCTACTTCAATTTTGATTACTTTTTAAATACTTACTTACCTTACTTTAATTATTAACTGTTATATCCTATAATTAGACTAAACACGAGGTAGCTGCTGTGAACCGTTGAGGAGTTTTTTCGACTGTCTTCCGTCTCCAGTCTCCATCAGATTAACTCCAGGTGTGTGCCAAGTTTCAACAGAATCTGTTCACAGGAGAAAAATCAATTATCCCCTCTATTTTTCTACCCTAAGGGTGGATTTTTTTTCAAACTTCAATAAAAAAAGAATCATCTGAATCAGATAACCCAGTACCAAGTGATGCGTGGTAGAATCGGTTAACAGATAAAAATTCAGTGGGTGAACAATCCATCCCCTATTTTCCCCTCAGGTTTCAAATTCAAATGTTATACCATATCCAATCAAAAAGAATCATAAAAAACGGATTACTCTGTAAAAAGTTATGCGTGGTCATGCATAAAAAAATATACGGGTCGACTAAAGATCCTTTTCCTTTTTTTTCGTCGGTTAAAAATTAAATCATATTTGTCTCCAAAATGTAAAAGTAGTATATGCATATTCGATACATAAGATGTGAAAATCTATATAATGGTTATGCGAAATCGGTGCTCTAAGTGTTTTTTTATATGATTCGACTCAGGGCAATCGAATCATCATCATGAGATGCACCCTCGATAATAAGATGAAACACTTGTTTCAACTTATTATTTTTTCATCGACTGAATGTATCTCCTCTGAGGACAACATATTACTTCAAAACTTTCAACTTCAGCCGGATTTCAATGCTCGTCACGAATTCCGCAAAGCAGTAAAACTCTCGCCCGAGAATGAAGAAAGATCTAATTTCTACCAACGAGCCTATTGGCTCCCAAGTCAAGTCTTGATTTTGATAGAGAACGAAAGCGAAAGCCACATATTCGAATACGGAACGAGAGAAAACACCAGTAACAGTGCAACTGTATATTTTGAACACCAGTCACGTTGTTGAGTGTCTTTGTCTGTAATCCATTCCATTAACTTTGATTTCTTTCATTTCTACATTTTTTAATTCCGATAAAAATACTTGATATGAGGTTTTCCAATAGAGGTGATCTGGGAGTTTTTGATAATTATGTTCATTTACCAACGTTTTGAGAAATCAACTCTCTGCAAAATTCAGCTTGTTCTCTACCCTTAGTTTCTAGTTAATACAGTTTAAAAGATGCATAAATAAAAAATTTAAAATACCCCCGACACAAAAAACCTCTAAAAAGTACAAACATAATATGTATTGGCCCTTTAAATTTATATATATATATATATATATATATATATATATATATATATTCTGATCCAAGAGTCGTCGCATTGGGGGACCGCTAAGGGACATACGCGTGAAGGCAGACGTCGTTGATAGGTGTGTCTATTTTGCGAGTAAATTAATTAAGATTTAGGTTCAATAAATTGATATTGTTGTTTTATTATTTATTCACATTGCCTAGGTAGCTTACTTGTATTTTAATTTCATACTTTATAACTTTAATTGTATTCTGTTTTTATTTCAGTTACTTAGCTGTCGACGCGACGACGCTTGTTTTTTATTTTTAAATGCTTTTGTTTGTTATATTTTATGCTTTTTAAACTTTATATATTACTTGTAGACAGGCTACGATCGACATTCTATGCCTACATTCACACAAATACTTTAAGGGACGAAACACGAAATTGCTAGATGAGGGTCTTGCCTTGTCAAAATCTGCGTATTCTGACATCCCATTCACTCTTTCATAGTTCCATTTACCCTCATTTCTCTTTCCTGCTCCTTCATCAGACACTGATCACCGTCTATCTATAACCTATTCATTGAGACCATTCCAATTAGCCCAAATACGATACCTTCGCTGTAGGTTGGTGAGGAGTTGGGTATCCTGCAGATTGCAGGTGAAGCTGCAGCATCAGGTCAAGGTTACCATGTTCTTGCAATATTAATGAAGTAACAGGATACCGAATTTCGAATCGAACAGACCTGTGGAAGTTGCTCACATCCCCTCATCAAATAGAAAAGAACTGATGATCTTCAAACTGCCGACCAGATTTCTCAGAATCATAACATAACTCTGTCGAAGTCACCTTTCAAACAAAAAAGAAACAAATCAAAATCGGTTCATCCGTTTGGGAGCTACGATTCCACAGACAGATACTTAGATACACACGTTTAACTTATAACACCCTTCTATTTTCAACATTGTGTTAAGAAACGTATTATGTTTCAAACTGCATGTTTTCAATTATTTTAAGTGTTTTCAACCTGATGATGACAAATACTATATCGAAACGTTGTTGAAAGGAATTATGCAAATGGGCTGAATCAGACCTTTATTCCGAGAAAGTCAAGAATATATATATACAAACTCAAACACACATATATATATATATATATTTTTGGAGTTTTCTTGGGTTTCGGATTCGATTGTATTAAAATGAGAAGAAAATTACATTACAGCTTTTAATGACAATTGACAAAACAACAAACCACAAAATATTGAAAGTTTTCTGTTAAAACAATGGTACAACAAAATTTAACACCGCCCCGAAATCCAACTGATGTTGGTAACAAAACACAAGCATGGTAAAACCAAGATTCAAATGTTTTTAATGTTTTTAATAAATTTTACTGAAGATGCCCCCGAACGAGGACGAAACGTTTAAATAAATGTAATTTTCTTCTCATTTTAATACAATCGAATCTGAAACCCAAGAAAACTCCAAAAATACAATCACCAAGATTCAAGAACCCACTATACCCAATATATATATATATATATATATATATATATATATATATTGTTATGATGATATGATTCGTATTATTATTTTGTTTTATGTATAATTATTATTATATTTTTTTATGCTTTTTAAATACTCATCACAACAATAAACTCCGGCTATGACATTCTTACCCTTTTTAAATATACCATTTACCTTTCTTTTATTACCTTTTCCCAGCTTAGTAGGTACGCCTATGTAGAGCAGATCGTCTCAAATCTCAGGAGGATTGCAGTTGCGCCATCTTGAAGTCAATTTACTGTTTCATGGAAATATAGCTTGTAATATGATCGAATGATAAATAACGAGTCCAGAAAATAGTTAAATGATTGTTTTTTCTTTTTATTCAAATAAATTTTCAAATACCTATTCCTGCGATATCTACCATATGATTAGTGAAATTGAAACAATCAATATTCAAAACATCAAATGCTTGCTCATGCACAATCAGTGAATATTGCAAGTACATATTCAGAGGTTATATTTATATTATGATCATGAGTATGGAAGAAAGTTAACCTCTGTGAATCAGTGTTATTAAAAAAAACATAAAAAGTGTCTAGTGCGAAACGTATCACTGTGTTTAGTTTTTGTTGATGAAATACCTTTTGTACATTCAGTTCGTGCACTCACGAAAATCCTGGAGTAGGTGTTCAATGGCTACTGGGAGTGAAGTTAGCTGATGTTGGCCCCCTTGTTGCTGGTTATGTCCTGTATTGGAAATATGATCTGATTTGGATTGGAGGTAAGCTTTGGTCGAATATTTGCCAGGCAGTTTCTTGATTTGGATTTAAGGTTGAAATTGTTGTTAGATTTGTTATCTGCTTATTTGCGTTAATTTTCGATGAAAATTTTTGTTACCGCTTCTCTCCAAAATTATTTTTCGGCTCCTTATTTTTTTCTTCCCCAAGCAACCATCACTTTCTGTTTTCCCAAATTTTCGAAATTTTAAATATTCTTGAGCGACCCCTTACAAATATTCGATCTATTTAAAATTTCAGGAGGGCTCCTCAATTACAAAAAAACTAACATATTTCCATGCGAGACTTGGAAAAAAAAATTGTCCGTCAAAATGGCTCACACTAATATTATACAGGGTGTAACTGAATAAGTGTAAAACATTTAAGGAGGTGATTCCTCATCGAAAAAAAGATAGGATCTTTCATATAAAGAAACTTCATTGGAGCATCCCTTGTTAAGATACAGCCCCTTAAAGGGGGTACATAAAATTTGTATAACAATTTTTTTCACAAGCACTGAAAAAGTTACAATATTGAAATTAACCTGACGTTTTGTACTACCAAAAGACACTTAGCCAGTAATTTATTTGGTTTACCCCATGGTTGTAAGGGTGAAAACGCAACCCTAAAATTTATTTCCAATGTAACTTTTGTCTTATTATTTGTTTACCATTTAAAAATTCATTTCCGATAGCCTGTTTCATTCTAAACAAAAAATGTCTCTTGGGTTTTTTGCCCAAAATAAACCAGTAAGCAGCAAAACATTATTTTACGAACAACTACAGAGATACATCGTCATAAATGCGAACTGGATTTATTGTTATTTTGTAGTTAGTACCTGCATTAAACGATTAAAGGGTAATAAACAAAACTAAGTTATTAATAACAAAACACACAACATGTAGAAATCATAGTGAATGTTCAATATGTCTACCTTCAAACATTACGCATGCGTCTAGACGTCGGCGCATTGAGCCACGTATTCGCTCAAATATTCCTGGAGTCTCTCTGATTACCCTGCACGCATCGATGATGCGGTTTCTTAAGTCCTCTACATCGCGAACAGGAGTACGATATACCAAATGCTGTGAATGGCCCCAAATAGAGAAATCGAGAGGATTGAGATCCGGGGATCGAGCGGGCCATTTATGTGGTCCTCCTCGACCTATCCACTGATTTGCATATGTTTCAGTTAAATGCTGACGTGCTACTTGACTAAAATGGGCGGGAGCCCCATCATGCATAAAAACATATCCCTTCTGACGCCCAAAGGAACTTCCTCCAGCAGTACTGGATGCACTTCTCTTAAAAATTGAACGTATGCCTCACCATTTAATCGAGGAGGTAGAAAATGAGGCCCAATTAAATCATCCCCAATAACTCCGAGCCACACGTTAAGAGAAAACTGTTCTTGATGGCTAGTTTCGACAATAGCGTGAGGGTTTTCATCAGCCCATATGTGGTAATTATGAAAATTAATAATCTTGTCCCGAAAAAAACTACATTCGTCTGTGAATTCTATCGTCTTCAGAAAGTCACAATTTCTTCTAATCATTTCCAGCATCCAATTGCAAAATTCAAGACGGTTCGGAAAGTCTCGCGGTAACAGTGCCTGTACTCGTTGCAGATGGTAAGGGTATAAGAGTTGTTCCTTTAAAATTCGAAATACCGTCATATGATCAACATTTAGCTGGAAAGCAATCTTTCTAGTACTGGTAGTAGGTTGTTCTTCAATCAAATTAAGTCCTGCTTCCTCAAGCTGTGGTGTTCGTATTTCTCGATGGCGACCGCGATGCTGCGTTCTTTTGTCGAATGAACCATATTCTCGTAATCGTTGATGAAGTCGAGCAAATATTCTATGTGAAGGATGCTGCCGTTGAGGATACATTTCAGCATATCTTCTAGAAGCTTCTAACCCATTCCCCTGCGACAGACCGTAAACGTAATGCATATCAGCCATTTCCTCATTTGTGTATGCCATTTTATTAACAAGTGAATTATTAAAGTAACAAATTAAGAACAGAACAACAACACACAATTAGTATTAATTCAATTTCGAAAATTCCCAAACTGACAGCGTCATACCAATTTAATTGTCACTATCGCTAATAGCGACCTACTAGATAGATTAGTTTCGTATTTTCGCATTTATGACGATGTATCTCTGTAGTTGTTCGTAAAATAATGTTTTGCTGCTTACTGGTTTATTTTGGGCAAAAAACCCAAGAGACATTTTTTGTTTAGAATGAAACAGGCTATTGGAAATGAATTTTTAAATGGTAAACAAATAATAAGACAAAAGTTACATTGGAAATAAATTTTAGGGTTGCGTTTTCACCCTTACAACCATGGGTAAACCAAATAAATTACTGGCTAAGTGTCTTCTTGGTAGTACAAAACGTCAGGTTAATTTCAATATTGTAACTTTTTCAGTGCTTGTGAAAAAAATTGTTATACAAATTTTATGTACCCCCTTTAAGGGGCTGTATCTTAACAAGGGATGCTCCAATGAAGTTTCTTTATATGAAAGATCCTATCTTTTTTTCGATGAGGAATCACCTCCTTAAATGTTTTACACTTATTCAGTTACACCCTGTATATGTGTGCGTCACTCTCGATCAAGTTACGTTTCAAACAAAAAAACTAAATCCAAATGGGTTCATCCGTTTGGGAGCTACGATGCCACAGACATACACACATACACACATACACAGATACACCGTCAAACTTATAACACCCCTCTGTTTGCATCCGGGGTTAATGAAAAATATACCTAGTCATTTATTGTCATTTTGTCCAATAAAAATAAAATCACAAATATCGAATATAATTTTGTCAAAGTAAGTAAACGACAGGATTCATTTAAAAGGGCGTATTTTTCATTTGAAATGACTGATAGCTATTTATGTACCAAGTTCGTTATCTAGACCCTAACGCCTGGAGGGTACCATTCACCCGAGGGCCTTTGGCCCGAGGGATGAATGTTGCCCGATGGGCGTTAGGATCTAGTAACGACCGTGGTGCATACAAGATTTTATTTTTCACGAGAAAATTATCTTAAACGACGTTGTTTACTTCATAAATTTCTTCTCATAGTATTTACTACGTTCTGGTCGGCAACTGAGCACAAGTGAGCTTCTATGCAATTGCCATGGAAACATTGAAGAGGTTGCTAAGGGTTGTTCATTTGATAAAACCACGCTGCATTTTTAACCGACGAAACCAATAAAAACTTTTTAACAAAAAATTAAACCGACGAAAAAATCAACTGAAAAGCAAAAAATAAAATAAACCTTCTTAGTCTAAATGATAATTGAGCTCCTAAACTAATGTAAGTAACTGATTTTGAGTCGGCGCCAAACAAACAATTATCGAAGATCATTATCTATGAAAGAAGTCATCAAAACGCAGCCGTGCATCTCGCTGCCATCATTTTACGCTTCACCTAATTCAATTGCTAGTTTGTTTGGCGCCGACTGAAAATCAGTTACTTACATTAGTTTAGGAGCTCAATAATCATTTAGACTAAGAAGGTTTATTTTATTTTTTGCTTTTCAGTTGATTTTTTCGTCGGATTAATTTTTTTTTAAAAAGTTTTTATTTTTTACTTTTCAGTTCCGTATTTCGTCGGTTTAATTTTTTGCTAAAAAGTTTTTATTTTTCAATTTTTTGTGGCTAAAATCCACCAATTACTACCTACTTGTTTTTTGATTACTTCCAAAATACTTACTTACCCACCTTACTTCAACTATCACCAGTTAAATAATATGATTATCTACTTTTACTATTTGTTGTAATATAAATTATTTTCGTTGTTCTGGTTAGTTTATTTCATTACTTTGTATATCATTCCATCCTCTCATAAAATATACTGATTTTGACGGAACAAGAATAATGTCAGTAGCGATCTGTCATTGTCAACTACGTATGTGTGTGCTAATGTTCACTAGTGAAAAATCAATTATCCCCTATTTTTCTACCCGTAAGGTTGGCTAATTCCTTTCGGAATCCAAATATAAGGTATACCCTATCTATTAAAAAAAGAATCATCCAAATCGAAGAACCCAGTACAAAGTTATGCCTGATAGAATCGGTTAACGGACCAGAATTCAGAGGGTGAGTGATCAATATCCTTCATTTCGCTACCCTTAGGGGTGGATTTCATCTTTTAAATTATTCAAATGAGACCAAAGTCGAAGTACATCCTATCCACTGAAAAAAGAATTGTCGGAATCGGACGCCTCAGTAAAAAGTTATGCGTGATCATACATAAAAAAATATGATGGAAAAATATAAAATATACGGGTCGAATAGAGAACCTCCTCCTTTTTGGTTTCGTCGGTTAAAAAGGTACCAGAAACCAAGACCTGCACCTCAAAAAGTTTCACCATTGTTGAAGAAAGCGAAATAGGAGCCTTGACCTTAGTTAAAAAGTATATTGCACTACGACCAAAAGGATGTAAACAACGTAGGTTTTTTCAACCTACAGAAATAATAAATGCATTGAGTTACCTGTAGGAAAAATACTATAGGAAGTGTTCCTTCTATCATAGCGAAATACCTAAATTTGGAAAACCCGAAAGGACAATGTCCGGTGTAACATTGTCTACGCCGAATGTCGTCAACGCTTCTTGTTCAAGGTGGTGCTTCCTTTGAAACACTAAAATTACATGGAAAATGGAAGAGTAGTACGGTAGCGGAGAGCTATATTGAAGAAAGTATCTCCTCGAAGAACAAAATTGCTACAATGATAGCCCATTCCGTTTCCGAAAAAAAAAATGTTAACGTTCCGAACGAAACCGAATGCACATTGAGGAGTTCATCATCGGTCAATTCACAGAACTTCGAACTTGGTACTAATTTTTCAGGAACATTTGAAAATTGTAATTTCTATTTGAGAGAAAATAATTAGTCCCTTTTTTATGTACAGTTATAAATAAAACTTTTCTGAGTAATTCATTTATTGAACTACAGAAAAAAACATTTAGTAGGCGTTATGATTCATAATGCCCTCCATAACGCCCCGGGCGTTATGGGCCTGTTAATAGCAACCGTTGCCAAGGTATTATAAAGCAGTAACGATCAAGTGAAAAATAAATTATATTAGCGGACTGCAAAATGAAAGTATTTGATAATATAATATGAATTTATCAAAAAATATTATAGCTAGAGTCATCGCCATAAGCTCCCTCATAAGCTCCCTATGAACTTGGATGAACGACTTGTTTCACAACTTTAGCTATGGGAGTTTGAGAGAGAGGGGGGGGGGGAATTTTTGTCGCACACTCCTGTAATATATCTAGAACTAGCAAACGCATAATTCTGAAAAAAGTTGTTTTATGATCTTCAAATAGTGGCAGATTTTCCCGTGGTAATTCCATTCCAACGTTGCTTATTGGTGCCATTGTTGAAGGGTCGAGGCGAATAATGTCTTCATTACTCTAGCAACAAATTCCAGAAATTCATTTGAACCAAGTACCCATCATTTTAATGTTATCGCACCAGTAAACGACGGATTCACGAGACATTACAAAGTTCATTTAGCTTCATTTCGTCATTCTTCGTTACTTTGAGCTAACCCTTTATAGGCTTTCTGCTTTCATCACAATCCCAATTTATCTCAGAACATTTCATTAGCTACAACCCTCAGAGCATAATGAAATATCCAAACGAAAAGGAGCTTTTCAAAATGGGAATAATCTAATAATAATAATGGTCTCTATTGGATATTTAGGATACAACCAGAAGGCAAAGTTCAAAGTTACAGTAAAAATACCATAATTTTGTTCTCAACCAACCTTTTGATGAAAATCCATATTAAAGTAGACAAAAGACACTTAAATAAGATCTGTTGGTAGCCAGGGCTACATCAACATGTAACATTTATGTAAGAAACAAAATAATTTATTCATTAAATATAAACATAATTTAAAATAAAACATATATCTACCTATTATAGTGTCAAAAATGTATCGAACACCCCGTAGAGTAAATCAATGAGTATAATTTCCAAGTGGGTCACAATGTTGCTATTCTGCAAAACACGAATTAGTGCCAAACAAAAACAAGAGGTTTTAAAAGTGACGACTGATGGTTTGATCGGAGAGTCGACGTTGGGCTTCTGCCGTGCCCAAAAGGGCAATGGGGGCAGTTAGAGATTCGAAAGGTTAAGGAGCCCTATTGCCCTATTTCCAATTTGAAGATTATGGTTTTTGGAATTAGTCCACAATTATTTCTGTATGTAAGTAAGTAAGCTCTATACATTTGTAATTAATAACTAGGTACTAGAAGGGATTCATTGTTTCGTTTTTCATTTGCAATTCATTGAATTAATTGTTTCATTTTAATAAATATTTTTCTATACTTTTTTACAAAGTGTTTTCAATCATTAAAGGGTCAGAATCTACCTAGTTAGTCGTGAACAAACCCCAATTCACGACAATAGTACAACATCCGCTAAATCAACATATAACAATTATTTAAGAAACAAAATTTACTCCTTAAATATAAACATTTTCACTAAACATACTATTAAAGTACAAAATCCAGACGACGTTTTTCCTGAGCAAGTCTTTCAATAATTTATTCTGGATTTAGATGTTCTTGCAAATGTGATGTGCTGGAGGTCTCAAAAATTGCTTCTTGCGATGTAATTGTAGTTACAGTTTGATTGTCATTTAGGTACTTTAGATTTTTTACGTTCCAAATATCCGAGTAAAGATGCCTGTCTCTCACTCGTGTTTTTCTGAAAAATATGAAACATGTATATTATTTACAATTACGTAATTATATTCAGGTTATATAATATATATTAACTTTCAGTAGTTAGTTGTTTTACTTACTGTCTACTTTACTCTTACATCTTACACACATTCACTTAATTATATGCTGGTATTCTGGTATTTCAACAAACATATTTTAGCCGTAAAAAACACTATTTTTATGTAGTAAAATGTTCGAATCTGTGATGGGATTTATTGATTAGTTAACCAACTTTGTTACGAGACTCGTAATTGTAATCAGATTCGGATTACACCGTCGGTCATCGTTTCGCTACGGTCGCTGCCGTATCCGGTACATCATAATTGGGAATTAAAAATTAGATGCCAGCGCCAGAGTGGCGAAAATGCAAACCAGGCATAAGTACATTGTTTGTCTGTTTTCTCTAGAGGTTATACACTTGTTTAGAGTTTTTCTTAAAATATTTCCATTTTGTATTCGTTTCGAGTTTTTTTGTGTTGTGTTATTCATTTCAAGACTCTAGTGAAGTGGTGTATTTAAATCTTAAGACAATATCATTTGCAAAAACTTACTTTGAAGAAGACAAAGTATGTTCTAATTTGCTTGCAAAAAAATGTTTTCCGTAGTTTCTGGACAGCTTCGTGAAGTCATCTGGAGTTATTATTATGAATTATTTTGAAAAAAATGTTTCACACTATTTGTGAATGTTCGAATTGAATTAAAACCAACGAAAAAGAGTTCGTTTAATTTCATCTATAACAAACACAAAGATTGTGTGAAAATGTGTCCTTATTGTTGTGAAAGTTTCAGCATAGAATATCATTTGTAAGTATTATAAGTTGGCAATGCCCCATCACTAGCTGATAAGACAATTAGTCGTGTCTTTTATTTAGTAAATACATAACACTTATCGCCTAGATATACTGTGCTTCTCAAAAGTCCCTCCCCCCCTCTTATTTTTGGAAAGATTATACATAAACAAGTGAAATTTGGAAACTGAATATTGAAGGTTGTAAACTTCCCTACTAGTGATGATAGATGACGAAATCGTCAAAGATGACGTCACAAGGCCATTGTGACCAATAATTTTAAATGGAACCGTACGGCAAGCGACACCTCTTTTAAAAGGTATCGAAAAAACCTATTCAATGATACTAATTTTGTTTGTGTTTATGACAGTTTTGGCAACTCGCTTTTAAAAAACGCATGGCTGTGATGAATTAAATCAGTTAATATTAAAATTCCAAATTCAAGCTCCGCCTCTGGATAGTTGTCAAATAAGCTGACGTTTTTGTTAGTCTCCCTAATTCGACGTTTTTGTAATTGTCCAAGTTTTTGTACATTTAATAATTTGTGTATTGTTGATCGAACGTTTAAATGTTTCAGCAGCTTTTGGCACTTCTAATATTCTTGTACATTTTAATAATTTGTTAAACTGTTGTGAGCCGAACGTTTAAGTGCTTCAAGAAGCTTTAGGTGATAAAGTAGCAGCGATCCTAATTCTTGGTGAAACTGGACAAAATATTCATGCAGCAGAACGCATTTTTAATGAGAGGTTTCCCGATCGCCTCGTTTCGAGGACTTATTTAAGGGAGCTTCTTCGTAAGTTTGAAACAACGGGTAGTATTAATGATGCGAAACGATCTGGCAGACCACACATTTCTGATGAGAAAAAAATTGATATACTGGCAGAAGTAATAGTTAATCCTACTTCTTCAACAACTCACGTTGCATCTTCCTGTGAAGTCAGTCGAAGTACAGTACACAGGGTGTTGAAAAAAAACAAATTTCATCCATACAAATTAAAGATGGTTCATCAACTCTCAGACGACGACCCAGACCGAAGACTAGAATTTTGTGAAAATATGGAAACTAAAATTAACCAACAGCCAGACTATGTCAAAACAATTTGTTTTAGTGACGAAAGTACTTTCTATCTGAATGGAAATGTAACTACACAGAATGTGAGGTATTGGAGTAACGCATATCCTCACCTGTTTCGTGAAACACATACCCAATTTCCTCAGAAGGTGAATGTTTGGGCAGGTATCCTGGGAAACCACATCGTTGGGCCTCTTTTTTTAAATACTAATTTAACTGGTGAGGTTTATCTGGAGCTGTTGCAAAACGCAATAGAACCGATAATCCTTGAAATTTTGGAAGATAATCCAGATGAATTCGGCAATTTGTATGAGGAGTATCGTGGTAGATGGATTGGACGACGAGGTTCAACGGAATGGCCAGCTCGATCACCGGACCTCACACCTTTGGATTTTTTTCTGTGGGGGTATTTTAAATCGAAGGTTTACGCCACTAAACCTGACAATATTGACGTTTTAAAACAACGTATTGTTGCAGAATGTGAGGCTGTTTCCGCAGACACATTTGCAAAAGTACGAGAAGAGTTTTAAAATTGGATATTTCACTGTCAGGAAGTAAATGGAGGTCACTTCGAGCAATTTCTTTAAGTAGATACTGATTCTTAAATCTGTAATTAATATCATACTAAATGGAATTTAAATTTTAATGTTTATTAATGAGCCATTAAAACTGTCATAAACACAAACAAAATTAGTATAATTGAATAGGTTTTTTCGATACCTTTTAAAAGAGGTGTCGCTTGCCGTAGGGTTCCATTTAAAATTATTGGTCACAATGGCCTTATGACGTCATCACTAGTAGGGAAGTTTACAACCTTCAATATTCAGTTTCCAAATTTCACTTGTTTATGT
The DNA here is from genome assembly GCA_018342105.1 of Gonioctena quinquepunctata. Classification (NCBI taxonomy): domain Eukaryota; kingdom Metazoa; phylum Arthropoda; class Insecta; order Coleoptera; family Chrysomelidae; genus Gonioctena; species Gonioctena quinquepunctata. Next base: position 190,164 of record JAFIRS010000484.1, on the reverse strand, counting down.
ATAATCGTTCCAAAAATAAGAGGGGGGGGAGGGGACTTTTGAGAAGCACTGTACATATATATTCACTCTTTTTCCATACTGTATGAATAATCTTCGGTATGTTGGATAATATCTCTTTTTTCTCTCAACTCTCTTTGAAGGTTATCTTTTCACTATTTTTAGGCCACAGACGATACAGGAGGATTTTGGGAAGGAACTGTATTTTTCTCCAAGATCCCAAGAGCCCGTCGTCCGTCTATAGACTCACTCAATCCTAGATTAGTCTAAACCAGAACGTTTATTTTCTTACGGAAAATTATGAAAACTATTCCAGTACAACGGGATCGTTTTGCCCAAGAGTCACATTGAGGTACACTCATGATTTGAACTTGAATCATTAATTTTTTTCAATCGAGAACATACAATAGTCAACAGCTAAACCAGAATTTCATTAAATGTCAACAATCACAAGAAATTCGACAAGTTTTAAGTATATAATGGCTAAAATCATATAAACACTAATGTTCTGAAAAGTAAACAATGTACCTATATATAATTTCAAAAATCGACACCAGAGGGAGTATCTGTTATTTTGAATTCCCAATAGGCCTGTTGGACGTTGGCTGACCGATGATGACCAGTCAGCCAGCATCTGTTGGCAACGATCTAATATATACTATTAGTAGGTGGGCTCATTTTCTATTTGTAGGTGAGCTTATTTTACAATTATTATCTATAGTAAAAATCTATTTTTTTGTAACTATTATGAATCTCGTAATTGAGGATATTAAGGGTATTGGATTAAATAGGCAGGAATTATATCTATTACCTGTTTAATCTTCAATGAAACAAATTCTTCAAAGGGGAATTATTTTAAATCATCTGGTCATCAAGTAAATATTGGAAAAAATGTATTTATTGATTTAAGAACTTTCTATAATGTAATATTCCAAATTCATTAGCAAAACAATGTTTTTCAGTCAAGAGGTGAATAGCAAAAGTTGAATTTGTATTAATATGTTCTGATATCCGCTATTTGAACGTTCTGTTTGTGTGGCCTATGTAAAAACTTCGAAAAGTTTATTTATATTCTTCATATTTCGCGGTTTTATCTTATTATTTTTCTTAATAAATTTACTAAATTATTATCTGTTTTGAATGCAATATTGATGTTGTGCGTTGGCCGAAATATGTTCTATCAGGTTTCAACTATAACCGTTGTTAATTCGATTTGTTTGAATTGAGAATAAGTAATCAAAATTCATTTGAAACAACGGAGCATTCAAATCAACGTGTGGTTCTTGTGCAAATTTGTACATAGATCAAACAGGCAGAACATTCAAACAGCGAATATAGGAACAACATAGGAATTGTAAACAAATTCAACTCTAGCTACTCACCTCTCGACTAAAAAACATTGTTTTCCTAACGAGTTTAGATATTACATGTAGAAAAAAAGGATGTAAACTCGGCATTCTAAAAAGTTTGGAAATCATTAAACACAAAAAGTCCCGATATTTTCTTAGTGACGAGATTAATTTAAATAATTATACTTTGTTGAATTTTGTTTTTGGAGACTGAACAGGTGATTGATATAATCCTTGCCAATTTAATCCCCTTTCGCTTTAATCACCTATCGGAAATATCCTGGATTACATTTTTATACCAGCTGCTCTGCATGAAACATGATTATTGTTATCTCCACCTGAAGGAGCTATTGTATAGCGAAACACGTGTCGTGGTTTTGTAAGTCCATGACAAGGACACGAGACTTCCTTATCTATAACGATAATCAACGGATGGCCAGAGAAAAAGTAAATCTTTCAATAATTGATGTGGGAGAGATATTAATGTTCTTATTATGCAGGAAAAAATCCTTTCTTCACTATAACTCGGCGCCCCTTACCATAATTCAACAACAACTCTTGAAGGCTTCAAATGCAATGAGATCTACAATAAGGAATGAAAATCTGGAAGGTGCTACTACAGACGAGACGTCTGTCCATCGATCGAGACTCGTTGCGGGGGCGTAGGCCTTATGTTTCCTTCCTTTCTGGATGAACTCTCTCCCGACTGCTCTATCGCTAATTTACGAGGGTGGGATTATAAGTTATACAAAAAATAAAAAGTTTAAAAAACTGTAACCCGACTAAGGAAAACATGAAATAAACTAAAAAGTGAGAAACAAGTTCGTTGTCTTATTGACTAGACAAGTCTTTTGATTTGATAAGTTAGATATTCCTGTTAATTTAGTTCTATTGAAGTCTTCTGGCAGTTTCACATTATTAACGTTATAATTCAATTCATATGCCGTGGTCGTGGGTATTTTTCATTCTTGATTGACGGCATCTCCATTGTTTTCATTTGTTTATCAAATTATAATGTTTGCTTTTTGTAGTTGACAACGCACGACCACGGCATCTAAATTGAATTAAAACGTTAATAATATGAAACTGCCAGAAGACTTCAATAGAACTAAATAAACAGGAATATCTAACATATCAAATCAATAAGACGAAACTTGTTTCTCACTTTTTCGTTTATTTTATTTTTTCCGTAGTCGGGTTACCTTTTTGGTTTAACCTTTGATGCGACAACAAAAAGAAGAATGATATATTCGGCTTCATGACTGAGTAGACGTGTTTTGCACGAGCTCCAGTAAGTCGTGAATTATAATGGTAATTTGCGAAAAAAATTGCAGTGCCTTCAAATAGAAAATCATATGTAGGCAAGGAAAACGTGTAGTCTGATTAACAAATTAAAAAACGGGTAAATTCTTGTTCCCGATCCTAAAAATATGTGCGATAGCTCATTCGATTCGGGATGACGTCTAGAAAAATGTATCTCGAGCATTTATTAGCACATAAAAATTGCAATTGTTATTAACAGAATAAGATGAAAAAAAAAAGATATTCAGCTTTTCGTTAATAACTCAAAAACTATCAATATTTAAGAAATTTTGAAAGAAGATCCTTAAAGAAGAGGAAATTTCCCGGATTTCTATCTCCATTATTTATAATTTTTATTTAACGCTGAAAATAGGTCTCCGCGAGGCCGTTACGGCAAGAGCGCAACAGTATTTCACACAAAATAATTTTTTTATAGAATTAAATAATTTAAAATTTGAAAAAATTGTGGTGTCATCAGAACACTTGAAAAAACAAAGCTCCGTTTAAAAAAAAAATATGTCGATTTTTTAAAAAGTTATACGATTGTTAATTAACTAATTTTTATCTAATCTCTGTTTTTTTAAATAATTGACCTATACATTTTTTGCTTTTTGGATATGTATATGGCCTTCTTATATACATACTCAACAAGATAACGTGATGATATTTATTAAAGTTTTATATTTTGTTTGTTATAATTTTTTTTAAATGAACAAAAAATTAAATATTAAAAAAAAAAAAAATTTTTGTATAAAATGTTATTATACAGCTATTTCTACATCTAACAATGGCATTGAATAACGTGGAAAAAAAATGTTACGAAATTGTTTATAAACAAATAAAGTATGATATTAAAAAAAAACTGTTACTATTTTATTGCCAAGACAAAATCATGATTTAAAAAAAAACCTCAAATAACTTTTTTTATTGTTTATAATCGTTTTTTAGATATTTATTTTGTTTAAATAATTAATTAAGAAATTTTTTTCTCTTTAAAAATCATAATTGGCATTTCTCTATAGATTAACAAAAATAAATATATTTTTTTCAATAATATCATTGTTTATTAAGTTAACAATTTGTTATAAACAATTTGTGGTCCACGGTTTATTTTTTTCCTGGAAGTAAAAAAAAATTACAAAAACAGCCATATATAACAAAGTACTAAAAAAATTGTCTTTAATTTTTTATAACATTTTTAAACAAGTTATAAGTAAAAAATGTAAAAAAAAAGAATTTTTATAAACAAATGCATGTAACAGCTGATTAATTTTCCAATTGGAATTTTCCTTTAAATTAATTAACCTTTATAAAAATTCCTAAATGTTCATTATCGTATATCTATTTGTTACTTGAAAAATTAAGAGGCCACTTTGATTTCGGTATCGTGTAATATTTAAAAATGTTATAAAAAATTAAAGACAATTTTTTTCAGTACTTTGTTATATAGGCTGTTTTTGTAATTTTTTTACTTCCAGGAAAAAAATAAACCGAGGTCACAAATTGTTTATAACAAATTGTTAACTTAATAAACAATGAAATTATTGATAAAAAAAAAATATTTTTTTGGTAACCCATTCAATTTTTTAAAGAGAAAACATTTCTTAATTAGTTATTTAAACAAACGAAATATAAAAAACCGATTATAAACAATTAACAAATTTATTTAAGGTTTTTTTTTAACCCATTAACGCCTGAATTGTTTAATTTGACTTTGAAACGATATTAGTTGTTTTTATTGATTTTCTTCACCTCATTGGGTACCAAAATGAGGTTTAAAAAAAAAAACGAATTTTTCAAAAAATTGTATGGGTCCATATGGTCCCGCTAGGCGCTTTCCTGGTTGAATTACTTCACGATAAAAAAAAACCTTTTTTTTAAGTTTCTATTCTGTTATACATTGCAGAATCAAGCATTAACTACAGTAAAAATCACCATGTATCTATTAGCATTGAAAATCTTTAAAAAAAAACATGCAATGTCGAACTTGGTATTCATTACACATTGTTCTAACTTTTTGAGGCAGCACATCGCTTTCTTTTGCCCTCTGGGACTGGAATTAGTCAATAATCAAGCATATCCTGTCTCATGTAGCTTTTCACCCACAGGAGAAGATGGTCCACCACTCTGACTCGGGGGATTCTTGCTCCTTGTCAGATATTATTGAAATTGTAATAAATACATTAAGTGAATCAAGATCTGCGAAGATTCTGTCACTTCGCCTTCATTTTCCGAAGCTTATGATATATCTCGTGCACCTTGAAGTGTGATTCTCCCAAAATAACAAAAATCTGAATTCATTTCAGCTTGGCGCCTAGCGGTTCCATATGGAACCACTAACATTTACATACCAATATAAAAAAAAGGTAATTTTTTATAGTAATTTTGAAAAGTAATATAAAAAATATATACTTTTTAGCAAGTTTTAACTACAATTATAATTGGGTGATAATTCCTAGAACATACTAAAATCTACTTTGGAACCCGCAATTTTTATCCATTGCACAATTGCACTAAAAACAACCTCCGGTCACAACCAGCTAAATCTCAAAATACGCACAAACACTGCTTTAGTGTACTCCTTAGTACCTTATCTAATATAATAATGCAATCTGTATTGATTCAGATTGTTCTTGTCCATGCCTGTACCTAATAATTGGGAAGGGGTTATGTGGATCCATATGGGCCCTGTAGGCGCTAATGGGTTAATTATCATTTTGTCTTGACAACAAAATGGTAAGAAATATATTTTTTTAAATATGATACTTGTTTATTTGTTTATAAACAATTTTAACAAATGACGTAACCAAATTTTTTCCTACGTTAATTGATGCCATTTGTTAGATGCAAAAACAGCTGTATAATAACATTTGTCAACAATTTGTTTTTTACATTTTTTTAATATTTTATTTTTTGTTCATTTAAAAAAATTATTAACAACCAAAATATAACACTTTAATAAACATTTATCACGTGATCTTGTTAAGTATGTACAGGGTGATACAGGATATCGGGCCACCCCTGTAACTTCTGCATTCGTGAACGGATTTCTCTGGAATTTGGTACAGTTATATAAGCAACCATTTCGGATTTGATCACATTACAATCCAATATGGCGGACTTCCGGTTTTTCTGGAAATGACAGTAACTTTGTTTTTTCAAAGAGAACACCCTGTATATTTTGACATATTCAAGTTCAACAGGTCAAAACAAGTCCAAACCTTATATCAAATGTCTTTTGTTTTCAACAATTGAAATTAAAATTGTTTTTTTATTTCACCTCGTTGATAAATGAGATTTGGTCGAAGCTATTCACAATGAGTTGCAAATAACAGAAAAACTTAATTTTTCTGAAAATTATTTTTTGTGTCACTTACTGGTTAATCAATTCAGTCACATCACATTTTGATCAAAAATTCATTTTTTTCAAATGAAACCCCTATGGGCCACCTACCTGTCCCTCTAGAAAATTCATTAAGGAAAAAAATGACATATCATTTTTGTATTTCGGTGCAGTAACAAATTGTATAAATTCAAAAATCTACAACTAGTTCATGAGTATTCTGGCAGTTCTAATAATTTTTCAACCTAGTAAGCTGTGGAAAACAACATTTCTGAATCTTGTCAACTAATTGTGTAAGTTATACTTATAAGCACGATAATGGTGTTTTTTTTAAATTCTTCTAGCGTTAATGGATTAAAATCGACATAAGCAAAACATTCATTTCTGCCTCCTCACTTACGATCATCTTCTCCATTGTTGGGTTCTTTTCGGAATCTTCTCTCCACATTTTTGAAAAAGGTTGTTTGTGGGTGTTTTCTGTGTGGGTATCGTTCAGTGTATAACTGACAAGCGGCGACAATGTTTTCAAGACATTCTCCGTAAATTAATAACATATCAACCTGTTCACTTCTTGTAAACCTATAATTTTGATTTTATATTTCTACTAAACTGATTCCCGGAAGTTATCTAATTTTCGAGAGTTGAGATGAAAGATGACAGCGAAACACAATTAGTTGACAAGATTCAGAAATGTTGTTTTCCACAGCTTACTTAGTTGAAAAATTATTCGAACTGCAAGGAAACTCATGAACTAGTTGTAGATTTTTGAATGTATACAATTTGTTACTGCACCGATATACAAAAATGATATGTCATTTTTTTCCTCAATGAATGTTCTAGAGAGACAGATAGGTGGCCCATAGGGGTTTCATTTGAAATAATTTTTGAATATGTAAATATATACAGGGTGTTCTATTTGAAAAAACAAAGTTGCTGGCATTTTCAGAAAAACCGGAAGTCCGCTATATTGGATTGTAATGTGATCAAATTCGAAATGGTTGCTTATATAACTGTACCAAATTTCAGAAAAATCCATTCACGAATGCAGAAGTTACAGGGGTGGCCCGATATCCTGTGCCACCCGGTATATAAGAAGGGCTCCAAGAAGCAAAAAATGTATAGGTCAATTATTTAAACTTTTATGCCGACTTTTGTAAAAACAGAGATTGGATAAAAATTAGTCAATTAACAATCGTATAACTTTTTGAAATATCGACAAATTTTTTTTTCCAACGGAGCTCTATTTTTTCAAGTTTTTTGAATACACCATGATTTTGTTAAATGTTTAAATTAATATTTTATACTATAAAAAAAATATTTTTGTGATATACTGTCTCCAGTATATACTGTTGCGCTCATGCCGTAACGGCCACGCGGAGACCTATTTTCGGCGTTGAATAAAAATTATAAATAATGGAGATAGAATTCCGGGAGTCCCAACTTTTTTATTTGAAAAAGTTCTTAAATATTAATAGTTTTGAGTTATTAACAAAAAACTGAATATCTTTTTTTTCATCTTATTTTGTTAATAACAATTGCAATTTTTTATGTGCTAATAAATGCTCGAGATACATTTTCCTAGACGTCATTCCGAATCGAATGAGCTATCGCACATATTTTTAGAACCGGGAACAAGAATTAACCCGTTTTTTAACTTGTTAATCAGACTAGTGGTCAAAGTTACCCACCTGCACGTAATTTCAATTCACAAAAACTGGAATTATATCAGGGAACGCCAACCTGTGAGTCGCTGTTACTATAGTTCTACCTTTGATCAAGTTGTGACCCTGACTCGAAGTAACAATACTGAAATGGCTTCCGAAAAACTCATCAGTAAAGTTTGTGCTAACTTTGCTGAAGAGCTTGAGGGAAGACTGGGCGCTAAATTCAATAAAATTCTCGAAACGCTGGCTATATCCGTGGATCTCAACAAAACTGTTTCAAACCATGACCTAGCCATTAGAAAAATTGAAACCAATGCTGATGATATTGAACAGCATACCAAGAGGAATTCATTGAGATTCTACGGCTTAGGGGAAAGGAGGGCACATTCAACATCTTTGAATGCAAACTCGCATATTTTGTCATTTTTAATTGATAGCAACATGCCACAGTTATAAAATACACACCTCATTATATATAATATTGTTAAAAATGTGAGAGAAAAAAACAACTATGTATATAATACATTGATTTTAGAAAAAAGTGTCAAGAGGTTGAAACTGCCCCTCCGGAGGGGCAGTTTCAACCATGCGGTGGAGCAGATTCGACAGTAGAGAGTGTGAATAAATAAAATGTTCTGATATGTTAGAAAGTCTTATATTGATAACATTTTTACTTGCAAATATGATTAGTTATTTTAGTTAACATCAAATTCACTTAAATAAATATTGAACAGAAGCAAAGGAGCTGTTTTAGCTGAATTTGGTTTCGGCAACTTTAAAACGATATCATTACGTTCGACAATAGATACAGTGCTTCTCAAAAGCTCCCTCCCCCCCTCTTATTTTTGGAACAATTATACATAAACAAGTGAAATTCGGAAACTGAATATTAAGAGTTGTAAACCCCTCTACTAATGATGATAGATGACGAAATCGTCAAAGATGACGTCACAAGGCCATTGTGACCAACAATTTTAAATGGAACCCTACGGCAAGCGACACCTCTTTTAAAAGGTATCAAAAAAACCTATTCAATGATACTAATTTTGTTTGTGTTTATGGCAGTTTTAATGGCTCATTAGTAAACATTAAAATTTAAATTCCATTCAGTATGATATTAATTACAGATTTAAGAATCAGTATCTACTCAAAGAAATTGCTCAAAGTGACCTCCATTTACTTCCTGACAGTGGAATATCCTATTTTTAATACTCGTACTTTTGCAAATGTGTCTGCCGAAATAGCCTCACATTCTGCAACAATACGTTGTTTTAAAACGTCAATATTGTCAGGTTCAGTGGCGTAAACCTTCAATTTTAGGTACCCCCACAGAAAAAAATTCAAAGGTGTGAGGTCCGGTGATCGAGCTGGCCATTCCGTTGAACCTAGTCGTCCAATCCATCTACCACGATACTCCTTATCCAAATACCGTCTTACTGCACCGTAATAATGTGTTGGAATGTTATTTCCAAATTGCCGAATTCATCTGGATTATCTTCCAAAATTCCAAGGATTAACGGTTCTATTGCGGTTTGCAACAGCTCCAGATAAACCTCACCAGGTAAATTAGTATTTAAAAAAAGAGGCCCAACGATGTGGTTTCCCAGGATACCTGCCCAAACATTCACTTTCTGGGGAAATTGGGTATGTGCGTCACTCCAATACCTCACATTTCCATTTAGATAGAAAGTACTTTCGTCGCTAAAAAAAATTGTTTTGACATAGTCTGGCTGATGGTTAATTTTAGTTTCCATATTTTCACAAAATTCTAGTCTTCGGTCTGGGTCGTCGTCTGAGAGTTGATGAACCATTTTTAATTTGTGTGGATGAAATTTCTGTACTTCGACTGACTTCACAGGTAGATGCAACGTGAGTTGTTGAAGAAGTAGGATTAACTATTACTTCTGCCAGTATATCAATTTTTTTCTCATCGTCATCATTTCAAATTTGTGGTCTGCCAGATCGTTTCGCATCATTAATACTACCCGTTGTTTCAAACTTACGAAGAAGCTCCCTTAAATAAGTCCTCGAAACGGGGCGATCGGGAAACCTCTCATTAAAAATGCGTTCTGCTGCATGAATATTTTGTCCAGTTTCACCAAGAATTAGGATCGCTGCTACTTTATCACCTAAAGCACGTACCATTTCGCTTCTTGGAGCACTTAAACGTTCGGCTCACAACAGTTTAACAAATTATTAAAATGTACAAAAATATTAAAAGTACCAAAAGCTGCTAAAACAGTTAAACGTTCGATCAACAATACACAAATTATTAAATGTACAAAAACTTGGACAATTACAAAAACGTCGAATTAGGGAGACTAACAAAAACGTCAGCTTATTTGACAACTATCCATAGGCGGAGCTTGAATTTTGAATTTTAGTATTAACTGATTTAATTCATCACAGCTTTGCGTTTTCCAAAAGCGAGTTGCCAAAACTGCCATAAACACAAACAAAATTAGTATCATTGAATAGGTTTTTTCGATACCTTTTAAAAGAGGTGTCGCTTGCCGTAGGGTTCCATTTGAAATTATTGGTCACAATGGCCTTGTGACGTCATCTTTGACGATTTCGTCATCTATCATCACTAGTAGGGAAGTTTACAACCTTTAATATTCAGTATCCAAATTTCACTTGTTTATGTATAATCGTTCCAAAAATAAGAGGGGGGGAGAGGACTTTTGAGAAGCACTGTATATCATCAACCAGTGGGAAGAAAAATGTATTCAATGACTTTTTACGACGTAAAAATTCAACATATTCAGTTGATTTTGCAGATATTACCCTGGCTATATAGTAGATTACTTTAACTTTGGTATAGAATTTTACGAATACAAAATCATTTTCATTTATTATATCATCGTCGCGCAATAAAATTGGAGCTGTTTCTCCTTCGCTATCGTCCGAAATGTCATCTGAGTCCAAAACCACTGTATGATTTGAATCAGAACTCCTCTCGCTAATTTTTCGTTTACGCTGGGGTTTGGTCTTCACGTTATGTTCTGGAAAAACTGTATTAATCACTTTCTTTTTTTTGCGAAGCCCTCTTTCATACTCCAGCTGTTCTAACCGATTCTTCTCCGGAGTATCGGTGTAAATCCGGGATTTTCCTTTCTCATTTTCATCGATTTTCTTTTTCTTAATACAGGGTCTAGAAAAAGATCGTACTAAGTCTGGGGTGGGAATAAATTTGGTGTAATGGAAATAGGAATAACATTAGATGGTATATCATCTGCTGTTGATGGTATGGCATGGTCTTTTGGTAAAGCTGAAGTGGTGGGTATATCTAAAATATAGGAAACTTTAACGACCACTAAACCACTAATATTTATACATTTACCTAAAGATACTAATGTTGGTGTGACAGATGAAGTGGCTGGGACAACTTCTTGAGGAGTGTCAAAAACAGGTTCCTCTATTGTATCGGCGCCAGTTGTAAATACTTGTGCAACACTTAGAAGAATATATAGCTTCCTCATTATTATCGCTTTTATTGCCCGAGTCATCTTTATAAAGCTTGGTTAATTTTTCATCTAAATGTTTTTCGCGTAATTTTTTTATTCTGGAAAGTAATGTTCCACGTTTGACGCCAAAACATCTTGAAGCTTCTCTCTGAGACATTCTTTTCGATACAATCTCCTGAATTGCGTTTTTCATATTGCCTTCACTAATATTTGCTCTGTTTGTCTTTTTCTTATATGTTCGTACCATCTGAAATACGCCATTGTCTCAATAATGTTACCTAGTTTTTTACGCGCTTTAGGATGGGGCAGATTCGACCACTGACTGAAAGTGCCCCTTGTTTAAGTGGCCGAATCTGCCCCATAGAACATTTTTATAAATATTCGTATGTCCTGACAACATGCTTGCTTGCTTTTTCTTTATGGCCCTATCCATTCCAGATAATCAGCCAGCTGACGGAAATTCACATCACCTAAGAACGTATTCTGTCGGCTTCGATTTCCCTTCGGGGGGCACCGGGATAGTCTCATTCGAAATGATACCTCAAATGCCCATTACTTTCACAACATATAATTTTTAAATTTTTCAATGCACGTGGAACGGCTGTAAAACCGCCTCCCACGACCCCAGGAAGTCGAATCCCTGACAACATGCTTGATTTCAAGGTTATGTCAATCTGGCATACTACTTTCAAGTGATAACAAAAAGTCACAATGAACAAATGAGTTAAGTAATGCTTTAAACTTTGTTGGTATTGCAAAAAGTAATTCGTGAAAAAACCTACCTTGCAGTGCACTATTTTATAATTAATTTTTTAATTTACTGTCTCCAACTTCCAGGCTCACTCAGGGTTATTATATATACAGTGCTTTTCAAAAGTCCCCTCCCCTCCTCTTATTTTTGGAACGATTATACATAAACAAGTGAAATTTGGAACCTGAATATTGAAGGTTGTAAACTTCCCTACTAGTAATGATAGATGACGAAATCGTCAAAGATGACGTCACAAGGCCATTGTGACCAAAAATTTTAAATGGAACCCTAAGGCAAGCGACACCTCTTTTGAAAGGTATCGAAAAAACCTATTCAATGATACTAATTTTGTTTGTGTTTATGGCAGTTTTGGCAACTCGCTTTTAGAAAACGCAAAGCTGTGATGAATTAAATCAGTTAATACTAAAATTCCAAATTCAAGCTCCGCCTCTGGATAGTTGTCAAATGAGCTGACGTTTTTGTTAGTCTCCCTAATTCGACGTTTTTGTAATTGTCCAAGTTTTTGTACATTTAATAATTTGTGTATTGTTGATCGAACGTTTAACTGTTTTAGCAGCTTTTGGTACTTTTAATATTTTTGTACATTTTAATAATTTGTTAAACTGTTGTGAGCCGAACGTTTAAGTGCTTCAAGGAGCGAAATGGTACGTGCTTTAGGTGATAAAGTAGCAGCGATCCTAATTCTTGGTGAAACTGGACAAAATATTCATGCAGCAGAACGCATTTTTAATGAGAGGTTTCTCGATCGCCCCGTTTCGAGGACTTATTTAAGGGAGCTTCTTCGTAAGTTTGAAACAACGGGTAGTATTAATGATGCGAAACGATCTGACAGACCACAAATTTCTGATGAGAAAAAAATTGATATACTGGCAGAAGTAATAGTTCCTACTTCTTCAACAACTCACGTTGCATCTACCTGTGAAGTCAGTTGAAGTACAGTACACAGGGTGTTGAAAAAAATAATTTCATCTATACAAATTAAAAATGGTTCATCAACTCTCAGACGACGACCCAGACCGAAGACTAGAATTTTGTGAAAATATGGAAACTAAAATTAACCAACAGCCAGACTATGTCAAAACAATTTGTTTTAGTGACGAAAGTACTTTCTATCTAAATGGAAATGTAAATACACAGAATGTGAGGTATTGGAGTGACGCAAATCCTCACCTGTTTCGTGAAACACATACCCAATTTCCCCAGAAGGTGAATGTTTGGGCAGGTATCCTGAGAAACCACATCGTTGGGCCTCTTTTTTTAAATACTAATTTAACTGGTGAGGTTTATCTGGAGCTGTTGCAAAACGCGATAGAACCGTTAATCCTTGAAATTTTGGAAGATAATCCAGATGAATTCGGCAATTCGGAAATAACATTCCAACAGGATGGTGCTCCTCCACACTATTACGGTGCAGTAAGACGGTATTTGGATGAGGAGTATCGTGGTAGATGGATTGGACGACGAGGTTCAACGGAATGGCCAGCTCGATCACCGGACCTCACACCTTTGGATTTTTTCTGTGGGGGTACCTTAAATCGAAGGTTCACGCCACTGAACTTGACAATATTGACGTTTTAAAACAACGTATTGTTGCAGAATGTGAGGCTGTTTCCGCAGACACATTTGCAAAAGTACGAGAAGAGTTTAAAAATAGGATATTTTACTGTCAGGAAGTAAATGGAGGTCACTTCGAGCAATTTCTTTAAGTAGATACTGATTCTTAAATCTGTAATTAATATCATACCGAATGGAATTTAAATTTTAATGTTTACTAATGAGCCATTAAAACTGCCATAAACACAAACAAAATTAGTATCATTGAATAGGTTTTTTCGATACCTTTTAAAAGAGGTGTCGCTTGCCGTAGGGTTCCATTTAAAATTATTGGTCATATTGACCTTGTGACGTCATCTTTGACGATTTCGTCATCTATCATCACTAGTAGGGAAGCTTACAACCTTTAATATTCAGTTTCCAAATTTCACTTGTTTATGTATAATCGTTCCAAAAATAAGAGGGGGGGAGCGGACTTTTGAGAAGCACTGTATAATACTGACAGGGTTACGGCATAAAACAGCTTTATGAGAGTTCTGGGTGACCAGACGTAAGGTGAGGTAAGTGTGCCACTGCTGCCAACATATACGAATTATTTAGTTGTTTGTATTGTATTCATCCTTGTTCTTTTGATTGTAAGTGTTTCAAACGCCTTGTTTACTTCGGTTTGAACATAAAGTGTGTTCAATAACTCCAGTAGTGTTTAATGTATCATCATCTACCAAGACAGTGTATAGTGCAGTAGTAGTAATTGTATTTCGCTGTTTTAAAAAAATGTCTGGAACCACATGCAGTGTGAAAAACTGTATGAACAAAACGAATAAATGCAAATTTAAATCCATAACTCTTCACTCAGTTCCTAAAGATAATTACTGATACCACGTGGTCTTCTGGTCTTCTTACATATTGTTCTTTGAGGCATTAACAATACATTCTAGAAAAATTGATTCATTTGTTGTATTTTTCATTTATTTCTTCTCTGCTCAGCGCATTCAGCCAAGATATAGATCCATTCTACTGTTCGAAATTTGAAAATAAATCCCATAAAGTTGGCTATTCTGGCACCCTGTCAGTATTATATATATATATATATATATATAATAACCCTGGGCTCACAATTTTTAACTGACAGTTGTACCACCTTACAATAGCGTATGAAACACGTGTATAAGTGCCTTTAAAGCACAAGGATCACTTATACACTTGTATCATAATATACTATTTCCAGCGACCTCGTATTAACGAGTTTGTTTAATCTACATGAAATCGATCGTTAATGACCCCTAATAACCTTCAATTTATCTTTTAATGCATAATTGTGATATATGCAACCAAACATACACCGAAATCGACCATTAATAACCTGTAAATAGTCGATTTGGTCCAATAATGTATAATTGTGGTATAGGCAACTAAACATACACGAATTCGAATATTATTCAAATGTCAAGTCATATTACCTTCGCGCTGTCAAATTTATGTATTTTAAAATCCAAATATTTTAAGTTTTCTCCTAGTTGAAGGAAATGGATATCGAAAATTTCACGTTGACCCCAGGAATGAGGTCGACGGATTTTTTTTGTAATCAACTCATATATTAAAATGGCGATTAATGATCTCGAACATTAATTGCCACCATTAATAAACTAGTTGATTGAATAACTGTTTTTGTAATTGGCGGTATTCTGATACATAAATGATTCTATATTAGGAAAATAGGACCATCAACTGTTAGCGGTATGCAATAAGTTAGTATACACCCCCCTGTATATTGTCTATTAAATATTTGTTTGTACATACGAAAAGGCGCTTGTTTTCAAAAGTATTTATAATCATAGTCTGATGGGACAATACATGGTTGGACTCCCTTACCGCTATGTCTATTTCTTAGAATGTGACCAAAAATTCGTAATTTGCGTCTATCACAAGGATCCTCTCCGTTGGAAGCCGTTGAACATACCTACCTATTTGCTCTCAAATGTGCGATTGCGGTTATGACATCGAGTACGTCTTCAGAAGGTCAGTTAAAGAAAGATGTCAAGAATGTCACCAACTAGGCCAGCACAATCCTAATTCGTCTAGCAGAGACTTATTGCGATAACGGGCACGATATTTCTACCTATCAAGAAAAAGTTTAATGATAGTCTGTAAGTGGCATTGGTCGAATAGTTTGCAATCGTTTTGAATCGCTGGGTGTCATTAAAAAGTAGCGATAAAAAAGTTCGACTTGAGGGATGTGTTTGTATTACCATTTCTCGTTTGCCGAGCTGATCATCAATTCGTTCGGAGCTGGTTTTTTGTCGGCAGGTAGAGGTAGAACAGGGCAGGATTTGGGATTATTGAAAATATTCTCAAAGATGTGTCGTGGTCGACCGAATTCACCATCGAATATCCCCGTCGATTAACTTCCTAATATTTTGTGCATTGTGGAAAAGGGTTCGCATTATTTTATGAAAAATGTGTTTTAGATTCATTTTATTGACATGATACAACTATGTTCATGATTTAAAATTGATGAGTCATATTGACATAATTCAATATTTGTTATACTTATTGTAATGCTGTTTTTCAAGGTATATTGGGTTTTCATTGAATACAATATTGGTGCCCATAGTCAATGAAGCGGAATGGAAAACATGGTGAATAGGTGGAGTGTCAGCCTAGGCTGTTTTCACAACTAGTAAAAATAATAAGAATGTATAGATAAGAAGAGAAAAAAGGATAGTAAGCTATGGTCATGGTGTGGAAAAGTAGGAATATATTAATCATGGAAATGCAGTTTCAACCTTTTTTTGAAATTCACTGGGTAGCATATTGTAGTATTTTGGTGCAAAATAAGAAGATGATTTATGCTTGAGGATGACTGAAATTGACCTATTGCGTGTAGCAAACCTATTTATATTTGAAAAAGTTTTGAGTTTTTTTGCAAGATAATCCGGTTTACGATTTATTAATAAATTATGGGTAGTGGTTAAGAGGTGCAAGGCTCCAAGCTTCTCCAGATTCAGCAGGCCTGATTCCTTTAGTACAGGGGATATATGGTCGTTTTTTCGAACACCGAACGAAAAACGCAAACAGCTGTTTTGAATACGTTGCAAACGCAAGGAATCAGATTTCCTCAGAGCCGGTCCATAAACACTATCGCAGTAGGAGACTTTTGAGATTATTAGCGACTCACATAGTTTGAGTTTGAGTTTAGTTGATAGAAGATCCCGGTTTGGATATAATTGTCTGAGAACATTGAAGGAAGTTTGTGTTATGTGACTGACATGTCTTGTGAAGCGGAGCTCTTGGTCAAACCACAAACCTAGATTTTTTATTTCGGAAACAGTTGTAAGGACATCATTATCAATGCGAATTTGTAGTAGGTTCTGGGTTTCACCTCTTATTCTTTTGGGTCCAAAAATCATAACTGCCGACTTCTTTGAATTGAGTTTCCATTTATGGGCTGAGGAAATGTCGAATATTGCCTGAAGGTCTCGATTTATGAGTAGCTGAGCAGTGTCAAAATTCTGAAATTGGAAGGGGAAGTGAAGCTGGGTGTCGTCTGCGTAGTGATGTATTTTGCATTCCTGAACGTATTGGTAAAAGTCGCAGATACACAAGCTGAGAAGTAAGGGTCCGAGTATTGAGCCTTGCGGAACACCTTTGGACACTCTATTCCTTCAATAACGACATTCTATATCCGATCTGATAAATAATTCCTTATCAGGAGCACTGCTTCATCGGAAAAGCCCAAAAACAGCAGTTTATCACACAATATATCGTGGTCAAGAGTGTCGAAAGCCTTACTGAACTCCAAAAGTATCAAGCAAGTTATGTAACCGTCTTCTGTAGTCCTAAAGAGCTCGTCAGTAATGGACAGTAAGGCTGTGGTGGTGCTGTGTTGACTTCGGAATCCAGATTGCACTGAGGTAATGATATCACGTTCGTTCACGAAACAATTTATCTGATCTTTCAAAATCATTTCAACCATTTTTGAAAGGCAAGGTAGAATAGTGATAGGTCTGAGGTCGTAGTAATTTGAGGGTGAAGTACACTTCGCTAAAGGTATTATTTCACCGTTTTTCCAGGAATTGGGAAAGTGTCATGTACTTAAAACAGTATTGACAAGAAAAGTAATGTGATTAAGTAAGAAAGAATCGATAAGGCGGATCATTCGAAGGGAGATGTCATCGGATCCAATAGCGTTGAAGACAGTTTTGTAGCGTTTGAGTAGAGATAGTGGTGAACTGAAATGTTTTATCGTATTCTCGCGAATTATGGTAACGGTCCAGAAGTGAGACTTGATAGTCAGTACGGTCAGGTTGAGAATCGGAGTTGAAATGTTCGTTAATGCGGTTAACATCCTTCAAGTTGCTTGGAATTTCTGG
This sequence comes from Gonioctena quinquepunctata, assembly GCA_018342105.1. Lineage (NCBI taxonomy): Eukaryota > Metazoa > Arthropoda > Insecta > Coleoptera > Chrysomelidae > Gonioctena > Gonioctena quinquepunctata. Next base: position 172,343 of record JAFIRS010000484.1, on the reverse strand, counting down.
GGTACTTTTTTTCCTCAAGATATCAAGAGATCTCAAAGTGTTCCAAGTAGTTCTGGAACTTTTCTGCATAAGAACGATATAAACTTATTTTTTTGAAAACGTTAGGTCCGACAATGACGCACATTCTAAAAATATTTTTATTTATATACAGGATGTCCCAAAATAAGAAACACAACTAAATTCTGTATTTTAAATGGTAACTCCCCATTTTTGTTACATTACTAAATTGTCGATATAACTCACCCGGGTTTCTTAGTCTTAGGCCTTGTCCTACCTGAGCGACCAGCCGCGATCGACGCGGGCGGTGCGGACGATGCGGAAATCTTAGAACTATGGTATTAATAGTATGTGTGCTATGTATGATGCGATCGAGTGGATTAAGCGGTCCGAGCGACGCGGAGAGGTTGAAATATTGTTACGCCACTGGCCTTTTATAGAGGGAACACTCCTTCAAAGAAAGACCAATAAACGCTAAGGAATTTTCAAATATTATGAATTAATCACTTTACTTGATCACTCCTTTGTTGTTAGGTTGAGAACTTGAGTAATAAGAGCATCGTCTTTCTGATGATGGTCGAACCGAGATTATTTCGCTGGAGCAGCCTACAGGGAAAATATCTCTTTCTCTTAATACAGGGAATGTGGGGCGTTTAGATAGAAGAACGTATCGATCTCAGAAAAATTGTTAAATAATGCACTTGGAAAAGCATTAGAATATACATATATATTTTATAATAGTTACATAGCATTTCCATCTATATACTGATAAAATGATAAAATAGTCAAAGAACGGTTGAGATTTTACATTAGGTCAGTTTTCTCAGAGTCAAGTAGACTGAATATAAGTAAAAATGCCATCAATTGTTAAACAGACTGTTGATAAATATTATTTGAAAAATATGGGAACATAAAATATGGAGATACATTTATAAACACATAAAAATTTTAATTGATTCAATATGCCCAAACATAAATCCAGAAAAATATATGAACTTACTCCAGACCATCAGGTTTCAACACTTATTCACTCGATATTTGTTTTACACGATATTAGTTTGGTTGTATTACAATTTTATTTATTTCCGCGAAAGTTGTTTATTTACTTTTATATCGCACTGTGTATTAGACTATAGTTGTATTGGTAATGTTTTTCTATGAGAGCATGAACTATCGGTTAGAGGTGTCTTATATCGTTCTTGAAGCATTGATAACATAATTTTTATTAATAGTAAATACTGTTTAACTGGGTATTCACTTCGTGAATTCATTACTCGTGCAGTTCCTGTTTGACTTGATTGGAATTCTCTTTCTTAATAATTTCGCAATTTCACTGCAATGAACTCATGACTGATGACTGTCTAGTCAAGAGCTGTTACTTGGTTGATAGCTACCGCACTTCTATATGTTATATTGTTATATGATTACTATGTGAAAGTTTGAGCACTTCTCATCTTTCTGCACTACATGTTAATCGAATGAAAGTTTAAACACCTCTGAGCATCGTTCCGCGCCGTCTCGCGCTTTTTATATGATCTCCCCTTCCATGGATTGTTCTTTTTTTAACCCGTTTGGTCACATTCCTAACGTTAATTATTTTCGGCTTGTCATAACAAATCACAGTCTGAGTAATTAATGGCTCGTTACTGTAGCCGAAAGAATGTATAAAAAAATGAATCTATTTTGTGGTCGTATTGCATTTAATGAGCTGCCAAAACCTATCATTTATAGTTTCTTTGTTGACTATGAAATTCCTTAGATGTGCGTAACTCGGAGGGTGATGATTTGTTGATAGCTCCTTTGTGAAAGGGTGACTTTTTTATATGCATTCCAGAGCTAGACAGTGTCTATCTATTTTTAGAGTTTCACGGTTGTGTTCATAATCCGAAGTAATTTTTATTTGGGAGTCATCCTTTATTTCTTTCTCAAAGAATTATATTTTCTGGTCATGGAGTTAATATTTTATTAATAACTTGTTTTATCTTATGATTGAAAGTTTTCCTGTATTTATGGGGTTATGACAATATTTAAGATTTCCGCTTCAACGAAGAGGGGTTCGCTGTAGACTCGTCTAATCTTGCAAATTGCAGTGTTTTGTTCACATTTTCGTTTTTCGTAGTAGTAGCAGTAGTAACCTATAATTAAAATATAATGTCCTGTGCGGGAAATGATTTAAATTATACGGAATTATTAATTAATGAAGTCAAACAAAAATGGCTTCTTTGGGACTTTTAGGATGACTACGCAGTTGTTCATTCAGGTAATGGAATTCACCATGCAATACTCTTTCTGGGAAAATGGGATGTGCTGGTTGTCTTTGTCTTTGAATAACAACTATTTCTGCCGACGACATTACAGACACCCTGATCGCGTTTTTCGCAACGCTCCATTCGCGTAATCCGCGTCGCCTGCAAAGCCCGCTACCTGGTCGCTCGCTTATCTGCATTAGTTTTTTGACTTATGTCAATATGTGTCAAAATAGCGTCGTGCATAGACTCACAGAAACATTCATAACTTCAGAACTTTTTTCCAGTGGATTCCTCAGGCTTTAGCGCATTCCGATTCTATCAGGCATAACTTTGTACTGGGTTCTTCGATGATTCTTTTTTCAATAGATAGGGTATACCTTATATTTGGATTTCGAAAGGAATTAGCCACCCTTACGGGTAGAAAAATAGAAGATAATTGATTTTTCACTAGTGAACATTAGCACACACATACGTAGTTAACAATGACAGATCGCTACTGACATTATTCTTATTCCGTCAAAATCAGTATATTTTATGAGAGGATGGAATGATTTACAAAGTAATGAAAAAAACTAACCAGAACAACGAAAATAATTTATATTACAACAAATAGTAAAAGTAGATAATCATATTATTTAACTGGTAATAGTTGAAGTAAGGTGGGTAAGTAAGTATTTTGGAAGTAATCAAAAAACAAGTAGGTAGTAATTGGTAATTAACTGGTAATAGATGAAGTAAATAAAATAAACCTTCTTAGTCTAAATGATAATTGAGCTCCTAAACTAATGTAAGTAACTGATTTTGAGTCGGCGCCAAACAAACTAGCAATTGAATTAGGTGAAGCGTAAAATGATGGCAGCGAGATGCACGGCTGCGTTTTGATGACTTCTTTCATAGATAATGATCTTTGATAATTGTTTGTTTGGCGCCGACTCAAAATCAGTTACTTACATTAGTTTAGGAGCTCAATTATCATTTAGACTAAGAAGGTTTATTTTATTTTTTGCTTTTCAGTTGATTTTTTCGGTTTAATTTTTTGTTAAAAAGTTTTTATAGGTAGGTATAATGATATTGGGTTAAGGTAATTATTAAAAAAATCGCTTGAATATAATTGAGAATTGTTTATTTATATATAATATATGATAATAATATATATATATATATATATATATATATATATATATAATTACAGTATATTATATAATAATATATGATATACCTAATTAATGTAAAAAGTCAAACGTTATACTTTATAAAAAGTTCAGTTTCTCGATAAAAGGTATTTATAAACAAAATTACTCACGAATATCAGTTTCACTTTCACTATCGTCATCCAAATTGATAATAAAATTTTCTTTGGGATTTAATTTGGACCAATCAGAATGTGATTAAATGATAATCATGCACTAGTGCACGATTATCGGATAATTGCACAGTACAGGGTGCCCCAAAAGTATCAACTTATTATTATTATAGGTACCATTTTTATGAGAAAAAAATAAGCAAGTCAATGACCCAATAACGTCTCTGGTGTCTCGTATTAATTTTTAAATAATAGAACAATAACAGAAACTATTTTTATATTTTTATTTTTCAAATAAGCTTCACAAATACCTAGTTATTAAAATTGTTACAATTGAACACACTTACGAATGTATACAAAACAATTAAATTTTTGATTCATGAAATTCTCTCATATAATACAATTCAATATCTATAATTTTTGACAAATTTGCACTCATACATTTTTAACTGAAAAAGACAGTCGTGCTCTTTTTCAACTAAAAATGCATTCTGGCAAATTTCCCAAAAATTATCGATAATTTCCATTGCACTCGTTATATTACTAACGATAATTTCTTCGATGCCAAATTATTAAAATTTTGTTTTTTTTATTTCCGTTTTTCATATATTAGGTGTTCGAAGAAAAAATAATATGACTTAGGGCTTTTCGGGGTCCCCTACAAATACATTCTAAAAAATATATCTTGAAATTTCCCGAAAATATTTGTGAATTATACTGGTTTCTTGATATTTTTTGTATATTTATCGCTATATTTCATATTAATGTCATAACAAGTGTTTCTTGGAATACGCTATTATAAATCTTAATATATAAAAGAATAACTGACTGACTGAGGCATCAATGTCCAGCCCAAACTCCTGGGGCTAGGACCGTAAAAATTGGATTTCCCGTTGGGTTTCTTTGACACTGTAGGTGAGCACTACGGAAGGATTTTTGGAAAAGAATATGCTTTTTTTTTAACTTTTATTGATATGCAAAATCCTAATCATTGATTAATTTATTCGTAGTATAACCGGAGGTGAAAATACCGGGCCTTAATCTGATAAACTGTCAAATTAATGTGCGAAGCTAGATGGAATCACATAAAGACAAACCGGGAAAATACAAATTCCACGCGGACGAAGTCGCGGGAACCAGCTAGTAGTTCATATATAGAAAACACATATTCCAATTTTTTTTTCAAAAATTTTGAGTAATATTTTTGTCCAAGAGAATCAGGATCCGTAAGTTTTCAAAGTCGCTGATTACGAGTTTTCTATCAGAATAGAGATATTATTGATATTTCCTTGTGAATATCGAAGAAATGATCAAGTCTTTCGGAAGAAAACCAAATCTAGAGGATTTACGTAATTTTCAGCAATATCTGGAACTAGCAGTCACACCATTTTGGAATGCTTTTAACCATTCGAAACAAACTGATGTTGTGATAGACAAACAGAAACGCGAGTTTTCTCATGAGCGATCCGTTTTTGTTCGAGTTGATGAAATTCCACCGTTTGGGATTCTTTTGCTGCCTGATATTTCCAGTATACTGGTTCTACAAGAGCAAATACGGTCCTGTCCTTCTGGGTCTCCGACCTCATGGACCACTTGCGATTCCCTCAGGTATTGTATGTGTGCGATCACTCCGTGAAGCCGTCTTAAAACGAAATTTTTTTTCGTAATAGTCTAAACAACTCCCATTTTTCGGATTGGAAATGAATTCGGCTTACATTGTTGTTTCGAGAGATAATTTGATTATGCTTTTTTGCGAATGGGGAGTTTGTAGTAATATAAAATATACCTATTCGTTAGGGAACACTTAGATTATGTTTTTTTGTACATGCTCCCCAACTTTGAAAACTGAAAAAACGCCGTTTTAGCGGACTTGTACAAGTCGCCATGCGGACTAAATTTGTTTATGCAGAAGATTCATAACTTAGGAGACGCAAGAAACTAACTTATTGAAATTTTCTAATAACAGCACACGATTTCTTTTGTTTTTGGAACTCTTATTTCAGGAACAACAAACTCTGATATTTCGAATACTTGACAAACGTGTCGTTGATAAATAGTCCGGTCAATTTAGACCAAAAAATGAGAGTGAAGTTACATAAAGTCCCAACAAGCTGAATTTTTGTGAAGTTGTTCAAAACATAACAAACAATGTCTAGAAGTTCCCCATCATTCCCCTGTAAGGAAAAAATTTAATTCAAGGTCAAAGGTCAAAAAAATGAGTTTTTCGCGATTTTCAGCAAAACGGTAGGTTTTATCATAAAAGTACTTCAGACAAAAATTGTAGATCATAAAATTATCTATAAAAAAAGTATCAATACTTTTTTTCTTACGAGCCACCGTTTCTGAGATATAACGATTCTAAAAGTTATAAAAGTTGTTATCGTCATAATATGCATGAGTACGCCACGTATATACATCTAGAGTTGTAAAATTTTATATAATATATATATATATATTAAATGTTTAAATATTTTTCTATCGGTCATTGTAACTTATACTTACAATATAAAATATACATAAGTTTTAACTACAAGAATATCAGGTAAAAAGAAACCCAGTCCCTTAATCTTTAAGCCAGTGTAACTTCGAGACATCTGTCTCTTGTTTCATTGTGTACGTGGCTAGGGTCTTTACCTGCTATAATAAATGAAATACCGTTAGTCTTGAGCGTCACTCTGTAGTGAAAACACGTGTTTATTCTAACCTATATTGTGCTGTTTTGAGTTTTATATTGAAAATGTCTGAATATTGTTTTATTTGTGCTAAACTTTTAACTGAAAGTGAAGTTGTTACTGTTGAACGTGGTATGAAGACATTAATTAATGCAAGTATCGAAAGAGCTGATGATTTTTCGGAATATCTCAAAAATCAGAAATCTGTGACAATACATGAAAATTGCCGTAAAAATTATACTCGAAAGTCTTCTATTGCTGCAGCTAATAAAGACAACGTGAAGAACAAAGCCAGTACATCCACAGCAAGTCCTCCTCGTACTAGATCACGTATCAGTGAATCAGCTTTTGTTTCAAAGAACTGTGCTTATTTTGTGGCGAGAAATTAAATGAAGAAAGTGAAAAAAGAAAATCCTCAGATTTTCGGCGTCGAATCAGCCAAGTAAGTACACTTCAATTTAAAGATTCAATTCTGGAAACAGCTCGGGCTCGTGACGATGCTTTAGCAAAAGCTGTTCTTGCTCGAGTCGAATTTGAATATGATTTAGTTGCTGCTGAAGCTAAGTATCATCGAGGTTGCTATGCTAATTTTTTAAAACCTTCCACTGGAGCTAAAATGGGTCGTCCTAAAGACGAAGCAACGAATTTGGCAATGGAGGAAATATTTACTTACATTGAAAATAGCGATGACTGTCAGTTCACTTTGAACGAATTACAAAAGGTTTGCAAAACTACGACTCTAGATAACAGAACGATTAAGCTACGACTAAAAGTAAAGTATGGTGATAAACTTATTATCACTGAGAAATCGGGAGCATCAACATTCATATGCTTAGTGGATAATCATCATGATATTTTGAAACAAGCCTGGTACGAAAAAAAAAATGAATAAAACAGAAGAACGATTGAGAGTCCTAGACGCAGCTGCAGCTATTATTCGCGAAGATATTCAAACCGCAGTATTTGATAATTCTAACTACCCTCCACCAAGTCGCATGTTTGAAGATTTAAATAATGAAATCCCAGAATCATTGACATATCTTGTAGAACGAGTGATTTTAAAAAATAAACGATCAAATTTAGATCATTTTAAATTAATATGCACAAATATTTGCCATTGTATCATGACTGCTGTTCGACCAAGGTCTTTTAAATCTAAATTACAATTAGGCCTCGCAGTTTTTTTTTATCGAAGGTTCGGGTCTAAACGTCTTATACAAATCTTTTCGGCTTTTGGTTTATGTGCATCTTATAATGATACAATAATGTACGAGGCAGCAGCAGTTTTCCATCGTCCTCCTCATGTCCTACCACCAGAAAGTGGCACTCTTATTCAATACGTTGCAGATAATGCTGATATTAATGTAAATACGCTAGACGGCAATAACACGCTCCACATAATGGGTATTATTCAAATTGTTACTCCAAAACATTCAGTTTTACTAGAAGAACCTATGCCACGAATAAAAGAAACTCTTTCAGCAAATGATTTCAAGGCAAAAGCTCATGTGCCGATACAGACTTATACAAATGACGGTGTAGTAGGCTACAGTAAAATAAATGTTAAAGATTTTGTTTATGGAACTGAAACAGTATCGTTTCTCAAAAAGTTGATGTAGTATGGTTTCATGGAAAATGGAAAATGAGTCTTTACCCGGTTGGAATGGTTTTCTTGAACGTTTAACAAATAATCATACGAATTATTCTAAATCTCAAATTTCATTTTACCATTTATTCACCAACCAGCCAGTAACTATAATACTATCTATACGACTTTACTTTGTGCATTAGAGAATGCAAAACGGTATGGCCACACTGTATGCATCGTGACTTTCGACCAGCCCCTGTATGCTAAAGCTCGAGAAATTGTATCAGCCGCACCTCAGGGCTCTGAATTATCAAAAATCATCATCAGACTTGGAGGATTTCATTTACTGATGTCTTTTATGGGAGCAATTGGTCATATTATGCAAGGAAGCGGCATGAAAGAAGTACTAGCAGAGATCTATGCGTCAAAATCATTAGAAAAAATGCTGAATGGTCATGCTTACGCAAGAGCTGTTCGAGCTCATACACTACTTCAGCTTAGTTTGGCAATTATAATATTAAAAGAAGTCGAAATGAATGACATAATGGATGCAGATCTAATCGTAAATATCGAGCATAAATTAGGTAATACTCTTTCATACAATGATATTGAAAATGACGATGAAGTATCTGGAGCTTTACTTGATAAATTTAATCAAAAACTAAAAGAATATGAGGAACGAGGACCAACTGCAAAACTTTGGATTCAATATTTTTGTATGGTTTCCATTGCTAAAGAATTCCTAAGAGCTGAGCGTATGGGGGATTGGAAAGCTCATTTAAACTGCGTCAAAGAAATGCTTCCTTATTTTCACGCGTCTGGACATTTTCCTTATGCTAAATCTGCACACCTTTACTTGCAGGATATGGAACAATTACAGAATTTGATTGATCCTGAAGTTTATGAAAAGTTTTCAGGAAGATTTTTTACAGTTAGACGTTCAGACAAATTAAGTTGTGGAACTTCAACGGACATGGTAATCGAGCAGTCTATGATGAAAGCTATGAAGACAGATGGAGGTATTGCTCGAGGGAGAAGTACAAAAGAGAGCGTCATCAGTAAATGGGTTTATAGTATGCATGCTATGAATACAGTTTGTGACAAATTAGAAGATATCGCTAATGTTAGGATGGATACGACCGAGCAGCATGTTGATGCAAGTGATTCACGAGTAAAAAAAGATGCTAGAGACATACGAAGACTTTTAGAGTGGTTCTCAACGCATGGTTAACAAAATTGTTTCTATTGCGAGTGGTGTCGTTGGTGACGATAAAATTAATTGTTATAAAGCTCGTGAAGTTGGACTTGCTTCTATGGCAAAAATGACAGGACTGACATTCAATAATATTAAATTAAAACGCTGATAAAGTTGTTCCTCTCTTAGCTACGACTAGTTCCATAAAGTTCATGAAGAAAAGTACCTATTGACCTGTATTATTGTTTCAACGCATGAGTATTACTGCAGCATTTCAAGATGAAATTGAAAAATATTTTGAATATGAATTAGCTCCCTACCCTTTATCGTTATTTGATGACATCGGGATGCGTAAAACACAGAAATCTACCATTTACGATTGTTTTGAAAAAATAAATATTGATATTAACAACACTAATGCGACATACATCATTGACGGAGGATTCTTACTACACCGCGTTGTGTGGGATAGCGAAGAAACATTCAACGTTATCTTAGATAAATACGTTCAATATGTACGTAGACATTTTGGTTCCAGAGTTACTGTCGTATTTGATGGCTATGATGATTGCAAGAGAAATATCAAAGCTGCAGAACAACGTCGTCGAACTTTAGCTAACATCTTCATCTTCTGACATTTTATTTGATGAACTTATGACAGTCCCAACCAGTCAACAGAAATTTCTTACTAATACCCACAACAAGTCTCGGTTCATTTCAATGTTGAAAGAAAAGTTTACGGCTGAAAATATATTGGTAAAACAAGCTAATAATGATGCTGATGTATTGATTATTGAAACAGCAATAGAGCAATTCAATTTGACAAATACAACTATTGTTGTTGGTGAAGATGTTGACTTACTTGTATTACTCACTGCTCGAACGCCAACTGAAAAAACTATTTTTTCCTTAAAACCAGGAAAAGCTCAGCATCAATCAGCTATATATTCATCAAAAAGTTTATTTACTTTTGTAAAGTGTAAAGATCATGTACTATTTTTACACGCAATAACTGGCTGTGATACGACATCTGCATTTTACAGGAGGGGTAAAACAGCAGTTTTCAAAATGTTTGAAAAACAAGATTTAATTCAATGTGCTGAAGTTTTTAAAAAAAGTGATTCAACTCAACAAGAAGTTATTACCAACGGCATCCGCTTTCTTCTTTCTATGTACGGAGCTCCTAAAAAAACTACCTGTTTAGATAAACATCGATATGCATGTTTCGTTAAAAATACTAAAATAAAAACAAGTTCAATTAGCTTGTCTTCCTCCAACCTCAGTTGCTGCTCACCAACATCTTCTTCGAGTATATTACCAAGTTCAAGTGTGGCTTGGTTATCAGCTAGACCCTACAGACTGGGGTTGGAAGTTGGTCAACAATATATTAGAGCCAGTTCAAACTTTACTTCCACCTGCGCCGGAAAAACTGCTGAACACTTGCAAAAAGGGATGCAGTGCTAAATGTGGTTGCAAAAAAGTCGGTCTGTCTTGTTCTTTGGCATGCACAAATTGTCAAGGCCGGTCGTGCTCTAATATTGAATCACAAACAATGGAGGATTCGTTTGACTCCGACGAAGTATCATGCGATACATCGCTATTGACGCAATTTACTTGCATCCAAAATGAAGATGAAGAAGAAGCAGGAGAAGAAGAACAAGAAGAAGATCAAGAAGAAGAACAAGAATTTGAAACTTACGAATAAGACGAATAAACTTCAACACTTTTTTTTCATTTACATCGCTTTTATCTTTCCCAATCTTTGAAAATTTCCGTTATTTTGCAATAGTTTTACATTAAACAGGATCACAACTGACCCGTGGAGTAGGCCTACTGGAGAAACCACGTTAACAAAAACGCGCTAAGTACACTACCTCATAGGTGGCGTGGAAACGTGTGCATATTATGACGATAACAACTTTTTTAACTTTTAGAATCGTTATATCTCAGAAACGGTGGCTCGTAAGAAAAAAAAGTATTGATACTTTTTTATAGATAATTTTATGATCTACAATTTTTGTCTGAGGTACTTTTATGATAAAACTTACCGTTTTGCTGAAAATCGCGAAAAACTCATTTTTTTGACCTTTGACCTTGAATTAAATTTTTTCCTTACAGGGGAATGATGGGGAACTTCTAGACATTGTTTGTAATTATGTTTTGAACAACTTCACAGAAATTCAGCTTGTTGGGACTTTATGTAACTTCGAATGTCTAAATTGACCGGACTAAAACGATCAATTGCTACATTTTGGCACAGCCCCCTAATATACAATGATATGTATAGCAAATGAACTCTTTTGACCAGCGATATTGTAAAATTATGGGGCATATAGACATGACCAGCGAGCAGCTACAGTTATTATTTAGGCATTGTTCTGTCTGTATTTTCAATTTTACATCTTGTGGAGTATCAATGTTATTCTAAGAAAAAGCATGATAATGGATTTTGATAAATTAAAAGTAATTACTATTCAGCCACCATTTAATCTTACTTACACTTATTTCCAAATTCTTGATCACTGGCTGCCAGTTATTATCTTCAACTAAAATTACTGTATTGGTAAAATATCATTTAGGTAAATTGAAAAAAGGGTCGGTCCAAATACCGTCCAATGTGGCACACCTAGCTCCACCAATCGCAAATGACTACCCTCTTTGTCTATTTTGTGATTTTGAACCCTATTAGATACAGAGCCGGATTAAGAGGGGGGCAAACGGGGCTGCAGCCCCGGGGCCTCCACAAGAGAGGGGCCTCCACAATATAAATTTTTATGTAAAATTTCCTAACAAATACCGAAGGATATGCGAAATTATATATAAAAAATCTGACAACAAAAGAGCAGTTCTCCCACTTTTTCCTCTCATTTTTCGTTTTAAACATTCAAAAACATGTTTCGTATTCTTGTCAAAATCCATGGTTAATATTAATCTTCGATCTGATGAATCATGTGTATATGCGAGAAACAATCACCAAGTAAAACATCATACTATTATACAAAATATTATATCGTATAGAAATTAGCTGTAAAAACAAGAATAATTGAATTAAAAAAAAAATATACATTTTTTTAAATTAAATGAAGGATTTTCTGTCGATGTATTCTTCGAATGACACAAGCGATCTAGATACACAATGAAATTCAATAATCATAAGCAAAAGAAAATAATATTTCAATTTATGAATATGATTGCATCAAATGATTTATAAGAGCCCTGTGCGCATTCCATAATAGAACAAAAGTTCAAATTCTGTTGACTATTTTTCTGCCGATTCTACAAACACTTCGCCCGTCTATACCTGTTTTGGTTGTTGACAAGTTTTGGGCGTTGACAAGTGTCCGCTGAGTGGCGCGCTTGTAACAGAGAAATCCCCGAAATCTGAAAGTGTGAGTCTAAGAGAAAGATGACATTCCGCAACAAATGTAAATCCTTCTGAAAAGGACTATCTATCTATCTATCTAAGATGTTCTACTATCAAATTCTTGAAAACCAAAATTTCAGAGCTACATTCTCAATCATTGAAATTACAGTGATTATTTTTTGACATTGCTAGAAACCAATGGAAACGTTCAATTCAAATAATTCATATACGTTTTGGCCAATCAATAGTGGGAATATTCTACCTAGAAAATTGTCGCGGGAATAATTTGAGGTATTTTGTTTTTATTGTCTGACAACCTATATTTTTAATTTGACGTCTGTCATCAATTCGCATGGAGAGTGTGAAATGAATCAAATCCGGTTTAGTACATTATATAATTTTGCAAGGAAATGTGTTTATGATCGTAATATCGAAAAATAATCTAAAGAATACCACACGAGAGTTCGATATAGTGGAAAATAATTATCTAGATTTTTTTCTCAAACTTGTTTGCAATAGCCACTCGAGCCAGTTGGTCTCTCTTGTCTATTGCCTGGCAACAAATTTTCGAAAATCTGTCGAATTATTTTCACTCTCTTGTGATATTACAACTGAGAATGTGATGATGTCAAATTGCACTGGAAAGCGCTGTTTTTCCAAAATGAAAAAAATAGGCGAATTACGATGAGACAAAGCCGCCTGCCAAAGTTATCGCTTCTTAGCATTGAGAATGATTTTCTCCGGATGCTGGATTTGACCGAAATCATCAATGATTTTTCGTCGAAAAAAGCTCGCAAGAATCCCTTTGTTACGCTGTAATTTAATTTATTTCTTGTATTTTATTATACCTACATATGCTCGTGTCAAAATAATTTGATTTGTTCCGCAATAAAAAAAAAAAAACTTGTTTGAAAAATAATTAGGGGCCCCCACTCCTTTGTTGCCCCAGTGCCTCCACACCTTTTAATCCGGCCCTGATTAGATAAATATGATTTAAAGAGATACCACGTATTCCCATCCGATATATTTTTGCTAGTCGAACCTGGTGCCTTGGCCCGGTCCAAAAATATAGCAGCGACGTTTTGTTTTTTATTAAAAGCTGTATTTATATAATTGGTTTCTTTACAGATCCATCTTCAGTACTACATCCTTGTTTAAAACCATATTGTGATTCGGACCATAGCCCTTACTCATTAAGAAAGTCTACCAACCGTTTTTTGATACACTTTTCAATTACTTTATTTAGAGCAGTACTAGTAATTGCGATTGGTCTTTGGTTCTCCTTACTAAATTTCTGACCTCCTTTGAAAACAGGTACAATACTTGTTTCCTTTAGGATATCTGGGCATTCCTCTTTAGCTACAATCAGATTGGTGATGTGTTGAATTGGCATAGCAAGAGTTTCATAATTGTACTTTGAGACTTTAGTAGTTAAGATTTGTGCGTTTGTTTTTCATGAATTTTCAATATTTTCTGTTCCACTTATCTAACTTATGATTCCCTAAACAATGATGAATATATATTTTTTAATCTGCTGCAGAGATTTTCTTCAAAATTTCTATAGTGATCTTATTAATAATCCAAAATTATGCCATTTCCCGGAAAATGAAGTGATAGTTCCCAAAGATAAAACTATTTTTATTGTCTAGAAGATTTTCTTCAAAATGTATTATACATTAGTTTATTATACAGTGAGCACGTAAAGGTTGGAATAAATTCGCCCAAAGTCTTTACAGGACCACAAGAGAAAAATACATCAATTTATTTGAAGGTGCACGTTTCGACATAACTTTTTTGGGTGACGTCATAATTGTCCCAGTTATGACGTCGTCGACTTTTTTTTTAAATAGTTACCCTCGTATTTGATAGTGTAATTTGAAAGATATTTCTCTGCATACAATACGTTAAATTTTATGGCATGGTACATGAGGAAGTTGCCGAGAATAATAGGCTGCACAAAACCTGGCCGATCGAATAACATAATTTAGTACTCACAGCAAACATAAGAAAAATAATTTAGTGCCTGGGCAAAATTTATGCATTTCTACCAAGTTAGATTGGCTGAGCGGTCTAAGGCGCCAGTTTTGAATACTGGTTCCTCGAAAGGGAGCTTGGGCTCGAACCCCACACACCTCTTCAAAATTAAGAAATTATTTGTTTTGGGCGTCTCAAAATAAATCATTTGGGCGTCCTAAAACAAATCATTCCTCAATTTCGAAGAGAAACATTAGAAAAAACCTGCCAGGTGTGGAGTTTGAACCCACGCCCTCTAGAGAACTAGAGCTTTATTCGAGTGCCTTAGACCGCTCGGCCATTCTGACTTGATCAAAGAATAGTGTTATGACCAAGGTGTCATTGGATGCGGAATTTTATCTAGATATGATTTACGCTTTGTCCCATGTCTCGCAAACAAATAATTTAAAAGTTATAAACAATTTAGTTATGAAAAAAGAGGACTCGATTTTTTGCAATTACTCGAAAACTATTGCAGATATCGGAAATCTGAAAAAAGATCCAAAGAGCGCAGGAAATTTCGTAAAAAAAGTCCCGGAACTGTAGCACCAATATTTATAATTTCAATTGAGCGGTGAAAATACGGAGGAAAACGGATGCTGGAAAAGTAAAAACATAAATAACACATTGAATGTTTTTTTCAAATATCCCGATTGTTTTTTTTTATTGTTAAAAGCCACATGATTTTTCACTACAATTGTTTGAAAAATTGTTATAAACAAATACATTGTTTATGAGATAGTTCAATTTATTTTTTTGAAATGTAATTAACAAAAAAAATCATTTCATAAAAAAAGTTAATATTAATATTAACGAGAATATTACGGAATCATTTTTTTAATCGTTATTTCTAGAGTTCTTTCTTTTAGTGAAAAAAATAATTTTTCTTTTAATTTTTCAATTGTTTATTGAGTAAACAATTTCTTATAAACAAATAAATTTTCGCGCTATATTTTTTTAAATACTACACAAATAAATAAAAATAACCATGTGTCGTTTTTTGAGCAAAAAATTTATTTTCTTTTTTTTATTTACTTTTTAAAATTCTCATGCTTTTAACTGTAATTTTTTTCTTGTTTCTTATCATTCTAATTATTATAACCACTAAACTGTTGAAGATATACGAGCATACTTGAAGTCTTTACCGTTCTCCATAAAACACTGAACAAATTTTTTTTTTAAGCTCTTACTCAATTATTTATTTATTTTTTTATTATTTATAAAAATACCTCGAAAAAAATTTTTTTTTTAGGCTTTTAAATTTGAATATCTTATGAACTATCAAAGATACGATAAAAATACTTCGGGTCTTTTATGTCCTTCATCAAACAATGAATACTTTGAGCTTTTGGTCGTCGAAGCGTTCACTACATTATTTATTGAGTAATGAGAAAATATTGAGGAAAAGCAAATTTTCTGACTTTTTCAGCCTTGGTATCTTAGAAACTGAAAGTAATATTGACATAATATATAATTTTTAAAACTTCATTGATTAATTTATGCATTAGTTTTGTACATGAAACAGTTTTTATTTATTTCTTAATTTTTTTTGATCTTTTTTGACGTTTTTGCGGCGGTGATTCGTGACTTTCCGTTTCCTTGCTAGCTTTTTGTTGTTCTTGCTGTTGTTCTTCCTGGGTTCCAATCACATTATCCTCGTTCGTCGACCAAAAACTCAAATTGTTCATTGTTTAATAAAGAACAAAAAAATACATGAAGTATTTTTATCGTATCTTTGATAGTTTAAATATATTCAAATTTAAAGACTTAAAAAAAAAATTTTTTCGAGGTATTTTTATAAATAATAACAAAAATGTAAATAAATGAGTTAAGAGCTTGAAAGAAAAGCTCAATTTGTTCATTGTTTTATGGAAAACAATACAGATTTCAAGTGTTCTCGTCCTATCTTCAATAGTTTATAATTATAAATTATAATAAGAAACAAGAAAACAAATTGAGTTAAAAGCATGATAATTTTGAAAATTAAATAAAAAATAGAAAACAATTGTTGCTTAAAAAACGACACATGGACATTTTTGTTTATTTTTGTAGTATTTAAAAAAAAATATAGCGCGAAAATTCATTTATTTAACAAATTGTTCATTCAATAAACAAATGAAAAATTAATTTTTTTTTTCAGAATAAGAAAGAACAACAGAAATAATGATTAAAAAATGGTTCTTTGATATTAATATTTACTTGCTAGTGCGATTTTAAGCAATAATTATTTTTTTAGGAAACGATTTTTTTTAAATCATTATTAATTACATTTAAAAATTTTTTTTTTGAACTTTCCTATATATTTATAACAAAAAGTAAAATAAAAATTCATGTGGCTTAACAAAAACAAAAAACAAAATCGGGATAATTGAAAAAAAAACAATGTTTTATTTATGTTTTTACTTTTTCAGCATCTTCAATTGTTAATAAAAAAATGGATATTAATTTTTTTTTTCCACCGAGGATTTTTTCTTAAGCCTTTTTTAAAGAATAGTTCAAAAAAATATACTTTTTTTGGCTTCCGGTTTATAAATCATCGGGTTCCTTTGTTTACTTCCAACTTGGAAAAATTTGTTAATTAACAAAAGCATAATTAATAATAAAATTGTTTTTTTTTTCGCTGGAATCATTTTTATTTAACTATCCCGCAAGTGCCTGATTTTTTCATTCCTTAATATACATATTCAAATAGTTGAAATATTTTTTTTTCTTTAAGCTTCCGAGCAGAGCGACGCGCGCGCGCCCCAAGTCATCCGTTTTTACCCGTATTTTCACCGCTCGAGTAAAATTATAAATATTGATGCTACAGTTCCGGAAGGTGGTACTTTTTTTAGGAAAATTCCTGCTCTCCATCCTTTTTCAGATATCCGATATCTGCAACAGTTTTCGAGGTATTTGCAAAAAACCGACCACTCTTTTTTTTAATAAATTGTTTATAACTTTTAAACTATTTGTTTTCGAAACACGGGACATCTAGATAAAATTCCGCATCGAATGACACCTTGGTCATAATTTTGCGTGGAGGCCTTCTCCAACGGGACGAAATGGCACCAGACTAGAAGTGCATATTAATGATGGTTGCTGTACGACAAATTTTCCGAAAAAAGGACATGCGAAACTTACACAAATTTTGCCCAGACACTGAATGATTTTTCTTATGTTTGGTGTGAGTATTAACAATTTAAAAACATTATGTTACTCGATCGGCCAGGCTTTCTGCAGCCAGCTCTTAGCCTGTATCTAGCAGGGTCATATCATAAGTAGTGCGTGCTTTTTCCATTCAATTGATTCCTTCTCGACAATTACCTCATGTATCATGTACAAAATTTTACGTATTGTATGCAGAGAAATATCTTCTTTCAAATTACACTATCAAAAATTGGGTTTTGAAAAAATGTCGATGACATCACAACTGGCACAATTATGACGTCACCCAAAAGAATTATATGGCAAAACGTGCACGTTCAAATATTTACATTGACGTGTATGCGCGATTTTTTTCTTCTGGGCTCGTAAAGACTTTAGCGAATTAATTCCAACCTTTACGTACTCACTTTATGATATTTCATGAAAAGTGTAGACAGAAAATAATAGTAAAAATGGCAAGAAAATATGTGCGGTGTTTACGTTCTGTTTATTTGGAAAGCTAATACAAAAACCAAGTACGCAAATGCCTTTAACGGGTATCATCTTCTTATTACAGACTCGGCTGTCGCTTCCTCCGTAAACATTCCGATTCGACCGCCAAAGCCTCATTTTGCGTACTTGGTTGATTGGTTTGGGAATGACGAAGGAGATAAGGCTTTCCTTGGGGGAATATTGTATTGCTCTGTCGTCAAGGGTTCCTAGTTGTATAACCTTGTCTTTCACAGGATACAGAAGTCTATTACCTAGATTTTTCCGATCCATACCTGTTTCTTAGTTAATTTGTTCGAACGTTCTTCTGCGCCTATGTTCTATGGTGTCGCAATCGAAGATGATGTGAGAGGCTGATTCCTCCTCTTCCCCACATAATCTGCATTCCACGGTTTCTCTTTGTATACCAAAGTGTGCAGGTGTTTTCGCAGGTTGCAGTGTCCAGTTAGTAAGCCAGCCAGCCAGCCTTTGGTTTTTTTAGTTGTAGGGGCGTTGGCGATTGACTAAGGTGCCACACCATTGCTGTGTCCTTCGATTCGGTCTCAATATATTTTTTTTTATTATCCACTCTGTTATTAGGTCTCCGCATCGGATTTTGCTGATGCCAAATGCTCATTCTGGGCAAGTCAATAGTGATTCAGAAGCCTGTCTTGCTAGCCCATCGCCAAGGAAAGCTAAATAGTTTCTCGAGTTGGACAAAAAAACTTGAAACTAGTAAAGGGACTGCTCACCAGACATTATCCTCTGAGGTATCACGTCAAAAAAATGAATATATCAGATGGTAAGCTGTGCCCTTACTGCGAGAACTTGGCTAAAATTGCAGAACACCTGCTTTGCGACTGCCAAGCGCTGTTTTGGAAAAGGCTTAAGTTCTTCGAAGAGGATTCATCAACGCCCTCAGACATCGGGAACTTAGCTCCCAGGAAACAGATACGCTTCGCAAGGAGTCTCGGAATCCCGGGTCTTGAATAGATGAAGGGTAATGTACAAAAGACATTATACGTCGAGATACGGAGAGGCTGAATAGCCATATCAACCCCCTTACAATCTATAATATACCGGCTGGTTATCTGTAGGTGTCTTCCACTCAGGGCCATAATTATTTCTGCGTTTCATCATCGATTATCAAATATGTTTTATCATCGTCATTGGTCATTGTGCAGCTTCACCGCCCTCAGCATTTTCAACCTCACTTATTGAATCCTTTAATTCTTCGTCACTTCTCTCTGTTGTATTTTGATCATTCTCATCTTCTCTACTAGAATTTGTCGTGAAGTCTTCTTCAGAAGAAAAAGTAATGCTTGATATAATATAACCTAATACTATAATAAAAAAGTACCTTCTGTGTCAGAGATGTCTCCTATATCAGACGGTCCATTCAAATAGTATGACTCTTCATCCGTAAGGCCGACCACAAACTGGATGCGACATTTGTTTCGAAACAAATTGCTTGGAACCAAAATATTTCATTTATTGACTTCAATGGGTGGTAGGATGAAATATTAGATTAGCAACTTTTTTGCGTGCATTCACCCGCTTTTTTTGCAAATTTCCAAGTGCAGCAGAAATTCAAGTCAATTCAAAAATTAAAAATTTATTGTATAAACTACAATACACAGCGCACCATCATTTTGGGCTTCCCATTTCAACAAGTCTTGTACTAACTAGTCCGTGTCCGCGCGAATGCTCATGGAAATGTTTCGATTCATTTTGTCTCGATACATCGGGCACTAGGCTGAGCGCCACTTGAATTTTTTCAAATAGTTTCTAGATGTCATTTCGAATCGAATGACACCTTAATCATAATTTTCGAAGAAGGCGAACTGGAATTCGTAACCAGTAGCTTGTAGACCAGACTACATTAAGAGCTTCTTCTTTATTTCGGTAGCTCCGTGGTAAAATCGTCCGATCTCTATTACTGTATCCCATTGAGATTTGGTAAAAGAACTAAGAAAGCGGTGATACTATATCTTTAATACACACACTGGAAAATTCTTTATAAACCCTGTTTTTCCATAATTTTAGTTTCAGTTCTTTCAGAGGAAAGAAACATTTTCTACGAAGTACATATTTAGTGGTATCTATTTCAAATCTCCCGGAGAGGACGGTATCTTTCCAGCTCTGCTCCAAAACGGACTGGAATTACTTTTACCCATCCTCACTAAATTGTATAGAGCTAGTCTGGCGTGGAACTAAATACTACCCAGTTGGCTGGCAGCAAGGGTGGTATACATACCAAAAGCGGGTCGCACAGACCCACATCCCAAGTCCGTCAGATGCTGCACGGACACATGTCGCCCCTGAACAACCACCAGTATGCCTTACAAATCGGCAAATCAACAGATTTAGCATTACATAACCCAGTTGGGAAAATCACACAATGCCTGAACAACAAAGAGTGGCCGTATTTCTTGATATCAAGGAGTATTTGATAATGCACTGCCAAATTCAATTGGTTCAGCTTTGGCTGAAAAAGGCATAGAACCAACCATCACCGGCTGGATCTACGCCGTGCTCATAAACAGAACAGCTACTACATCTCTACAAAACGAGGACATTAGGTGCAAGGTCTGCGGGCGTTGCCCACAAGGCAGGGTATTATCCTCCTCCTGTAGTTACTCCTGATGGACAATCAACTTAATGTGGAACTTCAAGCATATGCTGATGACCTTGTCATTTTGGCAAGGACAACGTCGGGGGCGGTAGCTTCTGATATCCTCCAAAAATCGTTGAATGATGTACACAATTGGTGCCAGAGGTGCAGCAAAATTGTAATAGTACCCTTCACCAGGAAAAGGAAACTGGATGACCTAACTCCATTTTCTTTCAACGGCGAAGTCATTCCATTTGCAGCGGAAGCGAAATATCTAGGTATTATCCTGGATAAAAACCTCACATGGAACGCTCACTTGGAAACAGCTCTACACAAAGCCAAATGATCCTTATGGACATGTCGAAGGATTTGTGGTAAATCTTGAAGCATAGGCCCCAAACAAATGTACTGGATATATGTGATGATTGTTAGACCAATGATCACATATGGAGCCATCGCTTGGTAGCCGAAAGCTTCACAGCGGACGGCCCAAGCAAAGCTCTCTAGTATTCAGAGACAGGCCTGTCTGGCGATCACTGGAGCTATCAGTACCACACCGTCAGCAGCTATGGAAATCCTTCTAGACTTACCTCCTCTCCATGTTCTTCTGGAGAGAGAGGCTAGATGGACAACATACAGAATCGTGCATATTGCTAGTTTCACACAACAGCGAAAGTCACAGCATCCTGGGAATCACCTCCGATATAATGGCTCCAACAGTCAACTATGACCTGCAATTTAGCGTCCTAATCCCAGATAGAGACGAATGGGTCCTTCGAAAGGAGGAACTACTAAGAGCAGACAACTGTTGGTTCACAGATGGTTCAAAACACCCTCGAGCGCTGATGCGGATGTATACAGTCGTGGACACAGGACAGAGATATCTTATGCGACCGTATTCCAGGCGGAAATTCACGCCACTGATTTATGTACAGAGAGATTAGAGGACACCAACGTCACACATAAATCAATATTTTTTTTTCGGACAGTCTAGCGGCTCTAAAAGCACTTAGATCGTGCTGATCAACGTCCAAGTTAGTGTGGTGCTGATCAACGTCCAAGTTAGTGTGGAACTGTCAAAAAAGACTCAGTAGGAAGATTCAACAATCTGTCTCTGGTATGAATTCCTGGCCACTCCGGCATGGAAGGCAACGAGGCGACAGACTGTCTCGCGAAAGTGGGGGCCGCAAAAGGTTGTATATCCGACCAGAACTCAGCTTTGCACAAACAATGATTACCTGGACTGCAAGAAGAGTGTCAGACTTCTGGCGTAACTTACCAGGATTGGTCCATTCAAAGGCGTTTATAAATCCTTGGAAAAACGTCACCAAACAATTGTTAGACTCCAGTAGGGATGACTTACGTTGTCTAATAGGCCTACTCTAATAGGCCACTCTCGTCTGAATCACCACATGTCAAGACTAGGACTGACGGAAAATCCGGTATGCCGTCTTTGTCTTGAAGATTACGAAACAGCAGAGCACATACTTTGCGCCTGCCTTGCCGCGGACAGAATAAAGTTTTCGACGTTTGGAGCAGAGCCTCACTCTTGCCATCGGACCTGAAAGATCATTCACGAGGTAAACTTATCGGCTTCGTATAGAAGCTGGACGTATTTATTTGGTGAAATATGAATTGGTGTGAGCCACAATAGATCCTCACGGGTCGCAGTGGAGAGCCGTAAGAGACCCACTCATTTAAAACCTAACCTTTCTATTTTGAAAAATTAATATTTTTTTAGTACTGAATTTCTAAGCAAAATGTTCTGATAGATAGACTGAAGCATGAAGGTGGAATAATAAGTCATCCTGTTTTTACTTTTGAGGTATGGAACCCCAAAAATGCCTACAAGTCACTTTTCATCATTTGAAATTGGCATTGCCAACAAGAAAAATCTAATTAGATTCCACGTATTGTGTGCTTGTATTTGAAAAAAATATATATATTGTGTAGCCACTTATCAAAATGACTTTACGGAGAATTTATCGATGTACGATATCATATCATCAATATTTGTTCAGAAGTAACGACAAATATCCAACTATAAATAAAAAATTGATTAGATTGGAATATGAACGCATATGAATCGTTAAATAAATTTATTAAACCATAAAACACACAGACAAAAAATATGTTCAATATAAATTAACTAATATACAATTATACATCTCCATAAAGCAAAAATAAAATCACTAGGCCAGAGTAGAAATAAATAAAACATCGTCTATAATATGGGTATTAATGAAATAACAACATTGATCAATCTTCTTGGATTTTTTTAAGGAATCGAATAGAATTCAAGAATCAATACAATCTACGAGAAACTTATGGAAACAAAAATTACGATTAAGAACTCAAATTTTACGGTTTATAATTTTTTGCCTGCACGTATTCTGGCCTAACCTGCAAAAATTCACGAATACAAGGGGCGCTTGCTAGAATTTTATTACACATAATAAATTAGTAATATCTACATCTACATGGTGTTCGTTCAAAATCGGCCGAAGTGAGAAAAAATACTTCAGCTGATGTTTTACGTGACATCCAGTATACCAGATCAAGTGGTGAAAGTTATTTGGGACAATATATAATTTCGATTCAGCTGGATTACTTTCAAGATGAACAGAATGCTCCTTTAGTGGAGTTTGAGATTGCTGGATTCATTTTGTTGATATTTTAATATTCAAACCAGTTCAATATGTTATTGTTAATATAGGAAATGAATATAGAAACATTGTTCGGCATCTCAACTATAACGTATAAATCACGTCTGAAGGATAACTTTCATGCTCCTCTTCACGATACATTATACAGGGTATTATGCTGCCAAATTGAGACTCGATGATTTTTTCCACTAAGGTCCTTTGTTGCAAAAAAATACGGTATTTAGCCAAAAAGTGAAAAGATATATTTTCGTTACACCCGTAGTATTCAGTATGGACTTGGAGCACCAGATAGCGCAAATTATCCGTATTTACCTCTCTGATAAATATGTTTGTTATGTTTGTTACAAACGTGAAATATGCGGTTGCGTAGTGATTCGGCATGTATAACCTTTGAAATAAATTGAGCCCCGGTTTCAATCGTCCTAGTAACGAATAAAATGCAGATTGAGACGAGTAGCCGGCGAACAGCATTTAAACGACTGAACACGTGCACTTCGAATACGTAATTCGCCTGTCATCGTAGTGTAAGTTGGAAAGTATTTTATATTCATGATGGATCAAGTGGTTGCAACTGGATTTTTGCCCATTTCAAGCCACATCGTTTTCGAGAAGAAAGGAGCAGCATTGGTGCGATCGGGTCATGTGTGTCAGGTGCGGGAAATAAAAAAAAAGATTATTCCAGCATACATGTGAAAGTGATTAGCCAAGCAGAAGCGACAAGAATAAGAGGTGAATTAATATTTTCACAAATTGATAAAATTTTATTAAATCTTACATGTCTGATGTAGGAGTAAATTACAGGAATAAAAAAAAATATTAAAGAAATATTAATAAATATGGAAGACATATAAAAAAATATATGATTTTCTACATACATACATTCTCACATATTTTTCATATTGTTCGTTTACTGTTAGAAATTGACTAAAAAAATTTATTTGAATGTGTATTACATGAATAAAAATATGTTTCATGCATTTCAGATAACTGTTACTATTAATATGAAAAAATCTAATTGTTTATATCAATGTAAAAATTGAACTTGCAAAATTTGTCAATCGCCCTTTTTTTCTTTTGTAGATTGATTGTAACAGAGAAGTTACAAAAACATCCTGCATTTCCAGAGCGACTGCATGTGGCGACTGTAAACACGTCTACGCAGTATTTTCATACATAAATGCTTACCGAGGGACGTCCCATTTGATTTGAGGTTATTTGCGGCTGAATCGTTCATTTATTATACGAAGCATTTAAACTATCGCACTTTGTAGACCCCATTTTTTTTCACAGGTAAATGGGGATCAGTAATACTGCCTGGACCAGTTTGTCCGATTCCGCCACTGTGGCGCTGCACGTTAAACTCCTCCCCCATGCTCCAAGTCCATAGGTCAAAGAAATTCAGAGAAATGTATATCGTATAGTTTTTATAGTTTTCCAGCTTCAAGACACTGTATATCTGCATAACTAGAAGTTGTAAAAAAATAATTGAAAAAGCCCGTTTATTCATTTTGCGACTTCCAGTTTCAAGTTGGCATTATAGTTTTGAGACACCCTTGTATTTTTGAAAAGTTTTTTCAATTCTGTGTAGATAAATACAAGTATCCATCCCAAAAGAAAGCTTATATTTGTCCCAATCTTCCAAACTTAACCCACAATTTTAATGATTCTGAGTGCTTTTAGGTATTTTCATTAGCCATACAAATAGTAATACTATTGGTTAGAATTATGAAATTATTGTTAGGTATATAAAATGTACACAAAAAAATATCCTGTATATGGGGGAATCTACTATTGTTGCTCTAAGGAATAGTGCCGTGATCGTTTCCAGAAATTCTTGAAAAATCCTTTTTTCTTGTGGACTTCTTCACCTGAAACAAAAGAAAAATACGTGAGATTTGTCAGCAAGGAAATGTCAATGTTCGATAAAAAGTAGAGATCGATATGTTATATGGCTGAAAATTTGTTACACCATGGGAAGACATGTCACAAACAAGAATTGTTTGATGCGGAGTTACAGTATGGCAAAGTTTTGAGATATCATCGCTGCAACTTGAACGGGTAAATATTCCGTACCATAGGGCTTGTCAATTATGATTAAAAAAATGTATTCCTTAACTAATTATTTAAACATTAGAAATATAAAAAACTGTTATAAACAATTACAAATTGTTTTCAAGATTTTTTTTGTTTTAAATCTTAATATTTTCAAGACAACAAAATTGAAAAAATTAAAAAAATAAGAAAGTAGTCAATTCAAATGGTGTTTTTTTTAACGTTAAAAATGCCTTTCATCAATACAACCAATAATATGGTAGCAAATAAAAAAAAATTAACAACATTTTTGGGATTTTTCCCTTTTTGCAATTAAAAATTTTATAAACAAAATAATCAACTTAAAAAAAAATTACGTGATCTTCTTGAGTACACATATAAGAAAGGCTCCAAGAAGCGAAACATGTTTAGGTCAATTATTAAACAATTTTCATTGCCTTCAATCAACACGGAGGTCTTAGAAAATTTAGTTAATTAACAATCGCCTAACTTGTTGAAAAATTGAGTTAGATCGATTTTTCCAACGGGCCTTATTCCTTCAAGTGTTGAGAACACACCAAATTTATTTGAATTTTTAATTGATATTTAATACTTGTTAATCTCTCTGGAACTTATAAATTTTGCAAGAAATCCAAGTAAAGCGCGCCTGTTGCTGATGTGCTATCAAATAAATATGATCCTATAATTTGATAATTCCCGCCCAAACGTTCACCTTCTTAATTAGATGTGGATTTTCTGTACTCCAGTATCTACAGTTATGTTTGTTGACTGTTCCATTTAAAATTAATGTTGCTTCATCAGAAAAAATAATGTTTTTTATACATAATGGATCATCTAGGCATAATATCGCAAAATTCCTGTCGGCGATCAGGGTCATCCTCGTTAAGTTCTTGAACCAAATGAATGTTATATAGGTGGTATTTTTCTTTTTTTAGAAAACGCAATATGGACGTTTCACTAACATCATTATCGGCGGCAATTCCTCTTGTATTGATAGATATTCAAGATAATACTCATAAACATAGAAGAGGAATTGCAATTTCTTTTCATCGGATAAAATGCGTTTCCTACCAGATTTATGAATATCTGTGACTTTACCAAATTCCCAAAATTTGTTTTCTATTCTACTAACACGGAGAAATGCGACGGCTAGGATCCTTAGTATTGAAGATTTCGCATACCTGCTTTCTTTGGGTAACCGAAAGCCTCATTGTTAAAATAATGGTTAACTTGACAATCAGCGATTAATAACTAGAATGAAGTTTGCACAGATGTAGCCAATAAAGAAATTTAAATGAATATTTTTTTCTGATATGTAAAAAGAAACTACTTCTTTCTTTTTGTTGGGTATTTTCCACCTACGTATATTAGAAAAAAAGATACATTCAAATTGAATATTAATAACACAAAATCAGAATTAATTAGAAAAGTCAGATTTGACAGATATTTGACACATAGGCATAGTATAGGATACATTTGATTGTATACATTTAAAATACATTTTAAATTTTTATTTTATTGATGGAGAATATACAAAATTCAAAAAACCTTGTATTGCTGAATAGAGAATTAAAAGAACCCTTTCAAATGAGCTCCAAGACGTACCCTAGTGATATTTAAAATTCTCAAAGGTTTTTTTCCTCGGATGCTGGTCTCGACGAGCGAACAGCTGCACCTCAGCCTCTTGGGCTTTTTGTGCCTCTCAAAGGGGTTGCTGTCACTTCACCCTGTCATATTAGAATTAAAATATTGGAAGTGTTTCAGGATAATATATATATATATATATATATATATATATATATATATATATATATATATATATATATATATATATATATATATATATATATATATATATATATATATATATATTCTTTAGTTCCTTGACCACATATATATTTTCTTCAATTTCTCGGAATAAAGGTCTGATTCAGGCAATCCATATAATTTCTTTTGACGACGTTTTGACATGGTATTTGTCATCATCAGGTTAGAACACTAAAATTAAAAATATGGAGTTGGAGACATTTTTAACTTAACACAATATTAAAATGTATGCACTAAAATAATTCTTTACAAACATATGGTTCGAAATATAACACGTTATTCAACACAATATAAAAATATTTGTAAAATATATATGAGTATTCACTTACAAATTATTTTATTTGAATTTCTGCGTTCGCATTGTACAAACGTTATTGTGTAGGTGTGTGACTTCGAAGTCGAAGTTATCGGGAATGGTTTTTTTATCTTTCATGCATTTTTACCCTCTTCATAAGTACACCGGATTGTTTATATTGAGTTCTAGTATATGAGCCGGACTGTATTTTTCTTTTGGCAACATGTAAAGATCAGTTTTCATTATTATTACTATAAACGAAGTTAAAAAAGGTTGTTATAAATCTGGATTAAGTTTTTGATATCATTTCTATTGTTAATGTCATTGGGATCTTTTTTAATATGTTCTTACTTTTGGATTCCTTTCTTTGGTCAAATTTCAAGGTTGTTAGTGTCAAACTTATGTTGATTTTATTTTTCGTGTTTGGATAAGGCTGTAATGTCGGTTTTCGAGTATTTGTGGGCTTGAACTCGTTTCTGCAAATATTGTTTTGTTTGACCTATATAGGTACTTTGATAGTCTTTACACGGTATTCTATATACTGTATGAGTTTGTTTGTTTTTTGGTATTTCTGATTTTAATTTTGAATGAATGGTTTTGTTTTTTGCAGTCGGTGTGATATAGTTATGTTGTATGTTTCCATTGTTTTATTAATTTTATTCGATAGTTCGTCTATGTATGGTAAAGGTATGTATGTTGTTGTTTTCTTTTCTTTATTATCATTTTTATTGTAGATCGCATGTATTCGTTTTTTTATTGTTTTATTCTGCAAAGTGGCTTGGGTAATTATTTTCTTTCAAAATATTCTTGATTATTTCAATATTACTTTTTCTGAATTTTGGGTGAGCACCTTTATTCCGAGAAATTGAAGTATATACATATATATATATATATATATATATATATATATATATATATATATATATGAGTGAGTTTTATACCCATTTTTGTCCATATAACATTTAATTATTTTAACATCATCGCCGCATAACCTCACTTACACTGTAAGTTATAACTGTCTTGTTTTTCTTTATTATATATTCTGTGTGTCTTCCTACTTTGTAGCATCCCTGATGTTGATAATAAATATTATCGAAAGCTTGGAATCCGTGTAAAAGAGAACACTTATTGGCCTGCTGCATAACCCAAATACCAATCACTTAATTCGTATCTAGTCAGCAAATAAAACTACAAATTTTATATATATATATATATATATATATATATATATATATATATATATATATATATATCGGTCACGTACTTTCAAAATGTCTATTAAAATATGGAGATTTTTTAAATTTTCATACCAATATTGGCAAATTATGTGTCGTTTGATAATATGATGATATTTTGGAGACCCACATCTTTTATTTGAAGAGATGTGCACAAATACAAAAATCGCTGTAACTGTTGATGTTTGTCAATGAATTCAGAATTTTTGTTAGGCCTGTATGCTTCTTTCATTCGAATATTATTTTTCCATCTCCCCCTGCTCTACGGCAACCTTGACTTTGACAACAACGAACACCCTGGAAATGTTAGAGTGAATCTTTTCAAGTGCACCAATCCATTAGACCTTTGGAGACAAGTCGAGGTATATAAGAAACCCATTAAACCCGATGATTCGGAGGCACAACAAATTTCTCCTTGTCGACGATAACCGTCTGTGTTCGTGCAGATAAAAAATGGAATCGTGCCATATCCATTAGTTTTCTATCGTTATCATTACGGCAGATATCGGAAGTGGACTTCCTTCTTCGGAAAATGTTATTTACGAGGAGAGATAAATCCCAATGATAAGTTGAAAATAGTGTATGTTGTAAACATACTAAAAATCAATGTGATGATGTCTGATATACAGTGAGGTCCATAAGTAATGGATAAATTCATTTTCTACGTAATTTACAATTAATGAATAAAATTCTGAAATGCGTCCATTTTTTATTCTAAAATGACATTTTTTAAGCATAATTTTATACTTCCCCCTACAATGCCCTTGGAGTGACAACCCTTTAGAAATTTTATATAGAACAAGGGTGCGTGTGGTAGCTTGTTTGAAAGGGCTTTCAATTATCTATCCAGCAATATAAAGTTTTTGAATTTAGTATATTCTCCATCAAGAAAATTAAATTTGAATTTTTTTAAATGTATTTGAAATGTATTCGCTGTGTGCACGACAGTGGCGCTGCCTAGCGAGCGCAACAAGTTAAACAAATGGATATAATAATAAGAACAAGATTTGAAAGCATGAAACAAAATATACCTTTCCAACATCGAACTGTGATAAAAGGAAATACATTAGTTTTAACACATGTGAGAAATGCTGAAGAAATGAGAATTAACGGTCACAGTTTTTTATACGAGTCCATATCATTAGGCAAACTTTAGTGACATTAACACCCCATAAAACATCTTTGGATGTAAGTAACCTAAATTTATTAAGTTTCTCCACGAGCGTTATTTTTCAATATACCAAATTATCCCGATCACTCGAGAATTGGCCAATCAGCTCCATATTTTTTGTCACAATTACCTGATGAAGCCCTGAGCGCCCTTGCCGTGGCCATAAACAAGTCTTTTGCTACAGGTACCTTTCATTCCAGCCTAAAGACAGCAATAGTTATACCCCTTCACAAAAGAGGTGCCACTGATGATCCAAACAACTCTAGGCCTATCTCACTTTTATCAAAACACTGTCAAAAATCATTGAGAAACTAGTAAAATGTAGAATGATGGGGTTCTTGCAGAGACACAATATATTGGCGCCTTAACAGTAGTTCGGTTTCCGAAACAAAAAGAGTACAAATGACGCAACCTTTGATCTTCTTGAAACAGTGTACATGAGCCTTAATGAGCAAGGGATCTGGGATCGAAATAGGTTTTAAAATATTCTATAGCTCTGTTGTGTTTTGTTGGAAAATATGGCTTTTTTTCGACCATAGGAAAATGAAAATATGATAATTCGATTGCCTATTAATACATACTTCCTCGCTTATGGCATAATTTTTATTTTAATGTATTTTTAAATATCTGCTGCTCAAAGGATACCGCTTCAAGACTGCAAAACTAATTTTTTATGCTTCTGTAATTGTAAATGGTTCAACTATACACAAGTTCTCCTACCTCTACTCAAGCGACTTGCCTATCAGTCAGGTGAAAAATCCAGATCCGGGATTAACAAAAAATGAACATATTTTTGGGTCCTCAAAAAAACACCCTGTATTTTCGAATTTCCAAAATTTGCTTACATATTTGAAAAGAGCACAAAAAACTGAAACAAACTGTGTACTTTCCATTTCCCGCATGCTCTTTCTCTACTAAATTTCTGAATTTGAGGTTTTATGCATTTGGATATTTAAAAATGGAATGTCTCCATTTTTCCACAGGGAATTATAAACATTCTTAAGAAAACCTTTTCACATACTTCAATAATACTATTTAATAACTGATATTAAATTATTTTTGGGAATAATTGAACAAATCAATCGACATAATACACATCATTGTTGAAACAATTTCATTTTCTCTAAATCAGAACAATGAAACAAAAAACCTACCAACTCAACTAAAACTTATAACAAGTACTCAAAGTGCCCTCCATTTTGATCCAAACATTTTCTTGTTCTTTTCAAAATATTTCTAACTGATTTTCGAATCACATCCTGATTGTTTTTCATTTATCTGCATGCTCCTTCAATTCTCTGAATAAGCTCCTCCCTGGTATTAATTTCGGAAGAATACACTTTCGATTTAAGATATCCCCACAAGTGATATTCCAGGGGATTTAAATCGGGTGATCTTGAGGGCCAGTTATGAAGGCCGCCTAGTCCAATCCACCTATTAGGAAAATTCTGATTTAAAAAATGCCCAACTATAAGCCTATGATTCGGTGAAGCACCGTCGTGCTGGAAGTACATGTCTGCAACATTGTTATTTTCGGCAACTAGCAAAAACATATTTTCCAGGAAGTCCAAGTACACTTCGCCAGTAAGGCGTGCAGGAAAAATATGAGGCCCAATTAATTTATTATCGAAGATTCCGCACCAAACCAAAGATTCCGCTGAAAACTTATGCTGTGAATGGGACTGTCTGCTAGCAAAAGGATTTTCTTCTGCCCAGTCATGACAATTTCTCGAATTGTATACACCGTCACGAGTTAATTGAGTTTCATCCGTAAAAAGACATCTGTTTAATATTCTCTCATTCTGTATTATCCATCTACTGAAATTAATTCTAGAAATTTCATCTCCATTATCCAACTTCTGTACTTCTTGTTTGTGAAATAGATACAGGTGATTTTTTTTCAACCTGCGCAAACAGTTGTTTTCGGAATATTCAGGGCATTACTAACCCTTCTAGTGCTTATTTCTGGATTGTTATTAACCATATTCACAGTATTTTGTTCCATTTCAATATGCCTTATTTCGTGGTGTTCGTTCAATTTCACTGTTGGAAACCTTCCATGTATTCGCACGTAATTAAAAACCAAACCAAATGTCTTGTTATCGGGTAATCTTCGACCAGGAAACCGCCTTTGATACTCTCTTCTTGCAGCCAGTCCATTTCCATCACAAAAACCATAAATATATGTCATATCAGCATATTTTTCGTTGGAAAATTGATGAGGTATTTTTTCGACATTAGGTGAACAAATAAATCACTAAATAACAACAATGAAGAGAAATTCATGATGTTAATTGTTTGACATAAACATATTCTGTAAGTATCAAAGCTACCTTGTTTTTATATAGAGACAGGATGGTTATAGTTTAACCATTTTCAATTGAAGACTCTGTTTCTATAAGGAGCAAATAAAATAAAACTCACTTCGCTTACACGAGCGTATATGCGAAGTAACGGAACGAAAAATAATGTGTCCTACTCGTAAACATTCTCCGTCGCCGAACGGAAGTTCAAAAGAGCGGACAGACAACGTGGGTTTGAGTGACAGCTGTCTAGTTCTACACCAGATTCGCCTGAGCCAATCAAAACGGACCGCAGCCAATGATAATGGTTGTAGGTGTGTTGGAGGCCAAGAAAACTAATAAATCACGAGTTATATTTGTGTTTAAAGAGTTCTGAATGAATAAAAGACAGTAGCGTCTCTGGTCTGGGATCTAAATAGGTTTTAAAATATTCTATAGCTCTGTTGTGTTTTGTTGGAAAATATGGCATTTTTTCGACCATAGGAAAATGAAATTATGATAATGCCATTGCCTATCAATACATACTTCCTCGTTTATGGCATATTTATTTATTTAACGTATTTTTAAAATATTTAAATATCTAAATAAAATTAGTTATCTCCGCCTCTACTGCTCAAAGTATACCGCTTCAAGACTGCGAAACTTGTTTTTTAAGCTTCTGCAATTGTAAATGGTTGAACTTATACCACCAACCTGTTCGCACCGCGCGGAAATACCATTGATTTTGACCAACCTAAAAATTTGACGAAACGTTAAAAAAAAGAGGAAATATTTCGTTTTTGATCAATCACTCTCAAAGGTATATTTAAAAAAAACATAAAAAAATCAGTTTATATTGGGAATAGAACTCGATACCATTTGTACAGAAGCAAAACATTTGTCCAATGTACCACTATCGGTACAATCTGTTACTAGGTACTTCTGCTATAAATCCTATAATGATCGGGTAAATTCGTTTATCTCCGCGCGGTGCGAACGGGTTGATAACTTTCCTGTCTTTAGTCGCCAATGTTTTTTATTACTCTGAGAGCTACCTAGATTTGAGTGAATAAGAAATTAAAATGAATAGTACCACAAATATAAAAATTATTAACGTTCATCCATAATTTGTATACATACAATGCTATTCAAGAAAAATAAAATTCCTATGTTGACAATTGGACCTTTTCAGGACTTTCAGATATAGTTTTTTGCTATATTTCCATTGTGCCATAACAAACTGTACCTAATTAAGATCCTTCAGATTGTTTCAGGCAATTGAAATTGTTTCAACTGTGATAAATGTAGTTCAATTTGTTGCAATTCTTTCTACGAATAGGTACAAGAAATTATAACATCACAACAATAATGATATTGAAATATGTGAATACAGAACTTTCGGAAACATGTTTCACATATATGAATAAATAAATAGACAAAGTAGGTACCTGTAAATACACATTAGCGTGTTCCACAGGCATACGAATGCCGATAACTATCAAATGGAATTTTAACGAATTGATACATCGCAAAATTTTAATAATTCAGTATGAAAAACTCCAAATATTTTAGCCATCTAAATTCACTAAACTTTCAATGCAAATTCAGAAATTTGGTAGAGAAAAAGCATGCTTGAGAATAAAAAGTACACGGTTCCTTTCAGCTTTTTATGCTCTCTTCAAATATGTGAGCGGATTTCGGAAATTCGAAAATACAGGGTGTTTTTTTGAGGACCCAAAAATATGTTTAAGTTTTGTTAATCCGGAGCTGGATTTTTCACCAGACTGATAGACGAGTCGCTTGGGTAGAAGTAGGAGAACGTGTGTGCCAAATATCATAAAAATATACTGGATGGTTCGTAAGTTATGGCCCCACAAAGAAATGAGCAAAATTGATAAAACACCCTATATCTCGATTATAAAACTTGTGAGACCCAACAAATATGGTATATTCAAAACCATCTTGGTGCCCTCTATCCATCGTTGACGTTTTTTCGTTTCTCAATGGAACATCCTGTGTATCAGTGTTTACGTCTCAGGAATACAGTGAGATGATTGGGTATACAGTGATAAGCAGTCAATGAATGTCACGTAGTGTTTTCTGGCTTTTGCGACTAAAACCAAAAAGTCATCCCTTAACAAGATAGGTCTTGGACGTAAATCTTTTATTTCTGACTTAACCTTTTGTTTGTGTAGTTTTTTCATAAGGTACTTAATGTATCTAATGAATATTTTCAATATAAACCATTTCCATTTTCTAAAAAAAAATATAATATTTCAATCTATTAGTTTACATTTTATTCAGATTTTCACATGCTATTGAGAATAAATCAATCGCCCTTCAGAAAAAGGCGATGAAGGTATATCAAATTATCAACAGTTTGTAATCGACTTCAAAAATGCATCACTTCATATTTGATCAATTCTAGTACATCTTATCTTGAGTTCATTGTGAATTCGAAAAGATTGATAGTTATCTTGAACATTCCTATGACTGGATATCTGAAAATATCCTCGATGGTGCCCTCTCTATACTGAGAACATATCGCAATGTTTTTCTGTATGTCGAGTAAAAATCGGAAAACGCGACACAATAAACAATTTTTTAAAAAAATTCAACCAATTTGTGCATGGCAAAAAAAATTAAATATTTAATAAATGGTGTTTATTTTTTTTGTATAGCATTTTTCATAATTAAAATATTTTTCCTTTTTTTTTTCGTTAATTTATAGGGCGAAAAACTTTACAGGCCCAGAACGCCAAATACGCCACTGGGTCAAGTATAATAAGTTCATCTACTAATCTCATTAAAAATTAAAATCGTCTTATACTGACTACGAATACCTATACAATGGGTGTGTTGGTCGAATATCCATCAAATAACAATTACTTCCCTGGCTAATGCTTCGACGGACGTTGGATTACATCCGATAATCGTGCAAAGTCCTACAAGGTTATTTCGCAAATGTTTGTTGCGAAATGGATAAATATTACCCATTTCACTAGGGCTGACCATCTGTTTATTGATGAATATTCGACAACATACACCTATTGTATAGGTATTTGTGGTCAGCTATAAGCAGGAAGAAGAGGTTTTTATTTTCAATGAAATTATAGCTGGCTACTGATGCCTTACAACTTCTATCTCGATTGCATGGACTTTTATTTTGTTTGCTTGAACATTTATTTTGTTTGCTTGAATAAATATTTGAATATATGGAATGTCGAACAGATTCTTTGCAAATGTAAATAGTCTGGAGAATTCTTATTCAAAATGAAAGTAAATCATCGAACAACAAGATTATTATAACTCCTTTAAGTGGCATGTTATACGTACTTTTAGTTGAGATAATTATCAATCGATTTTCCCCTACATGTGCCTAGATGAAATCACAAACACAATTCCAAAGCTATATTATAAAATCATAAAAAATAATAATAAAATATCAATCCGATTTGGATCATTGAATAATAAATCAATGTATACATCACTGATACACTAACATAGCTTCTTGCTATCAAGTTTTAAGTCTGGAATGTAAATATGTTCTGAGAAACTGAGAGGGGTGGCAGTTCAAACGTTCCAGAAGTATCAAATGTAAAGGATTTTTTCACTTTTTTTTTTATTGTTCATATTTTTTTTATAGAAATACCTTTTTCTTGATTAATGCACTAACAACTTGGAATACTCACGGTTAAAAATATTCATATTTGAATTTTAAGATGTGCTTCTATGGAAAAACATAATTTAACAAAATGTTAGAAAGTGCAACACCGTCGCGAGTTTGATGAACCCTGTAGTATAATCAATATCCACCCTGCAACCTGCAGACAGAGAGATCAGTCCACTGTTAGCTGGATAAAATCTTCAAAGATCTCCCTAAAAATGGTTTCGCTCGGGTATAGAGTGTTAATAATGATAATCCCCAGGATACATATTGATTATTGATGCATTTTCCGACGTAACAAAAGAATTCCCCTCTCCGGTTCACGGACAAAGCCAGATTTTCCTCTAAAGCGCACAATGTATGAACAGTTGCCGTATGGTGGAATACGGCAAAAATGTTATATCTATTGGGGCAGGGCAGAAAATGGGGGTGAATTGAAGTGGCGTATTTCCGGCATATTAATTCTCTTCTACTAATTAGAAAAATGTATCGTGCAAAGTTTTATATTCTTGGATAACAATTTTCAAATGAATGATTTTATTAAACTGTTAACTGCTTTTTTGGTGATAATTTCATTTCAAATATTTCCAACCGTTGAATTTAATTGTTGATATCTCCTAAAAATTGTTACCGCTTATCCATTTCATCAGCATGTACTTGACTCATCGAACTATTATTCGAGATAATCCATGTAAATTGGTGTGACATCAATCGTATTTATTTTCAATCATGATCGTGATGCTCTACACATTTCAGATTAATTTGACGAATTCCCTTTCCTTTTTTAATATCTGTTCATTTCTCAGGTAAGATAAAAGCAGCCAAATCTGTTACAAATGAACAAACCATCAAACAGTGAACATGTAAAGGTTGAAATAAATTCGCTAAAGTTTTTACTGGGCCAGGGCTCAGACAGGTCAATTTCAATAATTATAATTCCATAATCAGAATGACCAGCTAGATTTCCAGACCTTACCCCGTCAGGCCAACCAATATTGAAAAACTGAAGGACAGAATTAGTGACGCAATTAGAAGAATTCGACCCGAAACAACAAATGTTCTGCGAGTATCGGCTTGGGTATTGTCAAGAAATGAATGGAAGACTATTTGATCATTTTGGGTATTCATCTTTTTCATTTCATTAAAAGAATAGTTATTAGTTTTTTTCGTCAATGTACAATGCCATGAAATTTAACGTATTGTATGGAGATAAACGTCATATTTCAAATAACCCTTTCAAATAAGAGGGTCGCTATTAAAAAACGATGTCGATGACGTCATAACTGTCACAATTATGACGTCACCCTTAAGAATTATGTCAAAACGTGCGCGATTAAATTGACCTGCCCGAGCGATTTTTCCCATCTGGTCCTGTAAAGACTTTGACGGATGCATTTCAATCTTTACGAGCCCATTGTATATGCCAGAACGTCATCCAATTATCAACAATAGTATGAATTTACACGCCATATGGTTCCTTATTTCAAAATTTTCATCAAAAATTCAATTTATCGATCATTAGGCCAATCAATAGAGAATTTCTGCTCTATGATTCTGTGACAAAAATACTACCAGGAAACCGACTGTGCCATCATACGAAAGACAGTTCGTAGTTTTATCCTGTTATGTTTCCTACTCGAAACTGTCATTGCTTAATTTGTTATAAAGATTTAAAAGCAATTTTTTAAATTTTTGATCGTTTTCGACTTGTAACTGGAAAACTAATCAAGCAATCTCGATACTCTCAATGGATGAATTGTAGATAATTGAAATGCAAACAAATGGGCCGTAGCGGGACTCGATCGGATTATTAGTAACGGAGAAAAACCGGAAAAAATCAGCATTTTCTTTTAATTCATAACTCCGCCACTTTTCAAGTTGTAGTGCAAGCTTCCTACGACGTAGTAGTGATTGATATGTACTTTATGTGTGAGAAACTCTTGCGCTGTCGGATCATTAGTTTTGGCATAATTGCAATCTGAATTTGTTTATTCAGAAACAGAAATGCTTTATAGTCATAAAATATAAAATTTTGTTGACAAAGCTACTCAGAACTAAGATATAAATTGATACATACACATTTTTAAAACCAGCACACTGTATAAGTTAAAATGAGATAATGAAAATTTTAAAAATTCAACCATTTCACAAAAATAGACAATGAAGGACAATATAAAATGAAGTTGTGAAGGTGTCAAACAGGAATCCATCTAAATTGTAATAGACTCCCCAAAGAAGGAGTTTTTTGGCCTCTTCACAAAATTTTTCATTGCTGCTTAATTTCCTGATGGGAAGAGGAAGATGGTTGAATACTTTTTTTTCATTGTAAAGTATGGAGGATTTGATTTGTGAAGTTGTGGGGATAGGAAGACTGATATTATATATGAGACGGGTTTCATAATTCGACTGATTGACCATAATGTTGTCTTTGTTGTTTTTGTGAATCAAACAAACTGTTTCTAGAATAAAGAGGCAAGCTAGGAGTAAAATTATTTGTGATGAAAAAAGAGGTCTACAAGAATATCGTATTCCTGCCCGACATATGTACCTAAGAGTCCTTTTCTGTAGTATAAATACTGCATTTGTTAAAGTTTGAGAACTTGTACCCCAGAAGCATATCCCATAGCGCAAGTGAGATTCACAGAGTGCAAATTATGCTTTCTAGCTGATACAGAATCCATGGTGGAGGAGTCCTTATGGCATAGCAACTTGAGGAGAGTTTCCTACACAGTTACTGATATGGTCTTCGAATCTCAAGTTATTATCAATATGTAGCCCTAAGAATTTTATTGCAACAGACGTGGATGCGTCATAGGTGGTCCGATTCCAATTTTTGAAAAAGATTTCGAAAATAGAAGTATAGT
Organism: Gonioctena quinquepunctata; assembly: GCA_018342105.1. Lineage (NCBI taxonomy): Eukaryota > Metazoa > Arthropoda > Insecta > Coleoptera > Chrysomelidae > Gonioctena > Gonioctena quinquepunctata. The sequence goes on along the minus strand of JAFIRS010000484.1, from coordinate 133,674 downwards.
TCTACAAAACGTATATTCTCATTTTGCATTAAAATGCTGCAAAATAGGTGAAATAAAATAATTAATAAAAAAACCTTTTTAAAGACAAGATTTTATTCAAATGCGCTTGAAAGTAAAAAATAATAGCTTTGGATGTGCGACGTAGGTTATTCCGTGAGTTATAGATTCAAAAGCTTGTCGCGCAAAGTTTTCAGTTCGAATACAGAATAACTCACGGAATAACCTACGTCGCACATCCAAAGCTATTATTTTTTACTTCTTAGAGCATTTGAATAAAAGCTTGTCTTTAAAAAGGTTTTTTATTAATTATTTTATTATGTGCTTTTTAGTACACCTTAATCTATGCATTTTTGTTAATGCATAGTCATTATAAGGCCTTTTTCCTATAAGTTCTGAGCTATTTAGTTCTTCAATGAGGAGACCATCTGAAGATTAACTCCTACGCCATCTTCAATTTATGAATTCTGACAAAAAAACAATAATCTTCGACTAAATTCATAATCTCTGACCCCAAAAACCCCGACATACCAATTTTGAATAGAAACGTTTCATTATCACAACCATTTGGAGCCGCCATCTTGAATTTATGAATTTCGAGAATAAATTCATAGTCTTTGACCCCTAAAACCTCCACATACCAATTTTTAATAGAATCGGACCATAATTACAAAACTCGTTCGCCATCTTCGCCATCTTAGAGTCTTAAATTTAATTTTAAGAAATTCATAATCTGACCCCAAAACCCCACATACAATTTTAATGAATCGGACCATAAACAAAATTTCGCCGCCATCTTAGAGCCGCCATTTAATTTGTGAATTTTGAAAGAAAATCATAATCTCCGACCCCGAAAACCCCCACATACTAATTTTGAGTCGAATCGGACCATAAACACAAATCTCGCCCGCCATCTTAAAGCCGTCATTTTGTTTTTTTTTCCTCAAAAATTCCATAATGCATTGTCACGGGAACTATGAATACCTGCCAAATTTCACGTTAATCGGGCAACTGGAAGTGGATAAAATTTAATTTGCAAGATTTGAGACAAACATCGGGACAGGTGAAACTAAATAAAATACTTGCAAACATGACCGAAAATGGGCGAGTACGTGAAAGCTGCTGAGTAGTGGGGATAGAGCTTAACTTAAAAAATAGTGGCGTTATGAATTTAAAAAAAAACGCAGATTTTTTTCGGTTTTTCCGGTTTTTCTCCATTACTAATAATTCATGATCAAGTCGTGCTAGAGCTCATTTTCTTTGTATTTTGATCCTCTGCAATTTGTCCATGGACAACATCTAGATTGCATTATTAGTTTTCATGTTACAAGCAAAAAACAAAAAACAAAAATATGTTTTACATTTAAATGTTTATAACAAATTAAGTAATGACAGTTGCGAGTAAGAAACATAACAGGATATAACTACGGACCGTCTTTCGTATGATGGGACAGTCGGTTTCCTGGTGGTATTTTTGTCCCGCAAAAATCTTTATTGATTGATCTACATAGGTTTAAGGATTTTGGGGCAAATCAGGCTTTAAATGCAGCTTTATTAGAGCAGCCAACTTGAATTTCAATGAAAAATCAGACGTAAATTGTCATGATAGAACATATAGAAGTAAACAAACTTACAAATGAATCCAATCAAAGTGTGTTGTTTTCAGGGGTCGTTAGATAAAGAGTAACGATATGCTGAAAGATTAAAATAATAGGCAATTATAAACCAGGAGTACGGAAAAAGTCAAACTTGATGATACTGCACGGCATATTAGCGTTTTTATATTTATATATGAGTTCGATATAATGGAAATAATTGGAAAATAATCATAACTCTATATGATTACTTTCATCGCAGTGAAAAAATTATCATAATAATGATACTGTGAAAATAGGAACTTTTCTAACGTTTGTTTCTTTTAGAAATAATTCACGACGCCATAATCAATTTCGAATTTTATACATAGGTACCAAAAATATTCGATTGTTCAGCAAATAAAGATAAATTACAGGCATCTGTTGTAAAGGCTGGTTAGCTATATTCCAAAAATATTGCCAGGTGGTAAATTTTCCCTTTAGATTAATGAAAGAAGTTAGAGAACATTGACCATCGCGCAGGCTAACCCTTTCCCCCTTAGTTTCCACCCTAGGGAATATTTGAATTTCTCTGTTGGAGAAGGTTAGAAGTTGTTTGGATTATTTTGTGTTTGTGGAAAGTGATATTACTGTTAAAATGCCACGGTGTGCCGTAAAATACTGTATCACTTGTAGTAGTGCAATTTTTATGCGAGACAGGAAAGCGATTAACTTATTCCGGTAATTTTTTAAAATTTTTTAAGCGTTTATGGTGCAGCCATGAGGTAGGGTACGCCAGAAATGAGGGAGGGTATGCCAGGGCCGAACTTCGGATTTTTATCAAATTATTTTCATTAAATGATATGATGTAATTTTAAAATATGACTTAGAGCGAGTCTTCACCACTATAAGAAGAAAGTTGCTATACTCTTTCCACAGATCTAAGAAACTCGTTATAAATGCTAATCTCATAAACTATTGTTCGGGGTGTGATATATGATAGGAAGGGTATAGGGACTCTAAGTACGGATTTAAAAATGCGTAAATAATCTCGTATATTACACTTTCATGTGCGAATTAAAATTTGTCAACGTAATTTGATAATTATAACTAATTCGATTGATTTTTAACCTCTTTTTATTAGGTTTGGATTATTGATTTGTTGAAAATATGAACAGGATGTTCATAAAATCAGATGTGGAATCATCTGCGACTGGAAGATAAACTTTAGTCACTATCTTCCATCGTCAAGATAACCTCTTGTGGGGTATTCATGTTGAAAAGGGAAACATTCTTAATTGAATATTGATAGAAAGATTTTTCTGTGAATTGAAAAATCCACGATAAAAATGAAATTATTGTTTGTGAATGTCTAACAGAAAACAACTACTTCCCCGGCTATGGATTATGTTATTAACTAATTTTTATAAAATAATTAGGACATGCTCAAGTTTCCATGCTGATTTTGTGGTTTTAAAATTCAGTTAGCAGTTTGTATTTGTTTGGATTTGAGTAGAAAACATTTCTATTATAGCTTTTTTATAAAGTTTTATTGAAATAATATTATCCATAAGGTTTGGACTATAACCGTTATCAATAGTAATTTATTTAATTATATTTAATTCTTTATTGAAATTTTGTTCTTTAAGCGGAATATTAATTAATCTATGTATCATACTGTCATATGCCGCTAATTTATGTTGGTATGGATGCGTTGATGTACAATACATTGTTTCAACACTAATAAACCCATCAACGAGTCGGTAGAGGCTATAGAATCTGTACATGTAAATAGAAATAACTCGGGAAATATTAACGATATAATTTGTTATAAACATTTATGAGCGAAAAACGTGTTTTTTTTTGGTTTTTCGCTTGTAACATGAATAACTATGAAGTAATCATCGAGATTACTTAATGGACGAATTTAAGAGAATCAAAATGAGAAAAAAATTAACTCAAGCATGACTAGATCAGGATCATTATTGATGGAGAAAACCCGTAAAAATCAGCGTTTTTTTCAAAAATGCACAACACCGCCATTTTTGAAGTTGTAGCGCAGGCTATCCGCGACATAGTAGTGATTGATATGTACTTCATGCGCAAGAAACTCAGACACTGTCGGTTAATTAGTTTTTGATTAATTGAAATTTGCATATTTTAATGCACCTTATGTGGTTCGATTTCAATTTTCCAGAAATATTTCGAAAGTAGAAATATAGTACTACGAAACGTCTATTCCCGTTTTGCGTTAAATTGCTGCGAAATAGGTGAGAAATACTTGCAAACATGACTGAAAACTGGCGAGCGCATGAAAGCAGTTTGGGAGCGGGGGTAGAGCAGTAGATTCATAACTTGGTGCAGTGCGCTAGAATAACATAATATACGCTTCCCCGCGTCTGCTGCTCTACCCCCACTACTCAGCCGGTTTCATGCGCTCGTCCGCTTTCGCCCATTTCGAAGCATTTTAACGCAATATGAAAATAGACGTTTTGTATATATCTACTTTCAAAGCCCTTTTGAAAAATTGAAATCGGACCACCTATGACGCATCCAGGATTGCTCCAGTAAAGTGCATTAAAAAATTCAAATTGCAATTAGGCAAAAACTAATTAACCGACAGCGCCTGTGTTTCTCATGCATAAAATACATATCAATCACTACTATGTCGCGGAGAGCCTGCACTACAACTACCATTCGTCCATTGAAATATCGAGATTACTACATTAGTTTTCATGTTACAATCGAAAAACAAAAAAGAACACGATTTTTGCATTTAAATGTTTGTAACAACTTAAGCAATTATAGTTGCGAGTAGAAAACATAACAGGATACAACTATGGATCGTATTACGTATGATGGCTTAGTCGGTTTCCAGGTTGTATTTTTGTTATGAAAACATCTCTATTGATTGGTGTAGAAGTGTTTATGTGTGTCTTGCCATAGAACAGGCCTACTTTGAACTTCTGATATCACAATTTCCTTAGCACATGATAATCATGTTGGCGTGGTGATGGCGACATTAATTAAATATCGCCCACAAATCAAATAATGTTGAATTAAGAGCGCGCCATTACTCGCTAAGCGATATATCTCTCATGTTTTGTGTTAGTATGGCCGCTTCAATTTATTTTAACTTGTTTGAATTAATTTTTCGTCGCTCTGTCATCCACGATTTCTCGCTCGCTGGCCGCACATATGTAATTTTCAAAACGCCGAGCGCCATTGCTATAACATCTCGATCAGGCCCAAGTCCACTTCCAATGTTAACATTAATACATTTGGCATTTGATCAAAACTTGTATCAGCGTTTAATTGAAAAGATGGACGCATTCATCATGAAATTGATGTACATTTTAACAATACTGTGAAAATAGGATGGACACGAAGAAGGTGGTGAATGCTGACTATACAGTGCTCGTCTAAAGTCCGTTCCCCCTACTAATTTTTGAACCACCTGGTATATCGCAACGAAATTTGGAGGGCTAAATAGGAGATAAAAACCTACTTTTTCATGAAAAAATCACAGCTAAAAGTTTTAAAATGGCGGCTGAGCGCCATCTTCAATAATTTTTTTAAATAGAACACCCCGTATATTATTTTATTTTCGAAATCTGCTCATAATTCTCAACAGTTTTCTCTAATACACTTTACTCCTAAATTCAATTGTTCTCGAAATATTAACGTTTGAAAAGTGACATTTTGGTTATTTCAAACCCAACCAAAAACACTAATGTTGCTTTCAATCAGGTTTGCATTGGAAAAAATCGTTGTCGCGGTAATATCTTGTTTACTGTCAAACTGAACTGCTAACTGTCAAATAGTCCGTTGAGCGCCTAAATCCTTTTATGAAAAGTGTGATCATGGTTCGTAGTTTAGACGATAAACTTGAAGCAGTTTTGATATTTGGAGAAGCTGGAAGAAATTATCATCTAGCAGTCCGTATGTTTAATGATAGATTTCCCGAGAATCCTATTTCGAGGTCAAATTTGCGCAAACTTTTAAATAAGCTCCAAGCAACTGGTACGCTGAAAGATGCCCTAAGATCAGGAAGACTGCCTCTTTCAGAAGAAAAAGAGGTAGAAATTGTTGCTGAAATGGTAATCAATCCGACTCAGTCGACGGCTGCAGTTGCTGAATCCTGTGGAGTAAGTACAAAAAGTGTAAAAAGAGTGTTAAAAACAGAAAGTTTCATCCCTATAAAATGAAAATCCTGCATGTTCTCACGGAGGATGATCCAGACCGGAGGGTTGAATTTTGCGAGTGGTTAAAAAGAACAATTGAAGGAGAACGGGGCTTCCTAAAACGTGTATGTTTTGCAGACGAATGCACGTTTTTTCTTAATGGAAAAGTCAACAAACAGAATGTACTGTAACGAACCTAGGCCGGACCTGTCGCCTCCCGCGTCGCCATCGACAGCGATGAGATCATCCCCGGAGATATTCGAGAACCATCCAGTCCCTCTTCCGCGTAATGCAACGGTCAATATTGGAACATGCCGTCGCCAACTGGAAGAATTCGAAACATCGAGAATGCTGTATCGGAGATAAATAGACAGCCCTCAAGAGGGAGTGGACAGTCTGAACGAGCCCATACGATCGAGCTATTCAGTAGCGTAGTAATATAAATTAAGTTGTAGATTAAGTGTTAAATAAATTAGTTAAACCAAGTTAAGTTTATTTACGTTACAATTGGTGTCGGAAGTGAGATTTTGAAAATAAACAAGTGATCGTGGAGTGGATAGTCAGAAAAATAAATTGATAGACCTTTTTGTACGCCCAAAAATAGACAGTGGCCCGGTTTTCGCGAAGTGGACAATTGTGCGTGGGAATATAAATTGATAACCTTTTCGCGTGAACCAGAAAATAGACAGTGGCCCGGTTTTCGCGAAGTGGACAATTGTGCGTGGGAATATAAACTGATACACTATTCGCGTGAGACTTATAAAATAAATGATAAACTTTTTCGTGTGTCAAAGACAAAATGTGTTCAAGAAAAGTGCGCCTTGCGGACTTGAAGGTAGCGGAATTGAAACAGGAATTGGAGGAAAGGGAACTGGAAACAACGGGTAAAAAGCAAGTACTCCAGGAAAGACTTGCAGAAGGACTTATACAAGAAGGTGAGGACCCTGAAACATTTTTATTCGAAGTTCCCGGAGGTGATTTAAGTTTGGTAATGAATAAACTCGAAGAAACTACCAAATCCGTGAAAGAAGAACTGCAACAAAATGCTAGAAATCTGGAAGAGAAGCTTCAAGAAAATTCAATAAATCTGGAAGAGAAGCTTCAAGAAAATTCAAGAAGCCTGGAAGAGAAGCTTCAAGAAAATTCTATAAATCTGGAAGAGAAGCTTCAAGAAAATTCAAGAAGCCTGGAAGATAAGCTCCTAGAAAACACAGAAGGCCTAAAAAAAGAACTCTGTGGTGTGGCGAATCGTCTAGAAAAAAGAATAGGAACCGTCGAGGCAGAGATGGACAAGATGAAGGAAACGATCAGTAAGCTGGAAAACGAATTGATAGTGCGCCCTCCACAGAGATGGTTAACCAAAATGCAACGCTGGACTTGAGTTTGAACTTGGATAAAGTTCAAGAGGGTATACAAGATGTCAAGGTCATTTCTGAAATAGGGAAGCTTTCCATGAAGCCGCCTCAATTCGACGGAAAAACTCCATGGGAAAATTACCGACGGCAGTTTGAAGCAGCGGCCAAAGCAAACGGATGGAATGCAGGGGAAAGAGCTGTAGCACTGACACTTGCATTACGTGGAGAAGCGACAAATATTCTACAAACTCTCACCGCCCAAGAACAGGAGGACTATGATCAGCTGATTAAACATCTAGAATTACGATATGGCCACGCCCATTTGGAACACGTATACCACTCCCAGCTGAAAAATCGCTGCCAAAATCGGGCGAATCCCTACAAGAATTCGAAACTGACATTGCACGCTTGGTTCGTCTCGCATATCCAGCCACACCAGAAAATGTAATGGAGCGACTAGCGGTTGAAGCATTCCTGGATGGACTCCGTGACCAAGAAACCAGACAAGCGTTGACGCTAGCCCGTCCAACACATCTCGTAGAAGCACTGGCACGCGCTTTAGAATTCGAGGCAGCGAAACAATCTTGCAAAAGCCAGAGTAAAGTCCGAATGATTGAGGAAGACTCACAGGAGCCTGCTAATTTGGAAGCTGCCATAAGGAAAGTGATTAAGGAAGTGTTCCTGAGAAGAGACAGATAAGATGCTGGAATTGTGGCAAAATTGGACATGTGCGTAGCAAATGTCCAACATTCAAACACGACTCCGATGCAGGAAAACTAAAGAAGGTCGACGAGAAGGGGCAATCGTCGGCCTGTGTCCAGCAAGCCCTGGTTAACAACGCATATGTCGCTATCCTGCAACGACAGAACAGAGGTGTTTTCGTAGACGGTCTCATCAATAACGAGCCTTGCACCATGCTGCTAGATACAGGTGCGACTAGGACAATTCTCGGACCTTCCTTTGCCAGAACACCGGAACGAATTGAACCGACAACTTGGAAGCTACGCACAGCAACAGGGGAGCCAGCTACTGTATATGGCGAGCTACCGATTGAAATAATTTTGGGCAGCACTAAAGTGAAACATCAGGCACTTGTAGCGGACATCGAAGACGATGCAATCATCGGAATGGACATCATGAATTCCAGAGGGTTTGAATTGGATTTCAAAGACGGCGTCCTACGTGTCAACGGAGAAGAGCTGGTACTTCATGGGAGAAGTGAAGAGTTGATCCGTGTGCTGTTGGCTGAAGATGTAAGCGTACTTGAGAGGGCTGAAACCATTCTGGAGGCTCGCCTGGACGGGAGTGCGAGCAGTGGAGACGTGGTGATGTTCGAGCCCAAACTTCATGATGAGAAAATTGGACGAGGGATTGCACTAGGGAAGACCTTGCTGACAAATTTGTGCCGGTAAGGGTCATGAATGTCAATTATTTCCCAGTGACCTTGAAGAAAGGAACAATTTTGGGGCACTGCTCGTCAGTTTCATCCGTGATCCGGGGCGTACGAGGTACGATTAGCCAACCCAACAACTTGCCCACAGAACTAGAGAAATTAGTTGCCATCTCTTCCAAAGACATAAAACCAGCTCAACAGCCCAAACTAAGAGATTTAGTCAAAAAGTACCAAGACATCTTCGATACCGGACAAGGAAAAGGGGGTCGAACTAATGTGGTCCAGCACAAGATTGATACTGGGGGTGCCCGACCGATCCGGCAATCAGCAAGAAGACTTCCTCTTGCCAAGAAGGCAGAGGCTGACAAAATAGTCAGCGATATGGGAAAAGAAGGAGTTATCGAACCGTCTGACAGTCCCTGGTCCTCTCCAGTCGTACTGGTGAAGAAAAAGGATGGATCGACACGCTTTTGTGTAGACTATCGCCAACTTAATAATGTCACGAAGAAGGACAGTTACCCTCTCCCGAGAATAGATGACACCCTAGACACGTTGGCTGGTTCCACGATTTTCTCGACCCTTGATCTGAAGAGTGGATACTGGCAAGTAGAACTCGCTCAGGAAGATCGAGAAAAGACTGCTTTACCATCGGCTCAGGATTGTGGCAGTTCACCGTTATGCCATTCGGCTCTGTAATGCTCCCGCCACATTCGAAAGATTGATGGAGACAGTGCTGAAGGGACTCTCATGGAACACGTGTCTAGTGTATCTCGACGACATAATTGTGGTCGGCAGATCGTTCGAGGACCACGTGAAAAACTTGGAGGACGTATTCCTGCGACTGAGGAACTCCGGATTGAAGCTGAGCCCTAAGAAATGCCATCTGTTCCATAAAGAAGTACGTTTCCTCGGCCACGTTGTCTCTGGGATAGGAGTAGCAGTGGATGACCCGAATATCAAAGCTGTTAAGGATTGGCCCACCCCAAAGACATTCACCAACTTCGAAGTTTCCTTGGTTTATGCACATACTATCGCCGATATGTGCTGGATTCGCCAACATCGCTAAACCACTGACCAGGCTCACGGAAGGCCAAACAAAGTTCCAGTGGTCCGAAGAATGTCAAGATTCATTCAGGAAGCTGAAAGGAGCTTTGATCAACGCACCTATACTGAGCTATCCCCTACCCAAAGGGAAATTCATTTTGGATACGGACGCCAGCAACGTGGGACTTGGAGCTGTCCTATCTCAGATCCAGGAGGGACAGGAGAAGGTCATTGGTTATTTCAGCAAGACGCTTAGCAAACCAGAGCGCAATTACTGTGTCACCAGGCGAGAGCTGTTAGCTGTTGTAAAGGGAGTGGAACACTTCTACAAGTACGTGTATGGAAGAAGATTCCTGTTGAGAACTGACCATGCAGCTCTCAAATGGCTCTTACAGTTCAAAAATCCTGAGGGTCAAGTAGCACGTTGGATCGAGAGCTCCAAGAATTCGATTTCGAGATCGAACATCGAGCCGGAACTAGCCATAAGAATGCAGATGCCTTGTCGCGAAGACCATGTCCAGATGATTGCTCACATTGCCGACGAGCAGAAGAGAAAGAAGCAACACTTTGTAGAACCGCGGCAATGGATGACAACTGGAATGACAGCAAGATCCAGAAAGACCAAGAGAGAGACCCCGACCTTGGCTTAGTCGTCAGCTGGAAGAAGGGCAATCGAAGACCATCATGGCAGGAAGTCGCAGGTTACTCGCCGGCTGTTAAGTCCTATTGGGCACAATGGAACTCTCTTATTCTGGACAATGGGATCCTGAAACGTGTGTTGGAGGCCGATATTGGTGGGGAAGACAGACGCCAAATAATTGTTCCCAGGAACAGAAGAGAGGAAGTGCTGCGGGAAATCCATGATGGAGTCGCCGGAGGACATCTGGGAGTGACGAAGACCCTGCAGAAAGTGAGGCAACGGTTTTACTGGGCCAATTGTCAAGCTGACGTCCAGGACTGGTGCAGGAAGTGCGCTGTATGCGCTGCTAGCAATGGACCTCGAATACGACCCAAGGCCCCGATGCGTCAGTACAACGTAGGCAGCCCGTTCGAGAGAATCGCCATTGACATCGCCGGCCCGTTTCCCGTATCCGACCACGGGAATAAATACATCCTTGTGGCAATGGACTACTTCAGTAAGTGGGCGGAAGCCTATGCCCTGCCCAACCAGGAAGCCATCACCGTCGCCGACGTCTTGGTGAAAGAGTGGATATGTCGATTCGGTATTCCAATGGAGCTGCACTCGGATCAAGGCAGAAATTTCGAATCAACCTTTTCCAAGAAATATGTCTACTGCTGAACATCCGCAAGACAAGAACCACGGCCCTACATCCGCAGTCCGATGGAATGGTGGAACGGATGAACAGGACGATCAACCGCCACTTGTCCAAGGTTGTCTCTGACCATCAAAGAGACTGGGACCAGTATCTTCATTTGTTCCTGATGGCCTATCGATCCGCAGTACACGAGTCAACCGGTCAAACTCCTGCTAGTATTATAATGGGCCGAGAACTGCGACTGCCTTGTGACCTGAAGTTTGGGATACCGCCAGGACAAGACACTGCGGGAGAGGACTACGTCAGCAAACTTCGGCAGAGAATGGACGACATCCACGAACGAGTCCGGTTGAACATCCAGAGTGCCAGCGATAAAATGAAGAAGACCTATGACATCAAGGCCGACGCTGGAGGATTTAAGGTTGATGACCTGGTTTGGCTGTACAACCCCAAACGTCGTCGTGGACTATCACCAAAGTTGCGGAACTCGTGGAAGGCCCGTATAAGATCGTGAAAAGGATAAACGACCTTGTGTACCGAATCCATAAGCCACCCCGAGGAAACCAAGGGTCGTCCATTTCAACAGGTTGGCCTTACGCTGGAAACCATGACCAAGTTCGCACCCTCAAGCCACCGGAGGATGATATGACGTTCGAAAGTTTATGTCCTTGTATTCAAACGGGCAGAAAGTTCTACATGGGGTTACTAGAGAGGAGTCACGAGACCTTTTCGAGGTGCCTGCTGACTACGCACTAGCGCACTTGTGGCAGAAGATCTTCGAATGTCCAGGGGCATCGCCGTAGTGTTCTCCAGAAATTTGGTCAACTCCAAACACTGCGGGAGCAGAATGCCAGAAGTTGGTTGGGTGCTACAGTTGAAGAAAGGCCAGAGAAACATCTACTACCTAGTCACCAAGAGGCATTCCCAAGATAAACCGTCTTATGAAGATGTCTGGAAGAGTCTCACCAAACTAAGAGATACTATGGTGGACCAGAATCTGGTGGATCTAGCAATTCCAAAATTATCCTGTGGTATTGATGGGTTGGACTGGAGAGTCATAAGAAGTATGCTGGAGGCGATATTCAGATCCAGCGGCGTCAAGATTTTGGTTTGCTGTAACCCTCTTCCACGACCGATCATGAAGACCGTGGAGTGTTACTTCCATCGAACTTCACGGTGCAGATATGGGGAGTCATGCAGATATCGTCACACTCCAAGGATGAAATTTCGGGACGAAATGTCTTTAAGAAGGGGGCAATGTAACGAACCTAGGCCGGACCTGTCGCCTCCCGCGTCGCCATCGACAGCGATGAGATCATCCCCGGAGATATTCGAGAACCATCCAGTCCCTCTTCCGCGTAATGCAACGGTCAATATTGGAAACAATTGGAACATGCCGTCGCCAACTGGAAGAATTCGAAACATCGAGAATGCTGTATCGGAGATAAATAGACAGCCCTCAAGAGGGAGTGGACAGTCTGAACGAGCCCATACGATCGAGCTATTCAGTAGCGTAGTAATATAAATTAAGTTGTAGATTAAGTGTTAAATAAATTAGTTAAACCAAGTTAAGTTTATTTACGTTACAGTACGATACTGGAGGGATACTAATCCGTTATTTTTAGAGAGGGACATACCCAGTTTCCTAAAAAGGTGAATGTTTGGGCGGGGATTTTGGGCAATCGCGTTGTTGGACCGATTTTCATCAGAGGCAATCTTACAGGAGTTCTTCTTCTTCTTCGCACAAGGTGGGCTGGTTCCGAAGAACCCCGTACACGTAGGCCTCTCTATTTGGGCCCATTGTGCGCCCACTTGTTCTGAGAAAATCAGCTGGGCATGCCGATTTCTTTGACAAAATCCAGCAACTTCCTCAGCTGTATCTCCTTGCCGTCCTCTAGGTTCAGAATTATGCTCCCAAGGTTGATCTCCCTCTGGTGCATCAAGGCTGGGCACTCAGTGAGGATGTGCGACGATGTCTCGTCATCTTCCAGGCACCATCTACATAGGGGATCATCTGTGATCCCGATGAGCTCCATGTGCCTGTTCAGATGATTATGTCCCGTTGGGAGCCCAGTCACAGTCTTGATGTCCCGTCTGTTAAGTGACAGGATCTCTTTAGACATTTTTTTCTTTGGCTCCTTTATGTGGAGCTCTGATTGCCTCATGCCTGGCGCCTCTTGCCATGTTTTAAGGAACTGCTTTTGTAGCAGTTCCTCCATGTTTGAGATTGCCAGGCTGCTGGGTATTCCCAGGATGGGTTCAGGTCCAACTGGGGTCTTTCCCGATCCCATCTTGGCTAATATGTCTGCATCCTCGTTCCCAGGGACTCCTCGTTCCCAGGGATACCTGAGTGTCCCGGGACCCATATGAGGCTGACTTTGCTTGTTTTCGATAAACTTTCTATGGCGTTTCTACACTCGGACACCAGTTTGGATACAATCCTATTTCCGCCTAACGCCTAACAGGAGTTCTTTACAGAAATCTTTTAAAAACCGAAATTGAACTTCGAATAAGACAAATTCTATTAAACAATCAGGTAGAGTTTGAAAATCGTGAAATCATATTTCAGCAGGATGGGGCACCTCGCCATTTCGATCGCATGGATAGAGAGTTCCTCGATACAAACTTTCCTGGGCGATGGATAGGTCGCAGGGGAAGTACAGAATGGCCACCAAAATCTCCGGATCTTACACCTCTAGATTTTTTCCTATGGGGGTATCCTAAGTCAAAAATCTATGCCACTGAATGACAAACAATAGAAGAGTTGGAACGCAGAATAATAGATACATGTGAAGAAATAGATGAATAGACTTTCATCAACGTGAGAGAAGCTATTTATAATAGGGCACTTTATTGTCAAGATTTAGGAGGGGGCCACATTGAATACTTGATGAAATAATTGTTGGGGTTAAATAAAAGTGTTATTCAAAAATAAATTATGATTTTTTAGCTAACTAATTTGTTTTGATTGTGAATTTACAGAACACATTCGTAGGCATCGAGATTTTCCGATAAGCGGTACTGTTTATCCTTAATAAACTCTCTTTACGCCTCTTATTTGTCGAATTCATTAAGAGATTGAACTACAAATTAATAACAACGTTTAGTTAGCAAATTTTTTTACCGAAAGTGACCAAAATCCATACTTCATTTTAAACTGGAATGTCGCTTTCCAAACGTTAATATTTCGAAAACAATTGAATTTAGGCGTAAAGTGTATTAGAGAAAACTTGAGAATTATGAGCAGATTTCGAAAATGGAATAATGTACGGGGTGTTCTGTTTAAATAAATTATTTAAGCTGGCGCTCAGCCGCCATTTTGAAACTTTTAGCTGTGATTTTTTCATGAAAAAGCAGGTTTTTATCTCTTATTTGAGCCCTCCAAATTTCGTTGCGATATATCAGGTGGTTCAAAAATTAGTAAGGGGGGAACGGACTTTAGACGAGCACTGTATATCGAAGCAGTTGAATTATCTATACAGGGTGTAATAAGTGTCGGATATTTTACAGGACGATTCATACAAGCATGGTTCCGCAAAGCCTTAATTTTTTATATACAGGGTGTTAAAAATTTATTTTTATTTTGGTTTTTCGTAAATAATTTTTAAAATAATGTCGATATTTGGACGAAAATTGGTATTTGTGGATTTTTTAATATGAGAAATTCAAATGTGATCTTAGTTTGGCCCTTAATTGTTGTAGGGGGCGCTGCCTACAGGTCTATGTCTCTTTTGGGGAGTCACAACTTTGTCGTGCATGTATGTATCACACTTTCTAGAGCGACAAATTCCTTATTGTGGTAATAAATTAGCGACAAATTATGGATAATATTAGTTTTTTCATAATTAGATAGATAGGAAGTGGTTTTGATGACTTCATATAAACCTAGCAGAACCATGGAAAAAAAAAAGGATGAGCGACAGACAGTTCGAAGTGGTAATTAATTAGCGATAAATTAGCGACAAATTATGGTAGTATTGGTATTTTCCAAAAGTAGATAGGTACGAAGTGGTTCTGCCAGCTTCATGTGAACCTAGCAGAACCATGGATTTTTTTAAAATGATGAGCGACAAATTTATAATTGTGGTAATAAATTAGCGACAAATTATGGCATAATTGGAAATTGAAAATTCGCAAATGGTTCTGCTAGGTTTATGGGGGTATTGTTTTCTTATTAGCTGTTGAATGAGAAAATTTCATTCGGCATCAAATCAGTATGCTGTTATCTGAAGTTCATATTCTTGGAATTATGGGAAACTACGGTGTGCTTTGTTATAAAATTTACTCAGTATCTCTGTAGAATGATGTGTATATTTAAACCTAGCAAACTAGCTGACAAATTATCAGCAATTTGGTTTTTTATGCGTAACATTGCAAAACTGAAGGGTATAAATGATGTTACGCCGTTCATTGCCTTTTCGGGTGAGACAAATTCATTAAATAAATAGAAATAGTGTTTTCTTGATTCATGAATTTACTGATCTAAGAAAGAATTGAAAATTAGCATACTTTCCAAAAATTAAAAACTCGAATGCTCGATTTGTTGGCGTCGAACCGTACTCGTAATATTTTAAAAACAGATTCAATTTCAATTCAGTTAGTGTGGACTGGTAGAATTAAAATGATTTGTAAAAGTACAAATGACATTTATAGGTAACAACACGAAACCATCCATATGCTAGACAATCGCTAGCTTGCAAACCGTCCCCATCCGAACGTATTAATACACTGCTATTCGTTTTGAAAATAAAAAATATGACGATATATTCTATTAAGCCTACCGAATGAAATATTTGTGTTTGTAATTTAATAGCGACACAATTTTATTTGAAAAGGTATGTAAAATATACGATCCTGCCGTACCAAACACAACGTTGTGGTCATAACTTTTATTTGGCCATGAAAATAATACTCTCGATTATTTCTTGGTACAAGGTAACAAATTTACATACACATAGAATCAAAACTATAACTCTTTTTGTCTCTGTTGTAGTCGGCTAAATAAAAAGTTAACATTGCCCCTTAATGTGAATAGATTGGACCTTTGCATGTAGTGAATGAACACCGAGTACTTAATTAACATTGCATTTCTCTCCGATATAAAGAATGGTTTGCCCCGTTCGAAGTGAACAAAAAAATCTCTCATCCACCGACCTCATGTAGTGCTGTAAACTCTCCCTTTCTATTGATCCAAAAGGGTCTGGCGAAGAGCTGCAGAAACATCGCTTGCTGACTGTGTAGGCGGATGCTGCCATAGGCGTAGAAACATAATTTTAAGAACTCTAAATCTAGTATAATCTAGTCTGTTTACATTTCAGTAATTTTATTTTCTTTAGTGTTAGAAAAGTATAAATTCAACAAAACCTATAAAAACTGGCCACTTCCGGTTTCACGGGAAATGACCCAAACTTTATTTTTCATTTGACACCCTCCCAAAGACCTTTGAATTTGTGACATGATTGTTTTTTGATAATTTGAAATCGGTTATAAAATGGCGGAAATACAGTTTATTTTTCAATCGAACAAGGTTGGCCATGAAAATCAAACTTAAATCATCTCAACTGACGGACGGCGTAGGCATTTACCAGGGGAAGCTACGAGGTAAGATCCAATTTAAAATTACACCTCCATATTTTTCAACATTTATCAGAAACTTCCTTAAAACCAAAAGGTATCCCTATAACCCTCCCAACTACTCCCCGAAAACTCCCCGATATACCATAGAAACGGCCCATTATCACAAAACTTGTCCATCATTTTGGAGCCGCCATCTTGAATTTATGAATTTCGACAATAAATTCATAATCTCCGACCCCGAAAACCTCAACATACCAATTTTGAATGGATTCGGACCATAATAACAGAGATCGTCCGCCATCTTGGAGCCGCCATTTATTAAAAAAATCATAATTTTCGACCCCGAACCCCCCCCATAACAATTTTGAATCAAATGGAACCATAATTACAAAACTCGTCCGCCATCTTGAATTTGTGAATTTTGAATCAAAATTCATAATCTCGGACCAATTTTGAATAGAATCGGAGCCCCCATTTTTATTTCATCAATTTTGACAAAAAATTCATGATCTTCGACCCCGAAACCACCACATACCAATTTTGAGTCGAATCGGACCATAAACACAAATCTCGTCCGCCATCTGAGACCCGCCATTTTGTTTCCTTTCTAACAAAAATTCCATAATGCATTGCCACTGGAACTATGAACACCTGCCAAATTTCACGTTAATCGGACATTTAGAAATGGGTCAAATTTAACTTGTAAGATTTGATTACAGACACATCGGGACAGGTAAAACTAAATAAAAGCTTATAAAAAAAAAGAAATTTCCGAAAGGAACCGGAGATACAAGCAGGTTTCATTATGAGTGTTCTCAAAATTGGATATTCTTCAACGAAGGAAGCTTTGAGCATAAGCAAACAAAAAAGCACCTTTTATCAACAAAGTGACAGATCTCATCATCTTGAGTAATCATAAATTATCCGATTACTCGTGTCATAACCGTAATCGAGAATCTACAGAAGAAAAACAAAATATGAAGCGTTTATTCCAATTTCGGGATTACAAAAAACGAGTATCTAACCGAAAAAATAAAAATTGTGTGCTGATGCTATACCTAGGTAGTCACTGTCACGGTCACGAACAATTAAAATGAAAAAAACCAGATCATTACAAATACTGTTCAACATACATTATGTCGAATTTATATTAATATGTTAACAAGGAAAACAACTATTGAATAGTCCTGAAGATGAAGCAATAAAAGCTTCGAAACGTCGACTATTTTAAATCTTTGGTTTTCTTCAAAACACTGACCGAACTCCTGCCAATTTCAACAGCTCAAATTAATTCAACGGTCGCCATTCTATTAAGTTCTCCATTACGTTCTCTGCACAAAATTACACGTTTTAATAGTTATTTGTATGCCAAGGCCGCGAAATACCTTTTTAGCGTACCGAAAGAGAAGTTATCGCCGAGGCCGCTTGCGGCCGAGGCAGGATAATCTTGAGGTGGCTAAAAAGTTTCGCGACCATGGCATACACACTATTTTTCGTGCAATCGTCAAAATTATTGTACTAGATAATTGAATGATAGTATATTATTTAACGAGCGGTAATGTAGGTCATAACTCACACAGATGAAGTTTGCAGCACGAGCCGCAGGCGAGTGTTGTAATTCATCAAGTGAGTTATGACCATTACCGCAAGTTGAATACTATACTTCATCTAAGACTATAACAATAAATACTAAGATACAGGTACAGAGAAAGAACTTTATTCACAAATCTTAATAGTTACCTATAACAATGCTATAAACAAATTAATTGTAATTACTCTTTTTTTTTTAATAAAATTAACTGTAAAGTTTGAACAACTAGTAAACTGAATATGTGGGACTGAATTATGCAAGTTTATTGTTTCATTTTGGGTTTGTTGCATATATGTTGTTGATGTACTAACTGGTTGAGGTGTTATAGAACTGTATATTTTATTTGCAGTATCTGTCTTATTCTTTTCGGAATCATCAACGTACCCCTCAGCCACAGTAGTTGATCGCCAACCGCTATGGCGTTTCAGTGCCGTTATATCCCCTCCAGCATCTACTAATAAAGTTGCCCTGTATATAAATTACAGTGTGGTAATTTTAAAAATGTAGCAATGTCTTTCCCCATTGCTCCAAATTTATTAATGCCAATTCTTTGTGAGTGATATATTCCATTTTGAAATTTAAAGAATAATATCCTTTGCGATATATCAGTAGGACGAATATTGAAATATTTCTCAACTATGGTATAAAAATTTCCCGTCACAGTGAATTTTCTGGGAATTTTTGTTTTTGTATTTGGTACACTGACCAGGAAAATAGATCCATGATCTTCTAAATCTGTAATTTGCATAGAGTGCAATTTTGCTACACGACAAGCACCCATAATGCCCATTATTAAAGCAACCTAAAATAAATTATGTACCTAATTGACTAGATGATAAAAACGATTGAATATTGTGAGATCTACTACCTTTGTCGCCAGATATTTCTCATCAGGAGCTTCATTTATGAAATTATTAAGTTGTTCTGACCTAAAAGTTTTTGCCTTTTTAGCTACATGTTTCTCTGATTGACGTTTAAGAAACGCGCGTAATTTCAAATAATTCTCTATATTGATTCCATTATTTATGTTGAGTGTGCTTCTTAGCATGGAGTAGAAAGTCCATAGGGACGATGCTTCATAGTTAGTGCTAAGTTCACTAAAATATGCCATAAGTACATTTTCTGTGAACGATGACTTAATGTTCTTGCTGCTACACCAATCTTGAACATTTTTGTATACACCTTTATATTTGTTTTGGGATTTTTCGGGCAATAAATTCTGTATGGTAACATTAGCTACTTGTCTTATTTCTGGAGGTGTACATAATAATTCATATTTTTCAGCACAAAATTCAGAATAACTAGGTATTAACTCAATTTGAAAACGTCAAAATTATTCAAGTGACATTACTCCCCTCAATAACAATAATGGACTGTTCACTTTCGGCCAAACGGCTTGTACAGAAGCACAGAGCCACCTTGATATTCGGTTCGTAAATAATTCCAAGAATCTTTTCCGATTGATTATAGTGAGTTATAGTAGTGAGTTATTATAACTCACGTTGTTTGTTATAGATACTATTAATTGCTCAAAAGCAGTTGCATAATCAATATATAATTTAATAGGAGTAGATAAATGAATATATTATTGCTTTCAAATCAACAGCAGTTGGCTATGGAAATTATATGTTTGAATGATTACAACATATTTTGACGATTCTTGACAAAACGCAAATACGTGTGATACTGATAGTGATATTTCAGTATCTTACACTCCTCCAGAGCTAAAAACCATTGTTAACTTGGCGCTTTCCGTTTTAACACCTGAAAAATCTAAAAG
The DNA here is from genome assembly GCA_018342105.1 of Gonioctena quinquepunctata. Lineage (NCBI taxonomy): Eukaryota > Metazoa > Arthropoda > Insecta > Coleoptera > Chrysomelidae > Gonioctena > Gonioctena quinquepunctata. The sequence goes on along the minus strand of JAFIRS010000484.1, from coordinate 113,902 downwards.
GCGAGTTTAAAGATTTGTGTGACAAACAGAATGTCAAAACAATGTCCATTGATGCAGAAATCAAAAGTTGTGAAAAGTGCGCATTTCGGAAATGTCAAATTTATAAATGACGTTTGGTTTGGCGGCCGTTGCTATGGGTAACGGCCGCGAAATTAAATTTCGCGGACTGTGTTGAGAACGCGAAATACTCACTTTGCGTGCGACTGCACGAAAAATTGCTTCTATAACCCCATTCAACTGAGCATTGGTAATATTAGCAATTGCTGCTCTCAGGCGATGTTCCAAATCCTACTTTGATGTAGCTGTAGAAGAGTAAACCTGGTTCTTTAGGTGACCCCATATGAAAAAATCCAATAGAGTGAGTTCGGGTGACCTCTAAGGCCATCTTGTAGGGCCATTCGTGCCAATATATCGATTTGGGAAGTGTTCATCAAGGTGATTGGTCACTACTTCGGAATTACGAGGAGGTGCACCATCTTGCTGGAAAAACTTGTTTCTGTATATATAGAAAGGTAAATTCTCAATGAAACCTGCTATTTCGTTCTGTGAGCGTTGCCCATTCAACATACCATCGAATATTATCGGCTCGATAATTTGAGATCCAATCAGATCCATCCATACGTTCCTGAAAATGTTCGTCTCCAATGAGCCTGCGGTTTTCAATTAGTATTTGGTGTTATTTCTATGAAACATTCCAAAATTCGTAAATCTTGATCCATCGGAAAATATAATGTTTCTCGTGATATTAGAGTTCTCAAGTAGCCAATGCAATATTGTACCTCTGATGATCATTTTCGTAAAAGCGTTGGATCTGATATTTATAGGGCGACAAACCATGTATTTTCAAGATTTTTCGAGCTGATTCTCGACCAATTGGCAATTATTTTTCAAGTCTTTGAGAAGTGAAAGTATATGATATGTAGTGATCGACCATGATCTGGTTTGTACGGCAATTTTTTCCTCCTGATACCCATACTTGTTTTACGCTAATCGTGAGTTCAACATTTTTTTGTCGCTGCTCATAAAAAAATGTATGGGTGGTAACAGATTTCCCAACGTCAATGAGTTCATTGTTAACGAATTCTTGACGACCTGCTTACACAAGAGTTTCAAGATTCGGAAAAATAAATCAATAATTCATAAATTAACTTGTTTTTGTTAACAACATTTATTAGAATTGCCCTTCTATTTAGGAGAGTATGTTCTCGATCAAGTTACCCTATTAGAAAGAAGTTTCACTTCAAATGTGTGCTTGGACATGCTGGACACGCTCATAAATACATTGAAAATTTGAATACTAATAGGTAAAAACTGAAATTAGCGTTCATAGACAATAATCGTCTTGTCTGGGATTCAATCATTCAACTTCGAATTAGTTGATATATTTCTGAAACGCATGAAAGTTGTAGCAGCTAATAATTCAAATGAACCGATCTATGAAATGGGTTTTTCCACTGAGTAAGCATTATAATTTGACTCATGAAAGATAACAAGGTGGTAATAGAATATAATTATAGTTGTTTTCCTGTAATTCCCAATACTTCCAAAATAATGATATAAGGAAAATTTATAATTAACGAATGAAATGCATTCACAATGGGTAAATATTAAATACTTGGGATAAAGGGTCAATTAGTAATGAACTGATTTACAAAAAGGTGGTAGTGAAGGTAAAAACGAGACACTAAATGAACCCACCCTGTGTCCCGTTTGTCTGCCTCTGCCCGTCCATTCGTCTGCCCGGCCTGCCGTGCGTCTGTCCGATTATAAATAAAATAACTTATTAAATTATAAACAAAAATGTTGGGAATATATCAGTAGGTTATCATTGAAAAAAACTGGTGCGGGTAGCAGAATGGGACATTATATATAATTTGTCTTATGAGTGATGCGGTTCGTTAGAAAGATCCCACTAACGCCCTATCCAGGCATCACCCATTGGGCAGAGGTAAACTCAGCCGCTTTAGATATTTTAATCCCCGCAGTCAAAATAAGTCCTAAGCTGTATAGGTTAACTCAGTCTATGCATATAATGCATATGAAAATACATTAAACATAAACCCAAAAAGAGTACACCAATTTTAAAACTATACCAAAATATACTTTAATATTACATAATAGAACTATAATAACGCGAAGTTAACTTAACAAATTCTAATGTTGACAGTTTCCCATTATTAATTTTGTTTTGAATGTATTCTTGCCTTTTCCAAGTATTCGAATTAGGTACAAATGGCTTGTAAATGTAATGTAAAAAAACTTTTTGACAAAAAATTAAACCGACGAAATACGGAACTGAAAAGTAAAAAATAAAATAAACCTTCTTAGTCTCAATAACTAAGCTCCTAAACTAATGTAAGTAACTAATTTTGAGTCGGCGCCAAACAAACAAGCAAATGAATTAGATAAGGCGTAAAATGGCGAGTTGCGCGGTGACATTCTGATAATTTTTTTAAAAGTAATTTAATGATCTTCGTTGATTGTTCGTTTTGCGCCGACTCAAAATTAGTTACTAACATTAGTTTAGGAGCTTAGTTATTTTGTTAAAAAAAAATATTTTTCAATTTTTTTTGGCTGAAATCTACTAATTACTACCTATTTGTTTTTTGATTACTTCCAAAATACTTACTTACCCATCTTACTTCAACTATTACCAGTTAAATAATATGATTATCTACTTTTACCATTTGTTGTAATATTAATTATTTTTGTTGTTCTGGTTAGTTTATTTCATTACTTTGTATATCATTCCATCCTCTCATAGAATATAATGATTGTGACGGATGTAGGAGAACAAAAATAATGACAATAGCGATCTGTCATTGTCAACTACATATGTGTGCCAAGTGAAAAATCAATTATTCCCTATTTTTCTACCCGTAAGGGTGATAATTCCATTCGAAATCCAAATATGACCAACTATGAGGTATATCCTATCTAATAAAAAAAGAATCATCCAAATCGAAGAACCCAGTACAAAGTTATGCCTGATAGAATCGGTTAACGGACCAGAATTCAGAGGGTGAGTGATCAATATCCTTCATTTTGCTACCCTTAGGGGTGGATTTCATCTTTTAAATTCGAATGGGGCCAACTTCGAAGTACACCCTATCCATTGAAAATCATCGGAATCGGACGTCTCAGTAAAAAGTTATGCGTAGTCATACATAAAAAAAATATACGCGTCGACTAGAGAACCTCCTCCTTTTTGGTTTCGTCGGTTAAAAACATACACATCACCACCACCATCTTGTGGTTCTAGAAACAACAGTGCAAAACAATAACCAATCCATTTTCCAACTTCGCTTCTTTCTTCATAATCTGCTGAAAGTCCAAGTTTTTGAATCGTACGCCACCAAGCTTACGTTACTTGAAATCTGCACCCAATTATTTTTATTTGTCGCCAAACAATTTTAGCTGCGTTATGAATAGCCAACTCAAAATCTGCCACAATTTCGGTGGGGCAAAACGACAGAGAATATTCACTACACTGTTCACACAAATTCGAAACACATTTTGTATGTTTCTATTGCTTTGTCTGGTAGCACACAAAACAAAAATGGTACATAATGACCATTGAGGCAACCATGTATGGTGAAGAACTGCAAGAAATTTTTTGTGCAGTAGTCGAAAGTACCATCCACATAAATTTTCTGGCTTAAGCAAAGACGTTTCAAATTTGAAAAACAGCTGAACACTAATATACAGTGCTTTCGTAAAGTACTGAATAAATTCATTTTTAGCCAAACTATCCATTTCTGAGGAATCTCCTGAAACAGGTCGATTTTTAATCTCAATTTACCACATTTATAAGAGGAAATTTAATATACAGGGTGATCCACGTTTGACTAATGACGTCCGCGAAAAAAAATTCAAATGAAACACCTTATAAATTATTTAATTTTTGGAATATCCATGGAAAGCTGATTTAAAAAAATACACACATATACAGTGCGTCCGATAATTTCAGTACTCTCGTAAGGTAGTGGATAAATTCTTAAATTAATAATTTTTGGAAAGAACGCTCGGAGCCGTCGAATTTTATTTTTATTTGGGCATTCTTTCAAATTTAATTAATACATACAGAATGACTCGTGTAGGAGAAATGACGTCATTGGTATTTTTTTAATGGCAACTCCATTTTTCATTACGAAATGTAAATGTGATTATGAGTATAGGTGAAATGAAAATAAAATAAGAAAAACTATTTTAAAATATGAAAATACGAAATTTAATGGCAAGGATCAAATAAGATGTTCAAATTGTGCACCGTTTGCTATCTGACAGTAGCCAAGACGATGAATATTTTTTTTTGAACATTGTCTATAATGCCAGGAGGTATACATTGTATCTCGTGACGAATTCTTCTAAATTCTCCGGCCTATTAACATACACTTTACTCTTTAAGTTTCCCCATGACAAGTTATCAAATCTGGAGATCTAGCTGGCCACTCAATCGGTCCCCTTCTCCCTATCCAACGATTCGGAAACGCCATATCTAAATAGTTGCGGACAGCTGCTGCATAATGGAGAGATGCACCATCTTGTTGGAAGAATAAATCAGTTCTAAGAAGATCAGGTTCCTCTAGATCTGGATACAAAGCTATTAGTGCAGGAATAAGGTCGAATCGAAGAAAATCCAAATATATTGCACCAGTCAGGTTCACGTCAAAGAAATAGGGACCCAGAATTCTTACGTCGACTATGCCACACCATACATTCACTTTCTGTGGATTTTGAGTGTGATACTCCATCATCCATCGGGGATTTTCGGTAGCCCAATGACGGCAATTTTGCCGGCCGTTCAAAACCAACGTAGCTTCATCAGAAAATATTATATTTTTTACAAAATTATTATCATTATTGCATAGCTGTTGCAGTTGTTCGCAGAATTGATTTCGCCGATCAAAGTCGTCTTCATTCAGCTCATGGATGAGGCGTACCTTCTAAGGATGGTGCTTTGCTTTTCTCAGAATTATGTGGACTGTAGACGCTGCCATATTGAAATCAGAAGCCAATTGGTTGAGTGTTGTGAGATGATTTTCATGCACCGCCAACACAACATTAAGCTGATCGTCTTCTGGTGGTGAGGGTCGACCAGATTTAGGAAGATCACCGATCAGGATGAGTTGCATTAAACAATTCGACTACTTCTCTTTGGGTGCGCATTCTGTCTCCAAATCCTATCATGCAAAGGATTTCAATTCTTTCTCGTTCATTTAATTCAATCATTTGTCATGAATTGACAAATTAACTACTCGATAATGTATCGACAAACGATAAGATATGTTATTCTTTAAAGAAATAACTTCACAAAAAATATTCAGCAATTAAAACAAAATTATGTTCGCTATGGCTACTGTCAAGTAATGGAAATAGTCAGATAGTAAATGGTGCACAATTTGAACATTTCATTTGATCGTTGTTTGAAGCTATCATTGCCATTAAATTTAGTATTTTCATATTTCAAAATAGTTTTTCTTATTTTATTTTCATTTCACCCATACTCAGAATCACCTATTCACATTCCGTAATGAAAAATGGAGTTGCCATTAAAAAAATACCGATGACGTCATTTCTCCTACAAACCCTATGTGTGATATATTTTTGAAATCAGCTTTCCATGGAGATTCTAAAAATTGAATAATATATAGGGGGTTTTGTTTTGGGAAGTACTGGTGGTTATAATTTTCTTCTTGCGTTATACATATTCTTCATTATAAAGGACAGATCCGTTGTTATAATGCTTGTTGAATTTTCTTTGCAAATGAGGGAACGCCAAATTTTACTTGGTTGACTGCCAATATCCTCCACAGATTTAGATTTCGCTGCACTTGTCATCACTTGTCTTTGAATATTGCGAATGTCACATGCCGAATGGTTATGAATTAAATTCGATTTCGAAATTGTGTTCTCCGGGCCCACTGTATAAATATTTGCCAGACAATTGACATTGTTGCACCTCCACTTTTTCTATTCTTCAAAAGAAATTTTATAGTTATCGACCAAGAGCATAACTATTCCTCCTTGACTAACAATGTTTTTAACACTCTGCATTGTACGTAATGAAACTTCAACTGCAGTTTTATAAATAATAATTTGTTGGGGAAATGTGTTTGAAGGAAAAAAGAAAGTTATACGCTACCCCTTCATAATGCAAAACAACCAATGAAAGTGTTTAATACTAATCATTTCAGAAAGCGTGTTGCTGAAAGTTTCAATAGGTCACATAGGGTCAAAATAGCAGGTAGGTGGGCATAGGTATCTACCCGCAGAGTTTATCTATGAAGATTTAGGCAGAAAATTTCTAGCAAGCAGAGTTTACCTGTGGGATTAGTTAAGCGCCCACCCATTAGCTCTCGCTGACAATTTCCAGGTACTTTTTCTTTGATGCCCCCAACAACCATCCTTATTACTCAGTACATACACTACTTTAGGAGAATTGCTAAGTTTCACACAATTGTGACTTGTGCAGAATTTTTTCCAGTAGAGCTCCGAAATTGAATTAAAGATTCTACCCTGCCGATCGGACGCTCTCCCACTGCGCCGCGCCCCACTGCGCACGTTTCCAAACGAAAAGTATTGAAATAGGTAATTTGGTCTGGAAAGCTATTGTTCTCAAAAAATATTTCAAAAATGAGTTTATTCTCAAATGATAAGCTTTTCCATCAACACTATTCGCTGTGTGCATTAGAGTGGAGGGGATAGATGAAACTATGACAGCGCCCATGGTGGCAGAAGTAGGTAATGATCCTGGTAATCACAAGCACAAGCTGAAAATTTTCAGTTTCTGAGGTCTCCCGTTTATTCACAAATCCCTTAAAAATATTGTACCATACTTCAGATGAATAAACATTATTATTATCGTAGTGGCAACGGTCACGGTTGGGTAGTATAACAACAATCATACATATAATAACAATGAGCCCTCGCTATTGCTGTGTAGTCGATTGCAAAAATAGTACGTGTAAATTTTATACATTTCCAACTGCATCACAAAAACTGCAGCAAAGAGATAAGTGTTCTGTTATTCCACGATATTTCAATCTCTAATTCCGGGACGTGAGGTTTTCATTCGATAAATATTTGAGATGTTTTCCGTTTTCTATTTGATCGTCTAGAAGTGGATAGTAAAAGTATTAACCAAGTTCCGTGGGACGGTGTTAGCAGGTGATGGAAAGCAAATAGCGACTTAAACTGCGAGTTCGGGAACGCCTGGACGGTGTTGTAAACTGATCAATCAGCCTTATGAACAGAGGACAGAGATATTTCTGATGTCTTTCCAAGTTGTCTATCAAACACGGCATTCTATCAGGACAAAGTACCTCGCAGAGGATTATCAATTTGTGTTTTCATTTTCACGAACTGGTTTCGGTTACAAAAGCCTTACATCTGAAATGTTAAATGTAATGCAGTTCAAGTACTGAGAGTAAACATCGTTACTTGTACTGTATAAGCAATACCCAATATTTTGTGGACAATTATACGTGTTAGAAAGTGTTGAACGTGTTTGTATTATTTAGGGACCGTTCAACGTTCTTACATCCTTGCAAGGGTAAAAGTTCCCATCTTCAGGTACAATTGTCGTCGACGGTGATGGCTTCCTGGTTGGGCAGGGCATAGGCTTCCGCCCACTTACTGAAGTAGTCCTTTGCCACAAGGATGTATTTATTCCCGTGGTCGGATACGGGAAACGGGCCGGCGATGTCAATGGCGATTCTCTCGAACGGGCTGCCTACGTTGTACTGACGCATCGGGGCCTTGGGTCGTATTCGAGGTCCATTGCTAGCAGCGCATACAGCGCACTTTCTGCACCAGTCCTGGACGTCAGCTTGACAATTGGTCCAGTAAAACCGTTGCCTCACTTTCTGCAGGGTCTTCGTCACTCCCAGATGTCCTCCAGCGACTCCATCATGGATTTCCCGCAGCACTTCCTCTCTTCTGTTCCTGGGAACAATTATTTGGCGTCTGTCTTCCCCACCAATATCGGCCTCCAACACACGTTTCAGGATCCCATTGTCCAGAATAAGAGAGTTCCATTGTGCCCATAGGACTTAACAGCCGGCGAGTAACCTGCGACTTCCTGCCATAATGGTCTTCGATTGCCCTTCTTCCAGCTGACGACTAAGCCAAGGTCGGGGTCTTTTCTTGGTCTTTCTGGATCTTGCTGTCGTTCCAGTTGTCATCCATTGCCGCGGTTCTACAATGTGTTGCTTCTTTCTCTGCTGCTCGTCGGCAATTTGAGCAATCATCTGGACATGGTCTTCGCGACAAGGCATCTGCATTCTTATGGCTAGTTCCGGCTCGATATTCGATCTCGAAATCGAATTCTTGGAGTCTCTCGATCCAACGTGCTACTTGACCCTCAGGATTTTTGAACTGTAAGAGCCATTTGAGAGCTGCATGGTCAGTTCTCAACAGGAATCTTCTTCCATACACGTACTTGTAGAAGTGCTCCACTCCTTTACAACAGCTAACAGCTCTCGCCTGGTGACACAGTAATTGCGCTCTGGTTTGCTAAGCGTCTTGCTGAAATAACCAATGACCTTCTCCTGTCCCTCCTGGATCTGAGATAGGACAGCTCCAAGTCCCACGTTGCTGGCGTCCGTATCCAAAATGAATTTCCCTTTGGGTAGGGGATAGCTCAGTACAGGTGCGTTGATCAAAGCTTCTTTCAGCTTCCTGAATGAGTCTTGACATTCTTCGGACCACTGGAACTTTGTTTGGCCCTCCGTGAGCCTGGTCAGTGGTTTAGCGATGTTGGCGAATCCCAGCACATATCGGCGATAGTATGTGCATAAACCAAGGAAACTTCGAAGTTGGTGAATGTCTTTTGGGATGGGCCAATCCTTAACAGCTTTGATCTTCTGGTCATCCACTGCTACTCCTTCCCCAGAGACAACGTGGCCGAGGTATCGTACTTCTTTTGGAACAGATGGCATTTCTTAGGGCTAGTTCCTCATCGCAGGAATACTTCCTCCAAGTTTTTCAGTGGCCTCGAACATCTGCCGACCACAATTATGTCGTCGAGATACACTAGACACGTGTTCCATGAGAGTCCCTTCAGCACTGTCTCCATCAATCTTTCGAATGTGGCGGGAGCATTACAGAGCCCGAATGGCATAACGGTGAACTGCCACAATCCTGAGCCGATGGTAAAACCAGTCTTTTCTCGATCTTCCTGAGCAAGTTCTACTTGCCAGTATCCACTCTTCAGATCAAGGGTCGAGAAAATCGTGGAACCAGCCAACGTGTCTAGGGTGTCATCTATTCTCGGGAGAGGGTAACTGTCCTTCTTCGTGACATTATTAAGTTGGCGATAGTCTACACAAAAGCGTGTCGATCCATCCTTTTTCTTCACCAGTACGACTGGAGAGGACCAGGGACTGTCAGATGGTTCGATAACTCCTTCTTTTCCCATATCGCTGACTATTTTGTCAGCCTCTTCCTTCTTGGCAAGAGGAAGTCTTCTTGCTGATTGCCGGATCGGTCGGGCACCCCCAGTATCAATCTTGTGCTGGACCACATTAGTTCGACCCCCTTTTCCTTGTCCGGTATCGAAGATGTCTTGGTACTTTTTGACTAAATCTCTTAGTTTGGGCTGTTGAGCTGGTTTTATGTCTTTGGAAGAGATGGCAACTAATTTTTCTAGTTCTGTGGGCAAGTTGTTGGTTGGCTAATCGTACCTCGTACGCCCGGATCACAGATGAAACTGACGAGCAGTGCCCCAAAATTGTTCCTTTCTTCAAGGTCACTGGGAAATAATTGACATTCATGACCCTTACCGGCACAAATTTGTCAGCACGCAACAAGGTCTTCCCTAGTGCAATCCCTCGTCCAATTTTCCCATCATGAAGTTTGGGCTCGAACATCACCACGTCTCCACTGCTCGCACTCCCGTCCAGGCGAGCCTCCAGAATGGTTTCAGCCCTCTCAGGTACGCTTACATCTTCAGCCAACAGCACACGGATCAACTCCTCACTCCTCCCATGAAGCACCAGCTCTTCTCCGTTGACACGTAGGACGCCGTCTTTGAAATCCAATTCAAACCCTCTGGAATTCATGATGTCCATTCCGATGATTGCATCGTCTTCGATGTCCGCTACAAGTGCCTGATGTTTCACTTTAGTGCTGCCCAAAATTATTTCAATCGGTAGCTCGCCATATACAGTAGCTGGCTCCCCTGTTGCTGTGCGTAGCTTCCAAGTTGTCGGTTCAATCCGTTCCGATGTTCTGGCAAAGGAAGGCCTGAGAATTGTCCTAGTCGCACCTGTATCTAGCAGCATGGTGCAAGGCTCGTTATTGATGAGACCGTCTACGAAGACACCTTTGTTCTGTCGTTGAAGGATAGCGACATATGCGTTGTTAACCGGGGCTTGCCGGACACATGCCGACGATTGCCCCTTCTCGTCGACCTTTTTTAGTTTTCCTGCATCGGAGTCGATGAATGTTGGACATTTGCTACGCACATGTCCAATTTTGCCACAATTCCGGCATCTTATCTGTCTTTTCTCAGGCAACACTTCCTTAATCACTTTCCTTATGGCAGCTTCCAAATTAGCATGCTCCTGTGAGTCTTCCTCAATCATTCGGACTTTACTCTGGCTTTTGCAAGATTGTTTCGCTGCCTCGAATTCCAAAGCGCGTGCCAGTGCGTCTACGAGATGTGTTGGACGGGCTAGTGTCAACGCTTGTCTGGTTTCTTGGTCACGGAGTCCATCCAGGAATGCTTGAACCGCTAGTCGCTCCATTACATTTTCTGGTGTGGATGGATATGCGAGACGAACCAAGCGTGCAATGTCAGTTTCGAATTCTTGTAAGGATTCGCCCGATTTTTGGCAGCGATTTTTCAGCTGGGAGTGGTATACGTGTTCCAAATGGGCGTGGCCATATCGTAATTCTAGATGTTTAATCAGCTGATCATAGTCCTCCTTGCTTTTTACCCGTTGTTTCCAGTTCCCTTTCCTCCAATTCCTGTTTCAATTCCGCTACCTTCAAATCCGCAAGGCGCACTTTTCTTGAACACATTTTGTCTTTGACGAGGTATCAGTCTGTTTCACACGAAAAGTTTATCAGTTTGTTAAAAATTCACTTCGCGAATTCTTTTCCACGGGCCACCAGTCTATTGTCTGTTTCACGCGAACAGTGTATCAGTTTATATTCCCACGCACAATTGTCCACTTCGCGAAAACCGGGCCACTGTCTATTTTCTGTTTCACGCGAACAGTGTATCAGTTTATATTCCCACGCACAATTGTCCACTTCGCGAAAACCGGGCCACTGTCTATTTTGGGCGTACAAAAAGGTCTATCAATTTATTTTTCCGACTATCCACTCCACGATCACGTGTTTATTTTCAAAATCTCACTTCCGACACCAATTGTAACGTAAATAAACTTAACTTGGTTTTAATAATTTATTTCACACTTAATCTACAACTTAATTTATATTACTACGCCACTGTATAGCTCGATCGTATGGGCTCGTTCAGACTGTCCGTGAGACTTGAGAGCTGTCTATTTATCTCCGTTACAGAATTCCCGATCTTTCGAATTCTGGCAGTTTGCGCCAGGCATGTTCCAACTGTTTCCAATATTGACCGTTGTCTTCCGCGGCAGAGCGACTGGATGGTTCTCGAATATCTCCGGGGATGATCTCATCGCTGTCGACGGCAACGCGCGAGGCGACAGGTCCGGCCTAGGTTCGTTACAGTACGCATAGCGCCTGGTCTGTGAATAATCTTAGTTCTACAGCAATACCTCTATTTAACTCATCTTTAGCTGAATCTGAATCGTTAGACATACTGTCTAATATGTGTGCATTCCATAATTTATTCCAATCCAATCATGTCACTAATCATGTTAACTCAATTCTTGACCTAATCTTCTTGCAAACTCTTGTCAGTCTTGTTGAAAAAGCTGACTTCAATATTGTACAACCTGATCTATATCACCCACCCTTAACCTTCACCATTGACATAACCAAAAGCACCGATCAGGGCTTAATGCCTCAAGGCTTCTACAGAGACTTTAAAAATGCTGATTACAATTCGATTGTGCTGTTTATGTCAGCGGTAAACTGGGATTTACTATTGGTCGATCAACCTCTCGACACCATGACTGAGATTCTTTATAATATTCTCTATCAAGTTATAGATTTGTATGTACCATTGAAAAAGTATAGAATTTGTACATTTCCTATATGGTATTCAAAAGAATTGAAAAATTGCGTAATATCAAAAAAAAAAGCACATATAAAATTTAAAGCAACCAAGTCACCACAAGACTATCAGGAGTTCGCAAGACTAAGATCAATATGTAAACGATTATCAAAGGAATCCTACCAAAACTATATATCAACAACTGAATCCTCAATACCTCAGAATATGAAAAGTTTCTGGAACTATGTTAATGCCAAAAGAAAAACCTCCAACTTTCCCAGCGAGTTATCATTCAACGGAACAACAAGCTCACAAGGTATTGAAATAGTAAACCTATTTGCTGACTTTTTCTTCAGTTTATACCAACAACACTTGTGATATCTCTAGAATACCTTTTCAATATAACAACTTAAACATTCCCCTCTATAACATCAAAATATCTGACATCTATACCAAACTCTCCAATTTAGACACCAATAAAGGTCCTGGACCCGATGGAATACCTCCATCTCTTTTAAAAACGTGTAGTTTTTTACTAGCACGGCCCTTATATCACATCTTTAACTTATCGCTGACCCTTGGGATCTTTCCTTCTGTATGGAAAACAAGTTACGTCACACCTATATTTAAATCTGGCAATAAATCAGATGTATCGAACTACAGAGGCATCAGTATTTTGAGTACTATACCAAAACTGTTTGAAAATCTAATATGCGACTTCCTAACACCTCTGGTCGACAGTCTGTTGATTGACCAGCAGTTTGGTTTCAGACACAAACGGTCCACTGAACTAAATCTGCTGACGTACGTTGACTGTACATATCGAATGCTTTTGAGACTACGGGTGAATTACATTCAATTTACACGGACTTCTCAAAGGCATTCGATAGGGTAAATCATAGGGCTTTAGTTCACAAACTGAAGATGTTCGGTATTGAGGGAAGCCTCCTAGCTTGGATTGAAAGCTATCTTGAGAACCGACGTCAGACTGTTCGTATAGCCAATTATAAATCTTATGATATCAACGTTACCTCCGGGGTACCCCAAGGCTCTCACATGGGTCCTTTACTGTTCAACGTATTTGTAAACGATATCAAGTCCTGTTTCCACCACGCTAACTTTCAGATGTTCGCTGACGATCTGAAATTGTATTCCAAGATAACATCCAAACTGGACTGTATGTTGCTACAGTCTGATGTACAAAACGTAACTAACTGGTGTGAGCTAAATGACATGGAATTGAATCCTAATAAATGCCATGTTACAGTCTTCCACAGATCTCATGCTACGACTCAGTTTCAATACAGCATCAATGGTGTTAATCTAAATGTCTGTGAACACGTGAAAGATCTAGGTGTTACTTTTGATCCACATCTGACCTTTACCACAAATATATCAAATATGATCACTAAGTCGCTTCAACTTTTAGGCTTTGTGAAAAGGATAACTCAAGACTTCACGAACACCCACACTCTTAAGCTACTATATTGTTCCTTGATAAGAACTCATTTAGAATATGCCTCAAGTATTTGGTCACCTTATTACCAAAATTATATAACTAAAATAGAAGCAGTAGAACATAAATTCTTGCGCTATATAGCTTTTAAACAAGGGATCAGTACATCAAACATTGACTATGTAAATCTGCGATCCGAGTTGAATCTGATGTCAGTTACAAACAGACGCAAGCAGAAAGATCTGAAAATACTGTACGACATCTTAAATTCGTTTATACCATGCCCCCAACTACTCAATAAAATCGGTATCCATGTCCCACCTAGGATCACTCGCTCAACTATTACCTTCAATATACCTTTTAGCAGGACCAATTACGGGCAACACACATTCATTTCGAGATCCAGCAGCCTAGCAAACCAGCATAACCATTCCCTTGATTTCTTTGATACTCGTAGTGCATTTATATCACAATTGACAGATCTTATTGTTTGAATATTCATCTGTTTCTGCCTACCTTGGTCAGAAATGTTTTTGTTTTTGTCTTATTTTTTTTTTAGTAATAGTATCTTAGCATTAGTATTAGTGTTAGTATTAAGGATTTATATTTACTTTGTTAATCTGCATATGTAATCAACCGAATTGGGGATTTCCCCGTTTATAAATAAATAAATATGGGAAATTCTTTTATTAATAAATTTTTACAAATATCGATACGTGCAATCGCTTTTGCATCAAAAGAAACCCCAAAAAGACGTTGTATTGTGCCGTTCTTCTTTTGTTTGGCGGGAAATTTAAAAAAATAAAAAATGATGTCTCAAAACATACTTATTTGAAAAAATATCGAGAAATGTTAAAAGGAAAAGTTGTTTATACCGACATTGTATGGCTATATACAAGTTTTGAAAAAAATCTGAGTTAAAAAAATAAAAATAAATTTTTTGCTATACAAAAAAAATAAGTTTGGAAAAATTCATTTCTGAATATTTTAAATAATAATTTGTAAAGATTCGCGAGCTATTTCTATTTCATTCGGAGAAAATTTGAAATCTGTGATTTGCCATGTCAGGACATTATAATCCCGATACTGTTTATTATTAATAAAGGACCACGTATCTATACAATTTTAATTTGAATTTTTCATTAGAACAAAAAATTGATTTATTTTTTGCCATAACAAGAATTTACAAATTTTAACTTTTTATTTTCAAACACCTTATAATAAAATTAGAAGCTGAAATAATTATAAACCAAACAATTTAATACATACTCGAAACTTTGTAATTGTCCATTACTAGGCATGTCTACGCTGACGTTCAATACATGTAGTTGTTCGGGATTTCATTGGGCACATTTCGCAGCATTTGTGGTCTAATATAATATATTGTCCTACTACTTCTTCTAAATGGTCGATATTATGAAATGACCTAAATTTATAATCCTTACTTTTAAGATACCCCCATAAAAAAAATTCAAGGGCGGTCTGAATATTTATGAGGAAAGTATTCGTAAGCCACGCTCTGACTTCAAGGGTACTATGTATTTATTGACGCTCCGTCTTGTTGGAAAACAATATCATTTCTTCTTTGCAGCGGTAATCCAAGGAATAAAAAAACGTTATTTAAAAACTAAATAATTTTGTGAATTAAGGTTACCCCTAAAAAAGTAAGGCCCAACGATCTGCGAATCTAATTGACTTTTTGCCTCTATCGTCCAATTTGGGTTCGCATCAGCCTACCATTTACAGTTCTGGATGTAGAAGTCGCCTCATCAGTAAATAAAATTTGTGTAGGACAATTTTGGGATTCTTCAATCATGCCTTGGAACCAAAATGAAAAATCTAAGCGATCATCGAAATCTCTATCGAGTAAGGTGTTGGTGAATTTTGCTTTGTATGCACGAAATTTATTAATCTTCAAAATTCTTCTTATGGATTTCTCAGATATACCAGTTTGTTTGTGCCTCTCCGATAGTGCTATCTGTGGATTTTCTGTGACCGATAACAAAACATTAAAGGTACCTTCTTCATTAGTGACGGGCTTACTATGTGGAATTTTTTTACTATTTTCCACACTGCCTGTAGCTTTAAATTTGTTTAAAATACGCAACACAGTAGATCCATGGATATTCTTATTTGGATATCTAGCATTGAATATATCTGCTGCTCTGGAACTATGAAAACGCTCGCCACATATTAAGACGAGCTCAATTTTTTCTTGCAAACCTAGATTTTCTTGGGGCATCTCTAATTATTGTTAGTGCACAACAAAATGTAAGATAACTTTTGCAATGAAAAAAAACTATACAAGAAAGACAATAAAAATACCTGGATAAATAATAACACTACCAAATTGTTTGACAACTCTTAATAACATATTGGCATTATTAGTCAATTGTTTCATGGCCTCTTCGATCAACAATGATAATATTGTAGGTATGTATAATTCCAACAATTTGCCAAAAATAAATTTATTTTTTGTTCGAATAAAAAATTAAAATCATAAGTGTGTAGATGCAAGAACCTTTATTAATAATAAACAGTATCGGGATTTTAATATCCTGGAGATATTCCAGTGACCTCTTATGAAGCAGCTGAACACATGGCAAATTCACAGATTTCAAATTTTCTCCGAATAAAATAGAAATAGCTTGCGAATCTTTACAAAATATTATTAAAAATATTACCGTTGGCTTTACTAATGAGTTTCTTTGTCAAAAATGTATTTATTGTTATTTTTTCAAGTCAGATTTCTTTCAAAAAATGTACATAGCTATAAAATGTCATTCTGAACTACTTTTCCGAATAACATTTTTCGATATTTTTTCAAATAAATGTGTTTTGAGACAATTTTTTTTAAAGTTTCCCGCGAAACACGAAAAGATGAACTGTACAACGTCTTTTGGGGCTTCTTTTGATGCAGAAACGATTGTACGTATCGATATTTGTCAAAATGTATCAATAAAAGAATTTCCCATATGATGCGTCCTTTTTGCCGGTCACTGTATGTGTTGAGAATTGGTATATCTTCTCAAGGCACAAATTATGAATGCAGATATTTGTCTGAAAATATCATTATTTGATTTGTGAAGTTTGTTTCAAACTAGTATTTTTTATTGTGATATCCAGATTGACAGTTTATTTCTTGGTAAGCAATTATATATTGAGTTTTATTGGAATTTACAGAAAGGTCTCTATTTTCTTCACAGCAGCACTCACGATCATACTCTTATGAACATAAGAAACACTTTTCATACAGTAAAAAAGAATAATGGAAAACTGATTATCTTTTTTCTAAAAATATCATATTGTTGGGAAACCCGACACAACAATCATAAAATCACAGTTCAAAAGACCTCGCTCTGTACTATTTTCCAACTGATCACACAAATAAAATCAATAAATAAAATATCTGTCTCTCGCATGCGACCCGCTTATACCGGGTGACCAGGAACCAATTTACCCCCCTGTATCTTCGTTGTTATTTTATATGGATGTTTCAAATTCGGTACTTCGATCTGATGTTATGAATGTACAATTTAGCAAGTATCAAACCAAATATGACACTTCCGGTTTGACCGAAAGCGCATCCAATTTTTTTATTTCAAATGGAAAGTATTTTTTTTTTTTGAAAATCACTATTCTGTATAGAATTACTTTTCCAATGATATATCACAATCATACTTCCAATTCACAATCTGCTGATATAATTGAGATATTATAAAAAATGCATTGACGTTAACGGGCGACATTTTGAACAATTAGATTAATTGAGTCTGTCATAGGTGTTGAATTTCTTTTCAATTGAGTTAGAAAACTGTACATGTTCCAAATGTCTACTATTTTGTAGGAAAATTATCGAAATAAATATTTTGTTGCGTCCGATTTTGCAGTTTCAAAAATAATTCCAGATCTATAGAAGAAATTCAATATCATAACCAATTGGGATGAAGTTGAAAGGTTCAATACAAATAATAATAATAATGTTTATTCCTTAAAAATTACACATTGATTGACAAGAAAGTCTTAAAATATATTATGAAAAAAAAAAATAGTCTCAAAATATATTATGAAAAAAAGATAATCGAGCTACTTATTCGAAAAGCTATACCATACGAATAAACAAGGATATACCACTAAGGCTAAGCCAGCGCGTGGTCTAAAAAGTCTTATATAGGTAATACATTTTTGAAATATTGTTGAGTCAGATATAAATAGGGAAGAAAATAGAGACTTAGATAATAGAATAGAAACTCAGATAAACTGAATATTTAATAACTAATAACTCCTAAAAATAGCAATAATTACAAGTGAGTTAAATATTTAATAATTTCAACTAATAAGTTGAGAATTATTCAAATATTCGGTTCTATCACATTGTGGATATAACTCCTTTCTGTTGAAAGGAGATGGTTCTTTGTTTTTTTTTTAATGAAAAAATTGATGTTGATTCCTTGATGTTCTTAGGAAGGCTGTTGAATATTCTTATACTCAGGTAAGTTATCCTCTTTGACCAATTGTTTTGAATGAATATTCAGTGCGGAACATTTTTTCCTGTTTGGCCCTAGTGTTGTATCTGTGATTGATATGCCTCAAATGACTTTTACTTTTGAATTGGTCTACAGACATATGTAGGTAATATAATTGCCTGAGATCCAATGTTTTACTCTCAGAAAAAAGTAGGTTTGAAGAGTAAGTCCGATTTTTCTTGAAACAAATTTTCAGATTTTTTTTTTGTAGTACGTCCAGAAATTTTAAGTGACTGCTGGCTATGCCTCCCCAACCTAAGATCCCATACGTCAATCTCGACTCGACTAGTGTTTGATAAAGAGTTTTCATTTGAGAGATATTCAATATATTTTTGAAATATAAGAACTTATAAAGGATACTCCTCAGGGTTCCTACCGTTTTCTTTGTGTGAATATTCCATCTCAAATGTTTGTCTATATATACACCTAAATATTTTACAAATTCAGAGGAATTCAATTGAATAACATTGTCGGAATTTTTTATGTCCAGGTGGTTGAAATCTGGAAGGTGGGAAGAGTAGCAGGCAAATGTGAGGAACGATGTTTTTTCGTAATTGATTGTTAATTTTTTCTGATTGAAACAATCTATTATCATGCTCATATCACTTTCAACTTCACTTTTCGGCATACCCCATGATTCATTTTCATAAAATATTGCTGTGTCATCTACGAAGCTTATAATATCGCCGGCGGTTTGTGAGGTGAGAATGCCATTCATATATATATAATGAAACATATAGGGCCTAAAACTGTTCCCCGAGGCACACCATATTGCACAGTTCTTTCTTCACTCAATACATTATCAATTTTTACGCGTTGCTTTCGGTTGGTTGAGTAGCTTTCAAAGAGTTTATTCACATTTCCTCTGAATCCAAGATCCTGCAAGTCCCTCAGAAGCTGTGAATATGTAAGAAGCTGTGAATAGCTGTGCTGAATAGCTGTGAATAGCTGTGAATATGTGAAATGTAGGTATAGCATGGAAATTATCTTAATAAAAAATAAATATGAAACAAAAATATGGAGATTTTTTCATGTTTTATATTTCGATATGTATTGGAGTTCCTAACCAACTTTAAAAATTCCTATGTTAGCTTTTAAAAGAAATGAGTGTATGGATGTCGAAAAATGAAGAAAAACTTAAATTGTAAAAATAGTTAGTCTCCATAAAATTTATTGTGTCAAAAGTTTGGCAATGAATTATTGTTACTTACATGATATTGTTCAATCTTCCATAGCATACTTTCATAAAAATGTTCCGTTACGAGGGGAATACAAAAATATTTTTTTTATAAAATCTCAATTATATCAGCAGATTGTGAATTGGAAGTATGATTGTGATACATCATTGGAAAGGTAATTCTATACTGAATCGTAATTTTCAAAAAATATACATACTTTCCATTTGAAATATAAAAATTGGATGCGCTTCCGGTCAAACCGGAAGTGTCATATTTGGTTTGATACTTGCTAAATTGTACATTCATAACATCAAATCGAAGTACCGAATTTGAAACATCGATATAAAATAACAACGAAGATACAGGAGGGTAAATTGGTTCCGGGTCACCCGGTATATTCGTTTGTCACACACCGCAGAATATTCCGAAGAGGTCGGTAAACCTTCGAGAACGGCCTCGACCTTTCTGCAGAAGGTATCTGATTGTTTACATAGGAAATTCGGAACAAGTTCTGCGAAATAAACAATGAAGAGGCGTACTGTACTTAATTTCGTAACAATATGCATTGTTGTAAATCGGACATTGATTTAGACGTAGCTTGCCACTTAGTTGACCGACTCAGGAGCTAATACAGATGTTTTGGTACTACATGGGGAATGGAACTCTATTAGTTGAGGGGGAATTTTTGAATAACTCCAATTACAACAGAAAATTTGAAGATATCAGATAAAATTGGACATGGTGAAGACGGACTGACCACCAACTATCTCGCATTTTTTATGTCGTTTAGCAAGTTCCGTACACTAACGACTATCCTTGCATTCTTCGTACATCACATGAAAACAGCCGTTTATGTCATTTAATAATTTTCAGCAATGGAAATAAAAATATCAGTGTAACAAATTTTCAATAAAAAATTAATACAATTTCTACATGTATTTAGATTTTATAGTTACATATTCATTGAAATGGAAACTTATTTATTTCCAGTTTGTAGGGATTTAATGTTAATTTGGTCATTTGGGATTGATAGAGACACTTTCTTTCGTCCCTGAAATTGAAGACTAAAGTACTTTCAGTCATGGGAGCCCTAAAATACGTTCTTACACTCGGAGTCAAGATTTAATATCATAATGATGCGCCACTGTCTTTGAAAAGAAGCCTCCATTCAATCACCATAATGATTTAAAAATATCTCCACGCGGGAGAGTTCACAGGATTAACATTTCTGAAATTCTGGCTGACTCAGCGGTGTCACATTTCTTTGTTATCTTTCCATAGGAAAATGGTTATCTCACAGAGCTAAGCTATATCCGTGACGTCATAATGTGATGTGATTCATTGGAGTCGATTCGTTTTTGACTTTAACATGAATCCTACGAAAATTGTATATAATCATTTCATTTTATTAATTATTTGAATATTTTCCGGTTGGTTACAATACTGATTGGAAAATATTTTTAACTTCAAATTGTAGCTCAGCAATTTTCTTGATTAATTTAGACACTGGTGCGAAAAAGTACTTTTTTGTATACGCTCCCCAAAATGGCATCTTTGGGAATTTAAAAAATCCGTAAAATGCTACTTCTACGGACTTAAAAGTGTCCGTAAAGTGTCGTCATGGCAAACACTTTACGAACTGAATTTTATTCATTCATAAAACATAACTGAACATTAACGTTACACGCTTCCAAAAATGAGAAAATTGCTGAAGAGTTGAAGAAATGGCATTTTGTGGAAATGTTGAACCAATAAAAAGGCTACCTATGAATAGTTTTTCAATTTTGTTGTGATCTTTTAAAGGGGTGAAACATGCAACCCCAATTCCATTTTTTACCAGAACTTTTTAACGAAATAAAATTTCTCAATTTAAAATATCTGTTGGAAAGAACGATTCATTGCAAAACTTTTTTAACTCCTGTGTTGTGTCCGTAAAAGCAATAGTTTTCTAATAAAAAAATAAAATACAACATTGTGCATGAACGGAACTTTTGTAAAAGGAATCGAAAAAATCTAGTAGGTGGCTGTCACGTTTTGTTTGCACAACTTGTGACTTCAATCGTAGTATTTTAAAATTATTCCGCTTGTTTTAACTTTTAATGTAGGCATGTACCAGTACCATGTTTTGTTTTAATAGAATATCAAATTAAAAATACAAACAAAACAAAATTATGTGTATTACAACAAAGAAAAAGTCGTCAAGATCAAACGGAACGGAATTATAAAAACTGTTCGAAATGACCACCTCCATCCATTAGACAGAAATCAAGTCTTCGACTCATAGACTGGCGCAAACGTTGCAATATTCCTGGTGAGTTTTGAATTGTCTCGCAGGCTGCAATGATGAGATTCCTTAAATCATTCACACATTCAATGGGGGTCGTATAAACCAAGGACTTCAGGTGACCCCAAAAGTCCAAGGGGTTTAAGTCTGGAGATCTAGCGGGGCAAGGTCCTGCTCTGCCTATCCAACGATTTGGATACACGTCGTCCAAGTACTGACGAGCAGTTATGCTGAAATGGAGAGGCGCACCATCGTCATAAACCTCATTCGTGTTCGAATAGCTGGTGGAACATTTTCAAGTAAAATGGGAAGCTGCTCCTGGAGAAAATGTGTATAGGTTGCACCAGTTAGCCTTAACGGTAGAAAATACGGTCCAATAATATTTTCGCCAATAATTCCGACCCACACGTTGAGTGAAAATTCATATTGATACCGACCTTCTTGAATTGCATGTGGGTTATCTTCGGCCCGTAAATGATTGTTATGGAAATTTGTTATCCCTTGCCTTGAAAAGTTGGATTCATCAGTGAATATTACGTTTTCTAAAATTTGAGAATTTGGGGTAATCATTTGAAGACTCCATTGACAAAAGTCTACTCGATGGGGAAAATCTCGGGCAAAATGCCTGGACTCGTTGAATATGGTAAGGATACGGTGACCCTTTAAAATTTTCCAGATTAGTTCATTGCTAACATTAAGTGTGTTAGCAATTTGTCTTGTGCTTAATTCCGAACGATCTTCAATCATATTGAGAACCTCTTCTTCCAGTGCCACCATTCTTATTACTGGTGGACGACCACAATTAGTTGTTCATTTTTGAAAAGTCCCTCTTTCACAGAGACGTTGGTGAAGATGTGCAAAAATTATGTGATAGGTATCTCGCGCTGAGGATACATCTCTGCATAGAGCCGTCTAGCTTCCAAATAATTTCCATTAGCACGACCACACATAAACTGAATATCAGCCATTTCAGCGTTAGTGTAATTATTCATATTGAAGATTCAAAAGACACAATTGAACTTTCAACTACTACATAGAAATCAAAGCGACTCTACAACCACCTACTAGATTTTTTCGATTTTAAAATACTACGATTGAAGTCACAAGTTGTGCAAACGAAACGTGACAGACACCAACTAGATTTTTTCGATTCCATTTACAGAAGATGCGTACATGCACAATGTTGTATTTAATTTTTTTATTAGGAAACTATCGCTTTTACGAATACAACACAGGAGTTAAAAAAGTTTTGCAATGAATCGTTCTTTGCAACACATATAAATCGAGAAATTTTGTATCGTTAAAAAGTTCTGGTGAAAAATGGAATAGGGGTTGCATGTTTCACCTTTAAAAGATCACAACAAAATTAAAAAATAATAATAGGTAGCTTTTTATTGGTAGAACATGCTACAGAATGCCATTTCTTCAACTCTTCAGCAATTAAAAAAAAACTCATTTTTGGAAGCGTGTAACTTTCCAAGAAAAGGCCTAAGAGCTTTTGTTTACATGAAAGACACCCTTTAATTTTCGACAAGAAATCACCCCCTAAAAACTTTCGCACTTATTTGATAACACCCTGTATATGAGGGGTTGTGAAGGTGAATGTTCTGAGGTAATATATTTCGGTGACTTGTAGAAGTTTTGTGGTTGATCTGAGTGTAATAGGAAATTAAAAAAAAATGCGTGTCCCAGCTCGGGATTGAACCCAGCTCCTTGCATTTTGAAAGCGAGCGTTCATTCAAATGGGCTACGAGGCCTTGTTGAATAAAAAAATGTTTGGAGTTATCTGCCCCCGCTTTCTGCCCTTATCATTTTTAATTTCCGTAGCCAGCTCTCCGTCCATACGTTCATTCTACGAGTACATTCTCTCGTTACCATAGAATCGGATAAATAAGTAGCGATTAGTAGATAAATAAGTAGCGAAACAGAATTGCGGTACCCTAAAGTTATATTCAAATTTAATCTTCAATTTGATACGAAAAATGAACAATTCAGAAGATTCATTAAGTGACATTCCATCAAAAATCTTGGAGGCTGCCGATTCTATGAGTAGACAGTTAGTTCCAGAAAAGTCTCGCTGGCGTTACGAGAAAGAATTTGCAGCATTTGAGGCGTGGTGTAAGGAGAAATAATACAACTTGATACTTTCACCACTTATCAAGAAATCGTTGCCCGTCAATCTAGTGATCGAAGAACTAAAGGTGGATTTAGTCAACTTTTTTTTAGCAATAGCAATAGGAATAAGAATAGCAATAAGCGTAAGAATAATTATGTACTGAACCTATTTTATACAACGAATTCAGATTTAGCGATAACTTTAGAATGACAGGACACGTATGAAAAGTGACAGTTCGCTCAGTTCTGTAATCTGGTAAATATAACTCATTTGGCTATTTTTAATTTGAAATGTGTTTTGTTTATATTGTTTATATTTATATAAAGCATCGACGGATTGCAAGTACGTCTCAGCAGTTTAATTGTGATTAAAAAAATTACATAGAACTATGTCGCTGTCGCAGCATTGCTCTGTGACCTATCGAAAGCATTCGATTGTGTCAACCACGAGGTATTGCTGTATGGATTCAGAGGAAACACTTTTAAATGGTTCGACTCGTATCTTTCTGATAGAAAGCAGTATGTGAGACTAACAACATCTTCAAATACTGCAGAAAATAAAAGTGGAGTACCACAAGGCTCGGTGCTGGGTCCTGTTTTGTTCCTTTTATATATAAATGATCTGACCATGTTACCAATTTCCGGAAGGTTCACGTTATTTGCTGACGACACCACCATACTATGGCACCATAAAGATAAAAGTAAATTGAACGAAATGATATCTTCCGACATGGTTACAATCCAGAATTGGTTCGACTCTAATTTACTCACTCTGAATTCAAAAAAAACAAGTGTTATTACATTCAAATGTTGTATATCAAATGTGCATTTGGGAAGCCAACTCGTGGTAAACAAGAACTCAGCAAAATTTTGGGATTACTTTTGGACAGTAATCTGAAATTTGAAGAGCATATAACTCATTTAAATAAAAAACTGGCTTCTGGTTGTTATGTTATGAGGACAGTATCAAACGAATTAGGATCTACTGCTGCCAAATCTGTTTATTATGCACTTATAGACTCCCATTTACACTATGGCATATCTTTCTGGGGGGTATGTAACAATCAACTCTTCCAGTCAGTGTTTGTGCTTCAAAAACGGGCAATTAGATACCTTTGCAAAGCCAAATGGAGAGATTCTTGTAAACCTCTTTTTAAAGATAAAAAATCCTAACTCTTGTCTCAATTTTCATATTGGAGACAGTGTCTGTAATTCATAAAAATAGATTGAAATATGAAATCAACAACATCCCCTACAATACTCGCCAGAACGAAAATAGCCTAAAGCTCCCCATACCCACTTCCAACCTAGTAAAAGATTCTCTGATATACAATGGAGTGAAAATGTATAATAAAATACCAAGTGATATGAAAGAGAGAAATCTCCAGGTTTTTAGATACAAACTGAAAACTTTACTTAGTGATAAGGCTTACTACAGCTTGATTGAATTCTATGATGATACACTTAGTTAATGTTTACAATTGTTCATATTGTTAATTTTGTTCAAACTTTTTAATGTTTTTGTGAAAGTATTTAATTAAGTCTCACCATTTGTTTTTATATTTGTTTTTATCCTGTGACGTGGTTATCAATTTTTGACAGTGACTTATGTTCATTCGCATACTGTGAATTTTTATTTATGTGTTTGTCAACAAGATTTTTTCTTATGTACAATAAACATATATTCTCTCTCTCTCTCTCTCTCTCTATGAAACATATATTCGTTTCTGTCAGTTGTCATGACATGCGCATTGTAGACAACATTTTAGCGACAGCAGTCAAATTCTGAAAGTTGGAATATTCAAGGTCGCGTTTTTAAAGTTATTGCTAAAATTAAAATAGTTGACTAAATGAAACCCTTTGATCCAACAGATTCAACTCTTAACCTTAGTGCTATTGATATTACTATTGCAAAAAAAAGTTGACTAAATCCACCTTCAATGATTAAACTTAAGGTAAAATTGAGGGAGACTTCGATAAAAGCAAATATTTTAAATTAACGGCATATCTATAAAACCGAACGAAGGTTTCAAACCCAAGAAATCGAAAGTTTTCGAAAAACAGGAATTCGATAAATTCTTATCTGATGCTCTGGACAACGACTCTTGATGAAAGTGGCTACCAGTTTTGGAATCGCTGGTGCGTGCCGTCGTGAAGAATTGATGAATATGACTATAGGCGATATTGAAGTCAAGAAAAATGTTCTTGTTATTACCATCCTGATCACAAAAATCAACATTATGGTCGTCTCCCCGAGGCCAATGTCACCAACATTAAAAGACACGGTGGATGGAAATCTACGCCTGTGGCAGGCTCATACATCGCGAATTCGCTCGAAAATAAGAAGACGATTGCTCGTCATGTTCTAAAAAAACGTTCAAACACTCCAATACCAAACTCCAGCTCCCCATCGACATCAGTTTTTAAAATCCCCTGTCGATAATTCAGCGAAAATTCAAGAAGCTTTCTTTCAAGACACATCTAACGAGAGCCGATCGGCGTTAAATTTGCAGAATGCTACCAATTGTAATTTAATTATAATATTATTCATAATTAGTTTGAATCGAAAATAAATAAAAATTATATTAGGTATCCTTTCTTTCTCATATAAATTTTATATATAATATATCTATTATACTCGTAGGAAAAACACATGCGGAAATGGCCTTTTTCTACGACCACATAGGAAAGTAACACATATCGCACTCTCTACTCCCATGGAAAGTGACCTTTATTCTCACGCGTGCGGAAAGTACTTTCCGCACGGCTGTCAATAAGCCATCAAACCCGTGAATCCTGTAAGATTTACAGATGTAATTATTAATTGCTCTTCCTTATTGATATTATTTACATAAAAACTGGACTAAAAACTAATTATTTGTAGAAAATAAAAAAAAGAAGAAAAAAAATGTTAACGCCGAGAATCGAACCCACAACCTTGCGGTCATTTACCTTATACTCTTCCATCTGAGCTAATTCAGATTTGAATTAACGTTATCAGAGATATGTATATCTCGTAAGTCGATTTACATTAATAGAATTATGATATTTCTTGTATTTTCATTTTATTAAAACAAAAATATTGAAACGAATCTTTTGCAAACACCGTTACAATTTTCAAATTGTAACAATAACCAATTTACTTTTAATTTTTATGGTTCCAAATAATTCAATTTATTCCCCAGTTGTATCTAATAAGTACTTACTTATTGTAATTTTTTCAAATAAACGTTAATTATCGTTATTTCTTTATTTCACTACAAAAGTAATTCTAAATTCATGTGCACTTTTTATAGAAACAATATTCAAACATAGACTGTCACATATAAAACGTAAGAATAGTCAGGAAACTCAATATACACGATCTAATATTTACATATTGTTTAATAAAAACTTTTTAACAAAAAATTAAACCGACGAAAAAATCAACTGAAAAGCAAAAAATAAAATAAACCTTCTTAGTCTAAATCGAAGATCTATGAAAGAAGGCATCAAAACGCAGCCGTGCATCTTGCTGCCATCATTTTACGCTTCACCTAATTCAATTGCTAGTTTGTTTGGCGCCGACTCAAAATCAGTTACTTACATTAGTTTAGGAGCTCAATTATCATTTAGACTAAGAAGGTTTATTTTATTTTTTGCTTTTAAGTTGATTTTTTAGTCGGTTTAATTTTTTGTTAAAAAGTTTTTATTTTGTACTTTTCAGTTCCGTATTTCGTCGGTTTAATTTTTTGTTAAAAAGTTTTTATTTTTCAATTTTTTGTGGCTAAAATCTACCAATTACTACCTACTTGTTTTTTGATTACTTCCAAAATACTTACTTACCCACCTTACTTCAACTATTACCAGTTAAATAATATGATTATCTACTTTTATTATTTGTTGTAATATAAATTATTTTCGTTGTTCTGGTTAGTTTATTTCATTACTTTGTATATCATTCCATCCTCTCATAAAATATACTGATTTTGACGGAACAAGAATAATGTCAGTAGCGATCTGTCATTGTCAGCTACGTATGTGTGTGCCAATGTTCACTAGTGAAAAATCAATTATCCCCTATTTTTCTACCCGTAAGGGTGGCTAATTCCTTTCAAAATCCAAATATAAGGTATACCCTATCTATTAAAAAAAGAATCATCCAAATCGAAGAACCCAGTACAAAGTTATGCCTTATAGAATCGGTTAACGGACCTGAATTCAGAGGGTGAGTGATCAATATCCTTCATTTCGCTACCCTTAGGGGTGGATTTCATCTTTTAAATTCAAATGGGACCAAATTCGAAGTACACCCTATCCACTCAAAAAAGAAATATCGGAATCGGACGCCTCAGTAAAAAGTTATGCGTGATCATACATAAAAAAATATGATGGAAAAACATGAAATATACGGGTCGAATAGAGAACCTCCTCCTTTTTGGTTTCGTCGGTTAATAAAATAGGTGGTCGTAGGAAAAATAACGTACATTACTCGCGCGAAAGTGATTTTTCACACTCGTGTGATTGCCGCACTCGGCTTACTCCTCGTGCCACAATATTTCCCACTCGTGTGAAAAATGTCACTTTCCGCACTAACAATTAACGGCTTCGTCACGTGCGGAAAAGTACCACTTTCCGCACTTGATAGGTAAATAACTATTTTTATAGGTTTAGCGTTAATGCAAGGGTTGCAAGTACTAGTGATTTCTTTGGCCGATTTCCATTGGGATGATGCATTGGTTCTATTTCTCAGTAGATCTTTCGCGTATATATAGTATATTGTTTTACGAGTGACGAAAGTAACATTTTTTGAAGCGAGAGAACAGTTTACCAGCCGAGGCTGTGAAACACTATACTTTTTCTACAACCCTGTTTATATCATAATAATATGCTAAAAAAGAACGATGAACAAATATTTTATTTTAAATTAAAAATAACAGAATTTCTTAAAACATTACTTATGATTTAAATATTGGTTAATTGTTACATTCGAGCAATTATTCAAAATTATAGGAGTATTACAATCAAGATTTTTATGTATTGAGGTAGACGATGCCACATCTGTTATGTTAACTGATATCATTCCAGATGAAGATGCGCCGTAATCGGATAGCGTTGTATTTTGTATGGATTGTAAAATTTTGGTTTGTATTTGATTTTTGCTGCTAACTGATTGATCAACATATCCCTCCGCAACTTACTAGATTTCCAGCCTCCATGCTTTTTTAATTGAAGTAAATCACCTCCTGCATTCACTAATAGCGTTGCGGAAGTCCTACGCAAACAATAATGCCCAGTATATGTTTGGGGATCAGGCAAGTTCAAATATTGAGCTATTTGCATAGGAAATTTACTGAATTTATTTATTCCTACAACCTGTCTAGTACACTTTCCGTTCTGGTAGTTAAATAAAGAATCTTGAATTTATTTTGCCCATATCTAGTAGACGGAGGTTCATATATATTTTAGAAATCTCGTAGAAGAACCCAGAAATGTGGAAGGAACGCGGTACCTACTTTTGTTTTTGGAACGTAGTTCCTTATCGCGCGTTGCGAACATGGGGTAGACGGAATAAATTAAGACCAAAAGTTGTAACGAGACTTTCGCTATGGTTGTAAGCCTTGCGGCGTGCGCGTGTTTCTCTGTCTGTCTCTCTCTCTCTCTCTCTCATAGAAAGCAAGCCAGTTATTTTCGTTTCGTCTTTCTATTTCACATTGAACAGTGTGGTGTCGTGACGATTCTTTTTGTTGAATGTATACAGGTTTTTTGTACATAATAAATAATAAAAAATAATAACAATAATGAATCCTGACAGTGTTTCTGCACAAGTTCCGGATATTGCTGATGGAGTTGTAAGTAGAGATTTTATACAGACAATAATAAATGCTTATGTATTTTAGCAAGTACGCATTATAACCTCTCTTTACTATTGTGCTAACCAAGTCATACGCGTTATAATCTCTCCATTATTGTGTGTTTAGCAAGTGTACGCGTCATAACTTTAATAAATTTGAAAGCAAATTATATTTTAATATTACAATATCAATGCGTATGTATTTAGCAAGCCGTGTGTGTTCTAACCTATACGCTGTTGTGTTTACGTCGGAAGAGTATATATATATATATATATATAATATATATCCCGCGCATCTATGACGTGTACGAAAGAATAGACAGACAGAGTGCATATACATATATATATATATATATATATATATATAAAATATATAATTATAACTTAAAAAAAAAAATTATTACAATTCCTTCACTGATTAATCGAAAGGAACTTCGTTCCATCCGGGTGTCCCTTGACACCTCTCAAGTTTTTGTATTACGTATTGTAACTAAGAGTATACTGCTGGTATCTTTTACATCATTTACTGTCAAATCTTTCAATTTATGGCAACGACAAGCCCCCGAAATTCCAAAAACTAAGGCTACCTACAAACGTTAATATTAGTACCATTAAGAATTTGTCGCAATAATAAAGTAATTAACATACCTTAGTAATTGAGTATTTGGAGTTGGGTGCATTCTTTAAGAAAGTGTGTATCTCATAGGAAGAAACATTTTTAGACTTTTGTCTTTTAAAACCATCAGATTTTCGTTTAAAAAAATAACGTAACTTGGGATATTTACTGATATCGATATTATTTTTAATCGATAAAGTGGTTCTCAACATCGAATACATAGACCATAGCGTCGATTATTTACATTTTTTTGACAACCATCCAAAATACGCAAGCAGCACAGTTTCCGAAAATGAATTTACGTGATTTTCAACTCTCCAATCCATGAATTTTGCATATATTTCTTCTTATCTCTTTTTAGCTTTTACTGGTATAAATCCAAAGAGATTTCCTCAGCTTAATTTGCTATTTCTGGTGGTGTATTTGGAAAATCTAAATCACTTTCAGAAATCATGATAACTTAAAAAAATAACAATGCAACCAGGCAACTAGATATAAATTGTTTTTAAATCTCACGGTATTTTTACGATTTTATTTTGCTTTTTAATTAAACAAAACTAAAAAAAAATTGCATTCTAATTATTGAAATGATTCCTGTCTTTGTTTATTAATAAACAAAACATTTTATACGAGGGCGGGAAATGATTGAAAATATAAATGTAACTTTCGTCACTAGAAACAAAAGTTAACGTTATGAGAATTTCTCTCACTTGCGACGGAAATCACGTTTTCGCTGAAGGTATTATTACAAAATGACGTCTTTTCGTAAAGGGTTGTAGAAAAATATTTTTTTGCATGCTCCATAATTTTCCAAAATTTGTTTTTATATTGAGTATATTAGATTATGTTTTCGGGGGTCAGTAAGCTTCATTACTATCCGAAATTCCATATTTTTACGTCAAACAGACTGACGAACACACGAGTAATATTTTTCCCTGGCATAAGTTTTGATCCAATATACAATTTTAGTTTCGCTTTACGACCCAATTCATTTAATTCGATGTATTCCATAATCGATACAATTTGTTGATGTTTTATGTGGTGAAACTCCACTTACTACAACCTTTTATCAAACAGTAGTTCGTATAATCTTTGCTTTTATCTCACTTTTCAAGTATTCACTTATGTTTTATCAGAAACCAACGTCCTGTGGTTCAAGATTCACTTATGTTTTATCAGAAACCAACGTCCTGTGGTCGGGAACATTGCACGGACATGGATCCACATTGATATATATTTTTTTACATAATATTACCTCGATTTCCTTAAACTTGCCCACAATGATATACCCACCGCAAAGGTTCGTTGCTACGTTATTTTATTGTCTCCATCTGGTGTCGTTTATTTTTAACTTTTAACGTTGTTATAGCCCGAAGATCTGAAGAAAATAGATTTGGTGTAGAATTAGAATTTAAGTAGTTATATCTGTAGTGAAGTATAAAATTGTAAACACAAAATTGCTTGTGGCTAGAAAAATACCAGGACGGGAAACAAAACGACAAAAGATTAATACATTCTTGTATGAATAAATTAGCCAGTCACAGATTCATAATTTCGAAGAATGTCAGAGATGAAAGTAAATAAAAGGGATTTCTTGTTTAAAGAACTGATGATCAGACACAAATGTTTCAATAGAAGAAGTAATAGTCAAAGAATGCAATTGGAAGATTCACAAAAAAAAAATATTTCGAAGCTGATACATTTTCTAATAAAGAAATGACAGACATTTTGTAAAAATAGGTATACTTTTCGTAGTCTCGATTACTGTAATAAAAAAATACGATGGCGCGGCCAGTCGAAAGGTAGATTTCAGAATTCAATTATTGATTCTAAAAAAGCCATCAATCAAGCTGACGAATCATGTGTCAGAAAAAATAGGACATTTATTCACTGGAAAATATAAACAGCATTTCTACTTTTCTATAAACCTCGAACTCCACAATAAAAAATCAGTTGTGTGACATCCCAGAACTTAATAGGCACGGGCCTCGGATAGAATGGGTTTATTTTGAAATAAAACATAGTCCAAGAAGACAAAGACAAAGAGGGGACTGAGAAAACCTGACCAAGCGAGTAACAGAATGAAATGTTTTTAAAATGTTAGTACTCACATCAAACATAAGAAAAATCATTGACTGCCTGGGCAAAAGTGATACGTTTTTTAGGGCCTTTTTTCGAAAAAAGCAACCATACCAAAGTAGCAACAGATTGGTAATAGTTTCAAGACAAATTAACTTCCGAGTGGTCCATTGGTCTAAGGTGCTGGTTCACGAAAGGGAGCGTGGTTGGCGTGGGTTCAAACCCAGGGGAACTTTTTTTTTAATTTTTCTTTCGAAATTGAAAAAAGGATTTGTTAGGGCGAATATTCGTCCCAAAACAAATCATTTATCATGTCTGGTGCTGGCAGTTGCAGAAAACCTGGCCGATCAGGTAACAGAATGAAATGTTTTTAGAATCATTTATTTAATTTCACATAATATGTATGTGTTCAGTTCAAATCTTGTAATTGAATTTTAACCTACTTCTAGTTTTCCGAGTAACGTGAGATTCTTCAGGTGTTCTTAATTCCGGCTCCAATATGGCGGACGAGTTTTGTGATTATAGTTCGATTCTATTCAAAATTATTATTATGTGAAGATTTTTGGAATCGGACATCATGATTTCTTTGCCAGAATTCATGAATTCAAGATGGCGGCACACCCCGTATATTATTCCATTTTCGAAATCTGCTCATAATTCTCAACAGTTTTCTCCAATACACTTTACTCCTAAATTCAATTGTTTTCGAAATATTAACGTTTGAAAAGTGATATTCTGGTTTAAAATTCAGTATGGATTTTGGTCACTTCCGGTAAAACATTTTGCTAACTAAACGTTGTTATTAATTTGAAGTTAAATCTCTTAATGAATTCGGCTAATAAGAGGCGTAAAGAGAGTTTATTGAAGATAAACAGTACCGCTTACCGGAAAATCTCGAAGCCTACGAATGTGTTCTGTAAATTCACAATCCAAAACAAATTAGTTGGCTAAAAAATTATAATTTATTTTTGAATAACACTTTTATTTAACCCCAACAATTATTTCATCACGTGTTCAATGTGGCCCCCTCCTAAATCTTGACAATAAAGTGCCCTATCATAAATAGCTTCTCTCACGTTGATGAAAGTCTGTTCATCTATTTCTTCACATGTATCTATTATTCTGCGTTCCAACTCTTCTATTGTTTGGCATTCAGTGATGTAGATTTTTGACTTCAGATACCCCCAAAGGAAAAAATCAAGAGGTGTAAGATCCAGAGATCTTGGTGGCCATTATATACTTCCCCTGCGACCTATCCATCGCCCAGGAAAGTTTGTATCGAGGAACTCTCTAGCCATGCGATCGAAATGGAGAGGTGCCCCATCCTGCTGAAATATGATTTCACGAGTTTCAAACTCTTCCTGATTGTTTAATACAATTTGTCTTATTCGAGGCTCGATTTCAGTTTCTAAAAGATTTCTGTAAAGAACTCCTGTAAGATTGCCTCTGATGAAAATCGATCCAACAACGCGATTGCCCAAAATCCCCGCCCAAACATTCACCTTTTTAGGAAACTGGGTATGCCCCTCTCTAAAAATATGCGGATTAGTATCGCTCCAGTATCGTACATTCTGTTTGTTGACTTTTCCATTAAGAAAAAACGTGCATTCGTCTGCGAAACATACACGTTATAGGAAGCCCCGTTCTTCTTCAATTGTTCTTATTAACCACTCACAAAATTCAACCCTCCGGTCTGGATCATCCTCCGTGAGAGCATGCAGGCTTTTCATTTTATAGGGATGAAACTTTTCTTTTTTAGGACTCTTTAGACACTTTTGAACTTACTCCACAGGATTCAGCAACTGCAGACGTCGACTGAGTCGGATTGATTACCATTTCAGCAACAATTTCTACCTTTTTTTCTTCTGAAAGAGGCGGTCTTCCTGATCTTGGAGCATCTTTCAGCGTACCAGTTGCTTGGAGCTTATTTAAAAGTTTGCGCAAATATGACCTCGAAATAGGATTCTCGGGAAATCTATCATTAAACATACGGACTGCTAGATGATAATTTCTTCCAGCTTCTCCAAATATCAAAACTGCTTCAAATTTATCGTCTAAACTACAGCCATGACACATTTAAAAGGATTTAGGCGCTCAACGGACTATTTGACATTAGCAGTTTTCATAAAAAGATTTACGCGCAACGATTTTTTCCAATGCAAACTTGATTGAAAGCAACATTACTGTTTTTGGATGGGTTTGAAATGACCAAAATGTCACTTTTCAAACGTTAATATTTCGAAAACAATTGAATTTAGGAGTAAAGTGTATCAAAGTGTATTCTGTTTGTTGACTTTTCCATTATGAAAAAACGTGCATTCGTTTGCGAAACATACACGTTTTAGGAAGCCCCGTTCTTCTTCAATTGTTCTTGTTAACCACTCACAAAATTCAACCCTCCGGTCTGGATCATCCTCCGTGAGAGCATGCAGGCTTTTCATTTTATAGGGATGAAACTTTTCTTTTTTTAGGACTCTTTGGACACTTTTTGAACTTACTCCACAGGATTCAGCAACTGCAGACGTCGACTGAGTCGGATTGATTACCATTTCAGCAACAATTTCTTCCTTTTTTTCTTCTGAAAGAGGCGGTCTTCCTGATCTTGGAGCATCTTTCAGCGTACCAGTTGCTTGGAGCTTATTTAAAAGTTTGCGCAAATATGACCTCGAAATAGGATTCTCGGGAAATCTATTGTAACGAACCTAGGCCGGACCTGTCACCTCACGCGTTGCCATCGACAACGATGATGTCATCCCCGGAGATATTCGAGAACAATCCAGTCGCGCTGCCGCGGAAAACAACGGTCAATATTGGAAATAACTGGAACATGCTGTTCGCCAACCGCCAGAATTGGAAACATCGAGAATTCTGTAACGGAGATAAATAGGCAGCCCTCAAGAGGCAGTCTCAGTCTCAGCAGCCGATAACGTCGAGCGATACAGTGGCGTAGTTAGTAATATGAATTAGTTGTAAATTTAAGTGTGAAATAAATTAGTAAAACCAAGCTAAGTTTATTTACGTTACACTATCATTAAACATACGGACTGCTAGATGATCATTTCTTCCAGCTTCTCCAAATATCAAAACTGCTTCAAATTTATCGTCTAAACTACTAGCCATGATCACACTTTTCATAAAAGGATTTAGGCGCTCAACGGACTATTTGACAGTCAGCAGTTCAGTTTGACAGTAAACAAGATGTTACCGCGACAAAGATTTTTTCCAATGCAAACTTGATTGAAAGCAACATTACTGTTTTTGGATGGGTTTGAAATGACCAAAATGTCACTTTTCAAACGTTAATATTTCGAAAACAATTGAATTTAGGAGTAAAGTGTATCAAAGTGTATTCTGTTTGTTGACTTTTCCATTATGAAAAAACGTGCATTCGTTTGCGAAACATACACGTTTTAGGAAGCCCCGTTCTTCTTCAATTGTTCTTGTTAACCACTCACAAAATTCAACCCTCCGGTCAGGATCATCCTCCGTGAGAGCATGCAGGCTTTTCATTTTATAGGGATGAAACTTTTCTTTTTTTAGAACTCTTTGGACACTTTTTGAACTTACTCCACAGGATTCAGCAACTGCAGACGTCGACCGAGTCGGATTGATTACCATTTCAGCAACAATTTCTAACTTTTTTTCTTCTGAAAGAGGCGGTCTTCCTGATCTTGGAGCATCTTTCAGCGTACCAGTTGCTTGGAGCTTATTTAAAAGTTTGCGCAAATATGACCTCGAAATAGGATTCTCGGGAAATCTATCATTAAACATACGGACTGCTAGATGATAATTTCTTCCAGCTTCTCCAAATATCAAAACTGCTTCAAATTTATCGTCTAAACTACTAGCCATGATCACACTTTTCATAAAAGGACTTAGGCGCTCAACGGACTATTTGACAGTTAGCAGTTCAGTTTGACAGTAAACAAGATGTTACCGCGACAACGATTTTTTCCAATGCAGACTTGATTGAAAGCAACATTACTGTTTTTGGATGGGTTTGAAATGACCAAAATGTCACTTTTCAAACGTTAATATTTCGAAAACAATTGAATTCAGGAGTAAAGTGTATTAGAGAAAACTGTTGAGAATTATGAGCAGATTTCGAAAATGGAATAATATACGGGGTGGGCTATTTAAAAAATGTATTGAAGATGGCGCTCAGCCACCATCTTAAAACTTTCAGCTGTGATTTTTTCATGAAAAAGTATGTTTTTATCTCCTATTTAAGACCTCCAAATTTCGTTGCGATATACCAGGTGGTTCAAAAATTAGTAGGGGTGGAACGGACTTCAGACTGTATATTTGTAAATGATAACTGATAGCACGTGATCGGGAAGTATGGAATCGGAACATGTTTACAGTCGACCCAATCAGGCCCGACGTCGGCCCCGATATCGGATCCAATAAATCATAACGTCTGTAGGGGCCTTTACTTGTGTTTCAATCCTAATATCACTTAGAAAAATAATATCTAATATTTAACTTTAAAATCCAGAAATGTCAAAATAATAATGTTCTGTTTGTCGGAAGGAAAACTCAAATAGAATCTGATTAACACGAACGAATAAACTTCAAATAATAATAATACTTTTAGTCCTTGAAATGCTCATTCAACAATGATATAGGAAACGTCAAGTAAAAGAAAGAAAAAAACATGTAGATGTACAATATGGAGTTAAAAAAACTAACATAGACAGTAATTACCATACATTGAACACAGTTATTTCGAAGTATACTCAAAATATTCATTGATAGATTAAAAGCATCCCTCTAAAAGGTACTCTTTAACCTTGAATATTCTCGAACCTGATAGAGAGGGTGATTTTCGGAACAATCTCGTACGATGTTATTGCAGCTTAATTAGATTTTCGTTTCTTGTTAGGTAATTGTGACACATTGAATTAGTTTCGAACTCAGACTTCCGTTATTTTACAATTATAAATGTATATAGATGGTAATGTTGAAATTTTCTTTTCCCTAAAAATGGGTATACAGGAATCTATGTGACGAAGGCCATACAACACACGTATTATACTTTTTTGAGAGACGAAAGCTCTATTAATGTTCATTCCTTCTTCCCACAAAAGCACATTTTGAGAAAGTACTGAATAAACCATCGCATAGTAAATGTTTAGCAAATGTTCTTCATTCAAACCTTTTTGAGTTGTATCAAGGCATAGAAACTGGTGTTGATTTTCTTGCAAATTCTCATGAATGGTAATTTACAGCGATTTTTGATTTTTTCAATTGTGTGTACAACTTAGAGAAAAAATAAAAAAGAATGAAGTTGAAACCTACCTAAAAGTTATGGAGTGTAACGAAACATTTGAAATATCTCGCGACGATAATAAATTATCTTCAATTTTTCAGGTAAACCTTGCCGTAAATATAATATAAGAAACTCACCGTTGGCGTTCTCGTGAATTGTAGGTGACACCATTTCCTTTTCTTTCCTCGGTTCCTTGCCATTGTTTCCTGGAACAAAACAGGAAACTACAACTGGTGTAACCCAACAGTATCTAGGTTGTCAATATAAAATACATTTCATTAATGCACGATGGTATCACGAGCTAAAAACGGGGATGGCTCAATTAATTGTACTAGAGGGGAAAATATAAGAAAAAGCTTTATTGACGCTTCCTTTATTGAAGGTCATTGTACCCAATGACGATCATTATAATAAAAGTTCAAGGAATCCAATTTGTCTATACAAATTTTTTTTGCGGAGGCAGTAAATTATTTCTGTTTTTTTTTCAGAAAAATATTTTAATAATTATCACTTATAATATTACAAGTAATCGAATGATTTCTGGAAATTTTTTCGAAGTAATGAGAGACTTTCCTTGAAATCATAGAGAGCCCAAAATAAAAAGAATGATTCACAACTCTAAAAAAAATGGCCTGTTTTAGTCCTTGAAACGTTAGGGAAAACACGACGATAAAGCAAAGCCGTATCCAAATAGGACAGTTAAGAAGCTGATAATAATGTATTTATATATTAGTTATTGAAAGAAATTACTTTATTTTATCCACTGGGATTAAACAATTGCTGTATTTTTCTTTATTAGGAAATTTTATCATTTCAAAAGTCTAAGGAAAATTGTTCTAAGCGTATCAAAACAATTTTCATCGAGATATATTTTCTGTAGAGTATTCGATTTTATTATCGTTTTTCGTTGGTTTATCTATGGACAAATATAATTTCAATCGATCTTAATAATAATAACTTTATTGCCCCAAGAAACATTACATGTTTATTGTTAGGGACTAAACTAGTTATAAGATCAAAAAAATACATATATACATCATGGTTAAATTAATTAAAAAGGAACCAAAAATTTTAATTTTTTGTGAAATAAAAAATAAAAAAAAAAAACATAAATTTTTATCCAGTTAAGTGAAGTGTTTAATTTTTTTTATGTTGTTAGGAATTGAATTATAAATTATTATTCCATTATGGTAAATACATTTCTTTCCAATTTCGGATTTAACATTACTAATGGATAAAAAATTTGTTTGCCTAGTGGCATAATTATGAATTTTGCCCATTTCAGTGAAACTTATATTAGATGTTTTTTTTATTTTATTTTTGACAAAATGAATGAAACAACATATTTTGAGTTTGTAAAGAGAATTTAAATATATATATATATATATACATTTTATTGATTTATTTTGTAATGATTTTAATGGTTTTAAAATGGAATTATTTGCAGTTCCCCATATAGAAATGAGATACTGCAAGTGTGAATAAATTAAACTAAAATAGATGTTTTTTTAAAAATTTTAGTGGTATATAATTTCTTATTCTATAAAGAATGCCTATAAGAGGTGATATTTTCTTCCGAATTTTTTCAATATGCTTATTCTATGATAATTTTTCATCGATATAAAGTCCTAAAAATGTTGTTGATTTAGTGTAATTTATGATATTTTTTTCGAAATGAAACGAACTGGTGGGAGTGCCAATTGTTCTTTTAGAAACATTCATGTAGGAAGATTTATTGAAATTAATGGTCAATTTATGTTGCTGTAGCCAAATGAAATTTTTTTTATATCATTATTCATGTAGTTTCGTATTTTTTTATAATCGTCTGAAAAGTACATTATTGTAG
The DNA here is from genome assembly GCA_018342105.1 of Gonioctena quinquepunctata. Lineage (NCBI taxonomy): Eukaryota > Metazoa > Arthropoda > Insecta > Coleoptera > Chrysomelidae > Gonioctena > Gonioctena quinquepunctata. Next base: position 74,537 of record JAFIRS010000484.1, on the reverse strand, counting down.
TGTCATCAGCAAATAATTTCATTCTTCCTTCTAATTTTAATTTTGAAAGATTGTTTATATATATTAAGAATAGTACAGGACCAAGAATGGAACCTTGTGGTACTCCACACATTATATTTTTTAAAGAACTCTGATGATTTCCCATTTGAACATACTGTTTTCTATTATACAAATAATTTTTGAACCAATTGAGAAGGTTTCCTCCGATTCCAATGTTAAATAATTTTTTTAGTAGAATTTCATGATCAACAGTATCAAAGGCTTTACACAAGTCCAAGGATAACACACTACATTTTTTATTATTATCAATTTGAATTTGAATTTCGGTAATAACATCCATCGTTGCCACCTCTGTGTCCCTGGATTTGCGAAAACCATATTGACTTTCGTATAGTAGATTATTATTTTCAAGATATTCAAAAAGTCTTACATGCATCCGTCTTTCTAAAATTTTCGAAAAAATTGGAAGAATAGAAATTGGCCTATAATTTTTGGAATCATTTATTTTACCACTTTTGTAAATTGGTGACACCTTCGCAATTTTCATATCATTTGGTACTATACCTTTTTCAAATGATTTTGAGATGACAAAGAATAAAATTGGTGATATTTCGAATTTGACTGCTTTAACAATTCTTACACTAATTTTATCATAACCACAAGCTTTTTTTGGATCTAAATTTTCAATGACTTCTTTGATTTCAGATATACTGATAGGTTTTAGGAACATAGATGAAATACTTGATATATCATTAACAGGTTTAAACGTTTTGGGAATAGCAGATGATAATTCATTTCCGATATTTACAAAGTGAATATTGAATGCCTCACAGATTTTGATTGGATCGTCAATTTTTAAATTGTTTGATTCCATATTTTTAACATATTTATGATTATTGTGATTTGATGTATTATGCAACAAGGAATTTATACCATTCCATACTACCTTGGGAGTGGAATTGGTGAATTGCTCTCGATAATATTTGAAGTTCTTTTCTCTAGAGATTTTTTTAATAAGTTTATTGAGATGAGAATATTTTTCTAAAAAGTTATCTGAAAGGGGGTCTTTTTTTTCTTGTAGAAGTATTTGTCACGTTCTTTTATCAATTTTGCTATGTGATCATCAAACCATGGCTTAGATTCTTTTTTACATTTATATTTTTTTATGAATGAACAGGAGTCAAAAACTTCTAATAATTTTATATATGCTTCATTTGGATTATTATAAAATTGAATTGTATGATTTAAATTTATTAATTCCTTTTTTATATAATCAGTTTTATTTTTGTTTGTTGTAGGTTGTGTATTTATACATGTGATATACATTTTGTGGTCGCTGATTGAAGTATTGGTGATAAAGACATTTATATGTCTTTTTGAATTCATTAGAAAATGATCAATTAGAGTTGAACTATTATTTATTTCTCTTGTTGGAATTATCTTATTGACAAATATTAAACGATTGGAATTATAGATATCAATCAATTGTCTGGTTTCCTTTTTATCAGATAGAATATTGATATTCATATCGCCAAAAAAAATTTCTCAGAGTTGTGATGGTTAAGATTTCCAAGGGTTTCATCCATGAATTCAAAAAATATTTGTTCACTCAAATTAGTAGGAAGATATAAGCCACATAATAACAAATTTAAACATTTGATTTTCACCACAATAAACGATAGTACATCTCCTTTTTTTTCTTCAATTCCAAATTCAATATTTTCCTTGATGAAAATACCTACACCGCCACCACGTTTTTCTCTGCTAGAATATATGGAAGAAACACCTTCAAAGTTGTAATATTTTTCTTCATCTTTTCTTAACCAAGTTTCCGTTATTATAATTATATTCAATTTCAGTTCATTGATCATCACTTCTAAATCATCCATTTTGTTTTTGGTTGACCTTGAATTTAGGTATGATATTTTGAAATGTTTTTGTTCAATATAATTGAAGTCAGAAATCGATGGTAGTTCATGAAGTTTGATGTTATCCAATGTAAAAGAGTAGTCTGGAACATTCACGTTACTTTGTAAGGCCATAGTTTATTCGACTTTGAAATATTTTTTTTGTAATATTCAAAGGTAGGACACAATTGGTTATCTGCCGAATGTCTGGTGTCATAATTCGTCTTATATTTTGAATTGGACAATATACAATTTCCGCACTGGTGGTTGCTAGTGTTCGTTTGTGGACAACTTTCCAATTTGTGACTGCCAGCACAGTAGGGGCACAAGGAAATATTTCGGCATTTATGGGCACTGTGGTTGAACTGGAAACAATTAAAGCATTGTGTTACTTTGTTTCCATCAAATACCTTACAAATTTGCCAATCAAAAAACAACTTTTGATCAGAGTTATGGATAATTTTATGAAATAGGTTTCCATTGACTTCAGCGTAAATTGTATAGCTCTTTTTTGATTCTACGAACTTCATATGGTTTATCTTCAGATGATATTTTTCATTGATATCATTTTGTTCTCTAATTATTTTTTCCAATTCTTCTTTATCCGTTTCTTTCTCCAATCGAAGTCCAGTAATGATAATTTTGGGATTTGTCAATTTCTGCGTAATAATATTATATTGGTTGTTCATTTTCGTTTCTATTTCTTCTTTTAATTTCACGGTGTCACTATTATTTTTACACCTCACTTCTATACCCCCATTTTTCACAATCTTTACAGAGTCAATGGAGATATTCAGTTTTCCTATATTAATATTATTTTTCAAATCATTTTGGGTTTTGATAGTAGGTTGAATTGTTTTTGGACGGATTGTGAATGTTTCAATATTTTATTGTGGTAATATTTTCAAGTTATTCTTGGTGATCTCTGCATATGACATAACATCATTTTGAATTACTTTTTCAGTGTTTTTCTTTTTCATTTCTCTTAACTCCTCTTCTATTTTCTGTAGACTATCCATAATGGTATCCTTTTCAACTATGTTTGATACAATAAGATTGTAATTTTGTTGAATTCTTTCATTTTCTTGCGATAAAAATTTAATATTTTTGCCTTTTTCATTAAGAAGTAACTCTTTTTCCTCATTAATTTTCCATGAATGTATGTTCTCGTTCTTGAGTTTAGTGATGATTTCCATTAATTCTTCTAACTTATCTGGGTTTCCTCATATTAATTGATTTGAATGTAGTCTGAAGACTGATCCTCCTCATCAGCATTAGCATTAGAAAGTCTTTTTCCTTTCCGTCTAGGCATTTTTAAATCATTGATAATTTCAAATTAGATTAATTTACCTGGGCTAACATTTTTCAAAATTTCGTTTTTGTGAATATGTCAGGTTCACTAATACACAGCACAATCTCTTCTGAAATGGTGAAAGCACTGCAGCATCCGAATCAACAATCACCACTTGAGATGTTTAACTTTTCCGTATAGTGAGTTTCAATATTTAAATTACTGTTTTCCTATATGAAATTTACACAATTGCTGAATCTATTGACATGTCACTTTCTATGTATATATATGCTTCACTTCAGAACTCTTCGAGTACACTTGAACAAGATTCCTTATGAACCAGAAATAAATACTGCATTTTTGTTGTAGGTTTCGAAGATAAGGTAAAGTTCTATATACAATACGGGAACTTTCTCAGAAGAGTGGTCCGATTTCGAAATCATAAAGTAGGAAATGCACATAGCCCGAAAAAAAAACATCTAGGGAAATAGTTTTATTTTTTACAAGATATTCTCATCTGCCCTCAATCAAATCTTTCGTTAGATAATTTTATTACCAATTGAAAAATTTACCATTTTTATATTTGAATTCAACCCTAAATAAGTCTCGAAAATAATAACTTTTCAAATACAGGTATTCTGATATACACATATCAGACAGTAATTTTAATTTAAATTCTGATATCACACTAATTTTGACTACTTTTGAACGGTCGTATCCTGCTGCGGGGAAATAAAAAATATTTTTTCTTATTTAAATAAAATTATAGTTTGAAAAAACACGCATATATGGCAATAAGAACTGAACAGTTGAAAATAATAAGAATAAAGTAATTGACCAAAAAATTTTCTTTTATGTAAAAAAAAACGTGGGGTGCTCTTTACTCACTCTTCATAATTATATGAAGATAACTGATATCAAACACCTCAAGCTTTTTTACACAAAAGAAAATTTTTTGGTCAATGACTATTTTGATTATTTTCAACTTTTTAATCCTTATTGCCATATATGCGTGTTTTTATAATTTTTTCAAACTATAATTTTATTTTTAGTCCATAGGTATTGCTACAGAAGACTAAAAAAGACTACGGGAGAAAAACTCTTCGATTTATTCATCCACATGAGATGGAAGTTATTAATAACCAAATTTTGGCGGATGTGCTGAGAACCAGTGCATTCGCCATATCTTTGAATTGAAAATTATGCTGAGAACGGCCTCAGTGCATTCACCATATTTTACTAGTAGCCACTGAAGAGTTCCACTATTCACCTCCTGGCTCCACCATCAGATCAGCTCCAAGATACCAAATTAAAGTATTGTCATCCAAACTACATACAGTGCGGCTTTTAATAGTCCCTGTTAACTTTTGAACGGTTCGACGTAGAACAATGAAAATAAAATAATTAATAAAAAAACCGTTTAAAAAACAATACCCTAAAAAGTACAAAATAATTTTGTGACGTAGTTTATTCCGTGAGTTCTAGATTCAAGAGCTCGTCGCGCAAAGTTTTCATTTCGAATACAGTTGCGACAAGCTTTTGAATCTATAACTCACGGAATAACCTACGTCACACATCCAAAGCAATTATTTTGTACTTTTTAGGGTATTTGAATGAAAGCTTGTTTTTAAAAAGGTTTTTTTATGGATTATTTTATTTTGTGCTTTTTAGTAAGTACCCCTAACACCCACATACCAATTTTGAATCGAATCGGACCATAATTACAAAATTTGTTCGCCATCTTGGAGCCGCCATCTTTTAATTTTGTGCTTTTTAGTAAGTACCCCTAACACCCCCACATACCAATTTTGAATCGAATCGGACCATAATCACAAAAATCGTTCGGCCATCTTGAAGCCGCCATCTTGAATTTGTAGGAAATTTCTTCGACCCCGAAAACCCCCACATACCAATTTTGAATCGAATCGGACCATAAACACGAATCTCGTCCGCCATCTTGGAGCCGCCATTTTGTTTTTTTCTCTAACAAATGCATAATGCATTGTCACGGGAACTATGAACACCTGCCAAATTTCACGTTAATCGAACAACTAAAAGTGGGTCAAATTTAACTTTCAAGATTGCCCGATAGATAACGCGGGGGGGGGAGGGCATATCAACTTCAAAATTTTAAATAGTTGGGGGGTCATGTAGCACATCGTTGAAAAGATATTTCAATTCTCTTTCCAAACATCTAATTTTTTTTTCATTCCGTTGATATATAACTTTGCTGCTTTTTATAACTTTTGAACGGTTCGACGTAGAACAATGAAAAAAAAGATATTGTTTGATATTACCGATACTACTTTTTGAAATGAAAGACATTGTGATTGCCCGATAGATGGCGCGGGGGGCACATCAACTTCAAAATTTTAAATAGCATGGAGGGTCATGTGGCACATCGTTCAATTCTCTTCCCAACCATCTAATTGTTTTTATCATTTCGTTGATTTGTTTTTTCACAATGTGCATTTGAAATGTCAAGCATAAGTGCGGATCTGAATGGTACCCTTATCTCGATAACTTTTCAATGGTTTCATATGAAACAATGGGATAACAAATATTTTGAATGGTGTTACCGATGCTACTTTTTTAGAGAAGAAACATTACAATTACTCGACAGAGGGCGCTGGGGGCATAACAACTTGAAAATTTCGAAAGGAATAGAGGTCGAGTTGCACACCGTTGAAAAGGTAATTCAATTATAGTTTCAACCATGGTTATTCTACGGAATCACAATTGCGATGAGTGACACTGAATACGGTCAATAGAGAAAGATTCATTACTTAAATGATTTTTCATTTTCGAATTCGTTTCAAAGCTTAATTAGGTAAAAATTGATTCGGCCGATAGGGTGAGGAAAATCCACATTGAAGTAAACAAAAGACACTCAATTCACTAAATGAATTTCACTAAACTGGGTTTACAAAACCACGACACGTGTTTCGCTATACAATAGCCTTTTATAGCCTTTTCAAGAGATTATACCCAGATAATACCGAACTCATTTATTTTTAATAACCATGATTATAAAGGGTATCATTCATCGGATTCAGTAAACTGATAATCAAGCAGTAACCTAGAAATACCCATTACGAAATTGGATTATTTTGTCGATGTTTAAGAATTTCTAATGTAACAATGATAATATCATTACTTACCTGCTCTTCATATTATCGCATTTGTATTTAAAGAAGAGTTTCATTCTACTTCTACTAGTATTATTTTGAATTTGACACATTATCATGGTTCGTATACGTCCTATCGAAAATAAAACTGAAGCAATCTACATTTTTGGTGAGGCCCGTGGGAACTACCATGCAACAGAGATAATTTTTAATGAAAAATTCCCTGATCATCCCTAACTCGAAAGTATTTGAGGGAACTGGTTGAAAAATTCAACAGAACTGGCAGTGTTCATAGGGCCAGTGGAGCTGGCAGAAAATCAATTTCGGAGGGGACGGAAGTTTCGGTAATTGCCAAATGCATATTGTGAAAAAACATATGAACGAAATAAAAAAAAAGATGGTCGGAAAGGAAATTGAATTGCCTTTTCAACGATGAGCCATATAACCCCCATGCTATTTGAAATTTTCAAGTTGATGCCCCCCCGCGCCATCTATCGGGCAATCACAATGTCTTTTATTTAAAAAAGTAATATCGGCGATATCATACAATACCTTTTTTTTATTGTTCTACGTCGAACCGTTCAAAAGTTAACAGGGGTGGGGGCTAAAGCCGCACTGTATACATACCAAGTTTAATTTCCATACGACAATTAGAAGTAGGTTTAAATTGACTTCCAAGATTTGATTACATTGATTGTTAGTTACAAGTGAAGCTAATAAAAGCGTGTTCTAATAATAAAATAAAATTATATAATCATCCAGAAACCAGATATGAATTCCCCCAAAAAACATCTTGGTTATGACAATGAAATGAATTATTCAAGGATTTTCGTGTTATTCATCAAGATAATAATGAACATTCATTTACAAAACTTAGTCACAGGCTGATTATCAATTTTATTTGAAATTGGTCATAAAATTATGTGTCAGCAAAAACATCATGTCAACTAGGTAGGTACCTTTAAAAATGATGAATTTACGAGTTCGCTTCGATTTCCATTACAACCACACGTCATCACGTTTTGATGATAAAAAACAGGTTTTAAGAAATGGTAAGAATAAAGTATCCCTGATAAAGAGGCCCATACATTTTTCAAGCATATTTATAAAATGAAGTGGCGCAGCCCTAATTTTAGATATTTTGCACCAGTATTTAAAATGTCTAAAAAAATCTTTCATGAAAATTAAGAACAGGAAAACAGATGACAACAAAAGCTTGTTCATGAGGAAAGCGGCATTGCCAAGAGAAGTTCAATTTATCGAAGCTCCTTACAATTTTAAGAGTGTCTATGATTTAACTTCTGACGAGAAAAAAGAATTTCGCTACTTCTTCAAAGTTTAATATTCCAATAAACTATTTAATCAATTAATCTGATGTACAGGGGGAATAACCATAATATGCGGAAAATAAAATGGTAAACTCGTCCTGTTAATCCAATAAATGGAAACAACATTTTAGCAAAATCTAAAAGAAACTACAAAACTGAAATTCTGATTTCAGGTAGTTGAAGTGTGTAAGTAACCATTGAGCAATTCTTTACCATGCCACGACCCTAAAAATAAAAATAAAACCAAGTTAATTTTCTTATTTTTAGCTGTAACTGCAAAACTGATGGAAATATAAAAAGATTTTCTCTACAAAATGGTAGTCATAATATATATATATATATATATATATATATATATATATATATATATATATATATATATATATATATATATTATATATATATATATTTATATATATATATAATATATATATTTATATATATATATATATATGAAAATTTAGGGGGCTATTGAACAACTAAAATGTGATTTTTTGAGATAAAAATTAATTCTGTAGCACTTCCGGTTTCGCCAGAAATGATCTGATTATTAGTTTTTCAAATGGAACACCTTGTACATTTTCACTTTTTTTTAAATCTAGAGCAAATTCTGAATATGATAAACTAAATTTTTTATTATTTTTTTTTTTCAAAAAAAAGTTTTTTTAAGGATGATGATTTTTTACATTTTGAACGTTTCTCTCCGATGCCATGTTGTCCGAGAAAATAAAATTAGCATTTTAATTACAATACTTTGCCACCAGCCGCTGTTTAAATGTGACAAAATCACTTTTTTTCGATTATCTCATGTTTTTTAAATGGCATCTCTATGGGACACTCTCTGCAACAGATTGTTTCGAAGGAAAGGAATCGAATGATATTAAAATTTTGAATATCTGTCGATTATTTTCAGAGTTATTATAAAAAAATGTTATTATAAAAAAATGTACCACAAAATAGTGCAGCCGCTGGACTAAACAACACCAAAATGATGGAAATTTTTAAATATCCCTTCTACTCAATTGTCTCGTAACGATTTTCAACATTGAAAATTATCATACGTTAAATTTATTATTTTGAATTTGAATACGCGATTTTGAGGATTATCAACATTTATTACAAATTTTTGAAAACAACAAATACGTAGCACAATGCTCTAATACTCTGACTATAAAAATTGCTCAAAATGTTATCTCTAGTTAACTCTGCTGGGCTGATATTATTGAAAGCTGTGATGACTTTTTGTTGCAGTTCCTCGCGTGTCTCACTAGAAGTTACATATACATCATTTTTTATTGTTCCCCATAAATAATAGTCTAAGGGGGTTAAGTCTGGTGACCTAGGTGGCCATCTGATGGGACCATGTGTAGAAATTAGTTTATTTCTGTAAGCATTATTCAGGTAATTGATTAACATTCCCTGATTATGAGGGGGTGCACCGTCCTGTTGAAAATAGAAATTTTGCAGAACCAATGGAAGGTCGTCAATGATTGGCTCGATAGCATCCCGAAGAAACGTTAGGTACCTAGCTCCAGTAAGTGATCCTTGATTATCTCAAAAACTGCCCATTTTTAGATTAATAAACATCTACAACTATTTGTTGGTTTGACTCTAATATTCATACTCGTTTTCATTCAATTAATATAAACTTAAGGATGTAAAAATCAAGGAGCCGTGTGTCACTTGCGAAACAAGAGATATCTGTTGAATGTCATCCATTCATTGTTGAACAACGAGAATACGACGCTATACGCCACAAATGGCTTTCAGACAACAAATTCCATGTTTTGTGTGAAATCATAATTTTCAATTACAGCAAACTGCGAAAGTGATTGGTGATTAAAACATAAATAAATGGCAAATCGCTTTCGTTCGAAGGGATG